>CAMZMU010000020.1:39926488-40592703 GCA_947311845.1 Poa pratensis
TGGGTGTGAGAACCGGATTCTCTTTCTTCAAGCCACTTTATACTTTGGATATAGTTTCTCTTGGTTCATACATTTCAACACATTTCACTTGTTCCTTGAGATCATGTTTAGGGGAAGTACAAATGGAAGCTCAAGCTCGGATGATGATATCCATGGAGGAATTCAAAGTGCCATTGGCTATGTTACACACAACGAGTTCGTTGGCCTTCGAACCTTGTTCGTGATGGGCTAGGTCGCTATGAGCGCCGTCTTCAAGCACAAGAAGCCAACTTCAACGACCAAATGGCGCGCGTGACCGAAGCTATCAACAACCTTGCGCATCATCGCTCTTCTTCAAGCTCGCGCCACACAAGGAGCATCTCAAGGTCGACACAACCAAGGCAAGCGCATCATGGTCATCATCAAGAAGAACCACAACATGGTCACCAAGAAATACCAAGGCACGATGAACATGATCGACATCGCCATGAAGTGGAACAACACCTTCTCCTCGAGCACACAATGCCAATGCGCATCAAGAACAACCACAACCAAATAGTGGACGCCGTGATCAAACACCTTCACCACCTCCTCATCGTCGAGATGGTCGAGACCCATTGGCCAATGGCAATGGTGCTCCGGGTGCTAATGACTATGGTGATCAAGAACACCGACACCGCCATCCGCCAAGGACACGCCACCACAATCATGATGATGGGAACCATGTGGAGAATCTAATTCCACACCATGAGCATCATCCTCGCTAAGAACATCAACATGAGCCTTGTCCTCATCAAGAACATCCTCATGATCGTCACCACCACCGAACCGAGTCAAGTGAACATCAAGAGCATCATCGATCAAATGGTGGATGCCATGAAGGCATTCCGTCGCCACCACCTCATCCTAGAGGCCGTCGAGCCCCATTGGCACCCATATGGCAAGAGGAAGACCTCATTTGCGACAATTGCCAAGGCCAAGACCATGATCCACGAGAATGTCCCAATCTTTGTGTCCAACATGAATGGCAATGGTCACATGATGTGGGAATGCCCAAATGGAGGTCAAGACGACGAGAAGATGGTCG
Organism: Poa pratensis; assembly: GCA_947311845.1. Classification (NCBI taxonomy): domain Eukaryota; kingdom Viridiplantae; phylum Streptophyta; class Magnoliopsida; order Poales; family Poaceae; genus Poa; species Poa pratensis. The sequence continues at coordinate 39,927,555 of CAMZMU010000020.1, forward strand.
AGCATGGGATTTTACCTTCGACCACGGAGGCAAGCATGTACAACACTATTACTTTGGGTGATGCCCCAACTATGGCATGCACCTTTGGAGGCGATGGGGTCGAGAAGATTGAGCATGGGATTTTCCCTTCAACCAAGGAGGCGTATGGAGTTGAGAACATCGAGCGTACCCCTGTGCTTGAATGATGAGATAGCACCAATCCCATGTGAGTATGAGAGCCACTTAGCCCACTTGTGTGAGAGTGAGAGTGAGAGTGAGTTGAGTGCCTCCACCATATGTGAGTTGAGTGTTTCTACTTTGAGGGAATGAGTGATATACCACATGAGTTGAGAGAGATAGTTGATAGGTCAAGTAAGGCCACTGTGCATTCTAACTACTTACCACCTTCCTCTAGTGTGTCTCTCATTGTGTACTAGGTTTCATGGATGTTGATGATGCAACCACATGCCTACATCAAGATGAATGGGTCGGCCACATAGAGGCCCCTACTTCAACACCTACTTCACATGAGAAGGACAACAAAGGTTTGGGTGTTGATGTGACCATGATCCCACTAGTGGACATGATGAATGATGATTGCTTGCATGCTATGGATGATTTTGTTGACACATCATATGATACATGTTATTCCCATGTGATACCTTGTTTGAAACCAATGTTGATCATGTGGAGTCACCCATTTGTGATGTTTCTACCATGGACATGCCTTGTTTTGAGTGTTTCCATTTTTCTCCCATTGTTGATCGCAATACGTTGAACAATTTCAATTTCACATGTGTTGCTTGCAATAATGATGAAATGCTTGCTTATGAGATTGCACCCATAGCTCTCTCACATTTTGGAGATTGTTCATTTTCTCTTATGGACCTTGTTCCATCCTTCACTTTGCATAGTAACCATCCACATATGTCATACATTCCACTTGATTTTGGTGTGTTTGGTGAAGTGCAAATGAAGAAGACACTTCATGATGGATGATGTGTTCATGTACCATGCACATAACGTTTTCATTTGGTTTTTGTGCATTGGGCCGCATGCTATAATTTTAACCTCCATTGAACATGAGTTGACAAAACGAGCTGTTGAGAGCATACATTTGTGTTGTGGATCGAAATCAACTCTAATACCATTCCCATGTTTTGCACCAAACAAGTTGAACAATTTCTCTTGGTTTTGGTTTGTTTGCAAACATGTTTGTGCTAATGCTTTCCCCTATGGCAAGACAAATTTCCCCATCTTTTATGTGAATGATTTATGTGTTGCAACAAATATGATGAACAATGGTTCTTTTAAATGTCTTGTGTGCAACCATAATGACATTTTGAGCATGTCTTGTCATGAGTGTGTTGGTTTCTACACATTTGGTGTTGCAACAAATATTTCGAAAACTTGCTCTTTCCTATGGTTTGTTTGCACCCATGTTGATACTTTGGACATTTTTCATTGTGTGTTTTTACCAAGTTCTCCTCTTATTGCCTCAAGGATGACGACAAATTGTTCTTTCCAATGCCTTGTGTGCAATAATGATCATATGATTCAAAATGAGATACCTCGATGGCATCCTCATATTTTTATGGAGTTTTTGTGTTACCACATTTTGAAGTTGTTCCATTGGATTGCTTGCACATTGACTTTGCACTTACAATACCTTTTCATATTCTTGTGTTGTGCTAATGGTGCTATGACAAAGAATGGACATGTCATTGATGATATCCTCCTCTATCTTGCACACACATGGTTTGCTTGGTATTTGATGTGTAGGTCGTACCGTTGGATGAGCCTCCATGAGTTGTTTCAACCACACATTCCTATGACGGAAGATCTTGCAAGAAGAGCACATCGGCATCTTGCTAAGGTGACTTCCTTCTACATAAGCGCTCATGCGATGACCTTAAAGAATTGGCTACTCTTTGAGTGTTGTTTCGTCTTTCTTGTGAGTTTTGTAGGTTACTTGAAAGGCGAAGGGACATTGAAGAAGTGCCACATCATTTCCATCAAGCACGACTACATGGCGAACCCCACGACAAGGTCTATACATCTACCTCCTTGCCATGATGATGATGAGCAAGAGTCGAGGACGACTCTTTTTGAAGCGGGGGAGATGATGTAGTGCAACCTAAGACCATCAACATGTCAAGCAACCCAACATATGACAAGTCGTCATTGAGCTCAAAGGTGAACTCTTTCCTCTACAAGATCCCATTTCGTGCCCCTTTGGATGGTATACTACGTGAGCATCTACCCCTTTTCTATGCTAGGTTTGATACGACGAGTATGGACGGCAAGGGAGATGTCGAGGAAGCCCAAGACTCAAGACCATCCAAGGCGTACGCATCGAAGAGGAGGAGAAAGCGACATGAAGAAGGAGGTGGCGGAGCCAGTCTGGCCAGCCTCCAGCCCGGCCTAGGCCAGCTCCCAGGCCGGCCACACGCCAGAGACAGCCGGCCTCCAGCCTGGCCAGGCCGGCCCAGCCGAAGCAACCAGCCTCCCAGCCGGCCTAGGCCGGTTCCCAGGCCGGCCAGCCAGAGAGCCGACCTCCAGCCCGGCCAGGACGGCTCCCAGGCCGGCCAGCCAGAGAGGCCGGCCTCCAGCCCGGCCAGGCCGACTCCGGCCTCCCCGGAGGCCGACCAGGCCGCCACTCGTCCTGCACCCCCTTTTTGTACTAAGGCTATAAATAGCATCTCTTCCATTCTAGGGTTAGACTAAGCTGAGATGTGAGTTGAGCTTAGCTCCTTTTCCACCCATGATGGTGATGCCTCTTAGGAGATGAATCAAGGCCTCCCCATGTGGAGATGAATCAAGGCCTCCCCTTGTGGAGAAGATCCCTCTAGTGGATTCCAAGGCTTCTTCTTGTAGTTATGATTACTTGCCAATCTTTCATCTTCGGGTGACTCTATTGGATGGTTGGATTGACCGTTGAGAGAAACAATCATAAGAGTAAGGTTGCTTGGAGATTGAGAATCGGGGCTGCCCTTGGGGACTTGTTACCGGTTGATTTCGTCCGTGTTGCTTTGCTAGTTATCTTGTGTTTGCCTTTTCCCGTTTTGTGTTCTTCGTGTTCATCGTTCATCCGCCCTCAATCCGTGAAAACCGGGACCCTACCCACATCAATACATTGGGCATGGCCTCGTCTCGGAGGTGCTCGTCGACAGCAGCTCTGCCACGGACCACGGTCGTCGCAGAGGCGCCCGCGGCAGCAGCTCAGGTGGCCGGTGGCGGCGCGGTCGGGAGGCGCTGGGCGAGGAATTGCGCGGCGACACGGCGTCGGCGACGACGAGTGCGGGTAGGCGGCCGAATCAGGGGCGGGCAGTTTATTTTGTTTTTTTCCGGTGAGGGTGTGTCTAAACCTGCGGGTTGTGGGGAAGAAGCTCATCATTGGGCGAATCGTGGCTGTTAGATTCAACAGATGGACGGTTCCAAATAGGGGGTATGAATAATCAGAATACATCATTGGTTAACTCTGGATCATTGGATGATGGTGATCTTACGGCTGAAGTTATTTGGATCAGCCACCCTCTGGGTCTTTTTATATTAGTGGAGATTAGTGGAGATTTGATTTGAGTAATGGACATGGATAATTGGAGTTAGTCATTTTTAGGGGTTGGGCATCAAATGCGAGGCGTCAACTAATATGCAATTGCGTATTCATGGCCACTATTGTGTAAATTGCACGCTAATATAAAATTGCACATTCATGACCACTAATGTGTAATTGCACGTTCATACCTTCATATGCGATTAGGTGGAGGTTTTTCAATTTTGACTACAATTTGACTCCAAATTCACATCCTATTTATACAATTGCAAACTACTGTGCAACTGCAAACTAATGTGCCAACCGAATGTGGAGAGTTCAGTTGCAATTGAATACTATTTAATGTGCAATTGTACATGGAGGGTTCATCTGCAAATGCGTGGTTGTTTCTTGCAATTGCAGAAAATCTCCAAAATCATAAATTGTTCAATTGTTTTGAACCAAAAATTCATTTTTCATTTTTGGAGTGTAAAAAATGATGTTTTTTGTGAAGAACCTACCAAATATACGTTGCAAACTTAGACCACAACATTTAAAAAAATATATTATGCCACATATTATGTACAAATAACCAAAATTTTCCATTTTAAACCTTTCCATCCACCTCTCATAAAAAGACAAAATTCTGCTGATTCAGTTGGAAGCGGGTCAAATTAGAACTGCATGTGCATGATATTTTTATCTTTATTGTTTGAGAAAAATATTTTTAGCTACACAAGTAGTCATTTCTTTCAGATCCAACAAAATACTTCCAATATTCCATCCCTCGCTATGAACGGTCGTGTCCGTCGTTTTGACCGTATTTTGAAACCGGAATAGGAAATTAAAAAAAAAAAAAAAAATGGAAAACCTTCGCATTGTGTCATTATATATGACCTAGTTACCAGCTAAAATAACAAACTTGAAATATGAAAATTATCTTTAAAAAGTGTGCTCAGAAATAACCTATCATGTATGAAGATCATGTCTTTCAGGCAAAATGACGGAAGTTATGCCCCGATTCATGTCACAGTTTGTTCAAATGTTCCCATATTGTGCACAAACGTGCATCTTGGAATGGTGAACAATGTTGCCGAAGAAAGGTTTTATTTTTTTGAACCAAAAATTCATTTTTCATTTTTGGAGTATCAAAAATGATGTTTTTTGTGAAGAACATACCAAATATACGTTGCAAACTTAGACCACAACATTTAAAAAATATATTATGCCACATATTATGTACAAATAACCAAAATTTTCCATTTTAAAGCTTTCCATCCACCTCTCGTAAAAAAGAAAATTTTCTGCTGATTCAGTTGGAAGCGGGTCAAATTTGAACTGCAGGTGCATGATATTTTTATCTTTATTTCTTGAGAAAAAAAATTTAGCTAAACAAGTAGTCATTTATTTAGAGATCCAACAAAATACTTCCAATATTCCAGCTGAGAATTTGTTTTATCTTGCATTTAAATTTAAAAGAGTAATCTCAAAATTGTATTTCAAATTCACAAAACCCCATAAAAAGCAAGAATATAACTTTAGGGTTTTTTGTATACTATTTCGAATAAAAACAGTCCCTGGTATTCTATAATTATATAGGATATCTTTATAAAATTTTCAATTTATTTGGTTGAAATTGGAGCTCAAAATCAAAAGTTGGGATAGGCCGCGCCGGCCTAGCCAAAAGAAAAGACGTTACACGGAATGTGCTTTGGCCCAGGAGAATTTGTTATTGTACAAATTGGTTTTCTGTTACAATTGAACACAAAGCTAGTGATGGTCTACCGGTAGCGACTCGCGTGAGGGAGGAGATCGTGTGTTCAATTCCCTCCGTGCGGTATTTACTTTGTCTATTCCTGGTTGTGCTGGATCGTTCCTGGTGGGCGGGGCGAGGGCGGGTCCCATATGTCAGTGCGTGCGGGTGGGACCCATATGTCAGGGCGGGCGAGTGGGTCCCTCATGTTAGTGCGTGCGTGTTGGCCCCACATGTCAGGCCGACGTGCGGGATCCACATGTTAGGCAGGGTGAGGGTGGGTCCCATATGTCTGATGGGGTTGGATAGATAGGGACCCACATGTCAGGCTAGAGCGGGACCCGCATGTCAAGGCAGGTTGTTATTAGTCATGTGTGCTTCTCCACAATGGGTCCCACCGGTCCCAGCGTCCAGATGAGTCTACAAGTCAATATGTCTTCTTCTCGTCAATGGGTCCCACCTGTCAGTGAGATCAAAATCATGGATGAATAGTGACACGTAAGCAAAAAATGACACCTCAACACTGACACGTAGGCAAGACTGCTGAGTTGGCTGTCCACTAATGTGAATGATCATTTAAATTGGTCGTAGTCGGCTAGAGAAAAGGCCATATGTCAGCGCTTTCTAGATTATGACCAATTCATGTAAGGAGACTATGACCATTCTGACAAGATTGGTCGTTACATTTTCGGGTTTAAACCCTCCAAAGTAGTGTATGACCAAATGGTTCAAATTGGTCATACATCTATGACCAGTTTTTTCAAGGTCACTATCAAAAAGTCACTAGTTACCATATTCTTGTGGTGAACAAAACATGCTAATACAATGCGGTGACCCTAGTACACCGCTGCATAATGTAGTGTACAAGTCGTGACATAACACCCACGGAAGGACTAATCCATAAATATTACATCTCTCAGAGTAGTACAACAGAAACATTGCGGATCCACTTTATTACACACTGCTAAAGATTACAAGTCAGAAATGCATAAAAACGTCAACGTCTTCCTCCGACATGGGAGGAATGTCTAGTACTGGAATGTTGACAGGTGTCAACCTACTGGCGATAGAAAACAACAAACTAAGAACCATTGGCTCAACACGCTAAGTAGTACTAGTCTAGCTCTGCTCGGCCTGATTCCTACTATGGTAGTCTAGGTCTCGACCTCCTCCTCGTCGTCGTTGGCTCCGTATGCAATGATGTAGTCGACGCCTTCTACTCCTCCGACAGATCAGGTGCTTCGAAGTACACCTCGTCGGCATGTATGCTCCAAAGCTCTCCTCAATGGCCTCCTCAGAGTTTAAGCATGGGGTCAAAAGGGGAACGAATGAGTAACAACGTTACTCAGCAAGTTCAGCATAACGCTTAGATAAGTGGAATGCATTATATACCATCCTGACCAAAAAGTCAAAGATGAATATGCATATTTTTGTAAAACTTTTTTAGGAAAAGGTCCATTTTAGTTTCAGAAAACTATGCCCCCAGCCTCCACGGGTCTTGCGAATCAGATGGGATTCCTTTCCCGCCGCGACCAGTAGTTCCCTCCTGGAACAAGGATGTGACAGTCACAATTTCTTTGTTTCACTCTGTAGAGCTGCACCACTTTACCCAACATCATCCTGGCTCTTTGTGCTCTCTCAGCACACCATGTGTGCTATAGCCAGAACTCAAGGAAACAAGTCATGTGGAGTCGCTTCCCCGCACAACGCATATGCGCCCATTTGTGATGCGGTCGGTAACTAAGACCACTGGCCCGCCACCCCTCCCGACCTTCTATTCCAATCACCCCGTCAGGTGGGAAGGTCACGCGCTTCCACGCTGTTGGCCGCCGCAACAGACGCAACCAGGTAATAGCCAACCAAGGATATGCTAACAAGTGAAGAAACCTCTGACAAGCCCATCAATAGAGAATCTGTTGGCTGATGCTATCAATACGGCACGTAAGGATCACTGCGACATGGGTGGTTAAACCTAGGTATATACTTTCCCATACAATGGAACCTCCACCACAACATCAAACCGTGGTTCCATTACCAGCCAACCATATATATATAGCAATTCACATCATTAAAATAGGTTTTTATTTTTCATGCAATGATAAACCATAGTACTTTTGTAATTACTTTGATAAAAATAATCAATCGAGGACATGCAAGTTGGAACTTGCCTTGAGACTGATAAGTAGTGCAGTCTAAAGCTCCCGCGATTTGGGACCCTCGTGTTCTAAAAATCAGCATCATTGTCCATATGAGACAATGTTTAAAGATCCAAATTTATGTCATTATGCATAGAATGAGATGCTTTTCCCCAAAATTTCTTTAAAGGTTTGGTAATGATTTAAATGGTCTTTTATTTAGTCATTTATTTAGGACGAGTGACATGACAGTCATGATATAGTTCAAATATATTTTGAACTTAGTATTTAATTTTCCCAGATTATTTTCTTAAGAAGATTTTTTAAAATATTTCAAAGAATATTCCACTTAAGGATCTTTGAATTTTAAATATAAGAAATAATTTTTAAAAATTCCATTTGAGATTTAATTTAGATAACTTATTTTCTGATGATATGTGTAGATATTTTTAAAGTATTTTTAGGATTTTATTTGAATTTATAGTGAGTTTTGAAATTTGGAAGAATTTCATAATTTAGTGAAAAGACAAAAATGTTCCTGGTCAACCTCTGGTTGAACCAGGTCAAGGGTTTGAGCTCGGGTGGTCAACCGACCGAGCCACTCTCCCTTCCTCTCTCTCTCTCTCTCTCTCTCTCTCTCCCTCTCTCTCTCTCTCTGGCCCATGCTCGAGCTTGCTCTGGCGACCGAGTCGCCCGCTGTCGCAGCAGTGGAACATGGGGTTCCCCTGATGCTGCCAAAGTGGGTCCGCTCCACGTGGGCCCACCTAGAAGATGGACAAGGCCAAGTACCAAGACAGGTTGGTGGGTCCGCCCAACCTGAAGACCCGTCAAGATCGACATCGACACCCTGCAACTAAGGACTCAGCTCCTAGAGACCTCCCGGGGTCTCCCCCTTCGCGGGATACAAGACAAGACTCCCGAGAGCTCGAGTACCCGGCAGGAGGCTGGGCTCCCTCTCGGTTACGTGTCCGTACAAGCTATGCACAAGCACTCCAGCGTGCACTCGACGCTCCTAGAAGACTTGGGTATCAAGGCGAAGAAGGCGCGGCTCGAGGACATGGCCAGTGGAGCTGTCAGCCTTTGTCCGCCCGCTTTCCCTAAAGGTGGACGCCCTCACCTAACCCATGGAAGATACTTGGAGGAGAAGGAGCCAGTCTCCCCATTTAGGCTGTGAGGGGTCTTTCCCGCCTAAAACCCCTCACGCGTATCGCGTGACCCATGTGGAGTCCCCTTATCCTAAAAGGAGGACCATGGTCACCAAGCAAAGGGTCCAAGACTTAGAGCAAGGCAAGACTAGACTAAGGCAGAGTGGGAAGAGAGAGAGGTGATCTCCTCAGGGTCAGGATCTGCTCTTCTTCCACCTGTAGCCGTCTACCTCCCGGGTACTGTAACACCCCGACCCACCCCCGGGCCAGGCCTGTCACCCCTGGTAGCTCTGTAGGATCTCTAGACTGGCCCCACAGATCAACACTGGTCTTTTCTGTGCAATTTGTCCTCACTCGTACGCACCGGGAAGGAGTTCCCGGTCGGTCACCCATCCTTGAAGTGCTCCGGGCCAAGCACGCTTAACCTCGGAGTTCCTTCCACATGAGCTTCCGGAAAAGAAGTTGCAACTTGTTGACATGAGTATCCTATCAATCCTATTAAGCCCTGCCAGGATCTCACAGTACTCTACCCGGAAGCAACCTTGTAAGCTACACTATGAAGAATCCATCAATCCAGACATGCAGGAGTAGGGCTGTTAGCCTCCGGGCGGCCTGAACCTGGGTAAACCCCTTTGTCTCTATGTTGCTTGCCTCGATCGTCCGTAGGAAGAGCTTGATCTCGATCACCCGTGAGAGACGATTCTCAGACTCCTTCGCGCCCCGTGCCGAACCTAAAAAGAGGGTATCCTTTACTCCCGATGTCCGTCCGTCGGGACACGACATCTGGCGCGCCAGGTAGGGGTGCAAGTGCTAAAATCATCTTCGTCAACCTCGAGATCAGCGTCGAGTTCTTCTACGAGCATGGCGCCCAAGAAGAGACCAGACCCTGCCGCCTCCAAGGCGGCTTCTCCTTCGCGCACCCAGGCTTCCGCTAATCGCCGTGCTGCGGAGGTGCGTCAGAACACTCCACCACCTCCACCTCCGCCAGCGGAGAAAGAGGTCTCGGAGGAGGTCAACGTCGACAAGAGCGGCGGTCACGCCGACCCGGCAGCTCCAAGAAACTCCGTCAGGACTTCTGTTGTCCGCTCTGGAGAGAAGAGCGTCGGCAACGGTGCTGACAAGGAGCCTGCTGCCGGGGTAGGGGACGGAAACGTTCCCGCCGGTGGTGCTCCGCGAGGTGCCGGGAGCAAGTCTTCCACGCACCTTCCATCGCTTGATCGCGCTCATCATGATGCGCTCGTTGCTGCCAAGGCCCTGATGCAGTTTCCTCCGAGCACCGACGACCCCAAAATATCTACGGCGCGTGGAGAACTCGCGTTGAGGAGCTACTCGACTTCGCCGACCGTGGCCCGGCGCTGGAGCCTACTCACGCCCCCACTGTCGACGGTCCTGGAGCCGGGAAGGACAAGATACGCGAGCCCCGGGGCCCGTCCTGTGGCGAGCGCCAAGGCGAGTCACGGCCTCCCCATGCCACCTCTCCGGTAGGCGGCCAGCCCAACCGTGAACGTGCCAAGACCATCTCCGTCGTCCACAACGCGCAACCAAGATCTCCGGGTCGACCTCAACAACCGCCAGAATGAGGATATGCGCACTCACATCGAGCGTCGTCGCGAGCGCTACCGCCGGGAAGATCGGGACTACGACACGGCCGAGGGCTGCCAGGCTTTTGTTCTCGAGTTTCGCCAAGTCTCCTGGCCCAAGAAGTTCAAGATTAACGTCCTCCACTGCTTTACTCTCTGGCTGCCGGGGTCGCCGGGGCAAACGAGTGCATGATGGCCAATTGGTTCCCATTAGCACTGAGGGCTGACGCCCAAACTTGGCTTCTGAACCTCCTGAAGTGCTCCATCCGTTCGTGGCGGGCACTGAAGGAGCAGTTCCTCGGTGCTTTCCAAGGCGGGTACCAGTGTCCTGGAGATCCGAGTGACCTTCATGACTTCAAGCAGCTTCCGGGCGAAACCCTTCGCAAGTTCGTGCAGCGTTCCACCCAGAAGATGAACATGATACCCCTCATCAAGGAGGACTCGGTGATCTCATCTTTCCACGCGAACGTCCGCAACGTTCGGATGCGCGAGAAGCTGAGCACCCACATCATCGAGACCACCCGGGAGCTCTGGGAGCTCGTGGACCGGTGTGCTCGCGTGGAGGAAGGGGTCAAGGTTCCCGGGGAAGATGAACCCGAGGACAAACAAGCTGCCGCCAGGAACAAGAAGCGGGACTCCGGTCCCGACAAGCGCGTCTTCATCACGGAGCCGCACACCGAGAAAACCAAGTCATCCTCTGCTTCCGAAGGGGAGGATCCCTGGTGCCACATCCACCCCGACGGGAATCACGCTCTCAAGGACTGCCGTCAAATCAAGCACCTCATGCTATGGGAGCAGCACCGGGCGGATTGAACCAACCCGGATGCCTGCTACAACTGCGGACTCGAGGGCCACATCGCGCGCGTCTGCCCCACTGGTCGCCAAGAAGGTGGCGGCCGTGGCTGGGGCAGAGGCAGTGGACGTTGGGGACAAGGAGGAGGACGCGGTGGCCAAGGCGGTCGCGGACAACTCAACCTGGAACCCACCAACAACCCAGGCGAGGTGCAAGCTCCTCAGGGAGGGAACAACGGGCAGTTCCAGGAGGTCAATGGCGTCGTTGCATGCATCCCCGGGGGAGCTTCCCTGCCTCCTTCTAACGGTGCTTGCAAGAGGCTCATCTGGGAGCTCAATGCGGTCTCTTCCATGCCGCAAAGGGCCCTGGACTGGTCAAATCATGTCATTTCCTTCAACCCGGAAGATCATTCCGACCACGTCTCTGGGGTAGAACTCTGCTCCTGGTCGTGTCGCCGATCATCCACAACTACAAGGTCACCAAGATGCTGGTTGACGGGGGGTCCAGCCTCAACTTGCCCACAACCAAGGTACTGGCTACCCAGCAAATACCCGTCTCTCGCCTACAAGACACTGGTTCGTTTCAAGGCGTGAACGGAAGCGTCACCCGGCCACTAGGGAAGATCACTCTCCCAGTCACCTTCGGTGAGCCCGCGAACTTCCGAACCGAGGATATCGTCTTCGACATTGCTGACACGCCATTGCCCTACAACGGCATACTCGGCCGTCCCGCTCTGGCCAAGTTCATGGCCGTGTCCCACTTCGCCTACAACATGATGAAGGTCCCGGCGGCACGGGGGTGATCGTAGTCAAGGCCGACATCGACGACGCTATCTTCTGCGTCCGGAAGCTGAACCAGACAGTGGCGGCGACGTCCGACACAATGCCAGAAGAACTGGAGGGTGATTTCGGTGCATTCCCCGGGAGCGGTGGATATCCCGGGGGCTCGATATCTACCCCTCCTAAGAGGGCGCCTTTCCATGGCGACCCTCAGATGACCAAGAAGGTGGCACTGACAAGTGACGGGAGCCGCACCATCACCAGCGCCTACCTCAACGACAAATAGGAAAGCACGCTCATCGCCTTCCTTCGGGAAAACTTAGACGTCTTCGCTTGGGAAGCGTGAGGTTTGCCCAGTGTTCCAAGGGAGGTGATAGAGCACAAACTGGCAGTAAGCACGGACGCCCGTCCCATGAAGCAAGTCCTGCGGAAGTAGAGCAAAGATAAATCGGAGTTCATAATGTTCGAGGTCGACAAACTGCTGGCGGCAGGTGTCATCAAATTGGTCCCTCATCCTACCTGGGTGGCCAATCCTGTGGTGGTGCCCAAGCCCATGACAATCAAGCTGCGTCTTTGCATAGACTTCACAGACCTGAATAAGGCCTGCCCCAAGGACCGTTTCCCTCTACCACTACTAGAAGAACCATCGTATAGCAACACCTACTTGGCAACGCTGCTTCATATGCGTAGAATAATATTTTGTAGATACAGATATATGTGTAGCAACTGTATCCGTTTTCTGTTTTGTAGATTGCACGTGACATAAATTGGTCAAAACTTCGCGCGGCATTAGACATTTGGGTTTCCCGCTAAGCATGAAGAAGTGCGGGAAATAACTTTCTCCGGGTACCATCAGATCATGATGGCGGAAGAGGATCAGGAGAAGATGGCCTTCATCACGCCCAAAGGTTCCTACTGCTACACCCGGATGCCTTTCGGCCTCCGGAACGCGGGAGCCACTTTCCAGCGCGCCATGCAAGCATGCCTTGGCTCGCAGCTGGGGCGCAACGTTGAAGCATACATCGACGACATCATGCTCAAGACTCGGTACAAGGACTCACTCATCCAAGATCTACACGAGATCATCGAAAACCTGCGTCGGGTCAACTTCAAGCTCAACCCCGACAAGTGCGTTTTCGGTGTCCCATCCGGCAAGCTGCTTGATTTCTTGATCTCCCATTGGGGGATTGAGGCCAATCCCGACAAGATCAAGGCTATCGAGCGCATGGAGGCACCGCATCGAGTCAAAGATGTACATCGCCTTAACGGGTGCATCACAGCTCTCGGGCGCTTCATCTCAAGGCTGGGAGAACGAGCTCTTCCCTTCTTCAAGCTATTCAAGAAGTCAGGTCCCGTGGAGTGGACCCCGGAGGCCGAGGAAGCTCTTCAATCTCTCAAGCGCTACCTCTCCTCGCCACCTATCCTCGTGGCCTCGACAACAAAGGAGCCTCTGCTGCTGTACATCCTGCCACCAAACAGGTGATCAGCGCGTGCTTGTAGTGGAGCGCGAAGCTCCCCCGAAGGTGCCAAGCCAGAACAAGAGCAAGCGTCCCGGGGGCTCTCTCCTGGAATAGCCGAGCAAGAAGCAGATTGGTGACGGACACCCGACGGTCCAGAAATCGCATCTGCGGTGCCATCTCATGATGAGGCACCCAAAGAAGATGGCTGGGGGCTTCACTCCGGTGAAGCAGTGCTGGGGGCTCCTATACCTCCACCCGAAGAAGCTGAACGCATGGAAGATCAATCGGGGGAAGCCGAGCCCAGCAAGGGCTCAGAAGCCCGCAAGGTGCAGCACCCGGTCTACTTCATCAGTGTTGTGCTGCGCGATGCCCGGGAACGGTACCCCATGACGGAGAAGCTGCTGCTGGCGATTCTCATTGCCTCCCGCAAGATGAGACCCTACTTTGAAGGCCATCAAGTTACCATGGTCTCGAAGTACAATCTGAGAAGCCCATTGGAGAACCCGCTAGCCACTAGACGCATCTCGCTGTGGGCCATGGAGCTTCAAGGTTTTGGTCTCAAGTTCGAGCATACAAACAACATCAAGAGCCAGGCGTTAGCCGACTTCGCCGCTGAGTGGACGGAGACGGCCTTCGACGACCCGGAGGAGGAAACTAGCCTCCCCGGAAAAGAAGACCCGAGCGCCTGGAACATGTACTTTGATGGCTCGTACACCAAGGGCAAAGGGGGTGCTAGCTTCGTCTTGATCTCCGCCACGGGCGACCGACTGAAGTACGTCGTTCAGATGCACTTCCGGGAGAACATCTCGAACAACACGACAGAGTACGAGGGCCTGCTTGCGGGACTTCGTGCTGCTATCGGCCTCGACATCGACAAGCTCATCGTCAAGGGTGAATCTCAGTTAGTCATCAAACAAGTGAACAAGGAGTACGCTTGTCCTCGGATGGCACCATACTTGGAGGAAATCTGGAAGCTGAAGCAGAGGTTTGGCAGCTTCATGGCTATGTATGTCCCCCGGGAAGAAAATACATCCGGCGATGAGCTGTCTCAACTAGCCTCCAAGCAAGAGCCCGTACCTCCCGGGATCTACATCGAGGTGCTCCGGCAACCTTCGTCTCTCCGAGAGGCTCAAAGCAAGATCTACGACGGGGCTGGGGGCTGGCGACCCTTCTACACCAACTCTACGGGTAGCCAGCCGAGAAGGTGCTCAAGGCCCAGCAATCCCTTCTCAAGAGGAAGCTCCGCTTCCCTCAGGTTAGGAGGTTCTGCCGGTGGAAAGAGCCCACCCACCCTGGGCCCGGAACATCATCAACTACATGACGGAGCATACGCTCCTGGAGTATGATCACAATGCTGAGCCGTTTCGCGGTTTGGGGGTTGGACATCGTCGGAAAGATACCAAAATCAGTGGGAGTACACGAATACCTGTTCGTAGCCATCGACAAGTTCTCCAAATAGGTGGAAGTCATGCCGGTGCCCCGGCAAATAGCTCAAGCAGCCATCAAGTTCATAGATGGAATCATACATCGTTTTGGGGTACCAAACAAAATCATCACTGACAATGGTTAACAGTTCACCTGCCGAGCCTTCCTAGCCTTCTGTGAAGAAATGGGCATCAAGGTGTGTTTCGCCTTGGTGTCCTACCCAAGATGCAACGGTCAAGTTGAGCGAGCAAATGCGGAGGTCCTGAAGGGTTTGAAGACCAAGGCCTTTGACAAGTTGGATAACCACGGGAAGAATTGGATAGAGCACCTACCAAGTGTGTTGTGGTCCATCAGAACAACACCAAGTCGAGCAACAGGAGAAACACCATTCTTCCTGGTCTATGGAGCTGAAGCAGTCCTACCAACTGAGCTCAGGCACGGATCTCACCGGGTACTCGCTTATGATGAAGACACCCAAGCTGAGAGAAGGATCGATGACATAAACTTTCTGGAGGAAGTTCGCTGTCAGGCTTTGGTGCGATCTGCAAGATATCAGCAAGGGCTACACCGCTACCACAGCAGGCGCGTACGCTCGTGGGAACTGGAACTCGGAGACCTGGTACTCCGCAAGAAGCAGTCACATGAAGGCATGAACAAAATGTCATCAAAGTGGGAAGGCCCTTACCGGGTTACTCATACCTGGAGACCCGGTGCAGTCTGGCTGGAGGATGAGAAAGGCAGGCCGAAGGCAATGCCTGGAATATCGAGAATCTGCGGAAGTTCTACCCCTAATTACAAACACGAATCGCCAAACGTCGAATCCGCTAAGCACGCCCAAGGGGCTAGTGTTCTGTAATAGGGTGTAAGAAAGCGTCGCCAAGGAATAAAAGATAAGTGTTTCAATTTCGTGAGCCTCAATTCTTGTCTTGAAGTGTGTTATCCGTAACAATCCACAAGCAGGGGGCTGATATAGTGCCGGTGGCTGACGGGTCGAGCGCGAGTGACCTACCAGCTTAGGCACTGCCACCCGATCATGCCTTACTTCCGCGAAAAGAAGTGAACGGGCAATGCTGTGTTTTAAAGAACCTAAACACATAAATGCACATTCAACTTTGCTTGCAGGTTGTTTCGGATGTAACACTTTCAAGACTTGGAGAGAGGGTCCATTCTTTCCTTACTGAAAGTTTGTTGTGTGTAGCGCTTCTCCCGGGACAGAAACACTCAGGAGCTGATGACGACGACGATACCTGGGAGAGCAGGACGGATCGAGGACCTGGCATATCACAGCTAAGTCCTTGCATTGCATCCTGCATTAGGCATACATATCTCGCTTGGGGTCAACATACAATCATTCTGCGCATGCTTGACGGTTCTCGAGAGCCTTTGCGGGTGTAAGGCGTCCACCCCGGCAAATGGTGAGTTTCCCTCTGATTCACGAGCTGAGGATAGTGGAGTGGGCACCCGGAAGGTATAGCTCTCTTAGGGGTATGTCTCCAGCATCAGCATCTTAGCAGCGAATATGGAATGCATGCTGGGAGAGTACTTGGGACGTAAGAGAGCTCCTCGAAAAACTAAATTGCGCGATAGTGCAAGGGCTGATTGGAAAATGACCCCGGGAGTTGAGGACTTAGGTTGCATTCATTCTGAACTACAATTCTAAATTACAATTCCGAATTACATTCAGTTTGTGCAACTTTCTATCCTATTGCAAGATAACCCTAAAATGCTAAGGCTAGCTAGGAGTCTAATCCTACGCTGCGCAGTCTTGTTACTCGTTATCTGCCGGCTAAACTTCTCTCTTCCGGGGACGCCTGAAGGAGAGAGGGATACATGTGCAGGGCTTTCAGGCACTCCGCGGGGTGGGAAACCTCTCGGCGAAACCTGGAACGCAGTTGCTGTAGAGGGAATGGATGCTGCAGGCCGCTCGCGCATGGCCGCACTTTCAACCTGAACAAGATGCCACAAGGGGTCAAGATTGAGTCTTCCACTCAGCAAGGACTGCGAAAGTCAAAACCCTCACCTGTTCGATGGCTTCGAGTTCAGCTAGGAGAAGGGACAACTCTGGAGTCCCAGCGACCTTCTCCTTCAGGTTCTTCATCAACACCATCTTCCGGAGGGCTCGCTCTATGGCCTCGTCCTGCGCGTCGGGGCCCACAAGGGTAGCCAACCAGGAGAAGTGCTGTAGGGGATCGGGTCGCGATGCGACCTCCTCCTCTTCCGCTGCACGGGCCCCAGCTTCCCTGGGTGCCTTCGCCGCGCCCTGGACGACGGACGATGCCGTCGACATGCCCAAAAGAGACATCTCTGCCTCACCTGACATTGCTCTGCGGTCTAAGGAGGGGCGGGGAGCGAAGCAAGGAAGAAGAGAAGATGCGTTGAGGAGGTGGGAACCAAGGGGTCTTTTATAGATCCCTCGCTCTCCACCTACCCCTCGACGGAAGGACTACCGCAGTAATGGGCGCACGTTTTGCAAAAAAACCCGCTCTCGTTCATACCAAGCGCAACCCGAAGATCAAGAGACGAAAAGAGACAAGTTCTTTTTTCATTTCAAGAGCTACAAAATGGGGCATTTTTTACAAAGAAAGGTTTGCCCTCTACGAGCAAGGAACACGGCGCATAATGGAAGGCGCTACTTCTAGAAATACGTCGACGAGGCCGTGAAGAAGGAGGTGAAGGAGATCTTCGGGGCCCTCTACCCGGAGCTCTTCATCCAGATGAGGAAGAACCCTCCTCCACCTTGACGCCGGATGAGTTTTCCTCATCTTCATCCTCATCATCAAAGTTGGCGCCGCTGCTGCTCCCGCTCTCCATGCAGCACTCCACGCGCCCTCCATCAGCACCGAAGATCTTCACGGAGAGCGTCGCGTCTCCATCAAACTGGAACGCAAGGGACTGCCCCCGGGTCAGGCGGCGGGAGCGGGTGAACGATTTCCATCCCCGACCTAGGAGCATGGAGTCATCGACGGTGTAGTCGACCTAGACCCAGGAGGGGCCATTGGGGCAACCGTCCACCTGCAACCACAAGCCCGGAGGCCGGTTGTCCTCCACCGCCGCCGCAAAGGAGCCAGGCAGAAAAGCCGGCCGCAGGGCATCTGGTTCAGATCTACGACGAACTCGAACGCCGTGAAGCCCGTGTGGAACATGCTCCTAGAAGCAGGAGCAGGAAAGTCGCGGATTCCTCGACCGCCGCGGCCGCGCCTGCCTCGACCTCGTGAGGTGGCCTTTCCATGATTGGAGGGGCCATCCTCCGCCGCATCCGACGAAGAACGAGGACGTCCAACTTCCCTATTTGCCCTCGTCATTGACGCCGGTGGCCTTGGTAGGGAGCGGGGTCAGGATGAAGGAAAAGGAGGAGGATGAGGATGCAGACGGCGCACCCCTCCCTTTATATCTTCATCGAGCTTCCCTCCTCGGCTTCTCCATTACCGACAATCGAGGAGACTAGCATAGTTATTCCCCCGAGCGGAATAACTCCAAGACCATCGCTCTGACTGATGGGACAGAACAAGGAAGACCATGCCCAGGGGCTACTGTCGCAGCAGTGGAACATGGGGTTCCCTGATGCTGCCAAAGTGGATCCGCTGCACGTGGGCCCACCTAGAAGATGGACAAGGCCAAGTACCAAGAGAGGTTGGTGGGTTCACCCACCAACCCCCTGAAGACCTGTCAAGATCGACATCGACACCCTGCTAAGGACTCAGGTCCTGGAGACCTCCCGGGGTCTCCCCCTTCGCGGGATACAAGACAAGACTCCCGAGAGCCCGAGTACGTGGCAGGAGGCTGGGCTCCCTCTCGGGTACGTGTCCGTACAAGCTATGGACAAGCACTCCAGCGTGCACTCGACGCTCCTAGAAGACTTGAGAAGCAAGGCGAAGAAGGCACGGCTCGGGGACATGGCCGGTAGAGCTGTCAGCCCTTGTCCGCCCCACTTTCCCTAAAGGTGGACGCCCTCACCTAACCCATGGAAGATACTTGGAGGAGAAGGAGCCACATCTCCCCATTTAGGCTGTGAGGGGTCTTTCCCGCCTAAAACCCCTCACGCGTATCGCGTGACCCATGTGGAGTCCCCTTAGACTATAAAAGGAGGACCATGGTCACCAAGCAAAGGGTCCAAAACTTAGAGCAAGGCAAGACTAGACTAGGGAAGAGAGGGAAGAGAGAGGTGATCTCCTCAGGGTCAGGATCTGCTCTTCTTCCACCTCTAGCCGTCTACCTCCCGGGTACTCTACCCGGAAGCCACCTTGTAAGCTACACTATGAATAATCCATCAATCCAGACATGCAGGAGTAGGGCTGTTAGCCTCCGGACGGCCTGAACCTGGGTAAACACTTGTGTCTCTGTGTTGCTTGCCTCGATCGTCCGTAGGAAGAGCTGACCTTGATCACCCGTGAGAGACGATTCTCAGCCTCCTTCGCGCCCCGTGCCGAACCTAAAAAGTGGGTATCCTTTACTCCCGGTGTCCGTCCGTCGGTACATGACACCCGCACCGTCGCCGCCTTGCTCCGGCCAACTCTGGCCATCTCCGCCGCCGTGGCTTGGGGTAAATTGATCCCCTCACTCCGCTCTGCCTTCCTGTCCGAGCGATTCGCTCCTTCCTCTCTCTCTTCGCCGCGGACAACCCAACGTAGGGTTAGGGTTTCTAGTGCGGTCGTGGTTCCTCAGCTCACGCTCGAGCTCCGCCATGGCTGGTGCAGGGTTTCGTCCCCTGTGCCACCATGGTGCTGGTGTTGAAACTCCGCTTCATCCACTGGCCCCATCCAATGGTAGTGCAAGAACTGCCTTGCCGCCATGGAGCTACGGTCGTGGACGCAGGGTATGTTCTCTTTCTTCCCCTCTTCTTCTCCTAATCTTATATTTACTAATTGGAGGACCCATACGAGGCACCACGTTAATCCTGGAGTTAACAAAATATTGACCATCTGATTAACCGAAAATTAATTTTCAACCGTACGATGACCATAGCCACCGTTTCGCTCGCGCATCTTATATTTACTAATTGGAGGCACCATACGAGGCACCACGTTAATCTGGAGTTAACAAAATATTGACCATCTGATTAACCGAAAATTAATTTTCAACCGAAAATTAATTTTCAACCGAAAATTAATTTTCAACCGTACGATGACCATAGCCACCGTTTCGCTTGCGCATAAATCCTAATTCCTATCGTCTTCCAGAACCAAAAAAAAAAAAAGAGCGCCTCCTCTCGGACCTCGCGGTCGTCGTCCTCTCCGATCTTGCGAGGGCGATTAATCTAGCAGCAATGCCGTTGATGCAACCATCTACTGAGCCGTTGTTCCTGGCTCCCTGCAGCGCGAGTGGAAGGTGCGGAACTGCGGAAAAGGTGCTTTCGTGTTCCAATCGTCTTCAGATTCCGGCCGCACGCCGTTGAGGCAGCCATCTACTCAGCCATAGTCTAAGAGGAATCAGGTACGCGGAGAGGCATGAATTTCTAATCATATCCACGTGCTAGCTGTTCCATAATACTAGATGACTTACCCCTACAGCTAAAAACCTACTACCAGCTAGCTTGATCATATCCGGTGATTGATTTTTCTGCATATCCGCATGCTCGCGCTTGGCTTATCTCATCAAGGTGGTCTGTACGTTATACTCCTCAATCCATTCTCTATACTTAGTACAAATAGCCGGTGGCCTCTATGATTTAAGGTATCTGATGATTCTACAAAACAGTAAAGGATATATATATATACCTTTTAGATAATTAAACCCCAGTCCCGACAGATCATTCTCAGGTAAGCCCGCACAACTTTCAGATCAGATTTACAAGTACTTCAAGTTCTCATGTGCACACAAGTAATCGTTTGGTTTTTTACCAGCGTGGCCTTTCCTTTGATCATGGTGACCTCCGCTGATTTTTTTTCCCTCGCTGATTAACTGCGTGGCTGCTGCGTTCCTCAATGTCCGGCAGAAAAGACTCGACAGCTTTAGATATATCATACCATGAAAGGAACATATGAGATTAAAACATCGAAGAATAATTTGGAGGAAAAACAGCAGTAAGTATCCCTGGTGTATTTCTTTTTTAAACAACAATACCTCTTATATAATTTGTCTGCATGTCTCTGTTAGATTAGTTATTTTGTTTTTTCAAAGAAAAATCAAAAGTTCTTAGGTAAAAAAGTTTTAGATGATAATTCTCAACACCGTGGGTCTCATATTTTAATTCATTCCGAGGGCTATAGGTTAAAAAAGGATTTGGTTGATGAATATTAGAAGTGTCTAATCCAAACGCAAACGTATTTGCTTGAGTATTGCTTGCTCATTATTTGTTATAACATCACGTTCTGCTCCATTAATTCTGTTGTTCTGAAGCTTATCTTTTTTTTTTTTATTAAAAAAAAATCTGCCGTTTAAGTTCTCCCGTTTATCAGATTTGTACATCGGAAGGTTTGATTATTGTTAGATATACGTCGAGAACTACCTAACTTAACCGTATGATTTAAGTTGTGCCGTTTATCAGATATATACATCGGAAGCTTTGATTGTTTGATATATACTTAGGTAGAAAAAATCTAAAAATTAGCAGCATGATTTAAGTCACTTTTGGGCACACATACTAATACGATTAGCAGTCCTAGAAGTTCTACTACATAGTAAATGTATTTTCTCGATCCCAAGCATAGTACAGTTCGTGTGATTCTTTAAGAAAAGAAATTTACACCATTAGATACACATGACTAACTAGATCTGAAAACAAGGTTGGATTGTGAAAAAAAAAAGACAAATCCATCAGGGACACACAACTGTACACGCACATGCTAATTGAGAGGCTTAATCGGTACGCACATACTACTTGAGATGATCAATAAGAATAAGTTACGCTTGCATTGTACGGAGTTGGCGGTGTTTACATGAGGCCAAGATTTAATTGGTAGAATAAATCTCGAAATATGACTTATGACCGGATAGTCCATGTGTGCGTCAAAAACATCTGTACTAATAAACTACTACCTCCGATCCATATTAATGGACTCAACTTTATCTAGATACGGATGTATCTAGTTAAGTATTTAGACTAGATGCATCCGTATCTAGACAATGTTGAGACTATTAATATGGATCGGAGGGAGTACTCTAATTTGATCCGTATATATTTTAACATATAATTGGACGCTCCGCTTAGAAAAATATATTATTGGACACTACTCTTTAATCCCTACCTAATATGATCACCAATTTGCCCGTCGACCATTGAAGTTGATCACAATAGCTGAGGATTAAATTAGCGTAGTGCTTAAAAATCGAGTTCTACACGTGTGCGTAAAAAACTTCTGTATTAATAACCTACTCCAATAATTTGATCCGTATATATGTTAACATATAATTGGACGCTGGCCTTAAAAAATATATTATTGGACGCTACTCCTTAATCCCTACTTAACTGATTGATGCAAGAACGGACTATGTGCATTTTGAATCTCTGCTTCCAGGTTCTCTCCATTACTTTGTGCAAAATACTACAATCTGGACAATTAGCTCTGGCAAACCAGAACTTCTGCATGCTTGCTGTAGACATCTGGGGCACCGGTTAAAAATTCATAATGATTTTCCACGTGCTAGCTGATTACGTGGAGAGCGAGGAGTGATAGAATCTGCAATCAGACCACAGCTACAGCTACGCCTCCAGTAATCTTCCAACGAATCGCCGACGAACTGAAGCTCTGGGCCACATGGTCACACAACTAACAGGGAATGGCCGGGCAGAAAAGTTTCAGGGTTAGTCTCATGTATATGACTTTCTTTTTTCTCTTTTTTTTTCTGTTTCCTTGCCAGGCCGTAACACTGGCTATACATTTGCAACTGTAACTAATCTAAGATATAAGGTAGAGTCATCTACTTTTAAAAGTTCATTCCACACGAGATTAGATTTTTTAAATCAAATATATATTAGAGCGTATACACGCGCATTTAATATTTATGCTTTTTGAAAATAGCTAAGACATCATAATTTAGTCAAATTACGATACTTTGCATATGGATAAGAATTTAAAATATAAAACATAGAATTGGGATTCAAATTAGAAGTTCAATTGCATTAATTTGTTTAAAACTATTCTTAATAAATACAGCCCGTGCGGATGCACGGGTTGACGACTAGTTCTTCTAGTCTCTCTACTAGCTCTAGATGCTACTGGATTTAGATTAAGCTCGATTTACTATGATTTATTAGGTTCTTGATGAATTGGAGATGATTTCTTGATGAACTGCTCCTGTATATGCACTGTCTACCTTCTGTGTATCAAGAATGAGATGAATGGTGTAGATCTAGTAGTTGTAGATCATTCCATTACCTTTGGAATTACTGTTGGAGCATTTCTTGCTCACATATAAAGCATCTGATGCTTGGAACATGATTTAAGCTAGATAATAATCATAACTGAGCTAGAACATGCACTGCATGAGCTAGCAGTGATGTTAAAATTATTTACGTATGATTTGTGCATGTTGTGATGCCTCCAATTTGGAGTTACACAGTGGCTATCTTGTATAAAATGTTTTTATGTTTTCCTGTGCTTCTCTCAGTGTACAGATGTGCATAGAACAGCTAATCCAGCTCTGCTAGTTCACTGCCTTGTGTATAATTTGGTAAAGCAAATAAGAACAGATACTACACTACTTTCTAACTTCCCTTGCCCTTTTCTTAACAAGCAACTGCTAAGCACAACAACTGCACTACCTTTCTTTCTCTCCCACAGCATATGCCTTGCATAACAAGGTTCTGTTAAGAACAGGTGCTGCTCTTTCTCTCTTACCATGGTTCTGTCATTTACAGAACCTGCTACAGCTCTCTCTAGCACTCAGAATCAACCTGCTGTTGTTGAGCAGCTTGAGCTTCTGGAATATGACGATAACCTGCGTCTTGTGGTACGCCTGCTTCTCCTCGCTGCTTCAATGATCCTAGGGTGTATTTCTCTAGCTGAAAAGGCTTTTAACTTGGTGCTTAGGTTCTAGACATGATCTAGGTGTGTGTATGGATGTTCTTGGATTAGAACAGATGTGTGGATGAGGTGTTGGGTGTTCTGGTGAGTGTGAAATGTGTGTGCTGTGGTTGCTGCGAGCCGTGTGTGAGTTGTGCTTCGGTTTGGTCCTCTATTTATCAAGCTTTGTGATGATCTGGGCTTGTGACACCAGGGAAACTTGCATGTGGTGATTCATCTGCTTACAATGGCCCTCTTCTACCTAGAGCTGCCTTATTTGACTCCTTTTGGCTCTCCTTTTAACCCTGGAGATAACCTCCTACTGTTGCTGCGCAGTTCTTCACCCCTTGCTGATATGTATTGAGTCACTGTTCTTATCCAACATCAGATATTTGTGAGGTCTTGGCTTGGCTGTGAAGGAATGATTTCTAATGTCGGTTTGTTTTAATTTCACTCAAGTGTATGTGTGTTTTAAGCTAATCAATAGCTTAAAGAGTGGGATTACGATCCATTTGCCTAATCCATTGTCAAATGTGATACCAATTTTTTTATTCTGTTGCCCTTGTTAAGTTTAAATTCTAGCATTATTTATAATTGGAATTCTGCTGCTTTTGTATGCTATCTTGATGATCAGATCAACTAAATCCAGTTCAGGTTGCCTTGTCCCTATTTGTATGTTGATTAACACAGGAAATGCCTTTGCCCCTTTGTTGCCTTGCTCAGAGTTAAATCTGATCTGTTCTTGGTTGCCTTTTTGCATCCCAATTCCTTTGACTTAAAGCTTAATCAAACCACAGTTTTGATTTGAGCAATGCCAGATTTTTATAAAACAAAAGTCAGCACCAAATGGTGTTGACGATATTTCAACACTAACCCCCATTTCTTCTTATATGTGATGTTTGTTTTGCAGGTTTGAAGATCTCCAGGCGATCAGTGAAGAATTAGTTAGGCTAGTTAGGAACTGTGTTATTTTATTTCTGTAACACCCAATGCTGTAAAGACTTGTTGTATTTATTTCAATTGAATTCGTTGGATGAAATTCCAGAAGTTATTTGTATTATGTTGTAAATACTCCTTGTTGTAAGATTTGATAATAGAATTCAATTTTTATTGTACTGAAATGATCACAAATTTTGTAATGGATATTTTGTGTTAATAGAATTTTTATTTGTGTGTGTGAAATAGATTGGACAAGTTATGGAATTGATTTGAGTTGAAATTTTATTAGAACTCCCTTTTGAGTTCACATACTCAATTTTAAGAAATATATGGTTTGAAAATATGCCTCAGGATTTATCGACACCTCTCGACTAACTGTCTATGACTGACTCCCGGTTCATGGACACTAGTCTGGTATCGACCCTCAATCCTTTTAACACAAAAGCGTGATTTTTTTCCAGATTTCACTAAAACATGCATGAATGCAGAAATGCAAATTCCTAATTCTACCCTCTCGAGTCCTATAACTGCGGGGTATTACATCCTCTCCCCCTTAAACTAAACTTTGTCCCGAAGTTTCTTTTCTGAGGTACCTGAACAACTGTGGATAGTCTCGTCGCAAATCCTCTTCTTTTTCCCAAGTTGCTTCTCTTTCAGAATGATTCTTCCATTGAACCAGACAATACTTAATTGCTCCATTCCTTAACCTTTTCCAGTTCTCCCTCAATATTTTCTCGGGTTGTTCCTCATACGACAGGTCTGGCTATAAGTTCAACTTTTCAAACTCAATTGGTTCCTCTGGTGGTTTTAGGCATTTCTTGAGTTGAGCCAAATGAAATACATTGTGTACTTGAAACAATATGTCGGGCAATTCCAATTCATAAGGCATTGTGCCCTTCTGACTCAAAACTTGGAATGGTCCAATATATCTGGGACTTAATTTCCCTTTAACTCCAAATCTTTTTACTCCTTTCATAGGACTGACTCTGAGATATACCTTATCTTATATCTCAGGGTCCCACTGTCTTCTTGAAAAATTAGCATAACTCTTTTGTCTAGTCTCAGCTATCTTCAACCGATCTCTGATGATATCAACAATTGTTTGTTGCTCCTTTATATACTCAGGTGCAAATTCTTTACTTTCTCCAACTTCAAACCAACAGATTGGTGACCTACATTTCCTTCCATATAAAGCTTCAAATGGTGCCATCTTAATACTACTCTGATAGCGGTTGTTGTATGAAAATTTTGCTAATGCTTAGTGTTCATCTCATGATCCTCCAAAATCAAGAACAGAAGCTCTCAACATATCTTCTAAAATCTGATTGGTTCTTTCAGTCTGACCACCTGTTTGAGGATGATATGCTGTGCTATAACTTAGGTGTGATCGCAACCTCTTTTGCAACTGTCTCCAGAATGCTGACATAAAGACAGATCCTCGATCTGATACGATGGTCAAAGGTACTCCATGTTTACTTACTATTTCTTTCACATACATATCTATCAACACAGCTGCAGTATCCTGATGGTCCCGAAGAGCAAGGCTTTGATACCTGCAAAAATAAACGGGATTAGGTTGAGACTCCAAGTGCAGAGTGTATAGTAAGTGGAAGACAGTTTTCCCCACGAGGGGTGACTCGAGGGTTTAATATCGAACTCTCGGGGAATCTGAAGTGGTAGATTTATCTTCTTATCCTTCTTTTGGTTACCTACAAAACAAGGTTAGATGTTTTGGTCCTCAACCTCACCTGTGGTTGTCAAGCACAAGGTGTAAGAATGATATCAGGATAGTTATGCAATGCAAACAAGAAATAAATATGCAATGATGGTGGATGCAATGATAAATGATATTTTTGGGTTTTTGAATGATGTATGCAAGATGAAAAGTATTTTTGTATTTTCGGATTTAATGATGGCTGAAAATAGAAAAGTGGTATATGGTGTTGGAAAGGTGTTTCTTATGATTAAAAATGGACTGGGGTTCATGGTTTCACAAATGCACTCTCTCTTTATAAAGTGGTAGACAATGGAACACACACAGTTAACATATGAGATTGCAACACAGGGTTTGATAACAAGTTACTTAGATATATGGGCATCACGTCCTAACATAGAGATCTTTTGGTTATTAACCTCTCTTATACTCCACCAAGATGCGAACTAAATCATAACACCTCAGTAATTAAGATAACTCAGAATATAGCATTAAGTATCATGACATGAAGTGAAAATAAGAACATGCTAGATCTAGTCATGGAGTAGTGGCAATGGTCACGCCCACATCCCCGGTAGCATGGTATTTTAGTTTATCCCTAGTGAGGTAACAAAGTAAGGTAAAGATACCAAAGTGGATCGCAGAACTTTCTCTCACATTCACTGCACTAGCCACCCCCGTTACTCCAATTAATGCACATGTTCCCCCACACACGCTCTCATAAACATGCTTGATCAAAACAAGTAGACAAGAACGGGGCACATAATATGCATCTATACTCATAACTGAAACAAACATTGCAATCTCAAACATATATTAACTCATAAAGATCCACCACAAAGGTATTACAACGGTGACCGTAATCATGTTCAGCAGCTCATACGGTGCTAATTAGTGAAGCTCAAGAGAGGAGAGATACATAAGTTACTTCCACAAACCCATAGTCCAGAGGTGGACTACTCCCTCTTCATCATGGAGACGGTGGAGAAGTCGATGGAGAAGATGGAGACCATGCCGGCAGCGCCCCGCCGGAGTTTTCCCCCTCCAATCTGCAGCTCCTGATCTCCGTTTCGGTGTTTCTGTGTTTGTGCGGCGCTCCTTCCAGAGAACGTCGGGGGACCTTTTATATAGGCGTTTTTAGATCAAGACGATGTCGGTGGAGAAAAGATCGAAGGCAACGGAGCCACGAGGGCCAAACGAGTGGGCCCCACGCGGCCACAGTACCTGACCGCGTGGGCCACCCCCGTTTGGGCCTCGGGCCTCCGCTTGTTCGCTTCCTTCGCCCACAGGTCTTCTTCCTTCCAAATATTGACGCCCGTAAATTTCCAGGTGATTTCGTTAACGTTTGGGTCCCTGAAACATTAAAATAAGAAAACGGGGTTTTCTGCCTGTGCAGGGTTAATTCCATAAAAATAGGAAATAAATGAATATTCCCAAAAATCGTTATAAAACATTGATATAACCCTTATGTGATGCAAATATGATTGGAATATAAGCAATTAAAGTGCAAAGTTCATGTATGCATTTTACATGCATCATATCCCTCTGGTTTATGGCTATAAAATGAGCACTTTTGGTCAAACGATCTACAATTACCTAGATAGCATATTTATTTCTCCTTGTTCTTTGTAATCCAGTGCTAAAATCCATACTAATGTCTTCCCATTTCAATTTGGGAATTGGTAAAGGTTGTAGTAACCCTGCTAGACTCTGATGTTCAGCATTAACTTGTCTACAAGTATGACATTCAGCCACATACCTAGCAATCTCCCTCTTCATATTATTCCACCAGAATACTTTCTTGAAGTCCACATACATCTTGGTACTGCTAGGATGTATAGAATATGGTGTCTCATTGTAACATTCCAATATTTTCAAATATTTGAAAATTCAGAAAGATAAAAAACTTTTGAAAATTATATATATTTTGAGTTGAAAATTTAAAATCATGCATGCATTCATCATCATCTTGTCTTGTGTGCTTCTGAAATTTCAAAAGTTGGATTTTAATAAGTCACAAATGATTTTATTAAAACCCCTAATTCAAAATTGACATAATGTTTCAATTAAGTAATTATGCAATATTTTAAAATTTGTAATCTTGAAAGGTATTGGAAAGGGTGCTTGAATATTTCAAATAACAGATATTATTATTACAAATTTTTACAAATTGGTTTGAATTCATTTGGAGGTTTAAATCCAAAGTTATATAAGTTTTCAGAAAAAGAAAAAGAAAAAAAAGAACAAAAAAAAAATGATTAGGGCCAACCCGAGCCAGCTAGCCCGAGCCTGCCCGAGCCGCGGCCCAACTCCAGCCCAACATCAGCCGAGCCGCACGCCCCTCTTCTCCTCTCTCTGACGTGTGGGCCCCACCGTTCAGGCCACGTCAGCGTCGTCTTCCCCGCGCGTCAATCACGCCCTTGCCCATTTTCGGACCATCGACACATCCCGCCTTCAATTCGCGCGATCTCCTTCCCCAATCGACGCGCCACCGAGCCCCTTTTATACCCCTGCTCCTCCTCTCTCATTGTCCTCAGGAAATCCCGCCAGAGCGCCGCCAGGCTATGCACATTCGAGCTCGTCATCCCGTCGCCGCCGCCGGGAAGAGGTCACCACTCCGGCGTAACCAGGATGCCCCGCACCCCCTCTTCTGTCCTAATCTATTTCCACAAGACCAACACATTTGTTTGCCACCGTTTGGTGATTTTTAATCCCTCAGATCGATGCGCCCATGCTCGACCTGACGCCACCGCCGCGGAATCCCACTCCGATGAGCAATTCCCGGAGGAACAGGATGCGCCCGAGACCGCTGTCTCGCCATCGACTTCGCCTCGACATCCTACACCTCTGGGTAACAAAAGCCCCTCCCATCTCCCCCTCTAGCTCGCTGGAACACCGCGGCCATGCCGTCACCACCGTCGGCCAGCACGCTCCGGCGACCTAGTGCCGCTCGGTTATGGTCAAGTGGACCAGAGCCGTCCGATCTGATCCCGACGGCCACGATCAGATCCTGTTAGCGAAGGGGTATCAGTAGATCTAAGCCGTAGATCTAGATCCAGTGGCCCAGAAAAGATCACTTAACAAACCGGTATCAGCCAATCGCAGCACGCCACGTCACCCAGCCTTTTCTGGTTTATTGCCCGAATTATTTTAATTTGGTAATTTTGCAGAAAAGCCCCTGCATATTCAAACCATTAGATCTTTTTATTGGTTTGGCCAAATTTAACAAACTTTATATTTTTGAAAAGATCTAGACTTGTAGAATATTTTAGCAATGTTAGTTTTCAGTTTTGCTTCAGTTTAAATTATTCAAATTTCAAATGTGTGATTTGAGTAATTTTGACATATCTTTAAATCGATAAGTTCACAAATTGCAAATAAAATATGTTTAGAAACATTTGGATCTGTAGAATAGTTTAGTCACTGTTAAAAATATTTTTGGAAACTTTTAAACTGATTTAAAAATCAGAGGCTTAATTTGAGTATTTTTGGTATAGTTTAAATCCTACAAACTATTTTAATTTATTTATTCTTGCAAAATGTCACAAATATTTTTTTTCCTGTCCAGTAGTACTGTTTTGCAATTTTAATAAAATGTTTAATTACAGAAAACATTAATCTTGTATTAATACCCTTTTGGGTGACTTAATAGTGTTTTTTTTGTTTAATTAAATTTTAAATAAAACTTATCATATGGTTTCATGCATATAATAAAAACATAAAACAATAATAATTAATTTGTGTTTATTCCTTTTTGGAAATTGTTTTGTTTAGTTGTTATATTAAAAATTGTTTCAATTACATCTTGACTTCATGCATGATTTCCTAAAAAGTTAGTGTAATATATTTCTTGTGTTTATAAGTGCATTTCATGCATAGCTTATTTTGTTTGTATGTTTATTGTTTGTTTATTGTTTGCTTGAAAATTTTGTTAGACTATTCGGAGGGACCCGAGGAATTTTGCAGCTGTGACTACTGCTCTCGTTGCTGCCAAGTCAAGTGGCACATTCATAAATTTCCTACTATTTTGTCTATGCACGTCTAGTGTATTTTCCTTGAGCATGTGTAGGTGTTATTAGTATTGCTGTGCTAAAACTGTTTAGAGTAGCACCCCTATACTAGTTGGTCAAGAATCCTATTATAATATGATAGACTTGCTCAGTTATGCAATTGATGAAAGTTTTACAAAATGTTAAGTGGCTTCTCAGGGCCATGTTCATGGGTGTTTTCACCTAAGATAGTTTTCACTATACTTAGGACCATGGTATGTGGTGGTTATCACCTGAGGTGGTACACATTTACTAAGTTTAATGAATCACCTGGGTGGAATTGGTATTGCTTGGTTTATGTTGAGTGGCTTCTCAGGACCATGTTCATGGGGATTTTCACCTAAAATAGTTTTCACTATACTTAGGACCATGGTATGTGGGGTTTTATACCTGAAGGTGCATTTGTGGATGGCCACCCAGGGACAAAGGGATTTGAAGTACTCCAAGTGAAGATTGTTTCCAGTGCAGCCATTAGTCATATGGGCTCTGTCTTGATCAAGTAAGTTACGTGGACTCATCCCGGCTTGACAGGTGGTGGTAGAGGATTGTAGGTGGAATGGGTCAGGCCAGTATGGGGTGAGAAAATACTTCTGAGAGATCTCGTCTTAATCTTCTCCTTTTCCCCAAAACACTAATGGAGTGTGGGGGGATAGTTTGGGCTGATTGAGTCTAATGGTGAAATGCACAACCTCTCGAGAGTGTCAAAACTAAGTACTTCGCCGTGTCCCCGGTTGCGGACAATTCTGAGCAGCTGATTAAGGACGTCAACGGAGGATCCCAACATTCCAATTTCTAAATAAAACTTGATGGGTGAACAAGGGTTGGGAGTTCACTGATGTCTATCAGTGGTACTCTTTGTTAAGATGAAAAAGTCTTTGAAAAGATAGGACAAAATTTGCTTTATGCAAAACAGCCTCAAGCTCCACCAGCCAAATATGCATATAGGTTATTAGAGTTATTCCACTATGAGTCCACAGAGTGTCACTTGCCAGTTTCATTTTATGTGGTTCTGACCCACCTTGTTGCAACATTTTTCCTATTGTAGGTTATTCCGACGATGAGTGAGGTTTCGTTTAAGGGTTTCGAGTCTACAACCAACATGTTCGCCTGTGGCACATGAAGATGATGGGGACTCCATGAAGAATAATGTTTTCCGCTGCTTTACTGTTTCAAAGCTAGCTTCGTGCTATGCAATTTGTAACGAATATTTTTTATTAAGTACTGGATCCGCGTGTAATAATCGATATTTTGTTGTGACATTCATCGTAAACTGTGTGTGCAAATGAATCGATCCAGTGGTTTGCACTATACACAGGGATCTTGCCAATTTTTAAGTGCAGGTCCGCTACAGATGGTATCAGAGCACTGTGTTGCCTGCAGGTTCGAAACCCTTGGTTTGGATAGAAATAGGTTTGACCATAGGATTGAAAATCTACTTTTATTTAGTTTGCTAAAAACAAAACTTTTCTAATATCATTCTTGTAACTATCTTAATTAATCTAATATATATTAAAAGTAAATTGTGGGCTAACGAGAATTAAGTGAATTAACCTAGAAATTACCACAATAATCAGAAACATCTGACCGTTTATTTTCTTAACTGAAAATTTACAACCATTAGATTAGGCTTAAGTGGAAAATTACCCACCATTGCCATTACGTCAAAAAAACTAACAAGTCTACGTACTCCATAAAAAAAAAGGGTAGCGCCGAGCGTCCTCCGGAGGTTGGAA
This sequence comes from Poa pratensis, assembly GCA_947311845.1. Classification (NCBI taxonomy): domain Eukaryota; kingdom Viridiplantae; phylum Streptophyta; class Magnoliopsida; order Poales; family Poaceae; genus Poa; species Poa pratensis. The sequence goes on from CAMZMU010000020.1 coordinate 39,959,516, forward strand.
ACGGACGAACCTCCGGGTCGCCAGCCGTCCGATCTACTTGATCATCACCGTCCGTGCGCGTCATCTGGGCACCCCATTCCCGCTTTTGCTCCAGGAAGCAAATAACACGCGAATCGCAGCAAACCGAGCAGAAACGAGAAAAGGGCAGGATCCCGTGGATCACAGAGAGAGGCGAGGTGAGGGGCGAGGCGGCCGGCGGCGTGCGACCCGGCGGCCTGCCGTCGCAGCAGACTCCGTTGCTCATGGCGGCAAGCTGCTCCTCGGCCGCGAAACACAAACGGCGAGCGGCAGCTCCAGAGCATCCTTTGCAGCGACGTGGGGCGTTGTCTTCGGCTCCGGTGAACACGGCCGGCAGCACCACCACACGTCGCTCATTGCGCCGCCGCTTCCTCCTTGCAGCAACCCTGCCCGCCGACCATAGCAATGACGCCCACCTATGGCAGCTCCGCCTCCGGCCGACGGCAGCATCGCCGCCCAGCTACGGCAGCACCGCCGCACGTCGACGGCAGCAACGCCGCCCACCTGTGGCAGCTCCGCCTCCGGCCGACGGCAGCATCGCCGCCCAGCTACGGCAGCACCGCCGAACGTCGACGGCAGCAACGCCGCCCACCTATGGCAGCTCCGCCTCCGGCCGACGACAGCATCGCCGCCCAGCTACGGCAGCACCGCCGCACGTCGACGGCGGCAACTCCACTGGCAGCTCGCAGCAGCGCCGACCAAGGCTGGTAGCAACACCGCCGGGCCCTGGGAGCACCACCGCTGGCTGGTCGCAGCAGCGCCGCCCAAGAATGGGAGCAACGCCGCCGGACCCTGGGAGCACCACCTCTGGCTGCTCGCAGCAGTGCCGCCCAACGTTGGCAGCAACGCCTCCGGCCCCTGGGAGCACCACTGCTGGGCGCTAGGAGCACCAGCACCTACCGATTGCAGCACGAGGGCCACCGTACTCGTAGCTCTAATTGCAGCATGCGGTTGCATCAGGGGAAGGGGCGCCTCCCTCACAAATTTGCTGCCGGAGCTGAACAGGGAGAAGGAGCAGCACGACTGGCGGTTGGCGAACGAGAGGAAGGAGAAGGAGCATCGTGGAAGCCGGCACGGGGGCAGCGCTGCAGGTAGACGAAGGAAGTGATTTGGGAAAAAATATGTGCGATGGGAAAGGAAAACGAGTGGAGGGGAGACGTCGGGTGGAGATAAGACTGTGGGTGGGGCCCGTGTCATATGCCACGCGGTGGGACGCGTGGAGCGCTGTCGATCCGGAGGATCGAGCCTCCGGCGGTAGCGAAGCGTTTCCCAAAAAGAAAACCTAATCTATGGATTCTCCTAGCGTCTTCACATGTGCCGCCGCCGCCTTTGTGCCTTCGTCCGGCCGGCTTCCAAGTGCGTGCGTCATGGATCAGGTGCTAAGATTTGGATCTTCCTTGCCGATGCATGCACCACGGCACCACGCCGTCGGCACGCCGATGTCTTCCAAGTGCATGCGTTGATCGGTGCTTAATATTTTGATGCTGATTGCCGATACATGCACGAGACCACTCTTCTAGGATTGCTCGGATGCTTGCCCTCAGAGAGACAGCCCAGAAGGTATTTAATGATTTGCTTGGTGTAGTTATGAAGAATCAATTCACGTCAATGGAGAGAAGAGAGGGGAACGTTGGAGTTGAAGATGGGGGACGGTGGCTACACATCAAGATGATTAGGGTATATTGTTCCAAGCAACGTGCATATACAAAGTGTTTCCTCCTTCTCCACAACGTGGCCGCCACATCTAGCTAGGTGTCCTTGACGCTGGAGCAAAACCTAGCTCCCGCGGTTCAATCCAGATGAAGACGCTAGCAGATTGAATTGCCTTTGTGCCTTCGGCCGGCCGGCCGATGGATTTTGCAAGGGGGAAATGGTTTTTTACCCAGAAGTTGACTGGCCTTGGATTATGTACCCAAAGTTGGGCTGCCATTGGTAAAATACCCAATACGGATTTGAAAACAAAACAAATACCTAATAAGGACCTAAAGGCAATTGTATGAGCCCTTGATCGATTAGAGCTGAGTTGTGTTAGCCGGGTCAATTCAGCGATTGGGCATGTTAAAAAAATTCAGCGATTGGATATTGCGTTCATCAACACAGATGCATACAGGTTTCGACATGCAAATTAAGTCCGATGGCAGTATCCATGCAGTCCAACCACTAGATGCAGATACGTTTTACATCAGTAAATTTACTAATGAGTTCATCAACACTTCATCCTCTTGCCTCAATGCACACAGCTGCTTGTTCATCCATGCACGAGAGACTAGCCAGAGGCTCCACATAAATGAATTGGTACCACCGTCCAAGCATAGAAATATAAGCCGTAGACTTGACAGATTGAACAAAGTACAGCTTATATTAGAAGACTAGACTTAACCGGATAGATCGGGACAAGGTACACGCCGCACGGCGCCCGGCGGCGGCGACAGCGTTGGTCAAGCGGGCGGCGGCGACAGCGTCGGTCAAGCGGACGGCTTCGACGAGAAAACGGCAGCGGGCAGCTGCAAAGGTGCCGCTAACGATGGAGGCGTGGTGCGGTGGTGGTTGATCTGCTGCTCCCAGCGGCGGCGGAAGGTTCACGCACCTATGCCTAAGATTAGCAATCAGATTGATCGTGCTACTTTCGATCCATCATGTGACCCAAAAATTCTTTTACCAGTATGTAATAGAAATATCTCTTTTTTTACTTTGAAGTCCTTATTGGGTATTTTACCAATGGCAGCCCAACTTTGGGTACATAATCCAAGGCCAGTCAACTTCTGGGTAAAAAACCAATTTTCCCTTTTGCAAGAGCGTTAATTGTTGATTTGTTCTGGATGGTCTGTGCGGATTTTCAAAGCTATCTTCATGCGAGCTATATGATGCTTACGATGCAAATCATCCGACAAGGGCAAGATTGAGCTAGCTTCTCTACCGTGGACTCGCTGGACAAGGAATTGATCTACTTCGCTGGCACTTTTTGACTACTCGCTGCGGCCGGCAACAGCTGCATCGTTTTTTTTTACGAACACATAGGGTAGTTGGACTATAAATCCTGTTCCAGCTCGTTGCTGAGGTACGTAATCAGGTGCGTCGAGTTAGCATATGTTCCAATTCCTGTCGATTTGGTGATTATGTCTGATTTTTCGCAATTTCTATTAGAGTAATATAATATGAAATTGTATGCTTAATTCCAAGTTAGAACACTGCAAAAAAGACCAGCTGAATAGACAAGAATACAAGTCTCCAAGCAAACCTTTTTATCTTTTTTCGGTTTTCTTGGTAGATGATTCTAGATAACAAACAGTGTTCACGCAATAGCCCACTGCCCAACATGCCCGAGCAGCAGAAATTCCTTTCAGTTCTGAAGGAAACAACAATCTTAATTCGGAGTTGCTTAGGGCAAGCCGTGCCTAAATTTTGCCAAGGCTCATGTCAAAGTGCAGCAATGATTCTGTGTGATTTTCACAAAATCGGTAAGCTCCCCAAACAATTTCGTGCCAAGAATTGATCCTTCAACAAAACTGATTTTTACATCCTCCGTACCTTATCCCTCGGAATCGAGCAGAAGTTCGATCACCTTATCGCGCTGCTTCACAAGGCGAATTGTCTCTACTGGTCGGAGCTCGAGCTGCAGGCCGCCTAACTCTGCGTCGTGAAGCTCCATGTTGAGGAGGGGAGGCACCGGAGAGAGGGGATAGTTTCTTCCTCCCAGGGTTTCTTGATTTTTAATCTAATGATTCAAACTGATCTGAGTGCTGGTAGGTGAAGGATGGATTGGTATGGGTATTTGGTGCATGTTAGCTTTGAGGATTGCACCTTCAGCTTAAGTAGGCAAGTAGCCATGGGTTACCTCCTTCCCCGTCATTCAGTTTTAAATTTGTCGGATAGTCACATTCCAATATGTGGACGTGAGCTCACTTATGCAGGTAGCATTAGTTCTCCCAAAGCTCAGATGAATCCAATACACTAAGAGGCAATTCCCGTCTAGGGCTTTCTAATTAGGCATTAAAATTATGATCCAAGATAGGTAGGAACAAATACATGCAAGTATGCTTGCATGCAGTTGATACCCGTGAGAGATATCGCCGAGGAAGAACTGTGACATCGCTCCCAGGTCCACTTGGTTACACCATGCGCACACGCGCAATCTTTGTCAGCATGCAGGTGGACAAGTCCACGGCGGTTCCGTCGCCTTCCGCCTCGTCCGTAAACACTAATCACAAGATTAGCGACGTCCGCGTCCGCGAGTTGCTTTGTTCAAAGCCGCGGACAGTCCGCTCGCTGCATGCTGCGACTAGCTGCTGAGGAAAACAGGATTTTGGTGCTACGCTGATCGTGTGAATCAGTGCGTGCGAGGATGGAGCAGGATGTAGCGCTAGCGGACAACGGACCTAGCAGGCTGGGCGCAGTGAGGTCCATTTATTTTGTACGGACTGTCCGTTAAGCCGTTAAGACGTTTGGAGCGGCGTGGATGAAGCGGACCAGCGGAATCCGTCTCCGCCTGCATCCCTAAATCTTTGGTATGCTTCGCCGCCGGCCGCACGGGAGTGGTTGCAGCTTGAGAGAAAAAACGGCGATTGGTGATTTTTGGATTATGCCGTAAGCAAGGTACAGACTGAAGAGGATGAGCTAGCCTGCTGTGTGCCGCGCGTGTCTAAAAATTGCGATTGGTGGTTGGAATATCTTGCACCTCTGATAAAGTGATAAAGGGTCTGTTAACAGTGGTAAGATCCATCATCCAAGTACTGCTGGCCCTAGCGCTAGCTCCTTGCTGATCAAAATTTTGACTTTATCTCTGCGATATGCATAGATCATTAGTTTCGTCCATCGTAATTATTTCCAAAAGTCTGATTTTCCTACCATCTTTTGCGATTGTGCTATCATAAAATCAATAAGTAATAGGATATCATCGTCTCATAGAAATTTGATTGCCTTCTGTGAGTTGCGATATAAGATTCACAGTTAGGCATTTTCCCTCGAAAGTATTATATTATTTATTTCTTACTTAGGTTAAATATATTGTACAGTACAGCTGTACAGTCATGGTACAAGTATGAGAAATTAGCAACATGCCGTTTTGACGATGTCAGCAATACGGAATTTGGAGGTGTGACTCCGTGACAGTCAGATTATTTCCTAACCAGGTATGCAGATACCAGCATGTTTCCATTGACACATCCAATACTTGGTCGCTACAGGGACCGTGTGTTTTATTTGTTGCACGGTGCATAAGGAAATATGATGTGTATTTGATCCCTTAACTATTAGCAAAGTGTAGATTTGGTTTGTCAATTCTTAATTCAGAAACTTTTTGCACTTGTATATTTAGTATGGTGTACTTTATTTTTGGTCTCCCAAAGTTGTTTTGACATGCTAAATCATAACGTTGTGTCTACAACATCACCAAGACCCTTCTGGAAATTCAATTAATAACTCCCTCCGATCCATAAAAAACGTCACCACTTACGAGTTGTACCTACGGGGTTGTTTTCGCACGACACTTAATCCGGATCGGAGGGAGTAGTTTATTAGAATAAAGAAGAAAACCCAGAAAGGTGCCAAACAAGCAAGAATGGCAAACAGAGCAGAAATAAAAGGAAGTAAGAAGAGGTATCTCGAATTTATTTTTTTACCAAATAATGAGATACAGAAAACAAGAACACATAAGAATGTTCGAAAATGGAAAATATCCAAAACAACATTTCTATCTATTTTGTTCTGTGATTTCATTTCCATGAAATGTTTCGTCAAACAGTAGTATAAGGGATTTCTTTCATGAATAACTCATCGTTTTCATTTTAACTTCTTGGGTAAATATTGGTGCTCATAGGGGGTTGCACGTTGGTGAAAACTACTCTGATGTTGTTAATACTACTTCGAAGAACAAAACTATAGGATATCCGGAGTTGCAAATCAAAGTATGTGTCTTCAAAGTATAGTGATAGATGATAGAAAAACTATATGGAACATTTCTTGTCGTAAAATATTAGTTTGTTCGCGACATTTATCTTTCCTTTGTCTTACGATTACTTTCAACGATCTGATGGGCGATATAGTATGTCATTTTGGTTGCATGCACTTAGTTACCTCTGGTATGTCCCGCTCTCTTTTATAGCTCTAATAGTGTATCACAATTGCATGAAAAAAGTAGGAGTGTACTTTTCTTGATTTACACAATGTTGTGTCATTAAGCATCCCAAATATCACACTACATAATTAACAAAAAATATTATCTTATGCATAGACCAGTGCATGTTCTGAAACTGTAGATTGTCCAAAGAAATATAGAAGTACACCATTTCTACCACGGTTGCTGACAGAACATTAGGAATTCCACAAATCAGAAGACATATTTAATGAAATAAATATGTTTAATGATTCCTGAACCTATTATTTGGAGGAGAAGGGTGGATTGTTAGTGTGGATGATTTGTTTGGTGGACATGTATGGTTGGGTTTCGTTTGTGTATTTGGCGGGATTTGGCATATCTTAACTGACTTTAGGTTGTCCAAACAGATAATAGAGTAGATTTTAGCTGTAGCGGTAAACTAGCTGACAAGGTTACAAAGGTTATATATGCAAATTCATGGTTGTGTCATATTTTCTGCATAATTCAACATCTTCTGTTTTGGTTGCAGTAATGCTAAAGTTGGCCTTTCATCACTACAAAAAACTGCATTTTTATGGCTAATTTTTTTTAAATAATACACTAAAATTATCAAATTACAGGAATAACACGCGTTTCAATTTTTTTCCAAAAATAGGATCCCGTCGTCTTCGTCAATGACGACGTCGACCTGTCGTCGTTGGCAATGACGAGAGGGCCCACAGGTCCACGCGTCGAACGCTTACTGGCTGAGCCACGTCGTCGCAGTCGCCTCGCTGGCTTGTCGTCTTCGCTGGCCTGTCGTCCACGCCGATGACGACATTGGCGGGCCCTGTCGTCCACGGCAATGACGAGAAGTGGCTGCCTGCATGCAGGCGACAGCCCGGCCGCGCGATTTCCTCTCTCTTCACTTCTTTCTTCTTCCTCACTCGCCTGCGTGTTCTTCGTTTCCTCTCACTGCTCCCCACACAAACCGAATTAAATCTCCATTTTATACCAATAATCTTCAGATTTGCCACCATAAATCGGTGCTAGAAGGTTAAGAGAAGCTAGGGGAACTCCGATCTGTTGATGGGATAGCTCGTGGAGGTTGTGGTGATGGTTGGCGGGTGGGGGTGATGGTGGTCGTGGAGGGCTGCATGGCGGTGGTGGTGGTGGTGCTGGAGGCCTGCATTGTGGTGGTTCTGCTCGTGTTGGTGCGCCGTTGATTCGAGACTGCCGGACGGCGTTGCCTCTCACGCTTCAAGGGTATGATTCGACGGTCATATGCTATATTTGTGACGGTAGTAATTTTGTAGTGCTATATTTGTTATATGTATGAACATGCGTTGTTAAGAAATAGTTTGTGACGGTAGTAAATATTGTAGCTATATTTGTAGTAAATATTTATATGTATATTAACGATGGTAAATATTTATTTATGTCAGCGGAGATGTCGGATTTAGTGAAGATCAGGTTTTTCTATGGTCCTGGTAGAGTCCAAATGTGTGAAACGGGAGCTGATCTGAGTGAGTTTGATTATATAGATGTTGACCTCCCAGCTCCTCAAACATGGTCTATAAGTGAGGTAAAAAATTGGTTGACGGGAAGTTTAGGGCTTGATAGTCAGACACAGACCGTCAGTGTTCATGCTTTGTGGAGCAATTCAAGGACAAATATTTACTTCGTTTTGAAACCACTGGAGTCTGATTCTAAATGGTCGGGATGGTTAAAAGGTTGCGCAAAAAGGAGTTGCTCTCCTTGTGCCCTAGTTCTTCCCGCCTTCAACGAGGTCAGTGTCCCTGAGGACGAGTTTTCTGCCCATGAAGGTGAGGGTGCTTATGATCCTGGCCAGGGAAGTGAACCGATGGACATGTCTATGTCAAATTATGGGTCTGATTTTGGTGGAGGTGAGAGCAGTCAAGTTGAAGGAGAAAATGAGGTAAATGACAGTGGGGAGGTGGATGGCGACGAGGTAGACGGGCAAATGAACGGGCACATGCAGAACGAGATGGAAGCTGAAGATATAGATGGCTATAGTACTGAAGGCGATGATTCCGATGAGTCAGACGGAGAAGAGAACGTAGATGAGGTACCAAATCTTGCAGCATGGGATCGGGACTTCTCTACGACCATGACCGTAGATGATGGTCATGATTCAGCATGGGAATATCATGAGAACAACATTGCCAAGGGTGCTATGTATACTGACAAGCAAGCTTTGAGGGATGCAGTCATCAAATGGGCATTGTCCACCTGGAGGGTTATGAATACTGTGGTGTCCAGTCAGAAATATTTGACAATGGAATGTGCTGAAATAAATTGTCCCGGCAGGGTGCATGGACATCTCCCAAAGAATGGTTATAGCTGGAGGATAAGTGACTTTGTACCTCACACATGTCGAATTGACAGTATCCCTAAAGAGCATCGTAATCTTTCTTCCGCGCTTATAGCTCGGTCGCTATACACCGAGATAGTGTCATGCGCATCGATGGAAGTTAGTGCCCTCCAAACAAAAGTGGCTGTCAGATTCAATTATGAAATATCTTATGGCAAGGCTTGGAGGGCTAAGCATATGGCGCTTGAGAACAGATTTGGTTCATATTTCGACTCATATGACTCTGTTATACGGCTGCTACATACTCTGCAGTACCGGAATCCAGGCACCTATGTAGAAATCCAAGATTTGTTCAGGCCAGAGTTCCCAAATGTGAGGGTGCTGCATCGAGTGTTTTTCTCATTCACCGTATGCATCGAGGCTTTCAGACATTGTCGTCCGGTGATATGTGTAGATGGCACATTTCTCACGGGCAAGTATAGGGGACAGATCCTGACTGCAATTGGTCAAGACGGTAACAATCAAGTTGTGCCCCTCGCATTTGCTTTTGTGGAGAGCGAGAACATTGACAGTTGGACTTGGTTCTTCAGGCAACTGAAGATAGCTGTTGTGAAGGATAAGCCGAATGTGTGCATCCTTCACGACAGGCATGTAGGCATACTCAGCGCGATAAAGACACTAACCAATCCTGCGCCTGAAGAACAGACTCCATGGCAAGACATGCAGAGCCGTTGGTGCATGCGCCATCTAGGTGCCAACTTCTTCTCGCAGTTTGGAAATAAGGACCTGATGAATTTATTCAAGAAACTATGCAAGCAGAACCAAGAATGGAAGTACACGGCGATACGTGATAGACTTGAGTTGTGCATACAGAGACATGTTCAGGACAGGAGGGCTACACGAGCACGAGCTGTTGCTGACCATGCAGCAGCTGTTGCTGCACAGTTAGCTGTTGGACCCGTTCCCGAGGAGGACGTGCCTATTGGTCTTTGCGACCTACCCGGATTTGACCCGCCTGGAACTAGGAGAAGACGTGCGAGGTCAATTAAAACTTTTCAGCAATGGATAGAGCATGAACCTTTGGAGAGGTGGTCTTTGTTGCACGACACACATGGAGCAAGATACGGTGTGATGACAACGAACCTGGCTGAAACATTCAACTTTGTCCTCAGAGGAAACCGTGCGTTGCCACTAACAGCCATCGTGGAGGGCATTTTCTATGGCACGGTGAAATATTTCAGAGAATGACGTGAAAAAGCTGAGAAGCATATGATGGAAAACCCGACCTCGCCCTACTGTGAGAAGATTACGAAGTACATGAATAAGAAGCTGGCTAAATGTTGCTCCCACTCTGTAACTGCCGTTGGGAATCAAGAAAGGAGGTTCGAGGTCCGGCTATCCCACAACAAGTTCGGATCTGCAAACGTGGTGAGGACGCATGAGGTGAAGATTGGTAATGAGGTTTGGCCAACTTGCGAGTGCACCTGCAACAAACCAAAATTGCTTCACCTTCCGTGCTCCCATGTCCTTGCTGCCTGCAGGCAGTTAGGGTTGAACGCAATCTCCTTTGTGTCTTCATATTATATGAAAGAGGCAGTTATCAATACTTGGACAGGTGAGATGCTGGGATTTCGATCAATGGGTAACTTCAACACTGTACCCCTAGGTGAGAGGCGGTACATACCAGCTCCTGAGCTACTGCGTGAAGGGGTAGGCAGACGACAGTGTCGTCGCATCATGAATGATATGGATGAATCCGAGGCCAGAGGGCGCACAATGCAATGCCTTCAATGCAACCAATTTGGCCATACGGACCCTGATTGTCCCACTTTTCCTGGAGAGAGACCTCCCGTTCGTGGACGTGGTAACCGGCGTGCGCGAGGACGAAGAGCGAGAGGAAGAAACTAGGGGTCGCTATGTTCGAATTTGTATTAAGTGTGACACTATGTTTGAATTTGTATTAAGTGTGAAACTATGTTTGAATTTTTAATAAGTGTGGAACTATGTTTGAATTTGTAATAAGTGTGGAACTATGTTTGCATTTGTAATAAGTGTGGAACTATGTTTGAATTTGTAATAAGTGTAAATTTTTTTACTTTGAATTGTGTCTGCAGGGATGGAGGGCATGTGGTTGCTTAATCCTCACATTGATAGTGGGCATCGTGCTAAGGCATTAGAGGGGAATCCAAGGAAACTTAAGCCCCTAGTCTGTCGCACGGCAAAGGAAAATTGGAGGATTCATCCTGCGTGGGTACAAAGGTACTGGTCGTATTTATTTTACAGACGCATGTTTTTTCTATGTCCACAAGTTTCACGTACTCTTGTTTTATTGTGTATACGCAGGTTGAAATGGGCCGGGCTCTTACCTTTCGCGCGTCTAGTAGAGGCCACAGAGGGATCCACTTTTAGCGGTGGGTACTCACGGACCCAAGCTTGATTGGTTGCTTGCCTTTCAGGTTAGTTCATTAATATAGGTCCACGATTTTACTAATCATTTATTTCTCATTTGTGGTTATACTAATTATATTTTTACCATTAATATAGGTACACAAGTTTCCAGAGTATCCAGATAATATGGATCCGGAACAACTGAGTCGCAGCTTGGAGGCATACATCATGTGGCTTCTTGGTAAGGTGATGTTTACAGAGAACCATGTCGACACTATTAGCGCGCGCTACCTCCCTTTCGCTCGGAAGATCGCTGATGCTGCTGGGCGAGAGCACATCAGACAGAGGAGTTGGGGATCCGCTGTGTTAGCGGCTACATACCGAGCTATGTGCAATGGTTGCATGCTGAAGGCAGATAAGTCAGCCTTGCTCGGGTGCCCTCTTTTTCTGCAGCTATGGGCGTGGGAGAGGTTCTCTATTGGACGCCCAGTCATACCTGACAAGTCTTTCCCATTGTGGGAGATCCATGACGGTGACAACATCGACATGCCTACTTTTGCGACTGTCTATGCACGCTATAAGGTATGCATCTTGTTATAATTTTATACATCACATGTACTTTCTACGAACTAACTTCTGTTGTACGCAGAGACGTTTTGCTACTGAGCAGACAAAGCAAGTGTACATTGCTTTTAATGAGCAATTTGATATGTACACTTCGGTAATCTGGGAGCCGTACACCGAGGAGCTTATTCAACGAAGATACCCGGGAGGTATTTCGGTTCTCTGCACACGTGACCGACAGTATTGGATGACAAAATCGAAGATCATCTTCGATATATTCGTGGAGGAGATGTCCCAACAGAGGGTTATGAGGCAGTTTGGTCTTCGACAGTTGGTAGATCCTCCTCCAGTAGAGCATCCCCTCCCAGAGGTGCACCACAGGTATGTGTTAAGTTGTTTATTTCCTAAATTATTCCTACTACATCAGTTTGTACTGATAAAAACTCACCCAAATTATAGTACCTCGAGGATGGGAATTAGGTGGACCGCGAGAGAGTGGCTGCAGAGGCTACAACCTTACGTTTCAGACTGGGACACTGCGACGGAGCGGGTCTGGGTCGAGACTGCCGGGTTTGATATCGCTCTATACAATGCCTACCTGCAGAGGTACATGTCAGGAACACGGCTACAAATCGTTCAGCACTCTCACCCGGAGGTTATACCTGCCCCTACTACGTGGGATACGTACCCGACATATGACACTTCTGCGTCCAGACAGCACGCGGTAATATTTTGTTTCTTTTCACTAATTCATCTATCTGGTACATGCTATCACACACACACATATATATATATATATATATATATATATATATATATATTTAGTCCGTTATATTTCTATTGTCAGGCTAATTTGACACAGGAGATTCAGAATGAGTTCGCTGAGTATGGACGTTCTCTTTCCACTGGCCCTCTTTTGGTACCACGGGAGGAGCCGATGTCCTGGATGAGGAGGCTGGAGGGAAAGCTACGGGACGTCTACGCGACACTCACGTGCACCCGCAGAGAGGACGTTGTTCGCCACCCGGCTGGACAACGGACCCCGCGCCCCCCTTCACGACGCCAGCAGCGGCAACGGCAGCAGATGAATCAGGAGCAGCATCAGCATGAGGAGGAGCAGCATCAGCACGAGGAGGAGCAGCATCAGGAGCAGCATCAGCACGACGACCAGCACCATCACCGACAAGAGCCGCGTCCACGTATATCAGCACATTCTAGGCCACCTCCTCCCGACCAATCAGGAGGCTCGACGTGGCAGGGTCCTACTTCCAGTTACGGATATGGGCCACAGTCTCCACCTCAGTACCGAGGTCCCGCCCCGTCATACCATGATTACGGTACATATATTGTTTTCAAATTTCAATTGGGCCCGCGTATTTCTTACGTACTAACGATTCCATCTCTAGGATCCTATGGACATCATGCGGGTACGTCCGGACACCAGGCGTCCGGATCTGGATCAGCGTGGGGGAGTGACCAAGAGGGGGGGACACTGCAGGAGATATCCCACTAGATGAGCATTTTTGACACTGCAGGATACCCAACGCAGCCGTCACAGGGTCACATTCAGCAGACTCCTCCACCATACCCCACACAGGATACACAGCATAACGTGGACTTCACAGTGCCTCGTCAAAACAGGGCACCACACAGGTATGGGTGGTCGACGCCCACCGAGCCCCCTCTTCGTGATCCTCGGCCACGCAGGGGCCAGTGATATCTATGTATTTCGATTTGTATGTGAGACATATTATTATCTATGTAGAAGACATATTATTATCTATGTACGAGACATATCCTTCCACATTGCATCGATAAATTAATCTAACATACAACTACAACTCTACGTTACAACTTCAGTAATTCTACATACCGGATCTTTAAGATACTTGTAAATAATACATGGAACTCAACGATAACTCATTCTAATCAACGAATTCACTTCCCTCTACCACGTGTTCGTGATGGAGGCATGAAGTCATCATCACTATTTTCAGATGCGACAGCCTTCGATGCGCCAACACTCTTAAACTTACGTCTGCATTTGCCTCGTTTAGGAGGCATGAAATCATCATCACTGTCATCTTTGGCCTTTGATATAGCCCTCTTCACGTCATCAGCGTACAATGCATTCTGTGGACGCCCATCAGGACAAGCGCCAAAAGAGCTTCCATCCAACAAAAATGAGGGATCTCTTTGTTCTGAAACTGTGCGTCTGCGGGCCAGCGCTGCACAAGAACAATAGCAGAGGAAAAAATTTCAGACAAATAACACTATATTCTAACATAATATAACTTCTGTACTCAGTTACCTCCACGTGAAATGCATAGGCCTCCCGCGAAAAATGGATTATCTTTGACTTAGGTGTCATAGGCATGTCCCGTAGACCCGCCTCGATATCTTTTAGCTCATTCACTCTCTGCCACTTCCACCGCCACCCATCAATTTCATCTAAAATTTCGGATATTGTATTTTTTGGCTATAGTTTCTCTCAGCTCACGAATGTTTCCCCACTCACTAACTAGCTCCCTATAACAGCTCTTCGCCCTACCCTCCCTAATACTACCATCAGTCCATCTTACGGCTTCATACAGAACACACCATGACCTATGTTCCAAACTAGGACCCGAACTACCAGACATCCTTCCTATGCGACTAAGAAAATCACCACACACCACACGCCTCCATCACAACGTCTGCTGGGGTATATATAAGCTCACCCGGGAGAAAAAGAGCGGGAGAAAAATGGCGGGAGGAAATGGGCGGGAGAAAAAGAGCGGGAGAAAAATGGCGGGAGGAAATGGGCGGGAGAAAAAGAGCGGGAGAAGAAGGGCGGGAGACAAATTGCGACGACCGGGAAACACAAAAATTAAATCGTGAGTTAGCAGCTTTTTCTTTCTTTTTTTGGCCCTAGCGCGCCGTGGCAGGCCAACGTCGTCGTCGGCAAAGACGACAGGCGAGCGTCGTCCTCGACAAAGACGACGTTGCATGGCCTCTCAGGACGACAGGCCAGTCGTCATCGTCAACGACGACAGCCTGCTCGTCGTCTTCAGCAATGACGACAGGCCAACTTCGTCTTTGGCAAAGACGACGGAATCCTATTTTTGCAAAAAAATTAAAACGCGTAATATTTCTGGAATTAAATAATTATTGTGTATTATTTAAAAAAATTAGCATTTTTATGTGTCTTAGCCAACTGGCATCCTCCATTTTTTGTGCATAGAGAATATGCTAACGACCGAATCATCTGATAAAAGCATGATTTTTCTTATAAAATATTTAACAGACATTCAAGCTTGGTCACCGATGGCTTATAATTGGTGAGTTCAGATAAGTTCAGTTCAAGTTGGTCACCGATGGTTCATTATTCATGAGTTCAGATAAGTTCAAGTTCAGATGGTAATATATTAGGTCTGTTTTTTTTTAAAAAAATATGAGAAGTTATTCAATTGCTTCGATTTTTTTAATATATTAGGTCTGTTTTTAACACTCTCCTGTTGTTTCTACCCACAGATCTACCGTGCATGTTCCATTGGACCAAACATTCACTACAGAATATTGCATGCGACCTAATTTTAATATCGTTAGCACATATATCATTTAGGAGACTAAATGTTGTATCTTGGAGTTTGTAATACATCAGGCAAAATTCATTTTATTTCCAACGCACGGAAAAAATATGCATCCCTCCACATTGCAGTCCCGATGCATGGAACTCATACATTAGTAGATACTTCAATAACTAGAAAATGGCACAGTATATTGTCTTCTTAAAATTACACGCAATATATCTGCTCACCATAGACTTTCAAATAGGCAAAAAATGTCAACTTTGACTTCATATTGTGTTTTGCACCTAAAATCATTGTTACATTATATATATTAACAAATTATGCGTATAGCGGTGTAATCTAGAGAAAACATCATTGTTGTGTTTTTGCACTCCTTCGAATGCTAAAAAGGGCATGGAAGTAATATGATCTCATTTTCAGTTCTTCAAATGCTAAAATAGAGGCATCATAATAGAATTGCTTGCAGAATCCTAGCCCATATATGTTTTACCATAATAACTAATATATTCAAGGTAGAGAAACTCTTGATGCTATTGATTATTATTGAAGTATATTTCATATTAATAACACATATCTTTTTCACCCACAAAGTATTTGTCAAAATCTTCAGTGTAGAATTATCACACAATCAGCCCAATCAGTTTTCATCTCATTTCTACGTGGCACTACAAATGGACCAGAGGTTTGTTTTTAAGAAAACTAAATATGAAAATATATGGATAGAAACAAATAAGCGAAGTTTTTTTCTTCCAAATTGATATAAAATTGTATTTAGTTGTTGCCCTCGCAATTGTGCGGGCCACTTTGCTAGTTGCTTTCTAAATACCTTCTCTTGTTTTTAGATGACCAGCCTCATCGAATCCATCAAGAAAGGACCAGTGATGACCATGACTCTACAATGTGAGACAGAGTTCCCAAAAGCACTTAAGGATAACATGAAGAGCTTGGGATTTGAAGGAGAAGCAGTATACAAAGGATTTCCTTTCATGGATGAAGGTCAAGAGTACTGGTGGGTGCAACTCCATATGTGCAAGAACAAAGAAGATGCCCACAAGACTGAAGGTTGCTGCATTCTCACCAACCCAATACTCCACACATCATTCTTTGATTCAGCAAGAAGTGCAGCATGGGAGGCCATCGAGTACCTTGGAGCAAGACTTCGATTTAGACTTCACAACACCCAGAAACACCTTGATGAACTCAAGGAAATAGAGGAGGAACTCGATGCACTCAAGAAGGAGATAGCCTAGACCACCTATTTATTAGAATAACTAGATCCCGATGATGTATTTACCTATCAAATTGTGGTATGGCAGTATTATCGTGTTTGGTTTACCATGACCTTGGTGTGATTCGTTCCAAAACGATTAGTTCGGTTTTCTCAAAAGGTGTTTGGTGTTTAATGATTGTGGTTGATTGTGTTATTTGCTTGTATGGGTAGGAGTATTTTTTCCTAAATCTATCTATCTTTTGCTCATCTATGCTTAAACCATAGATGCCCCCGTCGTGATCCTGAGAACAACAACAACAACACCAATGCAATGCTCCAGCAGATGATTGCAGGGCAGACTCAGCTGATGACTATGATGGCTGTTGGGGTTATACCTACTGGGGGTATCACCAGCATGGATCAATCCGGCTAGTCCAGGGTGGCCCGCAGTAGTGGTGAAGGCTTTGCCTGCCGGGCGGCCCAGATAGCTGACGACCAAGGAAGGCGGATGCCGGCAAGGAGGAGGCCCAAGACTGAAGCCCACGAAGCCACCAAGACCAAGACGGAAGGCGGCATACTTGCCGGCTAGGTTTAGGACTCCGTATACTTGCTGGATACGTAATCACCTTGTAACCCTAGGTCCAGCCGCCTATATAAGCTGGACCTCGGGACGCCTTTAGGGCATCGAATCAATCTACAATCAACTCATTGTAACCTGTTCACGGCTATTGCCTTATAGTGAGTTATAGCAGCACGTAGGGCACCGCCACCGCCGTGGAGCCTGAAGCTGGGTAAACTGCCGTGTACAATCCCGACCTCGACGACGTCCACCTTCTTGCCCTACGTTCACCCTCGGCTAGCAGGACCCCGTCTCCTATCCAAGATGCCGATACGACGACAGTTGGCGCCCACCGTGGGGCCTAAGGCGTCAGGCGTCACGTTCCAGGCGGGAACCTTGGCGGCATCGGCGAAACAATCGCCGTCGGCCGCGCTGTTCGCTACGGCGACAACCACTACATCAGCTGCGACGAGTCCTACATCCCCGCAGACGACTACATTGTCGGATGCGGAGTTGTGCCGTTTGGCGGCGTCGATGTGTTCATCGGCTACACTTCTGAGGCGTATGGGTTGCCGCGAATTTATTCGCCATCCCACCCGCCCTACAATCAAGACGGATCTGAGTTTGCCTCCTCTGAGGAGTCCGCAGATTCAGATCTACACTTTGTCGGCATGACGGGACTGGGATCAGACTCCCAGCCCAACAGTCAAGATCCCGAATCTATTCTTCCTGCGCTCCAGGATGATGCGATGTCGGATGCCGGATCCAGATCTACCGTTCACGTCAACGTAGATTCTGATTCCGAAGAAGATTCTGCCAGCATGTTTGAGCAACGGGTCAAGCAGTGTTTTGTTACACCTGATCCTCCGCCTTCTGAGGCGGCTACGGGCTCTCCGTCAACATGCAGCAGGTTTTTGTGGCGGATGTCACCGGTGCAGCCTCAGAGAAGGCGGCAACTGACGCCGCCAACCTGGGGACCCCGGCAACCGATCCACAGTTTCCAGAGCCTCCTGGGGCTCCAAAGAAGAAATTCTGGAGAAGGGCGAGCCCAGCAAGATAGGAACATGGCGGCCTGGCGGAAGTTCTTCACACGCCGGTGACGACAAAACCAACCGGCTGATTTGGAGAAACTTCGAACACCTTGGTGGAGCAAACTGAGTACCTCAAAAGCAAGCAAGCAGAGGTCCAGAGCCTCCTCGACGAAGCCAAGGAGGAAAACGCCAAGATAACCGCCAAGTGCGACCCCAAGCGCAATCTTTTCACCACCACCCATTGCCCAAGCCGGCAGGACAAGAGAAGAAAAAAGAAAGGCAGGGATCATGACACCTTCAAATCCCCTGCCCAAAAGCTTGGTTTCGAGTGGGCTACAGCGCCGCAGCGTAAGGACAAGAACGGGGACGTCATCCTCGCAACCCCTGTCCTCAACACTGCAGCCGCCTTGGACATCCTCAACAATGATGACTATGACAAGGACGAGAAGATCTACTACGCATCGATCCTTGCTCACAAAGCTCTAGAGCAGCAGGCCCGTGCTGATTCTCGCGCCGACATGGCGGACGCAAGGGGAGGAAAGTTGGAATCAAAATCCAACGCTTGCAAAGCTGCGGCCGGTGGCAACCCGAAGATCCGTCCGGCTCCAGTAGCCACGGAAAAGGGAAGGACAAGGAAAGACCCACGCAAATCACCACCTCCCAAAAGGCAGCGTGACGAGGCGTCCAGGACCGGCAACAGGCGCAAGGCCTCACCCCTCCGCCTAGGCGGGATGAAGGCGGAAGCAGGGGCAGCAAGCAGCCGCCAAGGAGTGGCGGCAACCGCGACGACGCCCCGCCGCCAAGAAGAAGCAGGGACCGCACACAGTCCCCACCACCAGTGCCCAGGCACGAAGGCGGAAGCCGGGGACACAACGAGCCTAGGCACAGCCGGGCAGCGCAGGACGAGCCTCATGCTGATAGATCTGGCAAACAGCTCAGTCCGCAAGACGCGAGACATCGTCTCAATGACATCAAGGCTGGAAAGCAAGATGCCTATCTAGGACCTGAGTGCTTTGGCCCAGCCATCCGCAACGTTCAAGTACCCGAGACATGACATCAGTGTCAAAAACTCATCAAAGGTACAATGGAGCGGACAAGCCAAACTCATGGTTGTCGGACTACGCGCTGGCAGTTGAAATTGCCGGAGGCAATGGCCTCGTCGCGCACGCTTCCTTCCCCTCATGCTGGAGGGGACAGCCCGAAGCTGGATCGAAAACTTGCCGGAGAAAAGCATTCATAGTTGGCATGACATGGAAAAGGTGTTCACGCAGCACTTCCAAGGCACGTACAAGCGACCCAATACATACACAGATTTGGTTCGTTGCGTGCAAAAGCCAGATGAAACAGCTACAAGCTTCTTGGCAAGGTGGATTCAAACAAAGGCAAGCTGCGAGAACGTAGACGACAATCAAGCAATCCATGCCTTCACCACAGGCCTCCTGAAGGGCTCAAGTCTCAGACATAAGCTCGTACGCATGCAAGTCAAGGATCTCGGAGTCATGCTCGAAGTAGCAGCCATGTACGCACAGGCGGATGATGATGCACGCGATGGAGATGGCGCACATGATATGGCGCCAAACAGGCGAGCAAGTCACAAACGCAAGGCTCCCCAGGATGACAAAGCCGGACCATCAAACGAGGTCGCCGCCGCCTTCGAAGGCAAAGGCGGCAACCGCAAGTGGAAAGGAAAGGGTAAAGATGGCGGCTCCAGCAAGCAGCGCCTGACGTACGATCAGGCAAAGCCTTGCCCTGCCCAATCCACGCGTCCTTAGGCAAAGTTAACCACACATTAGGGGAATGCCGGTTCATGGAGGACTTCAAGAAGGACCCCGAGGTTGGCTGGAAATCAAAAAAGAGCAAAAAGGCTGAGAAGACAAAGAAGGAAGACGATGATGGGGCATGTCCATGTCCGAGGATGAGGAACCCAAGCTGATGCGCAAAGAAAGGAAATATCCCAAGGTACATGGCCAATTGGTGTGCTTCTGGGCACTCCTTCGGCAAAAGAAGAAAAGGCGGAGATGCGCGAGCTAAACGCCACAGTACCAGACGTTCCCCAGTATCTAGACTGGTCAGAGGAGCCAATAACTTGGGATAGAGATGATCATCCAGATCACGTTCCTCACCCCGGCAAATACGCCCTTGTCGTCGACCCAATTGTCGATAACTTCAGGCTCACCAAGGTGTTGATGGATGGCGGCAGCAGCCTCAACATCATCTACGCGGACACTCTGAAGCGCATGAACTTGTCGGAAAGCCAGCTTGACTACAGCAAAGTCAAGTTTCATGGCATCGTTCCGGGAAAGCAAGCCAAGTCAATGGGAAGCATCAATTGGAGGTTACTTTTGGGCCTGAGACAAACTACCGCTCGGAGTATCTCAGGTTCGAAGTAGTCCCCTTCAAAAGTGCCTACCACGCCATTTTTGGACGGCCAGCTTTCGCCAAATTCATGGCTCGCCGTGTTACATATACAGCAAGCTGAAGATGCCGGGACCCAATGGTACAATTACCATCAGTGGCAACTTCAAGAAAGCAAAGGAGTGCGAGCGTGGCAACGCCGCCTTCGCTGAGGCAGTCCTCCACGCAGAGGAGTTAGCCATGTTGAAAAAGAGCTCGATACATCGCAGTTGCCGGAGCATGTAAAGACCGCTGAGCAAAAGAACACTTTCAAGGCGTCCGAAGACACAAAGAAGGCGGATCTGGTCCCAGGTGACAGCTCCAAGCAAGTCACCATAGGGGCTGGCTTGGACGACAAATAGGAAAGCGCGCTCGTCAGGTTCCTCCGTGAGAATCAGGACATCTTTGCATGGTCATCAGCCGACATGCCAGGTGTCCCGAGGGAACTTGCCGAGCACTCTCTTAACGTCTACGAAGGAGCCAAACCAGTGAAGCAAGGAATAAGGCGCTACGGTGAGAAGAAGCGGACAGCAATAGGGAAGGAGATCATCAAGTTGCAAGAAGCCAAGTTCATTAGGGAGGTAGTACACACTGATTGGTTGGCAAATCCTGTAATGGTTCCAAAACCTAATAAGGAAATGAGAATGTGCATTGATTATACCGGTTTGAACAAGTGCTGTCCTAAGGACCACTTTGCTTTGCCTCGTATAGATCAGGTCATAGACTCCACAGCCGGCTCCGAGCTGCTGTGCTTTTTGGATGCGTACTCCGGGTACCACCAAATCAAAATGCGAGAATCCGACCAAATCAAAACAGCGTTCACTACGCCCTACGGGACCTTCTGCTACATCACGATGCCCTTCGGTCTAAAAAATGCCGGCGCAACGTATCAGCGGTGTATGCAAAGATGCCTTCACGAGCAAATTGGCCGCAATGTTCACGTCTATGTTGACGACATTGCCGTCATGTCAAGAAAGAAGGCAGATTTGCTTGACGATTTGAGAGAAACCTTTGATAGCCTCCGGGTATATAGGATGAAGCTCAACCCGAAAAAATGCGTCTTCGGGGTTCCTGCCGGCAAATTGCTTGGCTTTATCGTTTCCGAACGAGGGATAGAAGTGAATCCAGAAAAAATCAAAGCGATCCTCAACATATCCAGGCCCAAGGACCTGAAGGACGTGCAGCGACTTGCCGGCTCGGCGGCTGCCGTCAGTCGTTTCATTAGCCGTCTTGGTGAGAAGGCACTGCCTCTCTACCGGCTTCTGAAGAAATCCGACAACTTCGAGTGGACAGACGAAGCAGACGCCGCCTTGCAGCAACTCAAGGACGCGTTAACGTCTGCTCCAATTTTGGCAGCTCCTCGTTCGCAGGAACCAATGCTGCTCTACATCGCGCAACTAACTTGGTTGTTAGCGTGGTACTGGTTGTGGAACGCAAGACGGAAAATTCAGACTTGCCGGAACAACGTCCGGTTTACTTCATCAGTGAAGTATTTTCCGCCTCAAAACAGCGTTATCCGCATTACCAGAAGCTGGTCTACGGTGTTTTCTACGCCGCCAGGAAGTTAAGGCACTATTTCCAGGAACATTCAATAACGGTGGTGAGCAAGGCACCTCTGGGGGATATCATCAATAATACAGATGCAACAGGCCGCGTTGCCAAATGGGGCATTGAACTTGCCGCCTTCGACATCATGTATAAACCCAGAACGGCCATTAAGTCTCAAGCCTTAGCAGATTTGTAGCTGATTGGACGGAGGCCATGGACGAAGTACCTCTCCCTGAAGATGCATACTGGATCATGCACTTTGATGGATCAAAAATGCTTCAGGGCTCGGGGGCTGGCATTGTTTTAAGAAACCCTCAAGGAGACAAGCTTAGTTATGTGTTACAAATTCACTTCAAGGCAACTAATAATGTTGCTGAATACGAAGCTCTCCTTCATGGTTTACACATTGCCAAGGAACTTGGCGTCCAGCGTGTCCTCTGCTACGGAGATTCAGACTTGGTGGCGCAACAGATACGTGGTACTTGGGACACAAAGAGCGAGACAATGGCGGCATATCGAGCTACCGTTGACGAATTCGCCAAGTGTTTTCTAGGCTACGAGGTCCGCCACATCCCAAGAGCTCAAAATGAGGCGGCAGATACACTTGCCAGAATGGGTCTGAACGCAAAAAGGTACCAAAAGATGTTTTCCTGGAACACCTACACAAGCCGTCAATAAAGGAGCAGACCTCCTTGACCCAGAATCGGCAGAACCAGTTGATGCTAGCTATGCCGTCTACTTGGTAAAGCCGGATTGGACGACGCCATATTTGGACTTCCTGATCAATCAGGAGTTACCGGATGATGAGGTTTTGAAAAGGCAAATAATAAGAAGAGCCAAGGCATTCACAATAATCAAAGGCGAATTGTACAAGCGTAGCACCACTGGTGTTTACCAACGCTGCATTTCGCCCGAAGAAGGCAGAGAACTGTTGGATGAGATACATGCCGGCGTATGTGGACATCATGCTTCCTCACGCGCCCTTGTTTCAAAAGCCTTCCGACAAGGTTTCTATTGGTTGACAGCCAAGCAAGATGCAGAAGACATTGTTAAAAGATGCAGGGGCTGCCAACTTTATGCCAGACAATCACACATGCCGGCTCAAGAGCTTAAAACAATACCCATCACATGGCCTTTCGCAGTCTGGGGCTTGGACATGGTTGGTCCGTTTAAAACGGCGCCTGGTGGCTACACACATTTACTTGTGGCTGTAGACAAGTTCACCAAATGGGTTGAAGCTAAGCCTATCAAAAAGCTAGACGGCGCCACAGCCGCAAACTTTCTGTGGGGAATAATCTCTCGGTTCGGGGTGCCTCATAGCATTATCACCGATAACGGCACTAACTTGTCGCAAGGCGAAGTCGAGGAATACTGTTATAAGCATGGTATCCGCCTAGATCTAGCCTCAGTAGCACATCCGCAGGCAAACGGTCAAGTAGAGCGTACAAATGGTTTAGTCCTACAAGGAATCAAACCACGTCTCGAAGTACCATTGCACAGAGCGGCTGGGGCTTGGGTGGATGAATTGCAGTCTGTCCTTTGGAGTTTACGCACAACTCCAAACAGATCAACCAAGTTTACTCCTTTCTTCTTAGTCTATGGCGCAGAAGCAGTGTTGCCAACCGACATGATGTACGATTCTCCCAGAATTCAAGCCTACGTCCAGGAAGACGCAGAAGATGCAAGACAGGATGGCCTTGACCTACTTGATGAAGAACGAGATGTTGCCCTTGCACGATCCGCCATCTATCAGCAAAGTTTGAGGCGTTATCACAGCAGAAGGGTGCGGCAACGAAGTTTTAGAGTTGGTGACCTGGTCCTCCGCCTAATCCAAGATAGAAGGGCTTGCATAAGTTATCCCCGCCTTGGGAAGGACCTTTTGTGGTCAGTAAGGTGTTGCTCAATGGTTCTTATTACTTGGTCGACGCACGAGACGGATACAAGAAGAAGCGAGGTCGCAAGCGCAAAAGGAAGGTTGACGACAAGTACGAAGAAACCAAGCGACCTGGAACATTGAGCAGCTACGTCCTTTTTACACTTAGCAATTTCCACATTGTAATAAGTACTATATGATTATGAAATAAAAGTCTGTGGTTTGCTCATTCAGTTTTGGGATCATGCCATCTTTTGTCTTTTCTCGCAATCATATATCTGTTGTCATAAAAGTTACCAAACAAAATAAGTTTTGCTCCGTGCTAAGGTCAAACTTTTTGACATTTGCCGTCTGCCGGCTAAAAACGCAAACAATCTTTGCACCGCCTAATATGCTTATCTGTCTGTTTGTGTGTGGGTCGCCTAGTAGTATGTCGTTGGCACCAACATGCTGGCTTTGGTCTCTGAGTCTAAATTAGTTGGTATTGCACCTGGTTGGCTCAGCTAAAGTAACTAAGATGAGGTTCCGCCAACATATGAAAAAGCTAAACATGCAAGCGAGATACATATTAAGGCGGGCCACTTAAATAAGCCTACCGCCAAGTGTAGCATAAAAGTTGGCCCATAATATTTACAAACCCAAAATAAGTTTTATGCGTTAACAGATTAACGCATGTTTTGTGCTGCCTTTGCAGGAGGACAGCCAAGGGATTGCCTGTGGGGACCCCGGATTAGGTATCCGAGATACCCGTTATGTTTCCTGCAACAATCCCATGATCAGTCTGTTGTTGCACATAACTCGAATTGGTATCACAGAACCCCCATAAATACCGAATAAATTTACTTACTTGATTGAAGCCATAACTTCATCAGGTACTCGCAGCGGAAATCACCAAATCAACGTGGAGCCCAAGTCACTTGCCAACCCTACAGGCAGCTGACTGGGAAGCGCCCTAGTTCGCATTGATGTTATTGAGGTCTTCTTCTTCGAACTGTTCTTCTTCAAAATCTGGCTAAGACAATAGCCAGGGACGAAACCAATATGAGTACATTTGAATGTACTCGCAAACTACCCCTGGAATGAGCATGCACTACTCTTTTTATTGTTTAAATAAAACTTCGTTTGCTTCGAAAACTCTATATCCTTGTCGAAAAGGAGAAGGATAGACTTTTGTTTAATAAAACCTTGTTTTTAAACCTCTATATCTTTATTGAAAAAGGAAAGAAGGCTTTTAGAACTTTTCCATAAATCTGTCTTTGTAAGAAGTCTCTTTAAAATCTTTTCCCGAAATATATCTTTGTTGGAAAGTGATAAGAAGTCTCTTTTAAAACATTTCCCGGAAATTCACCATTTTGTTTGTTTCTCCCAAAACTCCTTCTTTTTCGACCAAACCCTTCATGGTCAAATCATTTTCCAACAACCTTATACCAGCCCTTTGGTATAGTTGCCTAAAACATTTTCCACTTTCAAATTACAAAACTCTTCACTTCTCGACCATAGCCCGTCATGGTCAAATCATTCTCCAGCACCCTCATACCAGCCCGTCGTAGAGTTGCGGATACAATGCATCTCCATTTTATTTTCAAATCTCAAAACTTTTCCAAAACTTGCACATGGTCTTAGGAACAGTCTCCCAATTGTCCATATCCGAGGACTCGGCTATTCGAATAGTTTTAACCCTCTGCAGAGGTAGCACGCTTTTCCCACACCCATCCGGTAACTCATCGTGTCAGCCACGTCCCGCCATACAAGGTGTATGCGAAGTTGAGTCACCGACCGTAGCCTGTCCTTTGCTCATGCTAGTATAGGACCCTACCGCTACGAAACTTTCCAACACACTTAACCCAGCCCGTCGGAATCTAAGTGTGAGGACTCGTAGTTCTGCCCGGCGATTTATGGTGGAACCTTCAATCCTCTTTCTCCAATACACTCATACCAACTCTGTTGGCAGACTTCTCTTAAGAGGACCCAGGTCAGGGGGTAGGTCCTCAGACCATCCCCTCATGGAACGGGGTCATCCCCATTGTTGAGGCATCCAGTACTAATATGAGCAAACTATATGACTACGCCCTTTCCCATATGTGGGTAAATGTGGTCGCACAGGGTAAGATTGGTCGTCATGGTTCTAGGACACTGTGCATTTTTCATAAACATCACCATTCTCCATTTCTCCATTTCAACACCAACATCTCGGCATTCCAACAACTCATCAAAGTACTTTCAAAGGAGTTTTGAATAAACAATGTTTTTCCCATCCTATAGTTTGAAAAAGAATTTCCATCTAATATATCCATATAGGGTGTCAAAATAATATACTTGTATTTTTAAAACAAAGGGTTTTCAAAATCATAGCTTTAGTGGCAAACACCACATAAATCACTTTTGCTCTTTATAAGTAAAACATGTGAACCAAAATAGATGTATATAAATGCAAGCTCAGAGGATAGCTTGCCTGATTTCAGCATGACGTTCCTGGACTTCTCCTCATTGATCAAAGAAATAAACTCTCATCCTTCTCCGATAAATCCTTTCCAAATACCACCCCGGTAGCGTTTATCTCTAGCGTTGCAACATGAAAATAAAACAACACTCAATAAGCAAACCAAACCACAAGTGGTATACAAACAAGGAACAAACCACAAGTATCAAACTAATCACTCAAGCCACAAACATAGCACTAGTTTAATCAAGCAACGAACTAAATCTATATTTACCAGGGCATTATACTCACAGGAGTATAACACCAAACACATGCTAAAAACATAGAGCACCAAGACATCCTCAATTAGAGGTAATTACAACCACTTTCCTCTGATCAGGAAATACTTCAGACAAAAGTTAAACTACCAATTAATCTTGGTAATTCAAAATATCTCCCCAAGCTAAGGTGGATACACTAACAAGATATTTAAGCTAGTACTCAACTCAAGTCCATTAAGTTCATCAAGCCAGGCAAACATATTACCCATACCAATATGTCTAACAAATGCCACTAACAGTACTAACATATTATAACCTTCTAAACGGTAATGACATGCAAACAACAGTACCACAACAATCATTAACCAGCAAGGCATACATATTAATCACACACAATATTCTCACATTAAAATAAATAAGCATAGCCATTCTTAATTACTAGAGGAAAAGTTATATAGGGAATAAAACCCTAACAAACCCATGACTCACATGTAGTTCCCCTAACATGCTAGTAAAACAAGGAAACATGTCATAACAGTGGATTACCGCCACACACATGCCAGGAAACACATTTGTAATACTAAAGTTATAACACAACAACTAATAAAGTCCTAATAAAAATAGGCAGAAAATGTCTAAACCTTATAATTAGCACACAGTCAATCAATGACTCCTAAATTCAAACCAATTTAGGGAGATGTTCTCCTACACATATAGAAGACAAGCCAATTGGATTTACTCCAAAATTCATCTCCTAAAAATCTACAAAAATCGTCAAAGAGCTACTGATGTGTTTTTAAGAATGAATAGAACTTTTGTTTTAGGTTTCATTTTCAAGCAAGGCCAACAGATCTAGAAAGGTAGCATCTCAGCCTATCCAGAGAATTTTAGTTTGCAATTTTTGGAGTTATAAAACTCTAGATATTAAATATTTAGTGAAAAAGATACTTTTCACAAGATTAAATCTAGACAACAATTAAAAATACATTTTTGCAAACAGCCAGTGTGCCATGTTTAAGAAAACACACAGGAACACTACAAATATTATGCCAAAATTATTGCACACATAGATCCACCACAAGAGAATTAAAACTACACTGCAATTTTAACCGGGATTAAAACAGATAATAGATCCACTAAAAAAAAAGGAAACGGGCCAGGTCTGGAGCTGGGCCAAGCAGCACCGTGCTGGGCCGGCCCGTTTCGCGCGCTGGCGAACGGGTATGCCCTCTTCTTCTTCCTCTCGATGCACAGAGGCGCGGGTGAGCTGGAGCTTCGGGGCGAGGACGGCGTGCTCACCTAGGGCTTCTGCCAGTCGATGGCGAGGACGGACTCGAGGAGAGGAAGGCTTGGGGACGCCGGGAGTGGCAGAAGATCATCTCGGCGAGTTCCCAGTGGACGGCGCGGTCGAGGTCGTCCACGACGGACGCGAGACGGCGACGGCGGCTCCGGTGGTCCTAAAAATAAAACATGATGTCCATGAGGTAGCTCTCGAGGAGGGGATCTCAGAGAGGTAAGAATGGCGGGGAATGGTGGACGGAGCTGCTCGCAACCTTCCTGAAAAGGCGGCGGCCGGAGCGGAAGAAGACGCGGACGGGCCGCTCGACTCGTGGCTCCCCGCGGCGATTGCTTGGACGGGAATGGAGAGGACGATGAGGCGGAGAGGATGGTGGTCTCGGATTTTCTCGGGGCGTCCTAGAACGGCGGCGATGCGTGCGGCAACGGCGAGCTCGAGCTCGACCGTGGTGGAGAGAAAAGAGAGAGGGAGGGAGCAGGGGGGTGGACGAGTGGATGAGGGAGGACAGGGGTGCGTCGAGGTGGGGGTCTTATCCTCCTCCTGGACAGCGGAGTGCGGAGAGAGGGGGGGGGGGGTCCGGGCGGCGGGAGCGACGGGCGGTCGACACGGCGATGCGCACGGGCTGCTACAGAGAAGAAACGTTGCTTTTCCAGATAACCCCCTGGGCTATTTTTCCTATTTGCAACTAAGCCCTTGTCTGTTTCTTTTGCTTCCTTTTTAATATCCATCAGCTTTTGGGGATTTATTTGAGGTACTAAAACATTTTAGAAAATTATGAAAATATTCATGTAGCCTCTCCATATCATGTAGAGGTTCCACAAAATTTGGTATTTGAAAATAAAATGTTTGGAACAATATTTGTTCATAGGGCTTTAAATATGGTATTTTTGGAAAAACCAATTTGACCATTTGAAATATCTTTTGAAAATGGAGATTAGATATTTTGAGGAGAGGGTGATATGATAATGAGATGGTTATCATCTCATTCCTGGATTTTATAAGCTAAAATAATTGTTGTAACAAAATGGAGAATTAGGTAGAGAGGGAATTTAAATAAGATCATTTCTTTTAATCAAGATTTTATTTTGAGAGTGAGGGTAGTCATAGAGGTCTTGTTTTGTTTTCAAGTAACATTCCAAATTTGTGATCAGTGTGTTTTATTTTAGTGCTAGGCACAGCTTAGGTATTATTCTCTCAAGCAACAACACAACATGATCAACATCACAATCAGGACCACACAATTCAAACCACAACTTTGACACACCACAATTTATATAATCAATAATACTATCTTATAAGAATGATCATACTTAATTATGACAAGATGATGTTTAAAACTATCTCAACTCCACCTTTGTATTTTTGAAAAGGGTTTTGAGCAAGACAAAATATGTGGGGTAATATATTTCCCACCTGTGTTCTTTTTAAAATGTAATGATAATCAAAGCTTATAAAATGGGAGTTGCATACAGATGCCAAAATATCAAGTTTTAAAAGATAGATAGGAGATAGCATATAGGAACACATAGTTTTTGGAAATACTTTTACTTTCTCAAATAATGGGTATTGATTTTGGTTGTTGACAAACCAAGTATCATTTGAAATGGAGTTGACCAAAATAAGAATGGAAAAGATACATGGAATATTTTTCTTGTCATGACATGATCACCAAGTTAAACATATTTTTATATTGGTTGTGTCTTACTTTTACTAGTCAAACAATTTAAACAACAAGTCACACTAGGTTCAACATAGCAACAGGAAGGAAAACACAATCATCAGTGAAACATTTCAAAAAGTTTTTGTTGGTTCTGAATTTTAGGTCTTGTAAACAAAGTTTTTCTTGGTTCCTAAATTTGGGATGTTACAGCTCTTCCCCCCTTAAAAATAAATCTCGTCCTCGAGATTTGCCCGGTGGTAACAGGGGAGTACGAGGGCATGGGTTTTTGGGTTGGCTATACTTCTGAGGTCGTTGCTTATTCAGTGAGGTCGCCATGTGAGATCTTGACAACTTGATGATGCGAGGCTTTCTTAGTCGATAAACTTCTGTGGTGAGTTCAGATCCTTGATGATGGGGTTGTCTTGACGATTGACTCGGATGGATTGTCTTGGTTGGTTGCTTCCAGATACTACAAGGCTAGAGCGCAAGGAACTAATTATTAACATTTTCTTGTATACCTATTGCAGGTCTTCCCCCCTTAAAAAGGGATTTTTAAACGGTCCTGCAGAAGGTTGCATCTGGGGTTGACTTGAAGGCATCGTCCTTCTTGGGTAGCTTGACGATCTTCGTCTTGGGTGTCATTCCTCGGTGCTTGGGGTCGGTGCAGATATCACTTCCTGATATTGTCTCCTTATGAGGGTCACAGGTGGAAACGCGTTGCTCTCAGGATGCATCAAGTCTGAGCACTCGACTCTCTCTGGTTTCTAGTTAGTAGAGGGATGTTATAAACTTCTAAGGGCGTCTGACTTGCTTGGTGGTTGATGTTGCCAACAGCAGGTGCTTCCGTTGTTTGATTCTTCTTAGTGACTTCCGGTAGATTTTCTTCACGCTTTTCTTCCTTCGGCTTGGCGAGAAAAAGGCTGTCCTGAAAGACTTCTTTGGTTCGGGTTCTTCAGGAAGCTTTGCAGGTGTCTTCACAAGTAAGTTAGAGTGCACCAGAATAGTTAGGGTTTTCGGGAAAACTTTCTGGTTGAGGGGCTTAAGTTAGTTTTCAAGGGAATTGGGTGTTATAATCTGAACACCAAACTTTTTATACCTAAGATCCAAAACAACCAACTTTACATAGGCCTCTAATTCTCGAGTCTTCAAAATACCATTCTAGCATCTCTGGTAAGGCCACTATTATCAACTAGTTAATTGAATCATGGCTTTTGCTCAAGCTAAAATTATTAATCCACCATCATCTTCTTCGGGCATAAACTCTTTATCATATTATAGTTCAATCTATCGGATACCCATCGAACCTTTCAGGCTCAATCTTCCCATTACATCCTGTCACAAAAATCATAGTAGTCCACCAATTATTTCTTGATTAATTTATTCCCCAGATATGCATATCTCAAATTATCTGACTCCTTCAGGTTGCCATCTTCCACGATCATATCATCAAAGCTAAATAAAGCATCCAACAATCATGTGATCATCCCATCAAGAATTTTACCCACTTCCTAACCAAATTCAGATTTCTCTCGACACTTTCGGGCCTTGATCTCTTAATCCAAGATAAACGATCTTTCTAAGGATAATCCAAACAGAGCGTGACAAGCTCTGAAAACTACTGTCACCTAGAATGTCTTGCTACTAGACCAAGTCATATTGATTCCTAGAATCCGATAAACACTCACTTATCCTCCACCAATTATTTCTTGCATACAACGATCTACTCAGTTGCTAAATCATCTTTGACCACTTCCTATAATTCCATAAGAATTTAGTACAAGGGTCACTTGCCTAAGAATCACCCTAAACATTCCAACACCGGAGTATTCTTCTTAATTTACTTGCTTCTAACCAATCCAAACATCATTTTATCAGCAAGTGCTTCCTAAAAATCCAATAACCTTCACCTTTATTTCTAAACCTTAAATCCAGGGTCACGTCTTCTAGCTCCAGATAACCACCAGTGGTTGGGGACCACAACTGGTTAGCCCCAGAGTATTAATTAAGTATATTATCTGTCCAAACCCAATTAATTTATCGATCCCCTCCAAATTTTCACTTCTATTCTAAACCCCAAATTTTTGATATTACCAACATCATCCACCAAATTCTGATCTCAACAACTAGATTCTTAAGGGATCCTTTTGCCTAATAATCTTATAGTCCAACACTCTTATATCCTCCTAAAGTCTCCTTTGTACCAACTAGTTTTGAGTCGTCCTATGGCACTTATTCCCTTGGTCTAGAAAAAGCAGTTAGTAATTTTGCAAAGTTTGGTTAGATGAGAGATCTAAAGTTAGATAAATTATGTTAGTTATGTTAGTTTTTCATATTGTTTTGTTAGTCCGACGGGATACGACCAGTGTCATCTACCGTCGGGTCTTGAATTTTCATCTTTCTCGATGGCTTGATGTGGTTGTACAAAACGACGAATGGAGACCGCTATCAGTCTTGCAGAAGGTCGCAGAGTCTTGGGGTAGCGAGTATTCCATACCTTGCTTCTCTTACTAGGAGAAGATTTTCTGAAGGTTTTTTCCAGGTCGGACTCTTGAAAGGATACAAAAAGTACATCTATGGCCAACAAGGCAAAAAGATTTTTGCAAACAGTCAAAATTAAAGCAACAGATAAAAGTGCGGTTACTTTGGGTTCCCGACAAGGCGGATTTTGTGAACACACAAGGAAACAACACACATAAATGCCACATACAAGCAAAGATTAATCGAGGCTCTTTTAGCACCAACAGACGTTCAATACCGTGGAAGATGGGGTTTGCTCAAGTAAACGAGCTTATCCTATCGAGCCTATGGGTCTGGTTTGGGATATCGTCAAGTATGTAAGTTTGAATGGAGGTAAGACAACAGATGGAAACTTTTGACAAACCTTTAGACAAGAGGTGAGGTTTCTGAATAATTCGAGAAGGTGAAAAGAGTGGAAGCTACACTTAGGCTTCCTTAGATACAAATAATTTAGGTGGGAATATATTTCTTTCCAAAATAATTTTCTCCCATGGGCCGCGGTGAAACAGGGCTGTTGAAGTCTTCATTTTATCGCCTTAGTCTTCGGCCAGAATACTTGAGATTGTCAAGGTCGTAACTGAGTGGAATTGTTGACATTGAGTGAGGTCTTCGAGGTCTCTTGCTTTGTTGATACTAACAATCTTGGTGTCCGCACATCAATCACCTTGATGTTAAACGTTGAGTACTTGTGATGGAAGCTTCCTCTTGTAGGTGCTAGCTAATTAGGTCTCACTTGGGTTCATCGTCCAGTATTTTGAACGGGTAAGAGGGATTAGAGAAATCCTTGGAAAATCTTAAATAGAGGGATGAGACTCGGAAATATTTGAGAAGGTGAGAAGAGTGGAAGTTATTTTTGGACTTCCTCAGATATAAATTATGTTTTTGGTAACAATATATTTTTAACAAAATATTTCTTTCCTAACTAACGTCCATGCTAACTAAGGTCTGTTACAGTCAGGATGGCTCTGATACCAAGTCTGTGGGGACCCCGGATTATGTATCCGAGATACCCGTTATGTTTCCTGCAACAATCCCATGATCAGTCTGTTGTTGCACATAACTCGAATTGGTATCACAGAACCCCCATAAATACCGAATAAATTTACTTACTTGATTGAAGCCATAACTTCATCAGGTACTCGCAGCGGAAATCACCAAATCAACGTGGAGCCCAAGTCACTTGCCAACCCTACAGGCAGCTGACTGGGAAGCGCCCTAGTTCGCATTGACGTTATTGAGGTCTTCTTCTTCGAACTGTTCTTCTTCAAAATCTGGCTAAGACAATAGCCAGGGACGAAACCAATATGAGTACATTTGAATGTACTCGCAAACTACCCCCGGAATGAGCATGCACTACTCTTTTTATTGTTTAAATAAAACTTCGTTTGCTTTGAAAACTCTATATCCTTGTCGAAAAGGAGAAGGATAGACTTTTGTTTAATAAAACCTTGTTTTTAAACCTCTATATCTTTATTGAAAAAGGAAAGAAGGCTTTTAGAACTTTTCCATAAATCTGTCTTTGTAAGAAGTCTCTTTAAAATCTTTTCCCGAAATATATCTTTGTTGGAAAGTGATAAGAAGTCTCTTTTAAAACATTTTCCCGGAAATTCACCATTTTGTTTGTTTCTCCCAAAACTCCTTCTTTTTCGACCAAACCCTTCATGGTCAAATCATTTTCCAACAACCTTATACCAGCCCTTTGGTATAGTTGCCTAAAACATTTTCCACTTTCAAATTACAAAACTCTTCACTTCTCGACCATAGCCCGTCATGGTCAAATCATTCTCCAGCACCCTCATACCAGCCCGTCGGTAGAGTTGCGGATACAACGCATCTCCATTTTATTTTCAAATCTCAAAACTTTTCCAAAACTTGCACATGGTCTTAGGAACAGTCTCCCAATTGTCCATATCCGAGGACTCGGCTATTCGAATAGTTTTAACCCTCTGCAGAGGTAGCACGCTTTTCCCACACCCATCCGGTAACTCATCGTGTCAGCCACGTCCCGCCATACAAGGTGTATGCGAAGTTGAGTCACCGACCGTAGCCTGTCCTTTGCTCATGATAGTATAGGACCCTACCGCTACGAAACTTTCCAACACACTTAACCCAGCCCGTCGGAATCTAAGTGTGAGGACTCGTAGTTCTGCCCGGCGATTTATGGTGGAACCTTCAATCCTCTTTCTCCAATACACTCATACCAACTCTGTTGGCAGACTTCTCTTAAGAGGACCCAGGTCAGGGGGTAGGTCCTCAGACCATCCCCTCATGGAACGGGGTCATCCCCGTTGTTGAGGCATCCAGTACTAATATGAGCAAACTATATGACTACGCCCTTTCCCATATGTGGGTAAATGTGGTCGCACAGGGTAAGATTGGTCGTCATGGTTCTAGGACACTATGCATTTTTCATAAACATCACCATTCTCCATTTCTCCATTTCAACACCGACATCTCGGCATTCCAACAACTCATCAAAGTACTTTCAAAGGAGTTTTGAATAAACAATTTTTCCCATCCTATAGTTTGAAAAAGAATTTCCATCTAATATCTCCATATAGGGTGTCAAAATAATATACTTGTATTTTTAAAACAAAGGGTTTTCAAAATCATAGCTTTAGTGGCAAACACCACATAAATCACTTTTGCTCTTTAGAAGTAAAACATGTGAACCAAAATAGATGTATATAAATGCAAGCTCAGAGGATAGCTTGCCTGATTTCAGCATGACGTTCCTGGACTTCTCCTCATTGATCAAAGAAATAAACTCTCATCCTTCTCCGATAAATCCTTTCCAAATACCACCCCGGTAGCGTTTATCTCTAGCGTTGCAACATGAAAATAAAACAACACTCAATAAGAAAACCAAACCACAAGTGGTATACAAACAAGGAACAAACCACAAGTATCAAACTAATCACTCAAGCCACAAACATAGCACTAGTTTAATCAAGCAACGAACTAAATCTATATTTACCAGGGCATTATACTCACAGGAGTATAACACCAAACACATGCTAAAAACATAGAGCACCAAGACATCCTCAATTAGAGGTAATTACAACCACTTTCCTCTGATCAGGAAATACTTCAGACAAAAGTTAAACTACCAATTAATCTTGGTAATTCAAAATATCTCCCAAGCTAAGGTGGATACACTAACAAGATATTTAAGCTAGTACTCAACTCAAGTCCATTAAGTTCATCAAGCCAGGCAAACATATTACCCATACCAATATGTCTAACAAATACCACTAACAGTACTAACATATTATAACCTTCTAAACGGTAATGACATGCAAACAACAGTACCACAACAATCATTAACCAGCAAGGCATACATATTAATCACACACAATATTCTCACATTAAAATAAATAAGCATAGCCATTCTTAATTACTAGAGGAAAAGTTATATAGGGAATAAAACCCTAACAAACCCATGACTCACATGTAGTTCCCCTAACATGCTAGTAAAACAAGGAAACATGTCATAACAGTGGATTACCGCCACACACATGCCAGGAAACACATTTGTAATACTAAAGTTATAACACAACAACTAATAAAGTCCTAATAAAAATAGGCAGAAAATGCCTAAACCTTATAATTAGCACCACAGTCAATCAATGACTCCTAAATTCAAACCAATTTAGGGAGATGTTCTCCTACACATATAGAAGACAAGCCAATTGGATTTACTCCAAAATTCATCTCCTAAAAATCTACAAAAATCATCAAATAGCTACTGATGTGTTTTTAAGAATGAATAGAACTTTTGTTTTAGGTTTCATTTTCAAGCAAGGCCAACATATCTGGAAAGGTAGTATCTCAACCTATCCAGAGAATTTTAGTTTGCAATTTTTGGAGTTATAAAACTCTAGATATTAATATTTAGTGCAAAAGATACTTTTCACAAGATTAAATCTAGACAACAATTAAAAATACATTTTTGCAAACAGCCAGTGTGGCATGTTTAAGAAAACACACAGGAACACTACAAATATTATGCCAAAATTATTGCACACATAGATCCACCACAAGACAATTAAAACTACACTGCAATTTTAACAGGGATTAAAACAGATAATAGATCCACTAAAAAAAAAGGAAACGGGCCAGGTCTGGAGCTGGGCCAAGCAGCACCGTGCTGGGCCGGCCCGTTTCGCGCGCTGGCGAAGGGGTATGCCCTCTTCTTCTTCCTCTCGACGCACAGAGGCGCGGCCGAGCTGGAGCTTCGGGGCGAGGACGGCGTGCTCACCTAGGGCTTCTGCCAGTCGATGGCGAGGACGGACTCGAGGAGAGGAAGGCTTGGGGACGCCGGGAGTGGCAGAAGATCATCTCGGCGAGTTCCCAGTGGACGGCGCAGTCGAGGTTGTCCACGACGGACGCGAGACGGCGACGGCGGCTCCGGTGGTCCTAAAAATAAAACATGATGTCCATGAGGTAGCTCTCGAGGAGGGGATCTCAGAGAGGTAAGAATGGCGGGGAATGGTGGACGGAGCTGCTCGCAACCTTCCTGAAAAGGCGGCGGCCGGAGCGGAAGAAGACGCGGACGGGCCGCTCGACTCGCGGCTCCCCGCGGCGATTGCTTGGACGGGAATGGAGAGGACGATGAGGCGGAGAGGATGGTGGTCTCGGATTTTCTCGGGCCGTCCTAGAACGGCGGCGATGCGTGCGGCAACGGCGAGCTTGAGCTCGGCCGTGGTGGAGAGAAAAGAGAGAGGGAGGGAGCAGGGGGGTGGACGAGTGGATGAGGGAGGACAGGGGTGCGTCGAGGTGGGGGTCTTATCCTCCTCCTGGACAGCGGAGAGCGGAGAGAGGGGGGGGGGGGTCCGGGCGGCGGGAGCGACGGGCGATCGACACGGCGACGCGCACGGGCTGCTACAGAGAAGAAACGTTGCTTTTCCAGATAACCCCCTGGGCTATTTTTCCTATTTGCAACTAAGCCCTTGTCTGTTTCTTTTGCTTCCTTTTTAATATCCAGCAGCTTTTGGGGATTTATTTGAGGTACTAAAACATTTTAGAAAATTATGAAAATATTCATGTAGCCTCTCCATATCATGTAGAGGTTCCACAAAATTTGGTATTTGAAAATAAAATGTTTGGAACAATATTTGTTCATAGGGCTTTAAATATGGTATTTTTGGAAAAACCAATTTGACCATTTGAAATATCTTTTGAAAATGGAGATTAGATATTTTGAGGAGAGGGTGATATGATAATGTGATGGTTATCATCTCATTCCTGGATTTTATAAGCTAAAATAATTGTTGTAACAAAATGGAGAATTAGGTAGAGAGGGAATTTAAATAAGATCATTTCTTTTAATCAAGATTTTATTTTGAGAGTGAGGGTAGTCATAGAGGTCTTGTTTTGTTTTCAAGTAACATTCCAAATTTGTGATCAGTGTGTTTTATTTTAGTGCTAGGCATAGCTGAGGTATTATTCTCTCAAGCAACAACACAACATGATCAACATCACAATCAAGACCACACAATTCAAACCACAACTTTGACACACCACAATTTACATAATCAATAATACTATCTTATAAGAATGATCATACTTAATTACGACAAGATGATGTTTAAAACTATCTCAACTCCACCTTTGTATTTTTGAAAAGGGTTTTGAGCAAGACAAAATATGTGGGGTAATATATTTCCCACCTGTGTTCTTTTTAAAATGTAATGATAATCAAAGCTTATAAAATGGGAGTTGCATACAGATGCCAAAATATCAAGTTTTAAAAGATAGATAGGAGATAGCATATAGGAACACATAGTTTTTGGAAATACTTTTACTTTCTCAAATAATGGGTATTGATTTTGGTTGTTGACAAACCAAGTATCATTTGAAATGGAGTTGACCAAAATAAGAATGGAAAAGATACATGGAATATTTTTCTTGTCATGACATGATCACCAAGTTAAACATATTTTTATATTGGTTGTGTCTTACTTTTACTAGTCAAACAATTTAAACAACAAGTCACACTAGGTTCAACATAGCAACAGGAAGGAAAACACAATCATCAGTGAAACATTTCAAAAAGTTTTTGTTGGTTCTGAATTTTAGGTCTTGTAAACAAAGTTTTCTTGGTTCCTAAATTTGGGATGTTACATTGCCGCCTTGGTAGAGCTGGTGGAGAGATCCTGGGGGCTGACGCCGGCATTCCTGGGGCTGGCTTCGCCATCCTTGGGGCTGCGCTTGTCGGCTCCGGCTTCGCCTTCTCCGCCTTCGGCAGCTTCAGGATCCGCCAAGGAAGGATCGGCTACGGCAGTATGCGGGTCCGGGTGTTCCTTGTAGAACTTGCGGATGTCAACCATGCTGGCAACCCGGGTCGCATAGCCCTGAACAGACCGCAGCATGTCCTGCATCACGATGGCTTGGTTGTTTTCGTCTTCGGTGGGGAAGTACTCGGTGACTTGATGAATATCAGCCTCCGGTACCACGCCGCCGTCATTGCCAATGCCAACTTGGCGCCGCCTCGTGCTGCTGAGCGTAGCGTGCTGTCGTGTTCGGCTGCCGCCTTCTCCAGCAGGTCTGGCAGAGCATCGAAGATGACGGGATCGCCGTCCCCCAGGGTAGAACTTGGCGGCAAATGCTTTGCCTGCGCCGACAATCTGGTTGATGATTTCGCCAACTTTCAAGATTCGGGCAAGGCGCGGCGTCGTAGCCAGGTCATCTCCCAAGCTAGCCGGCACTGCACAAACACAAAGTTACACACTGCAGCTTCAAGTTTCAAGAGTGCAAGGTGACAAAGATGAAGGATTAGAGACATACCCAAGACATGATCGTGGATGGCGTTGACCTCATCCAGATGGTTCTCAAGCGTTTCCTGAGCTAGCTGGACCGCCTTCGACAGTTGGTCCTGCTGCTCCTTGGCGTTCTTGTTCACCTGGTCAAGGCTGTTGCTCATGGCCTCAAGTTGTCCCGTCAACTTGCTAACCTCGGCGGCATGGGCCAACGCCCGCTCATCCAGCTCCTTGGCGTGATCCGCCTTCAACTTGGCCACCAGCCCGGCAAGATCTGCAGCTTCGTTCATCAAAGCTTGCATGTCAGTGGAGTTCTTGAGAATATCTTGCGCAGTGTTTAGTAATTCTACAAATAAAAAGAAAGACGACTAAAATACTTGTCGGAAAAGGAAAAGAAGTCGGACGAAAAGAAGGCAAAGAAATCTTTGTCACCTTCATCCTTCTTGCGAGCCTCTTCCAAGCTCGCAATTTGGGCGTTCTTCAACTCCACGTCCTGCTGCAGTTGCTGGCATTCCTCGTTTTTCTTCTCTTGGGCACGGAATAGCTCAAGGTTGGAAGCAAGAACGGCCTGCATGCACGAAAACAACATTATGGTTAGCACTATTTAGTCAACGAGACCACTTTGCCGGCTAAAATTTTCAGCCGCCAAAGTGCTCGGGGGCTGGGACCATAGGCTATTTTACCTCAAGTTGTCCGTGCAGGGTCTCGTGGAGTTCGTCCATGTGCGCGTACCATTTGCGGGTACCGTCACGCATGGTCTTCAGTGTTTGCCGGGGGTCTTGCAACCCTTTGCCAGATTGAGAGCCAAGATGGGAGGACGATCCGCCTTGGTCAGCCGCCATCTGGTCATCCATCTCCTGCTTCATGGCAATAAATCGAGCGGCATCATTAGCCGAAGCTTCAGCCGTCTTGGAAAAAGTGGGCCGGCAACTGATTTCTTGCCCGCCATCTTCTCCGTAGCCGCCTCTGCGGTACCAGCAGCTGTGTACGTTCCCTGTCATACAACCACGGGAACGCCAACTGTGGGCGTTGTTGGCGCAGCGGCTGGAGAAGAGCGGGGTGGCTTGCCTCTGCCGGCAGATATCTTCAAGTTGGAGCGGAGCTTGGGCATGGCAGGCTTCCCCCTGTAAGCAGAAAAGTGCAAGTTTGTCAGCACAAATTTATATCAAAATAGTTGTCAGGGAAAGCAAAAGTTTGCTTACCGCTTGAAGGGGACATTCCCCACGGTCTCATCCTCTGCATCGACAGAGGTGGCCGCCTTCTTCCTCTTCTCCAAATCCTTGGTGGAGGCGCTCAGCTTGCGCTTCTTCGATTTGCTGGCACCGGTGTCATACCAGTTTGGAGCCAACTCTTCCTCCCCCAAGGTTTGCAGCTGAAAAGGAGACAAGACAATATTAATCCAGTGTCCAGTGGGAAAGGATGTCAGTGAAATGACAAAGTAGTTTTGACTTACCGGTGGGGCTGGGTTGTCATGGGTGAACATGGCGACGCCTTCAGCTGCCTTCACCGACAGAGGCTTGATAAGCTCTCTGAGCCGGTATTCTAAGGCATCCTGATCAAGGGTGCTGTTGCCGGCGTCATCCGCCTTGTACTCGCACATCTTCAGTGGGCGATGGCGGAGTGGCATTATCTTCCTCGACACCCAGCAGATGACGGTGTCAACTCCGTCAAGTTGCGGAGCCATCATCGTCTTCGTCAAGAACTCGATCCGCCTGACGGCAATTCGAAGCTCAGCCGACAAACTGCTGAGCGGTACCTTTGCCGTCCAACAGGCCTTGTGGGTTGGCGGACCGTTGACAAAGACAGGCATCCTCTGTGTGCTGCCAGGTGTCGGGATGTCCTTGCAGTAGAAGAAAGTGCTGGTCCAGTGCTTCACCGACTCGATGTATGGTATCTTTGGGTACCAGTCGGGTTGGCGGTAGTTGAACGTGACACTACCGCAGGTTGCTAGGTGGCCGCCTGGTATGGTTTGCCGGTGGCACAGGAAGCAGTACTTGAATAGCTCTATGGACGCAGCTATGCCTAAGTACCCTTCGCACAAAGCCTGGAAGCCGGCTAGCACTAGAATACTATTGGGCGCTATGTTGTGCGG
The DNA here is from genome assembly GCA_947311845.1 of Poa pratensis. Classification (NCBI taxonomy): domain Eukaryota; kingdom Viridiplantae; phylum Streptophyta; class Magnoliopsida; order Poales; family Poaceae; genus Poa; species Poa pratensis. The sequence continues at coordinate 40,000,108 of CAMZMU010000020.1, forward strand.
CTGCAGCCCGTAGAAGCTAAGTACCGCCAAGAAGAAGGCGGAAAGCGGCAGAGACATACCGCGGAGGCTGTGCGACGCCAACATGACGCGCTCGCCGTCTTGTGGGTCAGGCACCGCCTCGTCGCCTGGAACCCTCCAGGAGCATTCCGTCTTTGGCGGAATATAGCCGCCTTCCTCCAGCTCCTTCAGATAGGCTGACGTCATAACTGACGGCAGCCAGTACCTGGAGCCAAGGTCTCCAGTCTCCTCCTCTTCCTCGGCGTCGTCGTCATCGGCGGCAGGTTCCGCCGCAGCCTCAGAGCTGGTCGCCGCAAGGGACGGAGAGGGAAGGTCGGAGCGGTTGTTGCAGGCACCGCCGGAGTTGGGGAAGAAGTAGAAACCTCGACCGCAGCCACGGTGGCAACGGGAGAGGTCATCGGTGCGCCCACGGGCACCGCCGCCGCCGCAGGCGCAGATCCAGATCCAGCCGTGGTCGCCGAGGCCGCAGCCAGCGCCGCCGCCGCCGCCGCATCCTGCTGAGTGCTCGCCATTTGGGGGAGAATGCTCTGCTCGTGCTCGCCGGAGTTGAGTACGGGGAGGAGAGGAGCTCGGGAAGGTGAGGAGGCCACGGTGGGTGCGAATGAGGAAGAAGAGCAACCTCGGCGTGCCCTTTGGGTATTTAACTCCCCGTGCCTGAGTTTAGGGGGACGCGTGATTTCCGCCACGTGCCCACGATTTGCACGTCGTGGCAACGGTGTCTGCGGCCCTCGCTCCGATTCTTGTGCGTAGTGGAGAAACCATCATGACACATGCCCAAGTTCAAACTGTCGTGGACTGCATGACGTCATTCGTCAACATTTGACAAGACCAGTCAATTGACAAGACTGATGCCGGGAAGATTCCTGACAACGGTCAGGCCGTCTTTCCCATGTTGGCGGCCATCGTCCGACTACATTAGGCGGACCGCCGCTTACTTTCAACTTTGGAATGCTTCAAGCTCTTCAGACGCTTACAAGACAAGACGGACGTTGCCGACAAAAAGAAGACGGCGCCTGAAGAACTCGAACCCTTCCAGGGGCTAATGTTGGGGTTATACCTACTGGGGGTATCACCAGCATGGATCAATCCGGCTAGTCCAGGGTGGCCCGCAGTGGTGGTGAAGGCTTTGCCTGCCGGGCGGCCCAGATAGCTGACGACCAAGGAAGGCAGATGCCGGCAAGGAGGAGGCCCAAGACTGAAGCCCACGAAGCCACCAAGTCCAAGACGGAAGGCGGCATACTTGCCGGCTAGGTTTAGGACTCCGTATACTTGCTGGATACGTAATCACCTTGTAACCCTAGGTCCAGCCGCCTATATAAGCTGGACCCCGGGATGCCTTTAGGGCATCGAATCAATCTACAATCAACTCATTGTAACCTGTACTTCGGCTATTGCCTTATAGTGAGCTATAGCAGCACGTAGGGCTCCGCCACCGCCGTGGAGCCTGAAGCTGGGTAAACTGCCGTGCACAATCCCGACCTCGACGACGTCCACCTTCTTGCCCTACGTTCACCCTCGGCTAGCAGGACCCCGTCTCCTATCCAAGATGCCGATACGACGACAATGGCTCAATTCATGGCCAATCAAAATACCCCACCGCCACCACCTCCTCCCCAAGTGGACATGCTTGCAAGATTTCTGAGGCTCAGGCCTAACAAGTTCTCCAGTGCAACTGAGCCAATTGTGGCAGATGATTGGTTTCGCTCTATGCACAAGGATCTGGTAACTTGTGAGTGTACTGACCCTGAAAAGGTGAGGTTCACCACCCATCTGTTGGAGGGACCAGCAGCACATTGGTGGGAAACTTACCAAATCACCCACCCTCTGAACGATTTGACCTGGGAAACCTTCGAGGAGGGATTTCGTAATGCCCATATCTCTTCCGGCATTATGAACTGGAAGAAAGAAGAGTTCTGAAACCTGAGGTAGGGAAACAGGAGCCTTAAGGAGTATATGTATGACTTCCATGTATTGTCTCATTACGCTCCTGAAGACATTGACATTGATGGCAAGAGGAAGGCAAAATTCCTCAAAGGGCTGTGTGACGAGCTGAAAATTCCGTTTGACAGTCGCTTACGCCCCGAACTATCAGGTCCTCCTGGACCAAGCAATCACACTGGACGATAGCATCAAGAAGGCTGAAAACAGGAAGAGGAAGCTGGGTATCAACAAACATCACTCTGAGCCTTCATTCAAGAAGCATTTTTCTCATGATGTCAACCATGGACATAAACAAGGGAACCACCATAGTGGAGGAAGCAACCACAAGCATCATGATTATAACCATAATGGTGGATTCAAGGGAAGCAATGGAGACCACAAGGGAAATGGACATACTGGCCATAACCATAACAATGAACAACACCGCCCAAATCCCGAACACAAGAAGGATATCAGCCAAGTGCTTTGCTACAAGTGCAAGAACAAGGGCCATTATGCCAATGAGTGCCCAGCAAAGAAGGCCGAAGAAACTGCCAAGCCAAATCCTTTCGATAAAGGATATGTGAACCATGTCCATATGGAAAGAAACTACAATGAGCCTAGTATGGTGAATGGTACATTCTCAATCAAGTATCCATTTTGAAGTTTGACTACCAACAAAAATTTCTTTTAAGGGTGGTAGCCCACCCAAATATCCTAGTCACAACCTTTTGCTAGCCTTCCCGAATCTCAAGGACGAGATTCCTTTTAAGGGTGGTAGTGATGTGGGTTGTCCCAATTTTCACGGATTTGTGCGGAGGGAACGATGAACACGAAGAACAAGCGGATGAACTCAAGAACACAAAGAGGGGAAAACTCTCAAATCAAAGATAACTAGCAAGTAGCAACTCGGCAAGACTCAATTGGTAACAAATCCCCGAGGGTAGCCCCCAATTCTCCTCTCCCAAGCACACCTTACTCTTAGGATTGTTTGTCCAATTGGTCAATCCAACCAACCCAATCTAGGCACTCAAAGAGGAAAGATTAGCAAGTAATCGCAACTACAAGCGGAAGCCTTGGTACCCACGCAGGGGTCTTCTCCTCAAGAGGAGGCCTTGGTTCATCTCCACAATGGGAGGCCTTGATTCATCTCCATAGGAGGAAAGAGACACTTTGAGAAGAAGGAGCAAGGCTCTACTTTAGTTCCCAAATCATAGTCTAACCCTAGATCTGAAGGGGAGGGGGTCTATTTATAGTCTGGGTACAAAACAGGGAAAAGTCACGTTGAAAGGTGGGTTCGCAGGCGAGCTGGAGGAGAACCGGTCCTGGATCCGGTCTTGGCCGGACTGGAGGCCGGACGCGTCGGCCTGTGGTCCAGACCTGGGGCTGGTTTAGGCCGGCTGGAGGTCCGGTCGTCTCGGGGTGCAGCCCGGCCATGAGGCTGGTTTTGGCCGGCTGGGGGTCCGGCCTCCTCTGGCTGTGGTCCGGTCTAGAGGCCGGTTTTTTACCGGCTGGAAAACCGGCCGAGCTTCTTCTCCGTCTTCTTCGTCTTCTTCTTGGCCATCTTCTTGGGTCTCCTCTAGGTCATCTTCTCCATCATCTTGGTCCTTCTCTTGCTCATCTCCTCCACTCCATTGTGGGTCATCATCAAGGTGGTTCCTGAGTATGCACAAAGTATCCGAATGAAGTAGCAACCCATTCAAAGGAGTGTCGAGATCACACATAGATAGGAGTGAATTCACCTTATCATGGAGAGCTTTGACTCTTGCTCTTGTCATTGGGCCACTTGTTGTAGGAGCCGTAGGTTGGGCTACATCATCTCCCCCCCTTGGAAAAGAGTCGTCCTCGACTCTTGGTCATCCTCATCGCTTGATGTTCCAAGGTATGGCGATAGGTCGGCGACGTTGAAGGTGTCATGGACCAAGTGTTTGGAGTGGAGATGTCGATCTTGTAGGCATTGTCGTTGATGCGCTTGATAACCTTGAAAGGTCCATCTCCACGAGGGTGAAGCTTGGACTTCCTTGCATCCGGAAGCGATCTTTGCGAAGGTGTAGCCAACAAGGTCTCCTTCTTCAAATATCATGGCGCGCTTGTGTTTGTTCATCTTCGTAGCATGGTCTTTGTTGTGCTTCTCGAGTAGTTCTTGTTTCCTCATGGAGCTTCTTCATGTAAGCGGCTCGCTTGTCGAAGTCCATGTTAACTTGCTCACGGAGTGGAAGTGGTAGCATGTCGAGCGCGGTGTAGGGGTTGGAGCCATAGACGATCTCGAAGGGTGTTCTCTTTGTTGCGCGATGAAGTGCTCGATTGTAGGCGAACTCGGCGTGTGGGATGCACTCTTCCCAATTCTTCAAGTTAGGCTTGATCAACACACGAAGGAGTGTAGATAGGCTTCGGTTCACCACTTCGGTTTGGCCATCGGTTTGAGGGTGGTATGCGGTGGAGAATAGTTGCTTGATTCCCATCTTGGCCATCAAAGTCTTCCAAAAATAGCTCACGAACTTGACGTCACGATCCGACACAATGGTCTTTGGCACGCCATGAAGACGGACGATTTCCCTGAAAAACAAAGTAGCAATGTGTGAAGCATCGTCGTCTTGTTGCAAGGTATAAAGTGTGCCATTTTAGAGAAGCGATCAATGACGACAAAGATGGAATCCTTGTTTGTTTTAGTGCGTGGGAGTCCTAAGACAAAATCCATAGCTATATCGGACCATGGGTGATGTGGAATAGGCAAAGGTGTATAAACCATGAGAGTTTAGAGTAGACTTAGCTTTGAGACATGTAGAACATCGTCGAACTAGGCGTTCCACATCACGCTTCATTCTTGGCCAATAGTAGTTGGTGGCGAGCATGGCGTAGGTCTTGTCGCGGCCAAAGTGACCCATGAGTGTCCTCCATGAGATTCCTTCAAAAGGACCAAACGAAGCGAAGACTCGGGTATACATAGTTTGTTAGCCTTAAACAAGAAACCTTGTGCAAATAGAAATCACCAATTCCTTTGTGCTCCGAACATTGAGCGAAAATGTCTCCAAAGAAAGCATCGGTAGCATACAACTCTTTATCTCATCCAAACCCAAGACACTAATGTCAAGACGTGTAAGTAGGTTGGCCTTGCGGGATAGAGCATCCGCGACCACATTGTCTTTACCTTTCTTGTATTTGATTACAAAGTGAAAGACTCAATGAACTCAACCCACTTAGCATGTCTTTTGTTCAAATTTGTTTGACTTTTCAAATATTTCAAGGATTCATGGTCGGAATGAATGACAAATTCCTTAGGACGAAGGTAATGTTGCCACACATCCAAAACACGAACCAAAGCAAATAACTCTTTGTCATAAATGGGGTAATTCAAGCGAGCTCCATCTAGTTTCTCACTATGGTATGCGATGGGTCTACCATTTTGCATAAGCACTCCACCAATGCCCAATCCACTTGCATCGCATTCAATCTCAAATGTCTTAGAGAAATCCGGAAGGGCAAGGAGTGGTGCTTCGGTTAATAACCGTTTGAGCTCATTGAAAGCAAAATCATGTGCATTGCCCCAAATGAAAGGTACATTTTCTTTGTAAGTTCATGGAGGGGGCAAGCAATTGTGGAAAAATCCTTGATGAAACGGCGGTAAAATCCGGCAAAACCAAGAAAACGTCTCAACTCCTCAAGTGACATCGGAAAAGGCCAAGTCCGAATTGCTTGTATCTTGCATCATCAACTTCAACTCCATCCGAAGAAACAACAAAACCCAAGAAAACAAGTTTGTTGGTGGCAAAAGTGCACTTAGAAAGATTTGCATAAAGCTTTTCATTGCGAAGAACCAACAAAACTTGAGCAACATGAGAAGTGTGCTCTTCCAAAGATTTGCTATAGATAAGGATGTCGTCAAAGTATACCACAACAAATTTCCAATGAAAGGACGCAAAACATGATTCATGAGACGCATAAAAGTAGAAGGTGCATTGGAAAGACCAAATGGCATGAAGCCACTCATAAAGACCAAGCTTTGTTTTAAATGCGGTCTTCCATTCATCACCTTCACACATGCTTATTTGGTGATATCCACTTTTAAGATCAATTTTGGAGAATATAGCGGAACCACAAAGCTCATCAAGCATATCATCAAGTCGAGGGATAGGATGGCGATACCGAACGGTGATGGCGTTGATGGGGCGACAATCCATGCAAAGGCGAAGAGTGTTGTCGTGCTTGGGTACCAAGATGACGGGCACGGCACGGACTCAAGCTCTCGCGGATATGTCCCATGGCAAGAAGTTCTTGTATTTGCCGCTCGATCTCCTTTGTCTCTCGGGGTTGGTGCGGTAAGGAGCGCGGTTTGGTAGCGGTGCGCCGGGAACAAGGTCGATGCGGTGCTCGATTCCGCGTAGAGGAGGTAGTCCCGGTGGCACTTCTTGAGGGAAGACATCTTCAAAGTCCTTCAAAAGAGACAACAAAGAAGGAGGAAGGTTTGTGAAAGTGTTAGTCATAGAAACTTCACCCTTGCATATGAGCACATAGTGGAGGGTGGATGGGTTCTCTCTCAACTCCCTCATCTCTCTCTTTGTGGCAAATAGTGTAAGTTTTGTGGGAACTCTCTTTGAAGTGTCACACTCATTTGGCTTGTGGCTCTCACTCACTTTATGGTGGGTCTCTCGCTCACCACTCATCTCACTGACGAACGATCTTGTTGTGCCCTTGCAATAGTCTTGGCGTTGTCGGCGATGACTTGACTTGGTGTCATGGGACGAAGGACGAAGGTCTTGTCGTTGTTCTTGAAGCTATAGTATTTGTCCTTCCATCATGCATAGCACCCTTGTCAAATTGCCATGGACGCCCAAGAGTAAGTGACAAACGTTCATAGGCACAACATCACAATCAACCGTATCTTCATAGGCTCCAATCTTGAAGGACACTTGCACCATGTGTTGAATCTTGACGGCTCCGGTATCACTCAACCATTGCACATGGTAAGGATGTGGGTGCTTCTTGAACTTCAAGTTGAGCTTATCACAAAGTTCTTTGCTCGCTAGTTGTGGCAACTTCCACCATCTATGATGACCTTGATGGACTTTCCATTGATTCCCGCTCTTGTTTGAAACAAGTTGCATCTTTGGTCTTCTTCCACTTGAACATTGGTGGTTAGAGCTCTTGCCACAACCAAGGAAGGGTTGTTGTCGCCATCACAATATATCTCACTTTCTTCTTCTTGAGCACTTTGCATTGTGGCGACCTTGTTCAAAGCATTGTACTCATCTTCACTCATAGATTCATACTCTCCCATGTCATTGATGATCATGACCTTCTTGTTGGTGCACTCAAAAGATTTGTGCCCTTGTCCGCCGCACTTGTAGCATTGCAAAGTCTTGTGCCGGACGAAGATCCTTGAGGCGCCTTGGAGGAGGGAGGTACTTTCTTGAAAGGTTGAGGCGCTTGAGGTGTCGATGTAGAGACTCTTGGAGGACCTCGAGTGTTCGCTTGAGGAAGAGCTTGTGAAGGTGTAGGAGTTGACGAAGAAGGCTTGTTGGCGAAGAATGCCTTTGTCTTGAGGTATTTGAGCTCTTCAAGCACGTGGCGCTCGGCCTTGGAAGCTTGATGTACTAGCTCACCAAAGAGGCATATGGTTGGAACTCCACGATCTTCTTGATGGATAGTTGAGGCCATTCATGAAACGAGCCATGGATTGCTCTTCGTACTCGTTGACATTGGCTCTCATCATGGAGATTTCCATCTCCTTGTAGTACTCATCAACCGACTTCAACCTTGCTTCAACTCTTGCAACTTCTTGTATAAGTCTCTAGTGTAATGGCTTGGCACGAAGCGCTTGTACATTGTTTCTTTCATTTCAACCCAAGTGTCAATTGGTTGTTGGTGGTTAGCGACGCGTGCATCTTGTAGTTGTTCCCACCACAAGAGGGCATACTCTTCAAACTCCATCGAGGCTAAGGCAACCTTCTTGTTGTCGGAGAAGCGTTGCACGGAAGATCTTGTCAACCTTGAGTACCCATGAGAAGTAAGCTTCCGGATCACTTGTGCCGTAGAACTTGGGTATGTCAAAGCGGACGTTGGTCAAGTCATCATAGTCGTCACGATGGCCACCACGTGGGAATGCACGTCCACGTCTCCTTCGATTGAGTCCATCACCATTGTGTTGGCTTGACTCGTTATCACTTGACGTTGGTGTTGGTGACGATCATGTGGAAGTTCTTGACGAGGCGAGGCATGTTGAGGAGGTAGCTCTTGTTGAGGAACGGGTTCGTTATTGTTCGCATTGTCATGATTTTGATGACGTGGCCTTGGAGGATGACGGGGTGACGTCCTTGTTCACCAAAGTCATTCGCACCCGGAACGCCATTGTCATTAGCCAATGGGTCATGACGATCACGTTGTTGCGGTGGTGGTGATGGTATGCGTTCGCGACGTTCATCATTTTGGTGAGGTTGTTCTTGATGCGCATTGGCATTGTTCGCGTGAAGATCATGTGGTTGTTCAACGTAGGAGGAGGTCGTTCATGGGCGTCGCGCCTTGGTCATGTTGACGTTCTTGTCGAGGTTCATGACGTCCATGACGTGCTTGTGTCGACCTTGAGGTGCTTCTTGTACGGCTTGAGCGTGAAGAAGCTCGTTGTCGCACAAGGTTGTTGATAGCTTCGGTCACCGCTCCATATTTGCTTCTTGAGCATGCATGCGGTCGTTGAAGTTGTTCTCTTGAGCTTGAAGACGGCGCTCGTAGCGTCCTAGGTTATCACGAAGAAAGTGTCGAAGACCAACAACTCCGATTGTGTGACATAGCCATGATCACCGCGAACTCCACCATGGATTTCATCGTCCGAGCTTGAGCTTCCGTTTGTACTTCCCCTAAACATTTTCTCAAGAACAAGTGAGATATGTGGTAAAAAACCAAGACAAACTATATCCCAAGTATAATGTGGCTTGAGAGGAGAGAATCCGGTTCTAACACCCCACACACACTTATGAGGATAGGAAGGTATGAAGTGGCAAACGAAACAAGCAAACCGCGAAAATATTGTCAAAGGTAGAGAAAATCCACAATGATCAAATTACCAAAGAAACTCCAACCACAAATGATGAAGAAAACACACAAAAGCGAATGATGGGGTTGGGCGACCAAAGGGCGAGCACTCGAAGATAGACAACCTAACGAAGACTACGTGCTCAAATGTCACCCAACACAAGAGGACGCTAGCTCAATTGCTTTTGTGGGCAACGGATTTGCACAAGTTAACACTCACACTCACTTTGGCGGTTTAGCTTTGTCGCAACCTACAAGAGATGATACTTGGCACACTGATTCTTTTCTTTTCTCTCTTTTTTTTTTGATTTTTGCTTTTTGACGATGATTCCTTCTCTTTTGCTAGTGCCAAGATCTCTAACGATACACACTCGCCAATACTTTAAGAATCACTCGTCAAGTGCAATGCCCCGCAATATCAAAGAGCTAGTCCGATAGGTCAAGGTACGCGAAAGGAAGAAGGGCTCACAACGGATTATGATGGTGGGGAATGTCGAGTCCTTGGTGGCGTCGTCGCTTGGCGTTGATGACGCGTTGTTGCGGAAGCTTGTCGAGGTCGTAGACATAGGGCACACCAAGAAAGGACTCAAACCAAAACGGAGAATTGCCAAAACGAACCGAGGAAACAAAAGGAAGAAAAGAAATTTTTTCCTGCCAAACCGGCCGTGGGGCCGGTCTAGGCCGGCTGGAGGACCGGACGCGTCGGGCTGTCGGCCGGTTTTTGGGCCGGTTTAGGCCGGCCTGGATGCCGGCTCTGCTGGAACTCGAAAATCCGTGAATTTTTGGGCGGAAAAGTGACGCGAAAATCCACGATTTCATGGGAAATTGGCAAAATTAAGGCTAGGGAACGCAAACAAGGGTGGAGGGGGTCCTAAAGCAACAGATCCATGGATCAAAACTACCAAAAACTCATCAAATCGACCAAATCGCTCGAATCCCAAAATGGCTATTTTTTGTGGAAATTTTTGAATTTCTCAAAAACGAAGAAAAATATGGTGGATTTTGGTGAAAAAACAAATCAAATCCGTGTCAACCTAGAGCTCTGATACCATATGATATGGGTTGGTCCCGATTTTCACGGATTTATGCGGAGGGAACGATGAACACGAAGAACAAGCGGATGAACTCAAGAACACAAAGAGGGGAAAACTCTCAAATCAAAGATAACTAGCAAGTATTAACTCGGCAAGACTCAATTGGTAACAACTCCCCGAGGATAGCCCCCAATTCTCCTCTCCCAAGCACACCTTACTCTTAGGATTGTTTGTACAATTGGTCAATCCAACCAAGCCAATCTAGCCCCTCAAAGAGAGAAGATTAGCAAGTAATCGCAACTATAAGCGGAAGCCTTGGTACCCACGCAGGGGTCTTCTCCTCAAGAGGAGGCCTTGGTTCATCTCCACAAGGGGAGGCCTTGATTCATCTCCATAGGAGGAAAGAGACACTTTGAGAAGAAGGAGCAAGGCTCTACTTTAGTTCCCAAATCATAGTCTAACCCTAGATCTGAAGGGGAGGGGGTCTATTTATAGTCTGGGTACAAAACAGGGAAAAGTCGCGTTGAAAGGTGGGGTCGCAGGCGAGCTGGAGGAGAACCGGTCCTGGATCCGGTCTTGGCCGGACTGGAGGCCGGACGCGTCGGCCTGTGGTCCGGACCTGGGGCCGGTTTAGGCCGGCTGGAGGTCCGGTCGTCCCGGGGTGCAGCCCGGCCATGAGGCCGGTTTTGGGTCTCCGTCTGAGCTTCTTCTCCGTCTTCTTCGTCTTCTTCTTGGCCATCTTCTTGGGTCTCCTCTGGGTCATCTTCTTCATCATCTTGGTCCTTCTCTTGCTCATCTCCTCCACTCCATTGTGGATCATCATCAAGGTGGTTCCTGAGTATGCATAAAGTATCTGAATGAAGTAGCAACCCATTCAAAGGAGTGTCGAGGTCACACATAGCTAGGAGTGAATTCACCTTATCAAGGAGAGCTTTGACTCTTGCTCTTATCATTGGGCCACTTGTTGTAGGAGCCGTATGTTGGGCTACATCAGGTAGTCTGTAACATTCCAAGATTTTCAAATATTTGAAAATTCAGAAAGATCAAAAACTTTTGAAAATTATATATATTTTGAGTTAAAAATTTAAAATCATGCATGCATTAATCATCATCTTATCTTGTGTGCTTCTGAAATTTCAAAAGTTGGAATTTTAATTGATTTTAATAAGTCACAAATGATTTTATTAAAACCCCTAATTCAAAATTGACATAATGTTTCAATTAAGAAATTATGCAATATTTTAAAATTTGTAATCTTGAAAGGTATTGGAAAGGGTGCTTGATTATTTCAAATAACAAATATTATTATTACAAATTTTTACAAATTGGTTTGAATTCATTTGGAGGTTTAAATCCAAAGTTATATAAGTTTTCAGAAAAAGAAAAAGGAAAAAAAGAACAAAAAAAATGATTAGGGCCAACCCGAGCCAGCTAGCCCGAGCCTGCCCGAGCCGCGGCCCAACTCCAGCCCAACAGCAGCCCAGCCGCACGCCCCTCTTATCCTCTCTCTGACGTGTGGGCCCCACCGGTCAGGCCACGTCAGCGTCGTCTTCCGCACGCGTCAATCACGCCCTTGCCCATTTTCGGACCACCGACACATCCCGCCTTCAATTCGCGCGATCTCCTTCCCCAATCGACGCGCCTCCGAGCCCCTTGTATACCCCTGCTCCTCCTCTCTCATTGCCCTCAAGAAATTCCCCCAGAGCGCCGCCAGGCAACGCACATTCGAGCTCGTCGTCTCGTCGCCGCCGCCGGGAAGAGGTCACCACTCCGGCATAACCAGGACGCCCCGCACCCCCTCTTATGTCCTAATCTATTTCCACTAGACCAGCGCATTTGTTTGACACCGTTTGGTGATTTTTAATCCCTCAGATCGACGCGCCCGTGCTCAACCCGACGCCACCGCCGCGGAAGCCCACTCCGACAAGCTATTCCCGGAGGAACAAGACGCGCCCGAGACCGCTGTCTCGCCATCGACTTCGCCTCGACGTCCTACACCTCTTGGTAACCAAAGCCCCTCCCATCTCCCCTCTAGCTCGCTGGAACACCGCGGCCATGCCATCTCCACCGTCGGCCTGCGTGCTCCGGCGACCTAGCGTCGCTCGGTTATGGTCAAGTGGACCAGAGCCGTAGATCTAGATCCAGACGGCCACGATTAGATCCTGTTAGCGAAGGGGTATCAGTAGATCTAAGCCGTAGATCTAGATCCAGTGGCTCAGAACAGATCACTTAACGAACCGGTATTTGCCAATCACAGCACGCCATGTCACCCAGCCTTTTCTGGTTTATTTCCCGAATTTTTTAATTTGGTAATTTTGCAGAAAAGCCCCTGCATATTCAAACCATTAGATCTTTTTATTGGTTTGGCCAAATTTGACAAACTTTATATTTTTGAAAAGCTCTAGACTTGTAGAATATTTTAGCACTGTTAGTTTTCAGTTTTGCTTTAGTTTAAATTATTCAAATTTCAAATGTGTGATTTGAGTAATTTTGACATATCTTTAAATCTGTAAGTTCACAAATTGCAAATAAAATATGTTTAGAAACATTTGGATCTGTAGAATAGTTTAGTCACTGTAAAAAATATTTTTGCATACTTTTAAACTGATTTAAAAATCAGAGGCTTAATTTGAGTAGTTTTGGTATAGTTTAAATCCTATAAACTATTTTAATTCATTTCTTCTTGCAAAATGTCACAAATATTTTTGTTTCTGTCCAGTAGTACCGTTTTGCAATTTTAATAAAATGTTTAATTACAGAAAACATTAATCTTGTATTAATACCCTTTTGGGTGACTTAATAGTGTTTTTTTGTTTAATTAAATTTAAAATAAAACTTGTCATATCGTTTCATGCATATAATAAAAAAAGAAAACAGTAATAATTAATTTGTGTTTATTCCTTTCTGGAAATTGTTTTGTTTAGTTGTTATATTAAAATTGATGCAATTGCTTTTTGACTTCATGCATGATTTCCTAAAAAGTTAGTGTAATATGTTTCTTGTGTTTATAAGTGTGTTTCATGCATAGCATATTTTGTTTGTTTGTTTATTGTTTGCTTGAAAAATTTGTTAGACTATTCGGAGGGACCCAAGGAATTTTGCAGCTGTGACTACTGCTCTCCTTGCTGCTAAGGCAAGTGGCACATTCATAAATTTCCTACTATTTTGTCTATGCATGTCTAGTGTATTTTCCTTGAGCATGTGTAGGTGTTATTAGTATTGCTATGCTAAAACTGTTTAGAGTAGCACCCCTATACTAGTTGGTCTAGAATCCTATTATAATATGGTAGACTTGCTTAGTTATGCAATTGATGAAAGTTTTACAAAATGTTAAGTGGCTTCTCAGGGCCATGTTCATGGGGGTTTTCACCTAAGATAGTTTTCACTATACTTAGGACCATGGTATGTGGTGGTTATCACCTGAGGTGGTACACATTTACTAAGTTTAATGAATCACCTGGGTGGAATTGGTATTGCTTGGTTTATGTTGAGTGGCTTCTCAGGACCATGTTCATGGGGGTTTTCACCTAAGATAGTTTTCACTATACTTAGGACCATGGTATGTGGGGGTTTTTACCTGAGGGTGCACTTGTGGATGGCCACCCAGGGACAAAGGGATTTGAAGTACTCCAAGTGAAGATTGCTTCCAGTGCAGCCATTAGTCATATGGGCTCTGTCTTGATCAATTAAGTTGCGTGGACTCATCCCGGCTTGACAGGTGGTGGTAGAGGATTGTAGGTGGAATTGGCCAGGCCAGTATGGGGTGGGAAAATGCTTCTGAAAGATCTCGTCTTAATCTTCTCCTTTTCCCCAAAACACTAATAGAGTGTGGGGGATAGTTTGGGCTGATTGAGTCTAATGGTGAACGTGCACAACCCCTCGAGAGTGTCAAAACTAAGTACTTAGCCGTGCCCCCGGTTACGGACAATTCTGAGCAGCTGATCAAGAACGTCAACGGAGGATCCCAACATTCCAATTTCTAAATAAAACTTGATGGGTGAACAAGGGTTGGGAGTTCACTGAGGTCTATCAGTGGTACTCTTTGTTAAGATGAAAAAGTCTTTGAAAAGATAGGACAAAATTTGCTTTATGCAAAACAGCCTCAAGCTCCACCAGCCAAATATGCATATAGGTTATTAGAGTGATTCCACTATGAGTCCACAGAGTGTCACTTGCCAGTTCCATTTTATATGGTTCCGACCCACCTTGTTGCAACATTTTCCTGTTGCAGGTTGTTCCAACGATGAGTGAGGTTTCGTTTAAGGGTTTCGAGTCTACAACCAACATGTTCGCCTGTGGCACATGAAGATGATGGGGACTACATGAAGAATAATGTTTTCCGCTGCTTTACTCTTTCAAAGCTAGCTTCGTGCTATGCAATTTGTAACGAATATTTTTCCTAAGTACTGGATCCGCGTGTAATAATTGATACTTTGTTGTGATATTCATCGTAAATTGTGTGTGCAAATGAATCGATCCAGGGGTTTGCACTATACACAGGGATCTTGCCAATTTTTAAGTACAGGTCCGCTACACTCATGAGCTTCTTTCAAAATTACATCCTTGATCTCTTGAATATCTGGTACACAGATTCTACCATGATACCATAATGTCTCATCTTCAAGTTTCATAGTGAATTCTGAATTCCTGCAGTCTTTAATCCTACGAATTTCTTCTGCAATAAACTCATCATCCTTTTGTCGGAGGATAATATTTTCCTTCAATTCCATTTCTATCTCTCCAACAATGTCCATAGCTACAATACTATTCAACTCTGGGCCATCCCGAATCTCAATCCCAAATTTTTCTATCTCTCTTCTTAATTCTTTGGGCATCCCTTCTTCCATCAAAGGGTTACAATTCACCTTGCGACTTAAAGCATCTGCCACTACATTAGCTTTTTCCTGGAGTATAATTGATTGTTAAGTCGTAATCCTTGATTAACTCCAACCATCTCCTTTGCCTCATGTTCAATTCCTTTTGTGTGAAGAAATATTTCAAACTCTTATGATCCGTATATAGCTCACACTTTTCTCCATACAGGAAATGTCTCCATTGCTTTAAGGCATAAACAACGGCTGCTAACTCCAAATCATGGGTAGGGTAATTGAGCTCATGTGGTTTTAACTGCCTTGACCCATATGCAATTACCTTGCGATGTTGTATCAGTACACATCCTAGTCCATTTTTAGATGCATCACAATATACTGTGTAAACTTTTCCAATTTCTAGTACTGCTAACACAGGTGTTGTTGTTAATTTTCTTATTGAGTTCTTGAAAACTCTGCTCACACTTCTCTGTCCATTCAAATGGAACATTCTTTCGTAGTAATTTGGTCATTGGCCCGGCTATCTTAGTAAATCCTTCAATGAATCTCCGATAATATCCGGCCATTCCTAAAAATCCTCAAGTGTTGTGCATGATCATCCTTGGTTCTAGAGTAAACCAATATATCATCAATGAACACGATCACAAACTTGTCCAGATATGGCATGAAAATCTTGTTCATCAAGTTCGTCAATATTGCTGGTGCATTGGTTAATCCAAAAGGTACCACTAAGTACTCATGGTGTCCATATCTTGACACAAATCCCGTCTTAGGAATATCCTCAGGTTTAATCTTTATCTGATGGTATCCTGATCTCAAATCTTGCAAAATACCCCTGCTCCTCTTACTTGGTCAAACAAATCTTGTATCCTTGGCAATGGGTATTTATTCTTGATAGTCACACCATTCAAGTTTCGGAAATCTCCGCACATCCTGCGTCCTCCATCTCTTTTGTCCACAAATATAACTGATGCTCCCCATGGTGATACACTTTCTCTAATAAATCCTTTAGCTTCCAACTCATCTAACTGCTCTTTTAGCTGCACTAATTCCTTGGGTCCCATCTTATATGGTAGTTGTGCAATAGGTGCTGTACCTGGAATCAAATCTATAGTGAACTCAATTTCACGGTCTGGTGGCATCCCTGTTAACTCTTCTGGAAACACATCTTGAAATTCTTTTACTACCGGGATTTCTTCCATCTTTACTTCCTTCATAGCATTCAACTGCAGATCTGCCTTTAACTGACTATGCTTTTCACCCTGATATATTGTCCTAATTCCTCCGGGTCCCCTCAAAGATACGGTTTTTTCTGCACAATCTATTTGGGCTCCATGGTCACATAACCAGTCCATCCCCACTACTACATATCCGAGCATTACAGCCGCATCCCGCCCATGGGCCTCAGCCGGTTTTCCCATCCGGCTCGGAGCAACAGTTGAGGATAATCCAGCTGCGAGGAGCCGGTTCTGAAGTCCGACTGGGAAACTAACCCCTCAGACAATTCTTAAAATGACCCGCCTCTGCAACCCCAGGCTGGCGTATTTTCGAGCCGTCGCTGGCGACAGAGGCGGCCAATGCCTACGACCGCTTCCGAGGTCCGGATCGTCCTGATTTTAATGGACTATCTAGAATGGCGCACGCGGCGGTCGTGACTAATAAGAGTCTCCCTCCGGCAAGCGGTCCATTTTAAAAACCGCTTCCAGATCTGCGGACCGTCCGGTGTTTCCCGGGCGTTACAACCGGATTTGGAAGCCCGCGATTCATTTTAAAAACCGCTTCCAGACTGTGCTACTAGTTTCTACCAGGCCCAGACCATTTATATTTTCAAATGGACGGTAACTCATTGTTTAGTACAGTTACAGTGCATACACCGAAATGTAAATGTTCCAATGGGACGACAAATCCACAACTAAGCTAGGTAACACCATACACTAGGAGAAGTTTGAAAAACATGTATCTAGCTACAAACACACCGTCGGGCATCGGATCCATCACCTTTCCAACGAAATTTGCCATTTCCAAGTGGAGCTCTCCTATATAGTTGCCCGACAGTTCATTCTCCTCAAGTTGTGAATGCTGTAGATAATGAGCTCTAATCTAAAGATATAAACGGTGAGACCCATTGGAGGCTCTCCAGCGATTTGGGCTTTCTGGCCGTCCGATCCTCCCCGCTCCGTGCCTCCGCTCCGTCTGATCACCGCCGGCTCCTGGAGTCGGCATGAATAGGGATTCGCAAAGTCGCTAACCGTACCAACCTTCGTGCACCCACTCTCTCTGACATCCTACGTGGATCACCCCTGTAGCCCGAGGGTCCACCCGTCGGCCTCACGCTGCGCGTTTAATCGGTGTGACGGAGGGGCGAGATTCGCACTGCGTTCCTCCCATTGGCTGATTTTGTTCATTTACCGTTATAAGTTTTTAGCGGATGCACTGCGTGCCCCTCTGGGAGAGCGATCTTCGTATGTGGTTCCTTCCCCCTTTTGCTCGCCGACGATGGGGCCATCCCCTCCCGTGGTCCACATGTCGGTTGCCCTGCTCGTTTGCGTCGCTGATCTCTCCCGTAAGTGGGTTCTCGCTGCGTATTTTCTACAGTATGTTGGGGTACATTTGGTATTTCATGTACGTTGCACTGTTCATGATGTCAGGGAGAATTCGGGCCCAATTTCTCAGTCCGAGGTGGCCTCCTTCATTCGTTGGCAGGTACGTTGCACTGTGCTGGTAGTCAGAACGAATCCGGGCCCGATTTCGCGTGTCGCTGGCGGCTCGCCAATGGTTCATTCAGACGGAACCGACCTAACGGGGTTGCCGTGCACACTGTGCTGAGGGGACGGGGTATATAGGCTGCGTTCTGGATCGGATGGTTACTGTAGCTCTCATTCCCCCCCCCCCCTTTCTTCTTCCTCGTGGTTCTTGCTCTATCGTGCTTTTCTTGAGCTCCGCCGTGTTTCCATGGATCTTCCGGTCACGTTTGGTCCCATTGAGATCAGGTTGGGTTTTCTTACCTTGTTTTACACTCAGATTTTGGTCGGCTTCTGTTCATGCTGTTCACCGTGTGTTGGATCCGTGTTTTTGTGTTGTTTGTTGCTTATCCAGTTTGTTTTTCTGTGTTTGGGTTCCTAAAATCTCTTTCCTCCTTGTTGCTCTGTTTCTTTCGTAGGTCACCGGTTTACTCTTACGGGTTGCGGTGCAGGATGAGCCGGTTCTTGAGCTCCGCCGTGTTTCCATGGATCTTTCGGTCACGTTTGGTCCCGTTGAGATCAGGTTGGGTTTTCTTACCGTGTTTTATGCTGAGGTTTTGGTCGTTTTTTGTTCATGCTGTTCACCGTGTGTTGGATCCGTGTTTTTGTGTTGTTTGTTGGATATCCGGTTTGTTCTTCTTTGTGTTCTGGGTTCCTAAACTCTCTTTCCTCTTTATTGCTCTATTTTTTTCGCAGGTCGCCGGTTTACTGTTACGGGTTGCGGTGCAGGATGTGCCTGCTCCCGGTTGTTCTTCACGTATAGATGAACCGTGTTGTTCCTGTGCTCATTCATCGGTATGTTTTATTCATTGGTTATCCGATTCGTTTTTTTCGTATTTCTATGCCTGTCTGTTCTCTCTTTCCACACTTTTTTTTGCAGGTCAGTCTCTTGCTATTTGTGTTTTATATTCTTGCTGTTTGGTTTCTTTTGTGGATTTCATGGTTGTTTTGTGACTTGTTTTGTCTTTTTTCCTTGCAGGTCGTTGCCTTACTGGGAATATTTCAAACGCGGTGGTTTTTTGCTTCCTTTTTGGATTCGGGTTCCTGTCATTTCGGTGTTGAGTTATTCTGGATGGTAGGCGCTGCCGACTCCCCGTTCGAGCTTGTCGGCTTACTGGTCTGTTCTTTTTCCGGATAAAGTCTGTTCCGTTGAGAGTAGTTTCTGCTTTCTTGATGTGTTAATTTGTTTCTTCTTCCTTCATTGTTTATCTTGCTGGTTTGTGTGCTTGATTTGTATTATTTATTGGTATGTTTTATTTATTGGTTGTCCGGTTCGTGTTTTTGTATTTCTATGATTGTATGTTCTCTCTGTCCACATGTTTTTTTGCCAGGTCGGCCTCTTGCTTTTTTTGTTTTATATTCTTGCGGTTTTGTTTCTTTTGTGCATTTCATGATTGTTTTGTGACTTCTTTCGTTTTTTTTACTTTCAGGTCGTTGCCTTACTCGGGAATATCTCGGATGCGGTGGTTTTTGCTTCCTTTTTGGCTTCGGGTTCATGTCATTTCGGTGTTGAATTATTCTGGTTGGTAAGCGTTGCCGGCTCTCTGTTCGAACTTGTCGGCTTACTGATCTGTTGTATTATTTAGTTGTTCGTCGCTTTTTATATTTATGTATGTTGGGTTTTTCGTTGTTCGTCAGTTGTTGGCTTACTGGTCCGTTGTTCATCTGGTTAAAGTTATTTCCATCGGCTTTAGATTGTTTTATTGCCGTGTCTTTGTATCCGTTCTTCGTTCTTTGTTTATTTATTTTTTGGGAGTGGCTAGGGCTCACTCGAGTGAGAATTAAGTTAATCCTCACTCAGATGACGTCATCCAGTTGCATGTGCAGCTCATGTGTAATCCATGTACAACTAAGAAATTTTTAGTTACAACTCATGTTCCCCCAGTTGCAACTCATGTGCAACCATGTGTAGCTGAGAAAATTTCATTTGTAACCCATGTGCAAAACATCTGCACCTGAAAAAATCTCAGTTGCAACTAGGTGAAACCCATGTGTAGCTGGAAAAAATACGTGTTGCAACTCATGTACAAGTCACATTCTGTACTAATCACGATGTAAATCTAACGGAATTAGAATTGAGTGAGCTCTAACTTAATTCACACTCGAGTGAGAAGTAGCAAAACCATTTTTTTATTTGTTGGTTCCTTTGTTTGTTCGTAAGCCGTCGGCTTATTGGTGTTCGTTGTTGTCGCGTGTCGGTACGTGGACACCGAGGATGTTGGACACCCCCTATTTGTTGGATAGGAGGGTGCGTGGTGCTTCGGAATCGGTCCCCGAGCTCAAGCACGAACACACAAGATTTTACCCAGGTTCGGGCCACGTAGCCGCGTAACACCCTACGTCCAGCTTGTCTGGTTGGATTGTGGAGTTGATGGTTTACAGTGAGAAGGCTACCAGCGCTCGCTAACCCCCGTGAGCCGTTGAGATACACACCGAGAGGTTCCCAAGGTGTAGCTCGTCCAGCCCCCGAGTACAAGTGAAGAACTATGAGCTGCTGCTAGTAATGGTGTCTCTCCCACTCAACGACCTAGGGCCTCTGTAACAGCCCAAAGTTTGAGAACCTAAAAACCTGAGTAAAATTTCCACTTTTGTGTTTCATTGCATCATGGCATCCATTTTAAGTTGCTAAACAACACACTAATTGGTTTGGCAACACTGAAAAACAAAATGCCAAACTTGCTTTAACAAATCTCAGAACAATGAAGGCACTCAAACTTGCAAAGCAAAAATACTCTGACATCTTATATTTGTCAAGGAAGTTCCAAGAGTTCAAAAATACTATTTTGAACTTGCTCTAAATTTCTAAAGGGTTATAATTTGGGAATTTAGCAAAATGCCCTATTTTAAACCTCTATGAACAAAGGTTGCTCAAAACATTTTATTTTGCAACCCCAATTTTTGTGGTGCTTCTACATGCTGTTGGGAGGCTACTTGATTTTTCTCAGATTTTTGTAAAATGTTTAAGTGCCTCGATAAAATCACTGAAATGCTGCTGGAATTAAAAGAAACAAAAAAGGACCTATTTATAAATGGGAAAATAAGAACAGGGTTTTTTTGCAAAATCCTCTTATTCCTGCTGTAGCGACCGACGCCGAGCCCTGCTCGCGCCGCACCAGCTCGCCGCCGTTGCCCTGCCCAGCCGCGCGATGCCGCCTCCCCCTGCTGTTGTCCATCCCAGCGTCGAAGCCTGGTACCAGAAGGTGTCCGAGGAACCCTAACCCTAGCCGGCTCACTCCTCCCCCTCTCCTTTCTCCACCCGCACCCGACGGCTAGCCGCCATGGCCGCGAGCTCCGCCGTCGATTGCGCACGCGAGGAGTAGATCGAAGACCACCACAAGCTCCGCAGTGATCTCCTCTCCCTCCTCGTAGGAGGAATCGGCCGGAGAAGCTGGGAATCGCCGCCGCTGTCCGTTTCTTTCTCCGACCCCGACCACCGCGTCCGAGCTCGTCGCCGTCGCTCCGGTCCACCTCCGACCACGCCTTCTTCTCCTACGTGCTCAGGGTGAGCCTGCAGTCCGAATGGACACCCCCATCCTCTCCTTCTCGGTCCTGCTCGTCGAATCGCCTCAACCCGTGGAGAACGGCCGCGGTAGCTCGCCGCCATGTGCCACGATCGTATAATCCGAACTCAGTACCATCGGATTATCCGAGTAACATCAGTACATAAAATTTCTTATTCTCCGTCGATCGGATAATCCGAGTGAGAAGTGGCCGGATATTCCGGTGGAGTGCAGTACCGATTTTAATTTCTATTTCACCTCTTTCTTTCGAAATTGTATAAATAAGTTCTATTGTTGTTTAAAATAACTTATCAAAAGGACATATCTAAAAGGAAATTCAGAAATGCAATAACTCTTATTGGTTCGTCAGAAAATTGTGTGTATTATACCAAAATGCTCAGAAAAACATGAACTATCCAGAAGCATCATCATCATGCATACTTGATCACAATTACAATACTGTCCTTTTAGTAGTATTAGAATCACGAAGTTAAATGTGGGGTACCTCTCTTCCCTAGTTAAATTGGGTATCGCCGTACCCCATTTAAAATTGCAAGATAGCTTATAATAAGTTCAGTACATCAAATTGTCATGTCTTCATGTTTGTGCATTGCACCTATAGTGTTCATGGTATTTATTTGTTCCTTTCCGGTGTTGTTTGTGCATCGGTAGATCAAGGAGTTGAAGTGCCACCACCGTATCGTGATGACCCGTTTTACCAGCACTCTGAGCAAGGCAAGCGTAATCCCCCCTCTGAGCATGTCTTATCCTATTTTCCGCAAATATTTTCTCCACTATAATATTGCATGCGGTTCTAAATGTCAATCTGTTTGGATTAGAGTATCCTATAGTTGCATTAAGTTCCGATGCCATTACCTGTTTCCCCTCCTATTATCCATAGGATTGTATTGTTGGCCTGAGATACTTAACTATGTTATGTTGATGCTTAGCCATGCTTAGTTAAATGTTTGTTCGTCCGATGGTGATATCATGTTGGAAACAGATGCTTAAATGTTCGGATGATGGTGGAGGAATTGTGGTGACAGGTAATCAAATGCTTAAAGGTGGGGATGAGAGGCCACTGTGGTTGTGGTGCTTTGTCTCGTTCTCGCCGCCTAGGTGCGAGTTCTTTACCTCTTAAACCAAGACTGAGCGTGCAACCATGCGTGAGGCCTATGCAATTGCAGGAACCCTTATTCGACTAAATAACTTGTGAGGGGCTAGCCAGGGTCCTCTAGTTCGAGCTTCCATTTGCGCGTGCATGAAAATGGTGGTTGAGAATGGGATGAGGATGGTGGTGTTAGGAAAATGAGTGGCCGTGGGGCAGGGTGTTGGAGGCACTGAACCTGTCCTACCGCCACTGATGATCCTGGAAAGTCCTGAGCGAGGGAGAAGTCGTCACCGCTCCCACCCAGCCGGCTTTCCCCGGAAGAGAGCTAAGAGCTAGGCAATGGGCCGGACGGTACGCGTGGCAAACATTGTACACCCCTGCAGGGTTAAATCTTTTCGAAAAGCCGTGTCCACGGTTACGGACGACTTGGGAAAGGACGATAAGATCATAGAGAACTTGAACGGAATGATTAAAAACTGAGTACTAAAGGTACTACTCAAGAATGCAAGGTTAGCTTCCTCGAGGGTGATTCGGGGAGGTGCCTTTGTAGAACAGGTACGGTGGTTGATGATGATTACTGGTTGGAGGTGATCAAGAGAAAGAGAGTACTTCTTACCCCTTTTGAAAAATACTCTGATTAGTCGATGCCATGGAGTTATGTTTCTATAAATAAAATCAGCTTTATGCAAAACAGCCATAAAACTTTGAAAGCCTCATCGAGCTAAAGCTCTATATTTAATCTTGCGAGTTCGTCGAACTCAACGTCGTTTGTTTTGTTTCAGAGTAGGACTTCACCGACCTCGAAGGTGGGTTCTTTGTGGACGTCGACGAGTAGTCTGGGGTTCCCAGGTGGCAGCTTGGGACATCCCGGAACAGCTGGCGTTGGATGTTTATTGTAGGCCTCTTAGGCCATAATTTGGATCTTGTTGTTTAGAACAACTTAATTCGCTTCCGCATGTTGTAATGTTGGGTCTGTGACCCCTGGTTGTATTTTGCTATCTTTCTCTATTATAAGAGTTGAACTATAATGCTTTGAGTCGTAGAGTCGGTGATGTGCCAGTTGTTCCACAAGTCTTGATCTCTCTATTATGCATTGATAGTTGTGCCTGCGTTAAGGCATCAATCGGGGTGTTGCGTTGCCGATGATCAATTCCGAGCAACGCCTGCCAAAGGTTTTGGCTGGGGATTGGTAAACCCGTAACCTCCGGTTGTATCGCTTAACCGGTGACACACAGCATCACTGTATAGCAGTCGGGTCGGGGCGCCACAGCCTCCTTTTATATGCCAAGGGGACACCACAAGTGGTCGTGCTGATAGCGTGCCGCCAAGGCGGGGCACGCGTCGCACTCCGGCCCAGGTGGCAGCCACCGGCCATCTTCGTGGCGGCGTCTCGCCGCGCTGTGTTCCATGCCGCCCGCCCCGCCGGGACTGAGGTGACGGCAAGTCGGGTCCCGTCTACGGCCCGGGCATCGCGCCGAGCGCTGCGCCTGCAATGACGGGACAGAGCGCCGGGTCTTGTTGATGTCACGCCTGCACCCGGCAACGGGCGTGAGTGGTCTTGTCCGTGATGTCAGCTGCGTCTTTCTTCCCTGCGAAGCAATCCTTCCCGGCGCAGGAATCTCATGCCACGTTGCAGGCTCCTATATTCCCAAGTCGACGGTGCCCTTCCCGGGGTGAGCACCACAGCAGAGGTGGTCCAGGGAGTCTCAGGGGCTTCCTCCTGGGGTCTTCTACGGTGCCTGCTTCCTCTCAATGAGGGCGTCGGCGATGCTTTCCGGGAGCGCGTGCCCAGGTCATGGGCCGGGAAGCCCCGTTCCCCGGATGCCGACAGTTGTTCTCTCTGTTTTTGTTCTCTATTTTTCGGTTCTTTGTTTTTTATTTGTCAGTTGCTTTCTTTGTTCGCGGGCCGCCGGCTTACTAGTCGGCGTTCTTTTGGTTAACGTTGGTTATGTCTGGATTTGGTTGGCTTTTGTTCCCGTGTATCTTCTCTGTTCTTTGTTCATCTCGCTACCCGTGTGCTGGATCCGTGCTGTTTAGTTGTTCGTTGCTTTTGCCGAGTACATGTGTTGTTCTTTTGTTGGGTCTTTTGTTCCCTTCATTTTTCGTTACCGGACCAGGGCTTTGCATCTCCTTTCCATTTCTTTCTTGTCTTTGGTTTCATCAGATTGCAAATATTCCATCTCCACCCCTCCGTATCATCTGGTCTCGCTGGCTTCCTGGAGTTAGTTTGAACAGCGTACTGTTCTAGGTCATGTTTTTGCCCCTCCCTTCATGCC
Organism: Poa pratensis; assembly: GCA_947311845.1. NCBI lineage: Eukaryota > Viridiplantae > Streptophyta > Magnoliopsida > Poales > Poaceae > Poa > Poa pratensis. The sequence continues at coordinate 40,024,560 of CAMZMU010000020.1, forward strand.
TCTACCCACCGAACGCGTGGAGTCGGCGGAGTAGGTGACAGCCAAAGTACGCGTCGACGATGCATGCCAGTTGAAACCGACTCCAGGGAACCGACGATGGGTCAGACTTGGTACTCTATTTTTTTAAAACTGAAAGACCAGATCATAAACAAGACCAAAACTTGCTAGCAATGGCAAGGAAAACTCCAAAGAAAAACCACAGTAAAAACCAAATAGAATTCAAAGAAAGAACCCCTCCGTTCGCCGGCTGTCTGGAGTCGGCTGAATTACTTCTGGAGAAGAAATTTGGGCTCATGTTGTAATGACCTAGCTGGCTTCTCGACGTTGGTGTCGCTTTCGATATCGACCGTGCTGTTATTTATTGCTTGCATCTGATAGGTACTATAGCGTCGCGGTCGCACATCTGCTGGCTTACACATGGCTTGTACATCACGGAATAAACAGCCTTGCCGTCGTGTCCTTTCGTTCTCTCATTGTTGGTTTGGTAAAGTGGTTCCTCTATTTGTGTTTTAAGAGCACTTGATGAGTTTTGAAATGTGGTATGTCCATTTGTTGTTTTACATCGACCGGTGATGTTTATAGTTAGGTTTCTTTCATACTTTGAGTTGTTTTGATACTGCAGGCTACGTATTTAATTTTTTCCTTCCCGTATTTTTTTACGGTTGTACAGCTGTTCAGCCGTGTCATATTACAGTTGTGTTTCACTTGGTCTGTCCGGATGATGTCACTCCATTTTGTTTTCCCCGTTGAGAGCCCTGAGTCTTGCCGCACTGATGTTAGCTTAACGCGTGTCTCATTCGGCCGGTTCCCTGTAGTCGGACTCGAATATTTGGGATGACTCGCACGGATGTAAGCTTAATGCGTGTCTCCTCTCGCCGGTTCCTTGGAGTCGGCCTCGTATATTTTGGACGGTCGTTACTGAACGGTGGACCTCTATGAAAATCGGTATGATCAGGTGTTGTTCGGAATCCGTCACTAAGCTAAACCGCTGGCTTAATAGAAGAAGAGGGTCACATACACACACCAACACAGGATGACGATGCATTAAGACGGACAAGACAATATCGTTGGCTCCCCTATGGCCCCTGGAGTCGGCTTGATCAGACGGTGCATTAAGATGGATAAGCCAATATCGTTGGCTCCCCTAGGGCTCCTGGAGTCGGCTTGATCGGACTGTGCATTAAGACGGACAAGTCAATATCGTTGGTTGTCCTACGGCTCTTGGAGTCGGCATGATCCGACGGTGTATTAAGACAGAGAAGTCATTATTGTTGGTTGCCCTACGGCTATTGAAGTCGGCATGATCCGACGGTGTATTAAGACGGAGAAGCCAACATCGTTGGCTCCCCTAGGGTGGCACGTCTCGCTAGGGAGGCGACCTGACACTTCTTTTTACTGTCCGAATAGTGCAACGTACCCGATGTTTCTGCGAGATAACGAGTGTGTCCCGAATCTTCAATCGTCAACAAATTAAACTGTCAGCTTAATAGTAGAAGAGGGTCACCCCCATCTGTATTAAAAACAATCACAGTTCGGTTACAACTATCCATTACAGTTTCGTTTCGGGATTCAAGGAGACACAACTCACGTCCATTTCGACTTAATATTTTGAGAAGATGAACCAACACATGATGACACACACCATCTTAATATAGTTCAAAATAAACCGATCGAGAGGAAAGTAGCAGAAAACGTGATAAAAACATATAGTACTCAATAAGCACTTGGTTATAAGGAAAAACAAAAGTAGGGTTAGAGTACACATAAGGAGCAAGAGAACAAACACTTGAGCTTATGCCGCTCCTCATGAACAACTCCATTTTCAAGATCGTCGACTCCAACGACGGGACCGTCCAGCCGGCCAGACGCAATAACTGGGGATGTGAGGCTTGGCTCCTAAGCTTGGAGCCAGCGGGCCCACGGGGAAACTTGGTTGTTAAGCTTCCAAGGCTTCTCAAGCAAGGAACTAGCGTCCAAGGCTTCCCCACGAAGGAACTTAGCTGAAAAACATGAGGCTATTAGAGAAAAAAAAGATCCACGGTGAAGGCAGCACAAACCGTAACTGAATAACAAGCCAACACGTGCATCCAGTCGCCGGCTCACTCACAGGTCACCAGGTCACAACCTGTCAAGACACGACATGTAGAATGGTAGCGACAGCTCACGGACGAGGAGTGTGTTGAATAGAACCACTTCGTACATTGTGGCAGTACTACGTCGGTTTTGATGTACGAAGTTAGAGTGGCCTAGGAACCTTCTCTTTGTTCTGGAATGGTTACTCTTGAGTTTGCGTCGCCGATCTCTCCCGTGCGTGGGTCGCAGGCGCATATTTTCTACAGTAGATCAGGGTGCGCTTGATATTTCGCGTCGTCGTCCGGTACGTTGCACTGTTCGTGATGTCTGGTGAAATTCGGGCCCGATTTCTCCGTCCGAGCTTCCCTACCTCAATTCGTCGGCGGGTACGTTGCACTGTGCTGGTAGTCATAACGAATTCGGGCCCGTTTTCCCCTGTCCTAGCTGGCGTATCGCCATTGGTTCCGAGTGGTTTCCGACGAATTGGGTTGCCGTGTACACTGTACTGGGGGGAAGGGGTATATAGGTTGCCTGAAGCCAGGTCCAAATCAGTGACACTCCCGAGTGGACCATTCGGAACCATCTCCGTCTTAGTGCATTGTCTGATCATGCCGGCTCCCTGGAGTCGGCATGACAAACGTAGCATGACGTGAAAATGAATTGTCTGTGTGGCTACTCTATGACGACCACGATAGAACACTGTTGAACGATAAGACGTACGGAATAAATCAAAACGAAGTAGTTGGCTCGGTGGATGGATAGAGAAATCAATACTGTGGCTTCCCTAGGGCGACACACCTGGCTAGGTCGTTTTACGCAATGCTTGAAATCACTGGTTCATAATAATAATATCACAATTAGTGCTTTTGTTGCTATCGGCTTGGTTTTCTTGCATAGTTTTACATATGTTATTGTATTTAATGACGAGAGAGGGTTGTATGAGTCGTGCACTAAAGTCGTCATACCGGTTAGGTTTGAAAAAACCCTCATGGGAGTGTCGTACTGTTGGCTGCGAAAAAACCCTCATGGGAGTGTCAGGTCGTCGGTCTAGCGAGGAGGTATTTGTTGGCTTTCTTTTCTTCCTATTCGCCGTGACGTTCTCTTTGCTTCTTCGTGTCGGTCGGTTTATGTTTTTGTTACCGCTTTCGGGTCTGGTACTATCTTGTCGCTGCTATTTCTATTTATTTCTTGTGTCTATATTCCGTGCGATTGAGTTTTACCTTTCATTAGTTTTTTTCTCATGTGATGCTTGTTTGTATCAGAGTCACCGAGCCGGCGAGCCAGAATCGGCGGGACTGGCTTTCTCTGTTTTACTGTGCACGCCCCCGCCGACCCACAGTAGTCCGCGAGACTGGCCTTCTTTGTTTGGCTGTGCATCAAAACGAGGTATTTTGGTTACACCGTGCAAGAAGACACTGAGATCCATTGCGCATCATGAAGCGGGGTATTAGTTTTCGCTGGTGTATGTATTTTGTGTCGCTGTAAGTTGCTTCGCCATGGACTACATCGAAGAATGCTACAAGAGCACTCTTTATCTCCTCTGCAGAAAGTTATATCGGCTCCGGCCAAATTGAAGGCGCGTGTGTACATACGTAACGATATTGGTTGTTAGATTTATGTTCTTTTCTTCTTAGTTTTTTAGTCAATCAGGAGAGAGGGTGGTATGAGTTTTGCAGTGAAGTTGGCGTAGTGGGTAGAACACGTCATCGATCATGCGTCTGCGCTGGCTTCCCACTCGCCGGCATACGGCAAGCACGAAACAATAAAACTCAGAAAATGTTTGTTCTGGCTGAGTCCCGGAGTCGGCCGAATGACTTTCTCCGTCTCACTGAACATAAAAAGTTTGTTCTGGCCGATTCCCGGGAGTCGGCAGGAATGACATTCTCCGTCTCACTGCTCGGCGATGTTCTCGATGAATAATCAGCCATCAGAGGTAAATAACCAATATAATTACCTTTGGTCTGCAACGTTGTACAACTGCAAATTTTCTAATCGTCGAAATTGCTCCTGTAAACAGGATTTCTGGGACTCGAGCGACGACAACGTCGCGTCAGATAATGAACATGAACATTTAGGCATCGTTTGGTCACACTGACTCCTCCATCTTAATACACCGTCCGATCACACGCCGACTCCCTGGAGTCGGCGTTTGATGAAAACGCGAGAACAAACCAAATTCGAACCATTCAGATTTCGTCCAGTTTAGCCTTTTTTCAGCAGATCTATTTCCTTTCTTTTTCCACCAAGGTTGTAGGAAGGCTGTGGGGTGCAAGTATGGTTTGTGATCATGTAAAAAGATTTCAAAAACCATGACTTTATTCGGAGTTCTTGACTAGCTTTCGTTGCTAGCGCATTGGTTCCTTTGCATCGTCTCTTCCGTACAGTAAACGTTGGGGGCACGATCGGGTTTTCGCCGTTGGATGGTGCGTACATTGTAGTCGTGTTTATACGTCCAAAGTGGAACCAATGGATTTGAATTCATGCTCAAGCGAATCACGGGTCTATGTCTATCCACCCTCTCTTTGATGAGAATAGGTTGGTAGAGCTAGAACAATACCTTCTTTCGTCTTAACACTTGGGTTTTATATCAACTTTGGATATCCATAAGTTCGTAGTCGACTCTATTCTAGGGTGGTGGTGCCAAAGCACTCCTTCCTATCCTTTCCACTTCCCCATTTTCTTCACCCTGCACATTTTCTTCTCGCTTCATTTTCACTCGAACACTAATCAAACCGACTCCCGGGAGCCGGCGAGGTCGGATGACAAAAAATTGTCAATTTTGGTGTCCACGCTTTCCAAGGTTATTCCTTGGTGCAGCAAGAAATAGACATTGTCGGCTCCTGAGGTCGGCGTGGACAGCGGTTTGGTACATTCCTGCGCGTGAGCTTTTTCGTACTCCTTGGCTCGTTGATCCTTTCCCGGCGTTTTACATCTATTGGATTCACGCGCCGTGTTCAATCGGTGTGCCGAGGGGCAGTTCGCAATGGGGAGACGGCTTTAAAAAGGTAAACCCATCAAAAATAAATGTGATGCCTAGAGAATATAAATCATAGATGTTTAACGAGGGAAAGTGAAGGGTGATCGATTCTACCACAGATTGAGTGATCTTGGAAGTACGTAAATTTTTTTTGGGGGAAATCCATATCAATCACCGATGACTTTTTCTATCCAGTTTGCCGACCCGTCGGTATCATCTGGTTTCGTCGGCTCCTTGGAGTTGGAGGAACTGCTTTCCCACACCAAAAATGGATGGTGAAATGATATGATCCACTGGGGAGTGTAACGACCCATTTATTCGATGGGCCGGTGAGCCTCCGCGTCTATAAAGCCGGCGTTTGTATGTGCTGTCGGATCAGATCATCAGGCGAACCTGACGGTAGGCTGTCAAAAATGGGCAGATAGTTAAGACGTAACCCATATTAGCGTGGTGGTAAGACGGTGATGATCAAGTGAGGAAGGCGCTGATCCACACGTGTACACGATGGTTGTAGTCCGTACGAGGTTTGGCGCGGCAGGAACGGTGACTTCATCGGCTACGAGAGTCATGCTATCTCTTCGAGTCGTTGGCCAAGCGAGTCATCATCTCGACACACGTGGGCTTGGAAGAGATGGCGAGCTGGAAATATATACTCAGTAGTATAGTTTGTAGACAACTAATGACGCAGGGTAAAATACGCATTTGTTAGTCTGGTGGTGAGTCAACAACAGACAGATTGGACACACAAAAGACGGCATTACTTGAAGTGACATGGTTCAGGGTTTACAGAACGAGTTAACATATGTGTTGTCCTCTCGATAGTGGACGAGTTGTTCCTTACATACCAGTGATCTGAACAAAATACTCCCTCCTCCCCAAAATAACTGTCTTAGATTTTCCAAAAATGAATGTATCTAGACATGAAACATGTATAGATACATCCACTTTTAGGCTAATTTAAGACACTTATTTTGGGACGGAGGGAGTATATCATGATTGACATCTTGAGTTAATTTAGGTATGACCCCTTGACTGTGTCATAGCCGATTCCTGATCTGAGTCAAGTAAGGGATGGCCGGCTTTTCTTCTTGCTTGCTGGTCGTGGGAGGTAGCGGGAAGGTTTATCTCCTGTTGACGTGTCTGGGTGAAAGTTGATTGACTGTACCGTTCGGTTGGACTTGGAATTTCGGGAGCAAGGCCTACCATCTCGCTCATGGTGGATGCCACGCCTTTCTTCTCCTCGATATCTTTCACCACTTTGTTCAAGGCTTTATACAGTTCATCTCTTGTCTCACTTGCCTGTATTAGACAATGCAAAGCGTAGAGGGTCGATACGCCATTGGTTTGTCCTGCACATGTGATAGCTTGATTAGGTCATAAGGAAGATCGTTAGAATAAGACAGATAGGATCGTTAAATCCAACGAACAATTACCAAGGCAGCCATGGGTGGTTTTGTATATCATGAACTTCAGCTGCTGGAGATATTCAAGTGCTCCTGCTAGCTTATCGTTATGGTCCTTCTCATGTGCATCTACTTCATACGTTGGACGTACATAGTAGGTCTTTACATCATTGTTCTCCTTTGTCAATGCCTTATTTTCAAAAAGGAGGACCTGACGATCCTGATATATCTCGATGTATTTGGTCTGGTGGGTCTCCTTTAGGATCTTGATTTATTTGTCCAGTTCAGTCATCGGAACATATGTCGTCGCTGCCTGCTACAGTTTAGCGATGATACCCTTGTGTATGTTAGCTTGCTCTATGTCCCTGTTTAACTGGACCTGTAGCTGTGTTATGAACCTGTCTTTGTCGGCTAGGGCCTTCATTGCGTTCATCTTTGTTTCGTTCATCGTTGCCAGTTCACGCTTTTCATATACCAAAAAAACATATCAGAAGAAGCAATAGATTGTGTTCGGAGAGTTAGTGTGTTGCTGGCCCGGTGACGTACCTGAACTTTTTTAAACTTTTGGCCTGTTCTTTGCTTTTTTGGAGCTCGGCTTGCAGGTTGATGCATTAATTCTTTTCTTCGGTTAGACCCTGCTCTACTTGCTTTTTTTCCCTTTCAGCCTTAGTCATTGTTTCCTACAAGGTTATATCAGTAGAAGATATGGTATGCATACGGAGTTTTAGCCGATGGAAAGAAGTTTGTAGATACCTTGTGTAGTCGTTTCAGTTCCGCTAATATAGCACATCGTTGTTCTGCTTTTTTATTTTGTGTGGCTATGTAAGTCCCGAGCACGTACCTTTGTGTATTGCTTTGTTGCTCGTGGGGTTTGTTTCTAACAATCTTTTCTTCCAGGGTTGCTGTTTGCGGTGACCGGGAAAGCGAGACAGATGTACAAATTTTCAAGTTCCGGTGTCATGAACGGCAGGATCTGCATCAACGTTCTCTGCGAGGTTAATGATAGGAATAATGAGGTCCGTGGCTGTCTCCGTCAAGTGTGTCTCCTAAGGTTTGTACGATTCCATCCAAGCCATGTCTGTCGAGAATTCGCTGGATGGTTTATCGTTAAGCCAAGTCGGCGCGGACCTGCACGAGGATTGGGTAAATGTTATGACAGTATATAGCCCGTTTTTATAAAGACATAAATTAAAACATGTTTGATCAATCATACCCCTGATATGTAGGAATATCTGATAACCAATCCTGATCTAAAGGGGTCATGTGATTTAGTGTTGTCAGACTTGCATTGCTTTTGGTGTCGTCTCATCCAATAGATGTTTGAAGTCTGGAAACACTTCTAATTCCAGCTCCTCCCATAGTGCTCTGAAGCCGGTTGTCCCTGAAAAAAATCCGCATGATTTGTTGCTGACAGACTTGTCGTGGTCGTGGTAGTCGTCTCCTTCCATGAATCTCTGAAGGCGATAGTATATTCTTGGTCCTGTGATTGCAGTCCTTCTTCAGGTCCCGTCTTCTGACGCTTGGCGTTTCGGAGATCAATGTCTCGGCAGAATGTCGCTTGGTCTCTTTTCACCAGCCCGGGATAGGGAGGTTGTTTGTGGTCAGAATATTCAGGTATGCTGCCACTGTGTTCATTCTTCGGCTCCATTTCAAACCTATATTCGTTACCGTTGTTTGTCAAGACGGACACTGTGTTGGCTTCGGGTTCAGATCCTGACGCGACACTGTCATCGTTTATGTTCCAAAAACCCTGCTGACAAGAATAATTTTGACAGTTGGAAGATCTGGAGTCGAACGACACTGCTGATTATAAGTAACTACATCGGTTATTTACCTGACACCTGTTGACTGTACGAGAAGACTTTGATTTTGGCAATATCACTTTCGTTGATTCTGCCGGTGAATAGTTTGTTCATGGCCTTCGAGATCTCCTCCTCTTTGTTTCGAGAGCTGGTACAGTTGTACAACGTATTTCCTTCCATATGTCGATGATGCACCCAGCCGGCTTTCGATATTTCCTTTACGTTGAAGATTCGGTTCCAGAGCGCGAGGGAGGGCTTGATTTTGAGGTATCCTTTACACAGCTCTTCGGAACACGCGACGTGAAGAACTGAATTGGGTCCCAGGTTGTGAAGCTGGAGGTCAATGTGCTCGAGTAGCTTGTGGAAGAAATATGAGTCTGACAGCGATAGACCACGGTCGAGGAAATCGGTGAATAGAACCACTTCACAGCTTGCCGGATTAGGAAAAGTTTCCTTACCTGGTATCCGGCATCTTAGCTTGGTATCCAGTGGCGGACGCTGGCTTCGATGTAGGACTTCCTAAACTTTCGATCCGCTCCACTTCCACCGCTTGTATTTCTTTGTTTTGCTTGGATCTATAGGTTTTTTCTTTTGATCTGTAGGGTTGGTGTGAGGAAAATGAAGCCGGAGGGGATAGGGATGGAAATGGCTGTTACTATTGAGCCATCTGCCGTAACGTGTGTACAAGTGTCTGTGTATATAGCAATAAATTGCTTGTCTTGAAGTGTTTGGCAAGCCGGTTGACGCTTTGTTTAATGCTATGGTCTATGTACTTGGTCTGTGAGAGGTCGTCGTTTCGTGATGATCCTGGTTCCTTCCCGAGGTATCCGTCGCGAGTGTCTGTACATAATCTTATCCGTCAGACGAGTGAATCTTGCTGTCATGCGATTGGGTCAGCGGTTTAAAGACAGGGGTCAAATATATCCACTTGATTGGTAGGAGGCGTCATTCATTGGTGCTTGCATACCATTCAGTTGTTCCAATTTTCTATTATTTGTCTAAATTGGTGTCTGGTCTTACATATGGATATATTTATTTCTACCCGTTCATTATTAGCATTGTGTATGGCGTGTCGTCAAAACATGGCTCGGGGGGTCGTGCGTCAAGGCGCACCCCTAAATCTAGTTGTTATGAATGATTATGAGCAATTACACACAAATAAGAATATGTTCGTATTTGCAAAATAGAAGATGTTTTAATACCTCACATTTTACTCCATTTGTGATCCAATCCATCATCATGTTAATATGGTTGGCAACATAGAACCCGCTCAATCTGGGAGCTGAATTCGCCGGCTCTTGGTCGCACTGAGACAAATAGTGGAGAGAACACTTTCATATGTAGCAGAAAATTCAGATAATGTTTTTGGAGCCATATGAACACAGGTGGGGAAAACTAACCTTACATTGGGGAAGTGAGTTAGACTGGCAAAACCCTTCATAGCTATAGGATTTCGGCGCATCTGGCAATAGCGGAATGATCTGAAGGAGTATGTAATGACAGTAACATAGGTATATCATGTGATGTCTAGATAAATATGTCGTATGTAAATGAAAATAATCAATCACCTGTCAAGAAGCTTGCTTATCACCTCAACATCGAAGTTACTACAAGAATCAAGATAGTAAACATTGCCATTCACAAGAGAGATTGCCACAAGAATCCAGTAGCCATATCTACAAAAATGGTACTTATTAGTGTGTTATAAGTCAAGGAAAGTTGTGTGGTCTTAGTTCCATAATGAACACATTAAATCATTCATAAAATTCAACATTACTTTACCTTGTTGCCTTAAAAGGCCATAGGATTAAATCGTTATCTTCAATACGCTGCATCATATAGATGACATAATCCTCGACACCCCTCTCGTTCACCTCAATGCGTGGCTGCGTAGCGATGGCAGGGTCCATTAAGATTACTTTTTTTGGATTGGTTCTTCGCTTCAATCATAAGTCTCCTACATAACAAGACGATGTATATGACTAAAGTGTAATAAGTATTGCAGTAGCATAGATATGGGAAAGCATGCATTGAGGATAATATATACTTACAATCTCAAGCATTTCATAAGGATGTTGTTGGCATACGGGAAGAGGGGGTCCCCGTACCGTGAGCGCACGCCCCCGGAGAGGCGCCATCGGCGTCCCCATGGCGGAAGGACGGAGACCAAGGGATGCCACGGTGGAAGGACTGAGACCCGCGATCACGCCCTTGTGGGGTCCTACCCGAGAAGCCTGCAACCCACTCGGGAAGCAGAAGGCCGCGACGTGGCGCAAGATTCCTGCACCACACCCCGGGAAGGGTTGCTTCGCAGAGAAGGAAGGCGCATCAGACGTCACGGACAAGACCACTCACGCCTACTGCCGGGCGCAGGCGTGACATCGACAAGACCCGACGCGCTGTCCCGTCCGTGCAGGCGCAGAGCTCGGTGCGATGCCCGGGCCGCAGACGAGACTTGACTTGCCGTCACCTCGGTCTCGGCGGGGCAGGCGGCATGGAGGACAGCACGGCAAGAAGGTGTCACGAAGAAGGCCGGTGGCTGCCACCTGGGTCGGGGCGCGACGCGTGCCCTACCTCGGTGGCACGCCCCCAACACGACCACTTGTGGTGTCCCCTTGGCATATAAAAGGAGGCCCTTGGTCAAGTGTAGATAGAGGGCGGTAACCATTGCTAGCGGCAGCTCTTAGTCTTCGACTGGTACTCGGGGGCTGGACAGGAGACACCTCGGGAACCTCCCAGAGTGGAACCTAGCAGCTCACGAGTGTAGAGAGCGCTGGTAGTTCATCCACTGTAACTCAGCAACATCGCAATCCAACCAGACAAGCAGGACGTAGGGTGTTACGCGGCGACGCGGCCCGAACCAGGGTAAAATCTTGTGTGTTTGTGCTTGAGCTCGGGGACCGATTCCAGAGCACCTCATGCCCTCCTACCGAACAAACAGGGGGTGTCTACCATCCTCGGTGTCCGCATACCAACACGCGACATCTGGCGCGCCAGGTAGGGGGCGCCCGTGCTTCCTCGTCAGAACCTGAAGCTTGCATGCCTCCATACCACGCCACGCTGGGAACCAGGGGCGGGCGGCCACCTCTAGGCCCGGCCTCCAGAGCTCCACGCGCGGGACCGACGGTTTAGATGGCCCTTGCGTTGCCCCGCCCGCGGTTACCCGGCTGGTGTTCTCGCCTGAGGGGGCAGTGGCCTCGTTGCAGGATCTGTGTGCTCGGGTCGCACAATCGATCCAGGGCAAGTACTTGCGCCTTGGATCGATCAGCGACCTCGATTCAGTAGTGCAGAGGCCCGGCGAGACCCTTCGAGGGTTCACCCTGAGGTTTCGGCACATCCTGAGCCACATTCCCGACGCCCCCGACATGTCTGTCATCCGGGCGTTCCGACGGACCGTCCACGACGTCCGCATGTTGGAAAAGCTCGGGAGCCGTGACATCTGCACCACCTCGGAGTTGTACGCCCTGGCAAACAAGTGCGCCCGGATGGAGGAAGGAAGGCTTTCCATCCCATTCCCCATGAGGTTCAGAGCGTAAGACGGCGGCCGCGACGTATAAGTGGCCATGCGACGGGTGCCCATACGCAGCTCTGCAGGTGGAACTCACCACCCCATAGAGCTGCTTGGAATACCCGTCGGCGAGGTAGGAAGGCGCACAAGGGATGCGCCGGCACCGTGGTGCCCGGTGCACGACACTGGTGTCGACGACGCCAGTGAGTGTCACGCCATACGCGACCTCGCCAACCTCAGGAGGAAGTACCAAGCTGAGGCAGGAGGGGCCGGCCAGGCGGGGCTGTGCCACACGTGTGGTCAGCCCAGAAACTACGCCAGGGCCTTCCCCACTCGCCCGGGTGCCAGGGGACCCGCCAAGAAGTCAAGGGGCTGCTGAGCCCGGGGATGAGGAGCGTTCCCGGTGGGCCCACAGTCATGAGCGGCACACCAAGACCGAGGCGGGAGATGCTCAACCACGACGAGTCCTGCTGGAGCCATCCGAAAAAACCGGAGATGGGCATACCCGGATGTAGCCCGCTGTATCCTTTGGAAAAAAGATCATCCTTAGCGTCTAATAAACTAAGTTTGTATCTATCTGTGTATTTCCTCTCCTATCTAACGCCTCAACTTCCCGCGCGAGAAACATAGGCCCAAACCTGTGCCGAGAGGGAAGGGGCTTCCTCACGCACTCGAACCAAGATGTACCCAACACGCAGATTGGGCATCGAAGGTATCGAAAGGAACCCGTGCTCAGGACCCGGGTGCGCAGATGCCTCGTAGAAGTTGGGGGAAAGAAGGAGGGAGAGCTTTGTGAACAAAGCGCAGAAGCATGGGGGTACTCGGCCGCGCCCGCTGAGGAGCTCGGGCACCCCGACGGTTCCCGAGGACAAAAACTGCACGGTTGAAATTCTGGCAAAAAGAGCTAAGTCCTTCAACCCAAGTTGTTTTCCCTTCCGCATCGCTTGAACAAGTCATCTCATTTTTTCCTTGGGGAAGGAAGCTGGAGTCAAAGTGGCGTGGCCTGAGTGTAGAAGGGGCGTTGAAAGGAGAGAGGTAGTACTCGAAGGTTTGCTCAGGTATCAGCCCCGGGAACCTTCGCTGGGACAGATCACCAATGAACCTACGCTTCCTCGGGCTCTGTGCAGGGCACGCAAAGGTACCCCCGGAACACAGGGAAATCGTGTCAGGTTGAGGCCAAAAACTCCGGCCCCTGGGAAAACACGAGAATCGACGATAAGAGAAACGCATGCATACAAGGGATGATTGCAAAAGATTACATAACCTATCTGGGATAGCTACTGTTTATTACACAGGCCTAGGGGTACGCAGGCGAGAACCAGGGATCGCGCCCCGTGGAGACTCAGCTCCTTCGCAGCCTCGCCTTCACCTGCTGGACAACCGGAGCCACGGCACGCTCCGCCGCCACCCGTTCCTCTTCTTGATCGAACTCCTCGAAGAGAAGATCGAACCGGAAGAAGGGCTCCAAGTGGTACACTCGGGGGAGGAGCACGCTGGCCACCTGGGCGTCAGCTTCGACACCTTCCACCTGGAGGCGACGCGTCACCGCCTCCTTCAAGAGCTCCATCTTCCCCACCATGTCGGCGAAGAACAAGGAGAGGCTGGCGATGTCAGTACCGCCGATCTGCCCCGGGGGGAGATCAACGGCGGCCATCGCACTTTGAGCATGGGCGGCAAGGCCGCGGAGGCCTACGGCGTCCACCTCGGTCTACCGGTCCGCCTTGCGGAGCTGCTCGAGAGCGGCGTTGGCACTGAGCCTGTCCTCCTCGCCGATCCACCTCACGCGCTCCAGGCGATGATCACGGTCGCTCAACCCGGACGCCGCCTCGTCAAGCTGCTGCTGCAACCCGGCGAGCTGGGCCTGGGCGTCTCCTAGCTGGCACCGGAGTTCATCCTCGCGAGCCGCCGCAGCGCGAGAGGCTTCGCGCTCCCGCTCGGCGGCGCCATCGACGTTGTTGTGGAGCCCCTCGATTGTCAGCTGAAACTCGTGGAGAGATTCGGCTTGCTCAAGGATCCGCACCTCGGCGCTTGCCAGGGCCAGGTGATGGGCGTCCACCAAGGCGGCCCTCTCCTGCTCCAGGGCGGCAAGCTCAAGGGCATGAGCCTCTTGCTGGGCCACAAACAGTTGTCGGTCCGCCTTCGAGTCCCCCGGTTGGCTGCCCTCGGCACGCCTGGCCGCGGCGATGGCCGCCACCAAGGCCCTCTGCGCATTAGCCTTGAGGGCAGAGGCTTCTTCCGCAGCCAATACCGTGGTTGCGAGGGTGGCCTCGGTCTCGGCTTGGGCGGTGGCCACCTGCTGCTCCCGGGCTTGGACAGACGGCACGCGCTCCTCCAGCGCGCGTCGACTCTCTTCAATCTCCGCGCGCTGAAAAGAAGAAACTCCCTGGTGCATTCGGTCTCTTCCTTGGCACGGGCGGCGGCATCCACCAACATTTTTTGGTGATGCTCCACGCCATCCAGCACGCTGTGCGCTGAGCAGAAGACGGAGGCATCCAGGACGACGCCGGCAGCAGGAACCACCGCGTGGCCTGCGCGAAGGACAAGAGAAGAAGTGCCGACGAGGCCCAAGGAGCTACCCGCAGCACGCGATGGAGGTGCGATCGGAGACACCCCGTCCCCGAGGGTGGAAGAAGGCAGCCCCGCGTCTACCTCCATGGGATCCAGGGCTTGGCTACGAGGCCTCATCGAGGAGCGCCTCTCAAACCTGAGGGCCTCCCCGGCGTCGCTGTCGTCGGAAGCCGACTCCACCGCCACGACCTCAAGGGCGGGAGGGGCCTCCGCTGGGCCTGGAACAAAGCAAAGACGAATCAGAAACGAGGGAACTCCCCCTTCGGCGGGAAGGATGGTTCGCGAGAACATACCTGTGGCTGCGGACGCCGCTTGGGGGGCAGCACCGGGCCTTGGGAGCCCCACCGCTGAGGGCGGCGCCGGCGCCCCGACGCTCGGCCCGGGGGCTCCGCCGGAGCATGACTTCTTAGGTGGAGGATCGCAGGCCCCCGACTCGACGCGGGCCCTCTTCGAATAAGAGGCCGGAGGCTGGGGGATGCCAAGACAGGAAAATGCGCTCAGGAACTAGGAGCGTTGTAGCGAGAGAAGATGGCGAAACGAGAAGTACGCTACCTGGCGGAGTCCAGGTGAAGGGACCAAGACCCCCTCAAGATGAAGCCCCCAAGCGGCGGAGGAGCCGGGAGGGTCTCCCCGGGGAGCTTCGTCCGAGGGTACATAGCCTGCGGCGGCCAGCTCCTCTTTAGTCCGCTGCCTGGCCGGGACGCGAGGACGGTGGCGCAGCGGAGCGCGGTCGGTGTCATCCTCCTCCTCCGGAACTGCACGCCTCCCTGTCCGGGAAGATCCCTCGGGAAGCGACGGTCCTCGGCAATGGCAGGAGTCCCCGGGGTTTCACTTCGAGGTTGACGAGGGGGCCCTGGGAGGAGAGCCCGGGGAAGTGCCGCCCCCAGTGAGCGCCACGTCGGGAGGATCCCCCACTCGTCGCACTCTGGCAGGGACGGATGATGCTGTCAAGGTTCTCATCCCTGTAGAGGGGAACGACCCCGACTGGCAGGCCCACGTACTCCTCAGATCCGCCGCAGAGGTCATTCACCAGGCCACTCAGGGCGCCGGGGAGCACCTTCGACTTGAACCGCCGAGTCTTGTCGTTGGCGCCCTCGTACTCCCACATGCAGTGGGAGCGCAGTTGCAGAGGCGCAATGGCGTGGCTAAGGAAATGCGCCACCACGTCGCGGCCGGCCAAGCCCCATTCGCGGAAGGCAAGAATCCGGCGATACACCGGAGCCAGATCCGCATCCCGCTCTCCCGGGTCGAACTAGCTCTCCGGGCAGACGGGCACCGCCGTGGGTTCCGCGAGAGCTTCGTCGGCCGCCGGGAAGCGAACGAAGACCCAATCATGCCGCCACTCCTCCCAGCGTCTCTTGTCGAGGGGAAGGAAGGTGCCGGTGAGCTTGTCGCGGAAGCGGAAGGTGACGGAGCCAGAAATCGCATCCCCGACCTTGACTCGGGGATGGAAGTGGTGGAGGAAGAGGACGACGCTCGGCTTGACACCGACGAAGGTCTCGCAGAAGTGCTAGAATATGGCCAGCAACAGCAAGGCGTTGGGGTGGAGTTGGGCCAAAGCCAGCCCGTACACCCCCAACACCGCGTGGAGGAAGAGCGACATCGGCGGAGCCAACCCCGCCAACAGGAAGCACGCGAAAATGCGGACGTGGAGAGGCATCAGCCGATCCGGCGGCGAAGACGCGTGGAAGATCATGGTGCGGCCGTTCTCGTTGCTCTTGCTGGTGACGGCGTGCTTCAGGCCGGGAGATGCTCCATCGCATACCCCGGCGGGAAGAAGGCTTGGGACGTGCGCCATTCCTCCCAGGAGAGCTCGCACTGAGACATGCGGTCCGTCTTCTTGGCTTTGCACTTCTTGGCCGTCCTCTCCCTGGGCGCCATCAAGGCAGGGCTTCGGTGCGAGTTCGGAGGTAGGAGGCGAATGGAGAAGTGGAGGCGGGGCCGAGGCAGCGCCGGCCCTAAATAGTGAAGGGAGCGGGAGGGGACGCGACGTGCGGGCAGTTCCTATCCCGCCCCGCGTTAAAGCCGTCTCGCGTCCCCCTGGCGCGTGGTGGGGCCAGATCAAGAACCGTGCAGCAGTTACAACTTTCGTTGGAATCGAGGCGCCAACACTCAAGTGCGTGCCACCGCGGATGACTTCATGGCGGTTGCCGCGATTGGGCAATCCTGGCGCGCGCGTGATTGGATGTCCCCGGGCGGCCACCGGCCACCGGCCGTCCAAGGACGCCAGGGGATATTGTCGGCGTACGGAAGAGGGGATCTGTCGTGGGGTTGTCACGGTAGATGTTATCAGAGGGTAACTTGAGATTTGGGGCAAGGCGACTCTGGTGTTCAGGAGTTGGTCTAGCTCTACGAGGGAGAAGATGTTTTTTACCCAGGTTCAGGTCCCCTCGATGGAAGATCCCTACATGCTGCTATAATTCACTATATGATAACAGATTACATGGTGCGCCAATGGCGATCGCCAGAGTTTAGATGACTCCGGCGTGGGAGCTATATCTCCTTAGCTCTCTCAATTTTGTCTATCTTATTCAGCCTCTCTCTCTATGACCTAGGAGCCTGCTTATATAGATGGCCAGGTCTCATAGTCGTACAAGATAAAAACTGGGTTATACCCAAACTAAGAGTCCTAATTTAGGTCCTTTGTGATCTCCAAGTCGTGAGTCTCCAACTTGTACAAGGATTCCTGGTCTTCCAGAATCTTCCTTCTATGGGATCTTTCGAGACCCCTCCTGGTGCCATGTTGTCCTGAAACCGGGTCTGCCTCCTGAAACCGGGTCTGCCTCCTGGCCGGGTCTGACTCCTGAAACCGGGTCTGCCTCCTGGCCCTTGCTGGGTCTGCCTCTGGCCGGGTCATCACCTTGGCCGGGTCATCATTCTTGCCGGCCGGGTCATCCTCTGAATGAGCTTGTTGGCCCAAGTGTAACCCAACCCATGTGGGGTGTGAGGTAACCTAGCCATGCCTCCTGCCTTACGGGTTACGCTTCGCTCTTCATGGGTATACGGGCTATGATTCCCCCAACAGTAGCCCCCAAGTTTAACTTGGATACGGGTTTGGCTTACTCTCTTTGATGTTGTTTTCACTGTTCTTCATGCCCTTGAGTAGCTGTCAACGCGATCATCCTGGTTAAACTCCTGAAAATAAGATAAATAGAATAAAGGGGAAATAACTCGGGTTACACTTGGTAGGCCATCTCATCTTGGAGGTCCATTTTATAACAAGGCCCTTTCCTCATGGGTTCTTATGCCTCCAGGTTTATCTCAAGAACATCCAGCAAATCCTACCAGGATATATCCACATTTTCTTTTATGGGTCCTCTGACCCGGTTTTTTATAGAGCCTACTCATACGACAGCTGTGCTGAAATATGCTCCAGATTCCTACGCTCCGGACTTGATGGAGCCTACTCACATGGAGGCTATCTTTCAAGACCCGGATTTTGAAGACTCATCGCCAATACCTCCAACTTACTAGTTCTCAAAAATATTAACTTTGATTTTTCTCGTGTAAATAACCTGTAGCCCCAAGCTCCGAGTTTATCACCTCGCGATAACTTGGTGCTTGTGATAGATAGATGAACACTTTGAACCATGTAGCCCCCAAGTGTCAGGTTGTGTGCCTGCAACAACCTGAGACTTTTGCATCTTGCACATCTTAGAGAAATTTTGAACTTCAAATACTGTAGCCCCCAAACGCCGGGTTGTATGCCTGCAGCAGCTCGGAGCTCATTCTTCAATATTTGTACCACTTAGAAATGTTTCAACTCTTGTAGCCCCCAAGCGCCAGTTCTTTCGCCTGTAACAACTCGGAACTCAGTTTGTAAAATTCTTGTCTTTCAACTTCCAATACAGCGACTCACACATCTAAAGATTGATCACAACGCTGACAAAGCAGGCCGTGGACACAAATGCTGAGGACCCGACCAACCTAAGCAAAGCCGGCCGTGTTGGGGACAAGGCCGAGCCAGCCAGGCTGAGACGAATCGTAAGCCGACCACTCCCTCTTTTTCTTTTCTTCATTGGAGACGTAATAAACTCCGATTGACTTGTATGGCCGGGTACTTGTATCATCCGGCTTGTGTTTCTGCTCTCTTTTCTTTTTTACGCTACATGCTTTGTTTGCATACATGACTACTTGACAAGGCAGCAACTCCATATGATATATTTTTTTCTTTCTCTAATCAACCATATTCGATTGGTATCTGACTTCCTTGAGCTAGATCGAGCAGCCTTTCCGATTGACCAGAGTTGTCCTGTTGTTGATTGTTTGGGGTTGAACAACACCGAATAAAATATCTCTTTATTTGGTTGAGGAGACCAGTACTTCCGTGCAACTGGGGCGGTTTGGCGAGTCAGCAGGCTTCACAGAATCCCAACTCCTGAAGTGGAGACCTCCGAGTGCCGGGTTATCTTGCCTGCAACCACTTGGGATATCTCTTTTTCTTCAAATCAAGTGACTAAGAATTATCTCCACTGGGATGATTGTAATATTTGGCCGAATTCAGCCACAGCCGGATGAAACTGTACAACTTTACCCTGGCTGATGTCTCTTTCTTTTCTCTATCATATGAAACTGTGCCCAGCTTGCATGTCGTCATTCTCCTTTTTTTTTTTGGGGTGACATGTATGCATACATGCATGTGCACATGACCAGGCAGCTTTTTTCTCTTGGCCCTTGAACTAGCTTCAGACTAACTTGCATGCATCAAAACTTGCGATCAGGCTGTTTCGCTTCTTGTTTCTCCAACATCGATTGACTCGCATGAATACTGTTAGCATCCGGCCTATTTTTTATTTCATCTTCTCTTGAGCGATTACTGATATCTGAGCCATACAGACTTGGTACCAAACCAAGCTGTCAAACCCGGACTGTAAACGACGGCGGGTTAACTTCCTGGCTGTCATCTCGATGTAGTGTTCTAGCCAATCATCAGGGAACTGAAGGAGGCCGACGCCGTCCTTTGGTTATCTGAAGATGTTGTAGTTGTTGAACGTATGGCTTGATGAAGACCCGGCGACTGGCTCCCCACTCGCACATGCATGTAGTTGTTGCAGCTTGATGACCTTCTTTTGTTTTTACATGATCTCCGTGCGCAGCTAGCAAATCTGACTTGTCTTGATTGCATGCATGACTTTGGCAATAACTTCACTCGACTATTTGTTGGTCTTTCCCTGGCCTTCACATGACCTGCTTTTTTCTGCTTTGCCAGTCAAGTCAGCCAATTCTAAAATTTTAGCTCTGGTCTGACCCGGCAGGAAACAAGATGATCCAGCTTCGAATGTCGGGTGGTAGATTTATCCTGTAAATTTTTTCCTTCCTTCACAAAATAACATGATTTCAGAATAATGAGCTTGTAATAAATTAATAACTTATGAATATTTATCTTGATGGTGTATGTACACCTGAGAATTTGCTTTTTTAATGAACGTGATCTGTCGTTCTGCAAATCTTTGGTTTAGATGACACTTTTGGTTTCTTTAACTATGAGCCGGTTTTCGTATGGATTTTCTCTGTCGCAACTTATCTGATAAAAACAGGGTCAGGCAAGTCCCAATGGGTCTCATGACTGATTGAATTTACAGGTGAGCAATCAGGCCATATAAGTGCGAGTCACATCGAGCTCAACTAGTAAGATAACCAAGAATTATAGTAGTGGCATAAAAAAGCCGGATCTTAGGATTGCAGCCACAAACTATTCAAGTAAGAGCCCCCAAGATCCGGATCAATGTTTATAAAGTAAAGGCTTAATTGTGCAACATTACCCCCATTGATCCATATACTGTTGCGATGCACTCTGTGGGCATCTTGCTAATAGAATTTTTTGCGAAGCACTCCTAAGCGACGCTAACCAAAGTTGCGAAACGCTATTGGGCCAAGCTAATATGATGCGAAGCACTCTGGGCAACGCTAACCGAAGTTGCGAAGCTCTCTTGGGCTAAGCTGATCATAAAAATGTTTTACAATGTTGCGAAGCACTCTTGGGTCATGCTAATCATTGTAACAAGATAAATGGTGCTAGATATAAAAGAGGCACTATGTGTAATATATGCGAAGATGAGAGATGTTACATGAATTTTCCTCCAATTGGTTCCACGTGTGGTTCAGTGTTTGTAATCTGAACATCTTCACGCGCGACCATTAAGTGGTAGGATCCATGTCTTCACTCGACTTTACTAAATTGACTGAATAATAAACTATGAAACTTAATCAAAAATAACTTAGCTTTTAATGACGTGGCGCAAGTCTGCAACGGCGTCGAAGTCGGCCGTATCGTCATCGAAGCCGACCGCGTTGGAGCCTAAAGTTGTCCGCGTCGAGCCGGGCGTACATCCATCTCCGGATTGTCGTATCGCAGAACTCGGACGTGTGTTGCTGATGGATTCAGCTAACCATGCTTTCCTCTATATTTGTTTTTCGAATCAAGGAACATATTTCCTCAGGCTTGGACCCGGTTGATCTTGATCACTAGTTTGATGATTGTGCTTGACGGCTCCTCAAATACGCCATCCAGATTTTCTCAAATACCAGGCTTATGTATTTTGTCTGAGCAGATAATCCGGCTATTTTAGTCGAACCTTTAGTGACCCTGCGGTTGGAGCGACCTGCCGGCTCCCATTAGGATACTAGTATTCTTTTCTTTTTTCGGGCCAGCTCGCTCGTTCATGGCGTGCTGACCATGCTCGCCTTTCTTCACTTCAGCTGATCATGTACGTGATGTTCATGGAACGGAATAGCAAGCTATCTGCTCCAAATTTTCTTTTCCTCTATACTTTCTCCACCAGACGCACATGTAACATGGACGTACTGTATAAGCTAGCAGCCTGATCATCTTATCTCTCTCTCTTTTTTTGTTGTTGACGTGAAGTCCATGCAGTGGCAAACTGTAACAAGTTCGACTTGGTAAATTCCCTACGTGCGACAAATTCTTGAACTTTGAGCCGGCACAGTTTCCGATTGATCTAATTTTGCTTTCCTCTCAGCTCACGTATGTGATGTCCAGGGAACGAGGTAGCAAGCTAGCTGCTCTAACCAACGATCCATGTAGTACGAGTTAAAAGTACTTTTCTTCCCTGTTTAATGCTTGGATCTCTTTCTCGGGACTTGACCCGATCGGGAGACTTCGTGCATGCAAACAACTGCCGGCTTCCTTGATTGATACTGATCTGCTCTTGCCGGCTCTTGCTTTAGAGATTGTGCTGATAACAAATCCAACTTCGATTTAACTTGATGCGTGGCTTTCGCCTTATGGTGCCAATCGTGGCTGGAATACGCAGACTCGGCGCAATGAAGATCCGGTATGGCAACGAACGGCTTGTAGCCTTGTTGGCACAGCTTCTGATTGATACTGCCCGGGGCGAAACTTGCTCAACCAGGAGCCGGGTTGTTGTCGAGCCCCCGGCCGGGTGTTGATCTGCTACGGCGACGGAATTGCTTTTTCGGCAATGAATCATCTCTATTGATTTGATCGACTTGCCTGACTACAAAACGACATCTGACCTGTAATTGTCCTCTTTGTTTTCAAAGCAGGGAGCAGATAGCCAGATACACGTGAGTAGCGCTCAAGGGCAACTCTCCGGATCACATTACTTTTGTTTTTCTTGGGACTTGATGCACTCGTAATGGTAAACTGCCGTCGAATTTTTCCTCGGACTCGTACGCCCGCGCGAAACGGACCAGCCGGATCCTAACCCGGCCGGTGGCGCTTCCTTTCCTTCTTTCTTCTTTTCTTTCGTAGCCTTGGACACCGTGTTGCATACGGATTGATTGATCCACGGGATCGCTAGTTCCACTCGGTTTGCACTCTTTCCTTCTGCGTATGTATGCCAGCATAGCTTTTGTTGAAGACTCTCGTTGGATATTTTCCTTTTCTCCTCGGGATTGCTTGACCCGGCTGGTGAGCTGTTGACTGCTTTCTTTTCTTCTCGCTGCCACATAACTCGCACGCAAACGCAGCTCAGCCACGCCCGGCTCAACGTGCTCGTTCGCGACCCTTGCAGATTGGAACAGGACAAGACATGCTGCTCGGGTCTGTGCAGAACTCTACCGGCCGAAGCAGACCGGGTGGAATACGATGATGTCCACAACCTCAATCGATATCAGCTCGGCGAGTTGCGATCCGAATCTCTCATCTCAACTTACGTGCGCCGTCATGAACCTTGCAATCGCCGGCTCCGGGTTTGGTTCCTCCAAGACCGGCTCCTTTATTGCTGGCTCTTCTTTTTCTTCCGGCGAATCTGCTTCCGGGTTTCACCTGAAGTCATGGACGACACAATATTCTTGCTAGTTGCTGATGATCTCGCCGACGGCGACTTTCTCCATCCCTCGTAGTGCTTCCCCCTTGATGAGGACACACTTGGACGTAGGCCCCACGGTGGGCGCCAACTGTCGTGGGGTTGTCACGGCAGATGTTACCAGAGGTTAACTTGAGATTGGGGGCCAGACGACTCTGGTGTTCAGGAGTTGGTCTAGCTCTACGAGGAAGAAGATGTTTTTTACCCAGATTTAGGTCCCCTCGATGGAACATCCCTACATCCTGCTATAATTCACTATATGATAACAGATTACATGGTGCGCAAATGGCGATCGCCAGAGTTTAGATGACTCCGGCGTGGCAGCTCTATCTCCTGAGCTCTCTCAATTTTGTCTATCTTATTCAGCCTCTCTCTATGACCTAGGAGCCTGCTTATATAGATGGCCAGGTCTCCTAGTCGTACAAGGTAAAAACTGGGTTATACCCGAACTAAGAGTCCTAATTTAGGTACTTCATGATCTCCAAGTCTTGAGTCTCCAACTTGTACAAGGATTCCGGGTCTTCCAGAATCTTCCTTCTATGGCATCTTTCGAGACCCTCCTGGTGCCAGGTTGTCCTGAAACCGGGTCTGCCTCATGAAACCGGGTCTGCCTCCTGGCCGGGTCTGACTCCTGAAACCGGGTCTGCCTCCTGGCCGGGTCTGCCTCTGGCCGGGTCATCATTCTTGCCGGGTCATCCTCTGAATGAGCTTGTTGGCCCAAGTGTAACCCAGCCCATGTGGGGTGTGAGGTAACCTAGCCAGGCCTCCTGCCTGACGGGTTACGCTTCGCTCTTCATGGGTATACCGGGTTATGATTCCCCCAACAGGGTCCCCGTACCGCGGGCGCTCGCCCCCGGAGAGGCGCCATCGGCGTCCGCACGGCGGAAGAACGGAGACCAAGGGAAGGTACGGGGGGGAGCCCCCGGGGTGCCCGCGATCACGCCCCTTGTGGGGGGTCCTACCCGAGAAGCCTGCAAACCCCTCGGGAAGCGGAAGGCCGCGACGTGGCCCAAGATTCCTGCCCCACACCCTGGGAAGGGTTGCTTCGCAGAGAAGGAAGGCGCAGCAGACGTCACGGACAAGACCACTCACGCCTGCTACCGGAGCAGGCGTGACATCGACAAGACCCGGCGCGCTGTCCCATCCGTGCAGGCGTAGAGCTCGGCGTGATGCCCGGGCCGCAGACGAGACTTGACTTCCGTCACCTCGGTCTCGGTGGGGCAGGCGGCATGGAGGACAGCACGGCAAGAAGGTGCCATGAAGAAGGCCGGCGGCTGCCACCTGCGTCGGGGCGCGACGCGTGCCCTACCTCGGTGGCGCGCCCCCAACACAACTACTTGTGGTGTCCCCTTGGCATATAAAAGGAGGCCATTGGTCAAGTGTAGAGTGGGTAACCATTGCTAGCGGCAGCTCTTAGTCTTAGACTGGTACTCGGGGGCCGGACAGGAGACACCTCGGGAACCTCCCGGAGTGGAACCTAGCAGCTCACGAGTGTAGAGAACGCTGGTAGTTCATCCTCTATAACTAAGCAACATCGCAATCCAACCAGACAAGCAGGACGTAGGGTGTTACGCGGCGACGCGGCCCGAACCTGGGTAAAATCTTGTGTGTTTGTGCTTGAGCTCGGGGACCGATTCCGGAGAACCTCGCGCCCTCCTACCGAACAAGCAGGGGGTGTCTAACATCCTCGGTGTCCATGTACCGACACGCGACAGATGTCGGTCATAATCGTGCACTGAGTCAACTGATGCAATTTCGCCCACGAGATCATGAGCTCGCGGACCTTATCGACACGCGCAGGTCTATATTTGACAATAAATCCCTTGGTTCGATCCGATTTTTTTTGCTTGTGCTCTGGTAACGAGTTCAACGCCACAAATTCATCCCACTCATCATTCTCAATAAACCGATAGAGGGCCAAGGGATTTCTACCCCGCTCCAAGTACTCTGTCACGAGCATGGTCTTTCAATTCTTCCATGCCTTAGCAGCTGTAACTAAAGCCGCATGTTGAACAACAGGAACTAAATCCGCAGGGATGCTAAAGTAATCGAGGATCTCATTTCTGATCCTTACACGCAGACAATCTGGCATTTCCTTCCAGCTTGGAAGGAGGAGAGAAACTCTGTCCCGTGCTACTACACCACAAACTGTTGAGAACTTTCTTCTGGCATTCTCCGACTCTAACGGTGCTCCGGTCAGCTCATTGATTGAGGTCACGGCGGTCTTCACTTCCGGCCGTATGAACATAGTCCTACCCCCGGCTTTGCGGATCTTTTTCGTTGTTGCTAGTGCATGTCTACATGGCGACAATTTCCTACATGGCGTATATATATATATATATATTTCAATAACTTAAAATTCAACTTAAATGTAATCTACGTTAAATGCCTAGCTATCCAATCAGCCGCTTACTTGGTGGATACTACATTACAACTCAAATGTGTTAAAGAATTGTCTAACTTGAAGCACTAGCTAAAAGAGAACATACACTCACTAATTACAAGTCTACAATGCCAAACAAGATAAACACTCGTTAACAAAGTAATCATTTATAACTACAAGGCCTAAAGAATGCCCAACAATACATGATAATCCATACAAACTAAAGATTCACAAAATGCAAACACGAAAATCCCTAATTAAATACTTAAAATTGAGTAGTGTGTAGGAGAGGTGTACGACATGAGGTCGAGCTCGTTGTGGGTGGGACGCACGGCCACAGTCCCGTCCACAGAGATGCCGGACGCGAGCTGAGTCGTTGGACTCGCATTGCATTTCTCTGGTTCACCGCCATCGACGGCCGCGGCCGCGGCGCGTGTGACGGGGGCGTCCGTGACGGGGGCGACGGCTTCAGCTGGCGGGGGGGGGGGGGGGGGGGGTGGCTGGAGCATTACGCCACGGCTGTGGGTCCTTCGGCCCCTTTCGTCGCGAAATGGCGGCGGCAACCGATGACCGGGGGGTGGGCCCGAGGACTGCGCCACGGCATGAGGTCGAGCTCGTTGTGGGTGGGAGGCACGGCCACCGTCCCGTCTACAGACATGTCGCACGCGAGCTGAGTCGTGGGACTCGCATTGCATTTCTCTGATTCACCGCGGCGCGTGTGGCGACGGCGGCCGCGGTGGTGGCGACGGCCTCAGCTAGCGGGGGGGTGGCCGGAGCATTACGCCACGGCTGTGGGTCCTTCGACCCCTTCCGTCGCGAAATGGCGGCGGCCACCGATGGCGGGGGTAGGTCCGAGGACTGCGCCGCGGCAGGGGTTCTTCAATCCGTCCATCGCAGTCTTTGTGGGACCAGTGGTGGCGGGGAAGATGTTGATGCATGTAAAATGTATAAATGAACTTTGCACTATATCACACATATTCTAATCATATTTGCATCATATAAGGGTTATATTACTGTTATTTAATGATTTTAGGAAATAAATCAATTGTTTCCTATTTTTATGGAATTAACCCTACGCAGGCAGAAAACCCTATTTCTTTCATTTTATGTTTCAGGGACCCAAACGTCGTCCAAAAATTATGGAAAAATACAGGCGTCAGTATTTTGGAAGGAAGAAGACGTAGGAGCGAAGGAATCAAGCAAACGGAGCGCGCAAGGCGAAAAGGGGGTGGCCCACGCGGCCAGGTACTGTGGCCGCGTGGGGCCCACTCATTTGGCCCTCGTGGCTCCGCTGCCGTCGATCTTTCGTCCACCGACTCCGTCTTGACCTAAAAACGCCTATAAAAAAGGTCCCCTGGCGTTTCGCGAGGGAGCGCCGCCGAAACACAAAAAAAAACCGAAACGGAGATCTGAAGCTGCAGATTGGAGGGGGAAAACTCCGGCGGGGCGCTGCCGGGGTGGTCTCCACCTTCTCCAACGACTTCTCCACCGTCTCCATGATGAAGGGGGAGTAGTCCACCCTCTGGACTATGGGTTTGTGGTGGTAACTTATGTATCTCTCCTCTCTTTGAGCTTCACTAATTAGTACCGTATGAGCTGCTGAACATGATTACGGTCATCTATGTAATTCCCATGGTGGATATTGTGGTGTGAGATAATATTTGTTATGCATTTACTGTTGTGTTGGATTTTTTATGACTTGTCATACTTTGGAGATATTCTATGATGCATATGATGGTTTGATTTATGCATAATGCCTTGTTTATCTTTATCATGAGGTGATTGACACCACCAAGTGTAGATAGATGAGAGAGATGTGGTAACACACATGAAATATAAATCATTGCACTAGTCTCTAGAATATTGTCCATTATGAAGTATGATGTATGTGGGTACGGGATGGCCGATGTGACACGGCACAGGTATTGAGTGACACAGTACCGCCCAACATCCTTTATCTGGGGGTAAAAAGAAAGAGTATGATGTGGGAGTGAGAGCAACCACGCTAGCCTTACGAGGGTGACCTAGCAACACAAATAAGTACTTCTTTCAACTATGTGTTTTAGGACATGTAGCCGTTATAAAAGCTACCATTAAAACATGACAATTATGTGTACTTTATCTATAACATGATAATCACCATAGATGAGAGAGAGGATTAAGTGAACCCATGAACCCATGTCCATTGTTCCTATAAGAGAAAATATTTGGCTTGTCCTCTTGCATTGAAGAGGATTGGGACACTTTTACATTCTTGCTTGGTTACATTAAACTTCCATCCATCAAATCAAATACCTTGCTCCTTAAACTTGTTTAGTGCATAATCAACTAAAACTTGTGACACTTTAGTTGTAGGGAATAGATAACTTTTCCTTCTTGTTCCTGCGGATCGATACCTTACTTCCACATTGAGAGGTGCTATAGTGATCCCCTGCTCTTGGGGGTTATCAGATGTCGGCGCCGGCGCGGGGGGGGGGGGGGGGGGGGGTAGGTGGTCTTGCTCCGACAAGGCACGGGGATGGGAAGTAGATAGCAACGACATAGATTTAGGGGTTCAAAAACTATGTGGGGGGAAAATGTGGGTGCGGAGGAGGAAATAGACGGGGGCCTTGGCGAAATGGACGAAATTCCCCCGCCAAAGCGACTCGTGTCTTCCAGAACAGAATACTTCGATTTTTTTTAACCCAATAAATCCGGAGCCAAGGGCTTGACCGGTCTGTCTGGATATGATAAAGGGTACCCTATGATAAAAGGCCATGCGGTGGGAGATGGAGGAAGCTAGCTAGCCCTAGAAGAACAAAGCATTTTCCCCTCCACCGCATAGGCTAGAAATCCATAGATCGATTTCTCGATCCACTCCGACGCGAAATGGATCGTGGCGTCGTAGGTGGTCGCGGAGGAGGTCTCGGCCGCCGCGACATGGAGCGTGTCCTCCAAGGCGGTCGCGGCCGAGGCGCCCGCGGCGAGCATGTCCTTGGCGATCTCGGCGGCCACGGCCACGGTGTCGAGCCAGATGATCCGCTGCCGGGCATGATCTTGTCCTCCTCAACCGACGACGACTCCTCCGAATACTCCTCCCCGGACGAGGACTCCACCGACGACGATGCCGACGAGCTCGCCGCCATCGTCGACGACGATGAACTCATGGCGTGCGTACTCGCCAAGTCGTTGCGATCCGAGCGCCGCGCGGATAAGCGTCGCCATGCTGACGCTCGACTGATCGACCTGCTGAACGCGGACCAGTTCGAACGAGGCTTCCGGCAGGACGCTGAGCACGTCGCGAGAGCACGGCGGTGGGAGAGGGAGTCCTGCGTGAACTCCGACGCGGCACCAATGGCAAGTAGTGCGGCTGCGCGACGGCGGCAGCAGGCCCAGGTGCCTCTTTTAGTTAGCTAGGCGACGGCGTGTTTAGATCCGTATTATCTTTCGTTCGTACTGTATGATGAACTACTCTGTTTGTGAACTGCCGCCATGAATGCAAGTTTAAGTTTGCCGAATATTTCCGGACCACCCATTTTTGGCCTACAAATTGAACTTGAACTTTCAAATTAACCTGTAGCTACTATTTAAGATGCTCGTATTGGCTTCTAAAATTTGTATTCATATTGATTATCTTAATGATAATCAAAACCAAGTGCACAATATTTGCTCAAAAATAAGAACATTCGTACACTAATCTTGGATCGGTTTACTCGAAGCGCTCTAGCTAATTAATTACTAGCTGCTAGTAGCTAGACATGTAATTGTATTTTGTGACTATCTAACTATCTTGTACAATTTAACTTAATCTTATGTACCCATAATACGAATCCATGCTAGGGGGTTTAAGTTTGGCAACTTTACATTTTCTTTATTTCTTCCTATTACTAATTAAAATGTACCTACATAAATTTGTAGAGAAATATTGATAACGAATTAAAAAGATTTAAATCACATTGTTCAATATTACTGATAATCCAAGGCATGTGCACAAGATGAGGTTCAAACAACTATTGTTTTCAAAATACTTGGTTTGGTTGGAAAGTTTTGCATTGAAAGTGCAGAGACTTCTCTCGGTACATAGCGGCCTATTTGTGAAATGTCTTACCATTTTTAAATGTGTGCCTTGCCTTGCAAATTTTAACTTAAGATTATATACCCAAAACATGTTATATACCATGCCAATCTTGTACAATAATCAAGCCATATGCACAAGATTTGCTCGAAATGACGAAAATTCGTTTGTACCTTAATGCCGGACTTATCCGAATAAATACGGACTACCCCGGAGACAACCAGACCGAACAAACCCGGACTTGGCTGCAACACAGCCACGTCGATTACAGGCGCGACCAGCGTGCTATCGGTCCCACATGTAAGTGAGAGGTGTTCATATCATTCAGGTATAGCATATAAAATTTGTTCCTTTGGCTTGTACAGTTTCGATCATGCTTAATACATATATATTCACAATTTCAAAACTAGATAACTATATTGTAGGATTATCTAATTGGCTTGTACAATTAAACTTAAGCTTATGTACTCATAATACGAATCCATGGTAAGGGCAATTTGATTTACGCAAGTTTTACATTTTATTTATTTCTTCCTTAATAGTTATTTACATAAAGTTGTATAGAAATGTTGTTAATGAAGTATAAAACAATTTAATTCACATTGTTCAACCTGAATGATAATATTCCAAGGCAAGTGCACAAGATGAGGTCCAAAATTACTACTTTTGTTACAAAATTTGGTTTTGTTTTTACTCCTATGTTTTGCACACTACTACTGTAATTAGTTCCAGCGACTTTTGCTAGCCTTATTCTGGAATGACTGAAAATTTTAAAAATTGTTCCTTGTCTTGTACAATTTAACTTAATATTATGACGCCATGCCATGTTTGTACAATAATCAAAGCCATATGCACATGATTAGCTCCAAATGACGAAAATTCGTGTGTATCTTAATGCCAGACTTGGCCGAATAAAACCAGACGATCCGAAGACAACCATACATGACAAGGCCGGAGTACGCTGCAGCCCAACCACGTCGATGACAGGCGGGGCTAGCGTACTATCGGTCCCGCATGTCACTGAGAAGTGTTGATATCTTTCGTGTATAGCATTGGTGCCTCTGGCTTGTACAATTGAATTATGCTTATATACTCACAATATGATACCGTGTCCAGCTTGTACAACAATCGAAGGCACGTGCACATGATTAGCTTGAAATTACATAATTTCGTGTCAGTCTCAGTGCCGGACGTGCTGAACTAAACCGAACAACCCGGATATGACCAGACGTAACGGCTTGGTTGAGCGCAACCGCTAGTCAATTACGTCTGTGCCATCAACTGTGCTGCAGTGCCCTGTCCCGTCGCGTGGAAAATTGGGGCTGTGCCACTCAATAGCTCGCCGCAGAGCGTCGTTGGCCGTCGCGTTGCGTGGCAACTTGGGTCTTTCGCAGTCAACACGCCGCCTAAGAGCGTCAGTGCCATGTACCGTCGGATTCACCACCGTATTTATTCCGATCCTTTATTTTTCATCTCCCAAATTAAGTTCATGACCGGCCTTCCCCTACATTATCCCCTTCTCTTCCCCCCATCAGCATCTCCCCCAAGCACCTCGTCGCAAATGGCCTCCTTCAACCTCTCGAGGGCCACCTTCAAGCTCCCGCCCACCTCCGCGGAGCAAGATTACCCGCCACGCCTGGACAACCCGGCCATGCTCCGTGTCTTTGCCTGGTCTGTCAGGCGCTCTCCCCTCGCTGTAGCACATTCCTTTCTCCGCACGGGCTTCAGCGATCAGCCCCGCGACAAGCCCATGATTCACCTCCAGTTCCTTCCGAAGGTGGTGATGCAGGTAACCTTCTCCAACCCCATCGACGCCCTTCTGCTATACGACCGCTGCTACCACTACGGCGGCGAGGGCATCGTGTTCACCCGCGACCACCCTGACATGGAGGACACCGACATGCCCCCACGTGCAACTTCCTGCACCTCTGCGCTTCCATGGGCCGACGACCAATAATGTTGGCCCGCCGTCAGAACTTGGCGAAGCATGCATGCTCAAGTTACTCGGCGTCCCTCGTGGCGCCAGGGGGCTGGAATCTGTCGCGCGTATCGTCAGCAAGCTCGGAGGCACGGTGGAGCGCCTGCTTCTGCCACCGACCGGCGGCGACGCCTCCACAATCGCCGTCCAGACGAGGTTCAGGAACCCGTCGAAGGTCCCAAGGGTGTGCGAGGTCGAGGTCCCGCCCCGTGAGAATTCGAACAACTACATCATCAGTGAGGTTGGCCTTGCTGTAGTCCCCAAATCTGCAGTGTCGTCGTTGCACGATGTAGAAGCTTAAGTACAGATCTCCATGTGTAATTTCCAAATTAGATTTGTATCGATGCTTTTGGAGTAATGATTTGGCCCTCCCTAATTATCTACTACTAGTAATGTAATATTTCGTTCTGCAATTTTATTTGTGATCAAATTTTCTGCAGAGGCTTGATGGCGTTATTTTTTTTAACATCAATGTCGTTTTTTCTGCGACGGCCCACTTATTAGGCCGGCTGTGGCCCGGATATCTTTTTTCTGGTCTGCTGCACGAAAATATTGGAGGCGACAGAGTTATTTGCTTGGTTGCGGCCCTTATATTATCGGCGCCGGGCTTTTCCCACGCCCGGCTGAGCAATTTTAGGAGGCCCGTTTGAGTTTGGGCCGCCCCGGAAACCATACTATAGGAGCCGGTTTTTTCTTTGCAGCCGGTTAATCTATAATAACCGGCTGAGGTGTAGCGTATGGTAGTCTCTTATTTTTTAAATTGCTATAACCGCCTCTAGCAACCGACTGTAATACTCATTTTTCTACTAGTGCCCGAGGATGACGCTATATACTTCATGGGAATTACTAGCTAATCAACGTCATAGACGTGATCACAGATCATAGTCACTTGATCCATCTTGACTTGCATTACTAACAACTTTCCCCCGGCCGACATGACCGTAATGGGTACTTCTAACGGCTGACATCTAATCCCAAATGCATCCACAAATTGTTGCGAAATGAAAGATGTAGTAGCTCCAGTGTCAAACAAAACTTCGCCAGGATGAGAAAGGATTTTGAGCATACCAATCACCACGTTGTCGGTGTTGTTGACTTGCTCTAGACTCGTACAGTTCAGCTTTCCATATGGCTTCCCTTTGCCCTATCCGCCGCACTCCGTCCAAATCCTCCATACTTGGGCTTAAATCCTCCTCCACCCTGGTTATCACCTCCACCAGTTCCTCGACTCACTTGCTGATTCTGTTTATTCGGACAATCAGGTTTTATATGTCCAGGTTGTCTACACCCAAAACAAATAATTTTGGGCTTCTGACAATCCTTCATCAGATGGCCTCTCATACCACAATTGTTGCAATCAAGATTGTTTGCTGGATTGAAGTTTCGTGGATAAGTTTTTCTCCCCTCAGTTCTAAGCTTAGGCATAAAACGTAGATTTGGTGGTTGCCTCTGCACTGGAAACTTCCTTGGTTCCATTCTTACTTTCTTCCTTCTTTCCTCCTGAAGTGATTTATAGTCATCTTCAAGAGTTATTGCTGCATCCACCAACTCCTGAAACTCCTTTGGTTTTGCCAACCTTAACTGCATCTTCATGAAAGAATTCAGACCCTTCATGAACCTCTTCTTCCTTTTCTCCTCAGTATCCACTTCATCCAAAGCATACCTTGATAACATATTGAACGTACTAACATTTTGTCCAACGGGTAACTCATTCTGCCTCAGATTCTCAAACTCCCTCCTTTTTAACTGCATAATACTTTCATGAACATGGGCCTATCTAAACCTCTTCTTAAATTCCTCCCAAGTTACCACATGTCCGGCAGGTAAAGTTGCCACAATAGCCTCCCACCAAGATGCTGCAGGTCTAGTAAGCAAATATGTTGCGTACCTAACCTTTTCTTTGTCAGAACATCTGACTGTATTGAGCTTCCTCTTGGTATCTGCGATCCAATCCTCTACAGCCATCGGTTCTGGAGCACTTGCAAAGGGTGCTGGTCTAGCATTCTGAAAATCTGATAAAGTCACTCCTCTTGGTGCTTCATCTCTTGCTCGCCTGGCCTGCGCTTCTAACAGATCTTGCAGAAATTTATTCAGCCTTTCTTGATCCTGACGCCTGCCTTCCTCCACCAGTTGCATGTACTGCATGAAATTCTGCTCCGTAATTGGCCTTGGTGGTAATGGTAATCCTCGCGCTTCTGCGTCCTGTTTCTCCTTGAGTTCATGCTCCTGCCTCTGCAACTCACTCACCTCTCCGGCGTTCACCATATCCCTCTAGTCCTGTTACATCGAATCAGAACTCTCCATTACATTATGCATATGCACTTTGAGTCCTATTCCATGCACAAGTACTAGTCAAACAATAGAAAAAAAGAAAATCCAAAGAACACAAAACTTTCAAACATATACCATGTATTATACAGGTAGGCTTACAAACATGGGTACATAATTGTAACACACTCTAAAGTGAGTAGGCCTCACTTATTACTAGCGTACAACCTTACAATACTCGTTACAATACCTGCGTTGTACATATAATACATCTACTGCTTCACTCCATCTCGCTTCACTTCTCTGCATACTTCCCAGGTTTCCACCAACTATTACGGCTGGTCCTCCTGAGAATTCCAGGTAACTTCACTCTCGCTGCTGGCTGATACTCTGGATCAGATGGGTAGCTTCTAAGGTCATATCAGTCATGGCAAAGTACTGTCTAGATACTTATACGCCGCCGCTTCTCCATCATACACATCCTCATCTCCATACCCCTCTGTATCATCGTCATGACCAGTTGGCACAACATCGGTGCTACAGAAATAACTCTTAGGCTCCTCATCGGGTTCCCTTTTTGGCTGCCTAGAAGAACTCGCCCCCTGGGTATACATGGCTTTATACTCACCTTTCCCCTTAGTATCTTCCTCATCTGAATCTATCAGAATAGGATTACGCGATCGTCCCAACTTAGGCTTCCCCTAACAACAGGACTGATTACTTCTTCCTCCCCATCATCAGCTAGAATCACATAAGGATCACTAGGAGTCCCCTCATAAGGTTCGTCATTCCAACCGGTAGCACTTGGAACTTCTGGCTCAGAATCCTGCCAACCATCTTCCTCTCCAACTAAGACATAGTCTGGATGTGGTGGTGAATAGGTAGGATAAACTGGATTATCTGGTTCTACCTCCTCGACATACCTAGCAGGTGTAGGTGGTGGTTCAGTATATCCTCTCATGGCTTCATAGCTCAGGGTATCGCACTTCTCCTGAATAACTTCTGGGCACGAAAACTGTTCTACCATGGTTTCAACTTCCTCTGCTATTATCCCAAATGTCTTGTGATATGCACGGATAAGCTTAATACAGCTATCCATGAACACTGCTACATCACGCGGATCGGTCTTCAGAAAGGACATATAATCCACTGCCGCCTCAAACCGGTAATTAGCACACGGAATGGCGTTGAACATAGTTCCTGACAACGCATGGCTCTTGGCTGTCCTGACACTAGTGACTGCCTTAACAACCGCGATCTTGAACGCCACCTGATGGTCCGAAAGAGCAAGGCCTTGATACCTGCAAAAGTAAACGGGATTAGGTTGAGACTCCAAGTGCAGAGTGTATAGTAAGTGGAAGACAGTTTTCCCCACGAGGGGTGACTCGAGGGTTTAATATCGAACTCTCGGGGAATCTGAAGTGGTAGATTTATCTTCTTATCCTTCTTTTGGTTACCTACAAAACAAGGTTAGATGTTTTGGTCCTCAACCTCACCTGTGGTTGTCAAGCACAAGGTGTAAGAATGATATCAGGATAGTTATGCAATGCAAACAAGAAATAAATATGCAATGATGGTGGATGCAATGATAAATGATATTTTTGGGTTTTTGAATGATGTATGCAAGATGAAAAGTATTTTTGTATTTTCGGATTTAATGATGGCTGAAAATAGAAAAGTGGTATATGGTGTTGGAAAGGTGTTTCTTATGATTAAAAATGGACTGGGGTTCATGGTTTCACAAATGCACTCTCTCTTTATAAAGTGGTAGACAATGGAACACACACAGTTAACATATGAGATTGCAACACAGGGTTTGATAACAAGTTACTTAGATATATGGGCATCACGTCCTAACATAGAGATCTTTTGGTTATTAACCTCTCTTATACTCCACCAAGATGCGAACTAAATCATAACACCTCAGTAATTAAGATAACTCAGAGTATAGCATTAAGTATCATGACATGAAGTGAAAATAAGAACATGCTAGATCTAGTCATGGAGTAGTGGCAATGGTCACGCCCACATCCCCGGTAGCATGGTATTTTAGTTTATCCCTAGTGAGGTAACAAAGTAAGGTAAAGATACCAAAGTGGATCGCAGAACTTTCTCTCACGTTCACTGCACTAGCCACCCCCCGTTACTCCAACTAATGCACACGTTCCCCCACACACGCTCTCATAAACATGCTTGATCAAAACAAGTAGACAAGAACGGGGTACATAATATGCATCTATACTCATAACTGAAACAAACATTGCAATCTCAAACATATATTAACTCATAAAGATCCACCACAAAGGTATTACAACGGTGACCGTAATCATGTTCAGCAGCTCATACGGTGCTAATTAGTGAAGCTCAAGAGAGGAGAGATACATAAGTTACTTCCACAAACCCATAGTCCAGAGGTGGACTACTCCCTCTTCATCATGGAGACGGTGGAGAAGTCGATGGAGAAGATGGAGACCACGCCGGCAGCGCCCCGCCGGAGTTTTCCCCCTCCAATCTGCAGCTCCTGATCTCCGTTTCGGTGTTTCTGTGTTTGTGCGGCGCTCCTTCCAGAGAACGTCGGGGGACCTTTTTTATAGGCGTTTTTAGGTCAAGACGATGTCGGTGGAGAAGATCGACGGCAACGGAGCCACGAGGCCCAAAGGGTGGGTCCCACGCGGCACAGTACCTGGCCGCGTGGGCCACCCCGTTTGGCCTCGGACCTCCGTTTGTTCTCTTCCTTCGCCCACAGGTCTTCTTCCTTCCAAATATTGACGCCCGTAAATTTCCAGGTGATTTCGTTGACGTTTGGGTCCCTGAAACATTAAAATAAGAAAACGGGGTTTTCTGCCTGTGCAGGGTTAATTCCATAAAAATAGGAAATAAATGAATATTCCCAAAAATCATATAAAACATTGATATAACCCTTATATGATGCAAATATGATTGGAATATAAGCAATTAAAGTGCAAAGTTCATGTATGCATTTTACATGCATCAACATCCCCAAGCTTAATCCATGCTCGTCCTCGAGTATGAAGATGATAAAACTAACATGGACTTTGCAATTTAATACTTAACAATGAATATCAAAGATGATTACTATTGCTACATATAGTCAAATGATTCATTCTTCAAAGGAGTAGCAATATGCAAATAGTTTATGAAGTGATATCAAGTATTCAAGACAAGGATGTTCATTGATAGTTCACAAAGTGTAACATGGTAGCAAGTAATATGGAACACATGTATGCATAATGATAAGTAGAACATCCTACAATGGTCATAGAGTGTAGATGAAAATCTGAATATGATAGGTGTACACTTTGGAAAGATGTATATGTGAGTAGAGGTAAAGCATGCATAAGTTTCATCCAACTTCCAAACTCTTCTACTTAAGTTAATGATTGCAATAAGGTATTCATTGGTGTCAAGCCCCTATCATAGCATCTTGAATGATTAAGGTTAAAGTGAAAGCAAATATGAGTAGTGTGCTTGATAAAGAATGGGTTGAATGTCTCATGCCCCTTGAATACAAGTACTTACACCATGTGTTACTCAACTTGGGAAACAAAGCAAGTTCAATTAAATATCATTGTAAGCATAATAGTATCATCAAGAGCGTCAACTGGGGTACCTCTTGTCCCAAGATATGGAACAAGCCCATATCAAAATGACAAGACAAACAAACAAAATGAACAATCTCAACACCCTTTTTATTTACCATTTGGAATAGTTTTTTATTGCAAGGTGTATCACAGAAGGTTCACCATAGTATGTAAGTAAATTTCCACCATGAATGATGCATGGCTTAGATTAGCGGCCCAGGCGTCTCTCTAACCATTTACACAAACTCATTTAAACTCACTCTATTTCCACATTTATTTCAACATGATAAGCATCCATAGACAAAAGCACATGATATCAACTAAATGAGATGAAGAGCGTGTTGAAAGCTTGCCATGTGACAGCACATATGGGCTAACTTCCAACCCAAAACATTCATCAAGCCACAAACATCATAATCTTAATCACAATGGGTCAAGTTTTATTATGCAAATAAAAGAACATTGTGCATCAAGTTCGTGAGAGCTATATAACCAATTTTTTTCCATTGCAATCAATAACATAAACATTTTCATTCAGAGGTAAGATAACACAAACAACATGTTAAACATACTCGGAATAGCATAAAGCCAATAGGTAGATATGGTGGACTCACTGGAATAACTTTGGTTGAAGGTGTTGGAAACAAGTTTTTGCTTGTTGGAGTTTTTGGGCTAGCAAAAGGGAGAAAGTTGACCATCTAGATGCATGCATGAGTGTCCATAGAACTAACTAATCCATGTTAAACCAAGTGAAATAACAATCAGCACCAAAACATGAATAAGTGATAGCTCTACAAAAAGAATTTGCAAACTATTACTCATAAACAAGCTCATGAATCATGCAACTATATGTATCATTAAAAATCAAGTCAAACATCCCTTTTCCCAATCTTATAAAAGCATCCAACATATTTCAACCCATATTTCCAGTAGCTCTCTCATATATAATTGATAGTGTGGTGGTCTCTCAAGACTCAAACAAAAACAAAAAACGACGCTCCAAGTTTATGCGATAAAGTGTTTCGATCGAAAAACAGAAGTTGGACGTGTGCAAACCGAGAGTGTGTAGGTCCAGCGGGGTTGTCTTCACATCCCCAAGCTTATGGTCTTCACCATCCTTGGATAGCTCTTGGTGCATCTCCTCCAATCCCTGTGAAAAAACTTCAAAACACCGTTTCTCCCATCTCTTTTCTGTGGGGTGCATTAATAGTGATAAACAAATAGGTTCCTTGCTGCATATAATCCTTGAACAAAAATTCATATGACATGTCCAGAAAGTGTATAATGTTGTATGCCTACTCATAAACTCAATTGGATCAAAAAGATTCAACTTAAAAGCTCAAAGCATGCATCAAACAAAATGGGACAGAATCTGTCCAGAAAAACAGCAGCAGCAAAACGTATTTTTCTACCCTACCAAACTTTCTCGAAAAATTCCGAAAAATTCATGCATACAGAGGATGAAAAGTTGCAACTACAGTTCAAATATGAGCTCATTCGGAGTTACAGAATAAGAATTAAAAATCATACCGTGCACTGACTCGTGCAGGAATAAAATCTCCGAACGCTATAAGCAACTTTTTCAAACCAAAAAGGGTAAAACTTGGCACTTTATTAAAAACTCCAGAACCTAAACTAAACAAATCTCTTGTTACAGCAAGAGGACACAAAGAAAAATCACACATAAAAATAACCGGGTTGCCTCCCGCAAAGCGCTTTCTTTATAGCCATATAGCTAGGCTTCTTACTTGTTTTTATTGTGGACGAAGCTCATGAGGGAGCTTGAACTTTGGTGGTTCCCTCTTCCTTGGAAAGTGTTCCATGCACTTCTTGTGTGGAAACTGAAACTTTACATTCCCTTCCTTTGAATCAATGATAGCACCTGTGGTACGAAGAAAAGGTCTTCCAAGAATAATAGGACTAGAGGTTTTACTCCCCATGTCCATGATTAGAAAATCCACAGGCACAAAAGTCATATGTAACTCTACCATAACATCACTTACTTTTCCCAAAGCATGTTTAATAGAGTCATCAGCAAGTGCTAGTTCAATAGAGCATTTTTCAAGATTTTTCAATTCAAGCACTTCATATAGTTCTTTAGATAAAACAGAGACACTAGATCCTAGATCAAGTATGGCATGGTGTGTCTCTTTTCCAATAGTTACTAGTACCTTAGGTATCCACATATCCCCAAGCTTAGGTGGTATCATAGCCTCTTGGTTGTACCTAGCAATCTTTTCTTTCAAGACATGATTAGCAATATAAGAACCAAAACCTGCTTGGTTAGTGTTGATGGAAGGATCACTTGCAAATTTTTGTAAGATAGATATTAATTCATGCAAGCTACAATTTTCTAAGTCAAGCAAAGGATCCTTGACTTCATTAAGCATTTTAACTTCCTCAACTTTCTTTTCCCTATTGTATAGGTTGAATATTTCATAACGGTCATCAAAGACATCTTCAGGTACTTGGGCTTTTTCTAAACTTTCTTTAATTTTCACTTCCAAAAGCAAGCCATCAAGTAGAATGTAAGCATCAGCAATAGTAACATTTATGAAAGAACCCTTACATTCCTTATCCAAAAAGAGTTTAGAGGTTTCAGACAATCCTCTATAAAATATATGCATGAGCATCCAATCTCTCATGCCATGTTCCATTCCATAAGCTATACCTCTAAACCTTTCCCATGCTTTTACCATAGGTTCATCCTCTTTTTGTTTAAAGGTGATAACTATTTGTCTAATATTGTAAACCATTTCTGAAAAACAAAACCTTTCAATGAATGAAGCTTTTAGGTTAAACCAATTGCTAAAATTTTAGGTGGCCATTTTAATATCCAATCTAAAGCTTTTCCAGCTAAGGAATAAGGAAAAAGCTTTACTTTGATCACATTAGCATTGGCATGAGTCAAGTTTAACACTTTGCATCTTTCATTAAATTTGTTAAGATGGAGTAGAGCATTTTCTTTCGGTTTCCCAGAAAAACGGTGTTCATAAATCATTTTAGTGACATTAGGATCTACCTCAAATTTCCAACTGGAATATTCATATCTTGAGGAAAGTTCCTAACACTAAATGGCCAAAAGGTTCTTTTTTCCATTATAGCAAGTTTTTTTTGGTATTTTTAATTTTTTATGCAAAACTGAAATAAATATGATATGATATGCAATGACACTAACAAAACAAATAAATTGCTTTGTAAGTAAAGATGGATAAGATGGTGCTCACGTAGGTGCAACCTCCCCAAGCTTAGGTGTTAGCACAAGTTGGTGACGTTGACTTTGTTGTGAGATGAATGCGATGATGCACACCCTTGGATAAATCTCTCAGCTACGATTCCCCGGCAACGGCGCCAGAAAACGTCTTGATGGTCCCGAAGAGCAAGGCTTGATACCTGCAAAATAAACGGGATTAGGTTGAGACTCCAAGTGCAGAGTGTATAGTAAGTGGAAGACAGTTTTCCCCACGAGGGGTGACTCGAGGGTTTAATATCGAACTCTCGGGGAATCTGAAGTGGTAGATTTATCTTCTTATCCTTCTTTTGGTTACCTACAAAACAAGGTTAGATGTTTTGGTCCTCAACCTCACCTGTGGTTGTCAAGCACAAGGTGTAAGAATGATATCAGGATAGTTATGCAATGCAAACAAGAAATAAATATGCAATGATGGTGGATGCAATGATAAATGATATTTTTGGGTTTTTGAATGATGTATGCAAGATGAAAAGTATTTTTGTATTTTCGGATTTAATGATGGCTGAAAATAGAAAAGTGGTATATGGTGTTGGAAAGGTGTTTCTTATGATTAAAAATGGACTGGGGTTCATGGTTTCACAAATGCACTCTCTCTTTATAAAGTGGTAGACAATGGAACACACACAGTTAACATATGAGATTGCAACACAGGGTTTGATAACAAGTTACTTAGATATATGGGCATCACGTCCTAACATAGAGATCTTTTGGTTATTAACCTCTCTTATACTCCACCAAGATGCGAACTAAATCATAACACCTCAGTAATTAAGATAACTCAGAGTATAGCATTAAGTATCATGACATGAAGTGAAAATAAGAACATGCTAGATCTAGTCATGGAGTAGTGGCAATGGTCACGCCCACATCCCCGGTAGCATGGTATTTTAGTTTATCCCTAGTGAGGTAACAAAGTAAGGTAAAGATACCAAAGTGGATCGCAGAACTTTCTCTCACGTTCACTGCACTAGCCACCCCCCGTTACTCCAACTAATGCACACGTTCCCCCACACACGCTCTCATAAACATGCTTGATCAAAACAAGTAGACAAGAACGGGGTACATAATATGCATCTATACTCATAACTGAAACAAACATTGCAATCTCAAACATATATTAACTCATAAAGATCCACCACAAAGGTATTACAACGGTGACCGTAATCATGTTCAGCAGCTCATACGGTGCTAATTAGTGAAGCTCAAGAGAGGAGAGATACATAAGTTACTTCCACAAACCCATAGTCCAGAGGTGGACTACTCCCTCTTCATCATGGAGACGGTGGAGAAGTCGATGGAGAAGATGGAGACCACGCCGGCAGCGCCCCGCCGGAGTTTTCCCCCTCCAATCTGCAGCTCCTGATCTCCGTTTCGGTGTTTCTGTGTTTGTGCGGCGCTCCTTCCAGAGAACGTCGGGGGACCTTTTTTATAGGCGTTTTTAGGTCAAGACGATGTCGGTGGAGAAAGATCGAAGGCAACGGAGCCACGAGGCCAAATGGGTGGGTCCCACGCGGCCACAGTACCTGGCCGCGTGGGCCACCCCGTTTGGTCCTCGGACCTCCGTTTGTTCGCTTCCTTCGCCCACAGGTCTTCTTCCTTCCAAATATTGACGCCCGTAAATTTCCAGGTGATTTCGTTGACGTTTGGGTC
Organism: Poa pratensis; assembly: GCA_947311845.1. Taxonomy (NCBI): domain Eukaryota; kingdom Viridiplantae; phylum Streptophyta; class Magnoliopsida; order Poales; family Poaceae; genus Poa; species Poa pratensis. Next base: position 40,066,370 of record CAMZMU010000020.1, read on the forward strand.
CCTGAAACATTAAAATAAGAAAACGGGGTTTTCTGCCTGTGCAGGGTTAATTCCATAAAAATAGGAAATAAATGAATATTCCCAAAAATCATTATAAAACATTGATATAACCCTTATATGATGCAAATATGATTGGAATATAAGCAATTAAAGTGCAAAGTTCATGTATGCATTTTACATGCATCACCACCTCACTATGCTTTGCTTCACCAAATGGAATCTTGAGACTCATTTTGAGATCAGACGGTAACTTAAGGGCCACCCTATACTTTGCTAACTCAGCGCCATCGTAGTAGCTCATAACCTTCACAATCACCTTGGTAGTAACACCAAGATAATTGATCATCTGTTGTAGAACATCTGCCCAGTTTCCCTGGAATACTCCCTTTCCTAACTCCGCATCCCTCACTCGGATAGACCTCTTGGGAAATCGCTTATCCATCCTAGCTGTTGGACAAAAGATAACAGAATAAGATTGAAGTAATAATTGCGTGATACTGTTATTCTCAAGTGAATACCCATCATAACAATGTCAAACTCAATTCATTCTAAGACCTCGCACACCTACAGGCTTTCCCTTTCATAGGTTTCCAACCTAAGGTCTAGCAATTGCTCAGATACCATCTGCGGTGACCCTAGTACACCACTGCATAATGTAGTGTACAAGTCGTGACATAACACCCACGGAAGGCCTAATCCGTAAATATTACATCTCTCAGAGTAGTATAACAGAAACATTGAGGGTCCACTTTATTACACACTGCTAAAGATTAGCAGCCAGAAATGCATAAAACATCAACGTCTTCCTCCGACATGGGAGGAATGTCTAGTACTGGAATGTTGATAGGTGTCAACCTACTAGCGACAGAAAACAACAAACTAAGAACCATTGGCTCAACACGCTAAGTAGTACTAGTCTAGCTCTGCTCGGCCTGATTCCTACTATGGTAGTCTAGATCTCGACCTCCTACTCATCGTCGTTGGCTCCGTATGCAATAATGTAGTCGACGCCTTCTACTCCTCCGGACAGATCAGGTGCTTCGAAGTACACCTCGTCGGCATGGTATGCCCCAAAGCTCTCCTCAATGGCCTCCTCAGAGTCTAAGCAGGGGTCAAAAGGGGAACGAATGAGCAACAGCGTTACTTGGCAAGTTTATCATAATGCTTAGATAAGTGAAATGCACTATCTACCATCCTGACCAAAAAGTCAAAGATAAATATGCATATTTTTGTCAAACTTTTTTAGGAAAAGGTTCATTTTAGTTTCAGAAAACTATGCCCCCAGCCTCCACGGTCTTGCGAATCACATGGGATTCCTTTCCCGCCGCGACCAGTAGTTCCCTCCTGGAACAAGGATGTGACAGTCACAATTTGTTTGTTTCACTCTGCAGAGCTGCACCACTTTACCCAACAGTAGCCTGGCTCTTTGTGCTCTCTCAGCACACCATGTGTGCTATAGCCAGAACTCGGGGCAACAAGTCATGTGGAGTCGCTTCCCCGCACAACGCATATCCGCCCATTTGTGACGCGGTCGGTAACTAAGACCACTGGCCCACCAGCCCTCCCGAGCTTCTATTCCAATCACCCCGTCAGGTGGGAAGGTCACGCGCTTCCACGCTGTTGGCCGCCGCAATGGACGCAACGAGGTAATAGCCTGCCGAGGATATGCGAATGAGGGAAGAAACCTCTGACAAGCCCATCCATAGTGAATCTGTTGGCTGATGCTATCAATACGGCACGTAAGGATCACTGGGACATGGGTGGTTAACCCTAGGTATATACTTTCCCGTACAATGGAACCTCCACCACAACATCAAACCGTGGTTCCATTGCCAGCCAACCATATATATATAGCAATTCACATCATTCGAAAATAGGTTTTTCTTTTTCATGCAACGATAAACCATAGTACTTTTGTAATTACTTTGATAAAAATAATCAATCGAGGACATGCAAGTTGGAACTTGCCTTGAGACTGATAAGTAGTGCAGTCTAAAGCTTCCGGTGATTTCGGACCCTCGTGTTCTGAAAATCAACATCATTGTCCATATGAACAATGTTTAAAAATCCAAATTTATGACATTATGCATAGAATGAGATGCTTTTCCCCAAAATTTATTTAAAAGTTTGGTAATGATTTAAATCGTATTTTATTTAGGATGAGTGACATGCCAGTCAAGATATAGTTCAAATATATTTTGAACTTCGTATTTAATTTTCCCAGATTATTTTCTTAAGAAGATATTTTTTAAAATATATCAAAGAATATTCAACTTCAAGATCTTTGAATTTTAAATATAAGAAATAATTTTCAAAAATTCCATTTGAGATTTGATTTAGATAACTTATTTTCTGCTAATATGTGTAGCTATTTTTAAAGTATTTTTAGGATTTTATTTGAATTTATAGTGAGTTTTGAAATTTGGAAGAATTTCATAATTTAGTGAAAAGACAAAAATGTCCCTGGTCAACCTCTGGTTGAACCAGGTCAAGGTTTGGGCTCGGGTCCGGTCAACCGACCGAGCCACTCCGGTTAACTCTCTCTCTCTCTCTCTCTCTCTCTCGCCCGTGCTCAAGCTCGCTCTGGCGACCGAGTTGCCCGCGCCGTCGCCTCCTTGCTCCGGTTAACTCTGGCGCCGCCTTGCTCCGGTTAACTCCGTCGCCGCCTTTCTGGTGCGGTCGCGGTTCCTTAGCTCATGCTCGAGCTCCTCCATGGCTGTGCAGGGTTTCGTCCCCTGTGCCGCCATGGTGCTGGTTTTGAAACTCCGCTTCATCTACTGGCCCCCTCCAATGGTAGCGCAAGCACTGCCTTGCCGCCATGGAGCTACGGCCGTGGACGCACGGTATGTTCTGCTTCTTCCCCTCTTCTTCTCCTAATTCTTCTAGTCTCTCTACTAGCTCTGGATGCTACTGGATTTAGATTAAGCTCGATTTACTATGATTTATTAGGTTCTTGATGAACTGGAGATGATTTCTTGATGAACTGCTCCTGTATATGCACTGTCTACCTTCTGTACATCAAGAATGAGATGAATGGTGCAGATCTAGCAGTTGTAGATCATTCCATTACCTCTGGAATTACTGTTGGAGCATTTCTTGCTCACAGATAAATCATCTGATGCTTGGAACATGATTTAAGCTACATAATAATCATAACTGAGCTAGAACATGCACTGCATGAGCTAGCAGTGATGTTAAAATTATTTACGTATGATTTGTGCATGTTTGGCCTGCTGTGATGCTTCCAATTTGGAGTTACACAGTGGCTATCTTGTATAGAAATGCTTTTATGTTTTCCTGTCCTTCTCTCAGTGTACAGATGTGCATAGCACATCTAATATAGCTCTGCTGGTTCACTGCCTTGTGTATAATTTGGTAAAGCAAATAAGAACAGATACTACACTACTTTCTAACTTCCCTTGCCCTTTTCTTAACAAGCAACTGCTAAGCACAGCAACTGCACTCCCTTTCTTTCTCTCCCACAGCATATGCCTTGCATAACAAGGTTCTGTTAAGAACAGGTGCATCTCTTTCTCTCTTAGCATGGTTATGTCATTTACAGAACCTGCTACAGCTCTCTCTAGCACTCAGAATCAACCTGCTGTTGTTGAGCAGCTTGAGCTTCTGGAATATGATGATAACCTGCGTCTTGTGGTACGCCTGCTCCTCCTCGCTGCTTCAATGATCCTAGGGTGTATTTCTCTAGCTGAACATGCTTTTAACTTGGTGCTTAGGTTCCAGACATGATCTGGTTGTGTGTATGGATGTTCTTGGATTAGAACATATGTGTGGATGAGGTGTTGGGTGTTCTGGTAAGTGTGAAATGTGTTTGGTGTTGGGTGTTCTGGTAAGTGTGAAATGTGTTTGCTGTGGTTGCTGCGAGCTGTGTGTGAGTTGTGCTTCGTTTGGTCCTCTATTTATCAAGCTTGGTGATGATCTGGGCTTGTGACACCAGGATACCTCGAGCTGCCTTATTTGACTCCTTTTGGCTATCCCTTTAACCCTGGAGATAACCTCCTACTGTTTTTGCGCAGTTCTTCACCCCTTTCTGATATGTATTGAGTCACTGTTCTTATCCAACATCGGATATTTGTGGGATCGTGGCTTGGCTGTGAAGGAATGATTTCTAATGTCGGTTTGTTTTATTTTCACTCAAGTGTATGTGTTGTTAAGCTAATCAATAGCTTAAAGAGTGGGATTAGGATCCATTTGCCTAATACATTGGCAAATGTGATACCAATTTTGTATTATGTTGCCCTTGTTAAGTTTAAATTCTGGCATTATTTATAATTGGAATTCTGCTGCTTTTGTATGCTATCTTGATGATCAGATCAACTAAATCTAGTTCAAGTTGCCTTGTCCCTACTTGTATGTTGATTAACACTGGAAATGCCTTTGCCCCTTTGTTGCCTTGCTCAGAATTAAATCTGATATATTCTTGGTTGCCTTTTTGCATTCCAATTCCTTTAACTTAAAGCTTAATCAAACCTCTGTTTTGATTTGAGCAATGCCAGATTTTTATTAAACAAAAGTCAGCACCAAATGGTGTTGACGACATTTTAACACTAACCCCCATTTGTTCTTATATGTGATATTTGTTTTGCAGGTTTGAAGATCTCCAGGAGATCAGTAAAGAATTAGCTAGGCTAGTTAGGAACTTTGTTATTTAATTTCTGTAACACCCAATGTTGTAAAGACTTGTTGTAATTATTTCAATTGAATTCGTTGGATGAAATTCCAGAAGTTATTTGTATTATGTTGTAAATACTCTTTGTTGTAAGATTTGATAATAGAATTCAATTTTATTGTAATGATATTATCACAAATTTTGTAATGGATATTTTGTGTTAATAGAATTTTTATTTGTGTGTGAAATAGATTGGACAAGTTATAGAATTGATTTGAGTTGAAATTTGATTAGAACTCCTTTTTGAGTTCACATACTCAATTTTAAGAAAATATCTGGTTTGAAAATATGACTCAGGTTTATCGACACCTCTCGACTAACTGTCCATGACTGACTCCCAGTTCATCGACACTCGTCTGGTATCGACCCTCAATCCTTTTAACACAAAAGCGCGAATTTTTTCCAAATTTCACCAAAACATGCATGAATGCACAAATGCAAATTCCTAATTCTACCCTCTCGAGTCCTATAACTGCAGGGTATTACATACAAAGCCCAGTAAAAAAATCAATAACCCAACAAAAACCAACAAATAGACATATATAACTTTAAAACAATGGAGCAGCCGAAATTTTAAAATCCAAAGACAAATGACCAAAAGCGCAGTGTTACACGAATCTGGACAACAAAATGATCATACTTGAGAGTGATGGACGGAGTGTTAACAAAAATCTCGGCTAACTGAGAGTAAGCAAAAGCGTTGATTTTTCGTGTATTAATACATGTATAAGCCTTTATTATTAAGATTGCATAGTGGTGATTATGGTGATGGTAGGCCACGATACCTCCATTGTTGAATGTTTATTTTAATAATGATAGTACATCTAAAACTATAAGACGGAGTAAGCTTCTCCGAACCATATAAAGGCACGCCCAACCCCTGCAAAGGGTTTGGTTAGGGTATGCCAAATTCCGTCAAATATGCAAATGTAACTCAACCAACCACGTACGAGAAAAAAGACGCCATGTCCGAATTGAATTACAGCCTTGACCACGTCTGAATCATACTACAACTCTGCCACTCCGTCGAGGAAAATTCTTGTGTGTAACCATAAGATAGGTTATAGTATTGAGAGAATGGCGAGGAAGGTTGCCGTGAAAATCAAGAAATGGGTTCGACACGAGGTTTTGCCTAGGTTCGAGCCCTCACAATGGAGGTAAAGACATACTTTTGCTTGTGTTGTGTTGCGTGTATTGGGATCTATGTCTCCTGTTCAAGTGAATACTGGGTCGTGTCATATATAGAGCGATGCGGTCGGGTTATCATTTTGTCTGAAGTTACATCAGTTACTCTCATGTTCCATCGCATACCAGCTCCTAGTGAATAATCCTATGCTAAGTCTCAGATCCTAATTTTATTAAAGTTTTTTTATAAACACCTATTGACCCTTCCTTTAGTCTTATATCTTGATCATTCAATTTGTTGGTGAAATTATACTTTCAGATTGTGTTGTATCATATACCTTGGTGAAATTAGACTGCACACTTCTTCACCTTTTGTAGGCGCATAAGGCTACACCATGTTGCAAGGAAGGGAGTAGAGAAGGCCAAAGATAAAAAAAATGTTTTAAAAATCTTCTAATTGCAATGCAGGGAGTCACATGACTCTCGAACTTAATGTCGTGGTTAGAATTTCCTTTATTATCATGCACGTACATGGAAAGGGATATCATCAAAGGGGTGTCATCTCACATGGATATAGGTGCACCTAGCATTGACTCCATTGACTTCAGAATGAAACATAACAATTATCTTAACGTATCGATTATGGAACCCTATGACTAGAATTTATTCCTATGGCCCTCGGGGACGCTTTAGTACGGCCATAGACCCGTACTCTCTCATAACTTGAGGATTGGGTCATATCTTAACCATATTCACTTTAATTGTTCTCTATTTATTTTGCAACTATGCTACTAATCAATCTTTCCTTCAATCACAGTTATCGCCAAGCAACTTTTCTAAGCCAATTCCTTTAGCTCCACGTTTATTCATCGTGCATTACTTATCAAAACATGATATGAACAATTCCCTATACTTATGGGTATCGAGACACTTTTCTGACACCGTTGTCGGGGCGCATATCGCTTTCGGTAAGCTATAGTTGGTAAGAGAATAAAAGTTTTGCTTACTGTCATTATGCGTACTCAACTGATATCTACGTCTTTAAATAATTGTTTACAAACAAATTAGTGAGGCTACCCACTAGCCTAATGAGGCGAAACATTTATACATTTGGTGCTATCGATTACGCGAAAACGAACCAATACACATGTGATGGAAGCATGCATCAAAAAGAGTATCTTAGGACAATCGAGGATGTATCTATTGTATTAGGCCCTGTTTGGAACACAATAACTTAAAACGTAGCAAGAGGAAAATACAGAAATTGAGATGTATGTATCCTGGATTCCTAAACGAACCAAAACCATAGGAAAATTTCAAAAAGGTCGTTTGGATGTCACTCTGAAAAACACATAAATTGTTGACACAAGGAGATGAAAACATTAGTTAAGACTTCATGTTAGTTTTCCTCCAAAATTCTTATGGAATAGCCTATTCCATAGAAATTTCAAAGAAATTTTAGATTCCTATTCCGTTGTTCCAAACAACACCACAATTTTCTTGGTTCCAAACGGGCCCTAAGTTTTTAGGACTATCTCATGGAACTCTCATTGCTAGATGTCACTCTCATTGCTAGATGTCACTCTCATAGCTTGACCAACTGGGTTTTATCGAAAAATCTGTATGCAAGATTGTTTACTCATGATAAGAAATTATTGGAAAATTCTTTGGTGGAAGTTCTGATAACCGAAAGGTTGAATGTAATTTTATACTCTTAATTACAAATTAGTTATTATTTCCTCCGTATCAAAATATAAGACTCTGCTAGAAAGTCTTATATTTTGATACGGATGGAGTATTATTTGTTTGTTCACCGGTTGCTAGCAGTGTGGTCAAATCAATCACGCTTCCAGCACGTAATTTCAGATTGTTCCAGAATTGGTTCAACGATTACGAGCTGTGATGGTTCTCGTATGGTTGTAGGCATTGTGAGAGTTACCCACCCCGTGTCGACATTTTCCCTCTCGCGGGAAGATCGGGAGAAGAAACTTGTGCTCCCTCAGCTTAGACGAAAGGCCATGAAGATTGAAGATGCGAAGCAGCGCCACATCATCAACAAAATGCACGTCAACGACAAAGTAATATTGATGGCTACGAGCAAGCAGTGGAGGGGAGGTGCCAGGCAAGACCTAATCTGATTTGCTGTTCAGTATTTATTTTATAATATGGTATGAAAAATAATACTCCAACGTTCAAAACAATTAATCCTTGGTTTCTTTTCTTCTCTTTACTTTTGTTTTGGCCTCTGTATTAGTTAATTTGTGGTTCAACATGATTTTGTCTTACCTAACCTGCCAACTGGCTAACTATTCGGACATTTCATTTATCTCTTCTCTACTATATAATATTGAAAACGGTGATGGTTGGCGGCGGTAGGTCAAAAGAATAAGGAAAAAACCGATTCGGACCGCGTACACGATCAGAGCTCAAATCCTAATCGATGTCCTATTTCTATGCGCCTGTCGGTTAGATTAGGAAAGAAAAGCAAACCGGTCAAACACCGCTAAGAAAACCGCGGGTCAAACACCGTCTAGCCATCCCCGTAACGCAACAAAAGAAAACAAACTAATCCTCCTCCCGCGATCCCACGAACTCCCCTCCTACAGCCGCCTTCGCCTTGACAGAAGGTCGTCTCCACCATCAGCCGTGAAAGCTCGCTGCCGCGATCCCCTACGACGCCGACGGAGTATAAGTCACGTTGCAGCGTGCTCTTTCCTCGGGCAGCGAAGCCAACAATGGCGGCGACCCGGGTTGCTGGACATGCACTCCGCCGTCGATCTCCTGGTCTTCTCCGCCGAGCAGCCAACGGCTCTGGACTCCAGAGAACCGAGAGTGATCTCCAGCTCTATTTGTTGCGGGCCACGATGGCTTCATAGTCTCCTCGGCCGACGATCTGTCCGCAGGTGCCCTAGCTTCTTTGCCATTATCGTCGAAACGGAGGTTGGGTAGAGGAATATCTCCCTGGAATTTTGACATGCTCCGCAGTGTTGGACAAATCATTCTGGGGCAGCAGCGGCGACCAGGGAAACAGAGAAGGGAAGTGGCCGGGCGACGTCCACACGCCGGGGAAAAAATAGAGAGCCGCTCCTGGCTGAGCAGAGGCGGGGGCGCGCCACCCATGTCGCTCTGTCGTTGTAGCCGTGATGAGGAGGAATAAGAGGAGAGGAGGTGGTGCGCCGTGGTGTTCGCCGTCAACGGATCGGGCGGGCGTGGGCGTGATCCAGTGTTTCTTCGAGTGAATACCTGCTTCAGGCGTGCGGCCGCACGCACGGACTGCCGGAGGTTCACAGGCTGACAGGATTTTGACCATGTCCAAGGGGCTTTAGAACTGGAGCATGGATCAACATGGACCTCATCTCCTCGTTAACCAGATTGAGGAAGATGTGGGAGGAGAGATTGAAGTGCACAATCAATACCTGGCCTAAGCATGTGTTCGTATAATGACGTTCAGATTAGAACTTGTTTTCTTTTGTGTACAGAGTATGTGTTGTGGTGTAGCCTCATGTTCTGATTCTGTTTCACACTTGGTATTTGGGTCAGCAAGCGACATAGTGGTATCTAGGAAAATGAAAGATTACCCATGCTGGATTCGGAAGTTGGAAGACAGAACTTGAGTCACACCTCTTAGCGGCAATGGACTCCGTGGTGCTATCACTCCGAAATTGGGGACTAGACCTGCATAGTTCCTTTGGAAAGAATCTGTCGCTGTCATTGTGTAAGAGGTTTGTTGAAAAACGCCCCAATCAACCATGAAGAAAGCTTAAGGTGATTCTCATGTATGTCGAAATATGTGCTATAAAAGACATGCATGTTACCACATATAATACACTCAAATTTTACGGCCTTACATTGCTTGTCCATTCCTCGATCATGTTCCTTGTGCACAAACTCAATACGAAGAAGGTATTTGCTTAGACAATCCGATGATTCCTATTTTTACATTCGTCGCCCGTTGCAACGCACGGGCATTTTGCTAGTTGGTACAATACTCAATCATCAGCGTACGTGCACTCACGTCGTCTGTCAACCAGCCAGAAAGTCAGACGTGGCAACCATAACAAGCTTTTTTTTTTTTTGCGAAATACAGTAAAACACAGACGATCACAAACACGTGCATACACTCACCCCTATGAACGTACACACGCACATCCTACCCGTATGAGCACCTCCGAGAGACGTGGCAACCATAACAAGCTTACATTTCACTTCTTCCATCTAATTAATCATACCCTTTCGCAGACTCCATTATTCAGCTCTAAAGAAAAAGCTGGGAAGTTGGTTTTGTGAAAGAGAAATATATCATTCACCATTGTCGATCATCCACCCACACATACACTTCTCCGAGGAACATCAATATTCACTCAACAATGGCGCCACCGCATAAGTTCCAGATGACGGTCGGGTGGTCGGCCTCGGCATTTGTAGCCGCCGTGCTCGCCCGTCTAATCCGCAAGGGCCTTGAGCTGCTGGCTGAGCTCGACGGGGCTGCGGTGGGCCACCTCCGCCGCCTCGAGGGACTCCTCACTTCTATCTGGCTTCTGCTTGACGCGGCCGACGCTGGCGCCATTGATTTCACCCAGCGCCCTGTTCAAGACTTGCTCGATGCCGCCTACTCCGCCGACGACGCTCTCGACGACCTTGAGTGCGCTCTCCTCCAGGTCGGCACGGCAGGAGGCGGCGAACACGCTGTAGACCCCAGTTCACCTGCATCTGGGGCCGGCGCCTCAAGGAAGCCACGCAGCCCTCTAAGGTTATTTCTATGCTTCAGCCCACCCAGAATTGCAGCTGCTAGCAGGGGTAGCGCCGCTAGCCCTCACCGGAGAACCTCAAACAACAAGAAGAGCAGCATCGACTTGGACGGACTAAGAGATGCATTCGAGATGTTGGCACAAGCCGCGTACAGGTGCACGTCCATGTACGAGCACGTTGTGCCGCGGACGAACTATGCCACCATCCTTTCAGTAAAATCAGGGGTGCAGAACCAGGAGCAGTACGTGATATGTACGACCTCTTCGGTAGGGAGGCTGAGGTGGATCAAATCATGAAGAAGGTGAGACTCGGCGACGATCTGCGCTATCGCCTTGGGGTTGGCGTCCTCCCTATTGTCGGCGCCCAGGGTGTTGGGAAGACAGCGCTCACGCAGCTCATCTTCCACCACCAGATCATTAAGGCCGAGTTCCCGGTGCGTATGTGGGTGCACGTCTCCGGCACACTTCTGCTCAGCAAGCAGCTCATGGTTCAGATGATGCATCGGCTTGCAGGAGATGCCAATGACACCGAGGACATCAGGGGGCTTCTGCTGGAGCAGTTGACCGGCAAGAGGTTCTTGCTCGTGCTCGACGGTGTCACAGATATTAGCGATGCCCAATGGAGAGATCTAATGGACCTGCTGCAAAACGCTGGACGGAGGAGTTTGATCATGGTGACAACTCAATCCGAAAGTGTTGCTACAATAATAGGCACAATGCCCGCACTGTTCCTCAGCCCTCTGGCATTCGACGATTATTGGAAGATGTTCAAGCATTTTGCATTTGGGAGTGTAGATGAGAGCGAAGATTGCACTCTGCTGGGGGATGAATGGGACGACCTTGAAGAGGAGGAGGATGAGCTATCACCGATGGAGCAAATCGCGTATGAGATAGCCAAGAAAATGGACTGCTCGCCATTACCAGCACGGGTAATTGGGCGCTCACTTTACTTCCGGCAGGGCGAAGAAGGCCACTGGAAAAATGTGCTGGATGACAACTTGTGGTTGTGGGAGCAGCCAGACATTGGTGGGATCTCGCCAGCATTGTGGCTGAGCTACCAGCACCTCGATCCCCGCCTCAAGCAGTGTTTCGCATATTGTGCAGTGTTTCCAGATGACTATGTGTTTGGAAAGGAAGAATTGGAGCATATGTGGATGGCACAAGGGCTGATATATTCTGAAGATCGTGCAGCAAGATTGGAGGATGTCGCACGAGAGCTCTTTGATGAACTTTCTGAACGATGCTTCTTTCAGCCTCTGGGAAGAAACAGATACGTCATGCACAATATGATGCAAAAGTTAGCACGAGCGGTCTCAGCGAGTCAATTTTACATGGTAACTGACAGCTCAGGAGAAGTGCCACAAGAAGTTCGTCACCTGACAATCAGGACTAACAACCTGCTGAAGTTAAAGATGGATTTGGCATTGCAGCTCTCACCTTCCCCTGATCACCATTTCCTTCAGCGGGTTCGTACAATTCTGTTCTTCGCAGACTTCAGTGACTCAGATGATTTTTTGGAAGTTTTAGCCGAGATATTCTCAATTGCAAAGAGTGTGAGAGTTCTTAGCTTATCGTATGCAAACATTACATTTCTGCCTGCTGAGATCGGCCTGCTCCGACACCTCCGGATTCTCAATCTGTCCAGGAACATAATCACCGATCTTCCAGAGACAGTGTGCCAGCTTCACTTACTGCAGGTGCTGGATGTCAAGTGCAATTCTCGTTACCTCCGTCCTCCCAATGGCACTTCAAATTTGATTCACCTGAGACATCTTCATGCAAGTGAATTGTTTCTTTCGGGCATATCTGACATACATAATCTCTCAAATTTGCAAGAGTTGGAGGCACTCCGTGTTGGCAGTAGCACGAAACTCATTGCCTTGCAACAAATGATGCAACTCAGAGGCGCACTTCACATTGCAAATCTCCGCCAGTGTGATGTTAGTGAGTTCAAGAAGGGTATCTTGAAAGGATTGAGTCACCTAAATAAATTACACCTGTCTTGGGCTAAGTCTGTGGGCGAAAGCGAAGATATTTCCATGGATGAAGAGGTACTTGAGTGTTTGCAGCCACATGAGAATGTAAAGGTTCTGAAAATTACAGGCTATACAGGCATCAGATCTCCATCATGGATGCTTAAGACCTCGTGCTCACTGTCAAATGCGACATCTATGTACTTATCAGATTGCATTAACTGGGAGAGCTTACCTCCCTTACATGACATGCCGTGCCTTGAGGTTCTTGAGATCAGACAGATGCATTCTATTAACAAGGTCGGTGCTGTTCCTCAACGATCTGATAAACAATTGTTCCCAAAGCTCAAAAGGCTCGTTATCGAAGACGCTGTGCATTTCACTGGATGGTCGAGAGGCAACCCAACAAGAAACACAACATTTCCCTGCCTCTGCAAGCTTGAGATAAGGAATTGCCCCAACCTGACATCCTTTCCAGATGTCCCCCTTTCACTTACTATCATGATCATTGAGAATGTTGGTCTTCATATGCTGCCAATGATTCATGACAAACAATCATCAGAAGGAGAGGCCATGTCAACATCAGAAGAAGGTAGATGGACATCACGGCTCACCACATTACAAATACATCAGTGCCACGGACTAAGGTCCCTAGGATCAGGCCTTCTTCAACAGCAGCACCTCCTACGCTCTCTTGAGGTTCTGTCAATCAAAAACTGCGACAACGTAATCTGTGAACTGTCTGACGGATTCAAAGATCTCACTGCGTTGAGGGACCTCTCGCTATATGACTGCCCGAAGCTGCTCATCGACAAGTTTCATGCATCACTACGAACACTGGAGATCAGCGAGTGCTTCATTGCGCAGGGCGGGTGGGTGGACGAATACCCTTTCCTCTTCTCATTATGGACACTAAAGATCAGTGGTTGCTCGCATGTAAGCGCTGATCAGTGCAGTAAGATTGAGCCTTTGGAGTGGCTGAGCTCTTTGTTCAATGTGTACAGTCTTCAGTTGGAGAACACATTGTTTGTGAGATTGAACATGTTTGACAAGCTTCATTCTCTTGAGATACTTGAGATTGACGGAAGTCACGCATTCTTTGATGGTTCATCAGTATTTGAGTGGCTGGAGAAGCTGCAGACCCTCAGCATTAGGAACTGCAGCGAATTGTGTGAGCTTCCAGAAAACCTGTTCACTCTGTCTGCATTGGAAGAGCTGTCTGTAGAGAACTGCCCCGCTATTCAGGCATTGCCAGCAAACGGGTTACCAGCGACATTGAAGACATTCTCCATGTCTAAGTGCAGTCCACACCTAACTCAGCGGTGTCTCGATGACGAACTTGATAGGCCAAAGATTGCAAAGGTTGGTGTCGTCTACATTGAGGGGCAAAGTATTATTACTCCAGAAGAATAGTGTGATATTTGTGTTACCCTGTATCTAAAGAGACTGTATGTTCGAACTAACTCAATGCATCCAGCTGAATCGTTTGAAATCCTTACTGCTCCTTACAGTTACCTATATTCAGTTTTCACAAAAGCTGTATACTACACATTCTTTTATGTAGAGACATGTGAAATTAAATAATATGGAAATGTGGCGATTGCCTGTTTGAGTTGCTATGAATTTCTACAAGTGTATTTTTTCTTCCGACACATGGTGTGTCGAGGCTGCACTTTTTTTTTTTTTTTTGCTAACCAGCTGAAGCTGCAGTCATTAAGGCCATTAGCAGAAGAGCTCAAGATTTTTTTTTTAAATGGAGGCAAAATTTTTGCCTCGATCTATTAATTAAGGAGAGAATTGCCCAGATAATTTACGGGAAACCGGGCGAAAACCGAAGAGCTCAAGAAATCAAACAGAGCAAATATTAAACGAATCTTCTAGTTTTAACATTCTGTGATCTGTAGGAATTGTATACAGAGATGTCTCTAACATAAGTACTGGTGAGTTTGTTCATCGCAAGAAAAAAAACTGGTGAGTATGAGTTTGTAGCCCAGTAAAATGCCAGTATGGTTCTGTGTCCTGGACTCCAAGCTACCGGCTGTAAGTCTATCACTAGAAATAAAAGAGCGTGGAGAGAAGCACAGTATTTCCACACTAATAATCCCCGGAGGTTGGATACCTTTACCACCGGATAATCGGAGTTGCCCTAGTCTTCGCGTCGTCGCGGGCAGGTGCCCCGCTACGCTCCGGGCGAGTAAGGGTTCCCATCGACGTTTTGCTGCTGATCCGTCGCTGGGAGCTAAAGAGGAGAGACAGGGTATCTGGCCGCGCTGTCGGATCCGTGATGATCCAACAAGGAATTGGGGATCGAATCGACTCTAGGTCTACAGTAACCTATAACTGAGACAAATCAATGTGAAACCAAGTACTATCATGATGGTGCATGCCTGATAAATGCTGCTAAGTACTTCACGCAGCGTGAGGTATAAGATCTTTGCCGATGTGCATTTTTAGTCGAAAGCGCACATATTGCTAAGAATTACGGCAACAACGTGTGGGGTAAAGGTTTTAATGTGATCTATCCATGGGCAAAACCGAGTAACGAGCTCTCTCGTTTCGATTTGACAGAATTGCTGACAAAAAATTACTGGAGATCAAGTATTTAACATACTATTCATGCAGTGATTATACAGGGGCATGGTCATGCAGTTACGAATAATAAGCATTACAATGTGCATATAAATAGGAAGAAAGGCGCACGTCAGATCTTTATTTTATTTTATGTGAAACCAAGTACTATCGTGATGGTGCATGCCTGATCGATGCTGCTAAGTACTTCATGCAGCGTGAACGTGGTATAAGATCTTTGCCAATGTACTTTTGTAGTCAAAAGCCCACATATTGCTAAGAATTACGGCAACACCGACACTAGTGGAGACAGGGCCTACTGTCCCGGCTCGTGAGGGGTTTTAGTCCCGGTTGGCCAACCGGGACAGGCCAAGCGGGACTAAAGGGCCAACCTTTAGTCCCGGCCCTGTTACCAGCCGGGACCAAAGGCCCCCCACGTGGCCGCCGCGGAGCGCGCTGGGGACAACCCCTTTAGTCCCGGCTCGTATAACGGGCCGCGACTAATGATAATTTTTTTTTTTAGGGTTTAGGGTTTATTTGTTTTCTTTTTATTTATTTCTTTCTTCAAAATAGTTTTCGTATTTCTACGCTACCACATACCGTACACGTTCGTGCATATATATAAGATAACTTGTCTTACGATCGAGCATACAAATATATACAATTTTGATAGTTACATGGAGATCACAATTACCGGGACTAGAGCCCGTCTATTCGATTACACGGCCGGGGATCATCAGTAGCGTCTATTCACACTAAATTCTCCGGCGTCGTCTACCATCTTTTTAACAAAAATCCCGCCAGTTCCTCTGCAATTCCTAGTAGGCATTGCTTTGGTAGGAGCCGATCCCGCATTCTCTCGAACTATATAAGAAAAGGAGATCAATATGAACATCAATCATGATAACAAAAAGTGACGGTAATAAAATAATGTTGTGAATGTATTGCTTACGTCGAGTCTATAATCATTGTGCTCAGTGGTAAACGTGCGAATGAACTCGCAAACGTAGTATCCACATAGATTCGTCCCGGTGGCTGCCTCGCGCACTTTACGAGAATAGAATTCAATCAAAATAATAATCTAGCATCATAATTGTATTGAAACTAGAATTAAAGAGATGCGCGGACATATCTCGTACTACTTACCGTGACCGGAGTAAACGTCAGCTTCTCACTAAAGGAACCCGTCACCACACTCCTGAACAGGTTTCAAACCCTGCCCGCTAAAGAAAATGAATTAATGAATGAGTTATTCATTACCGGATATCTCATGAAATCAACGAAGGAGACCGATATAGCGCGAAAATTACCTCTGGAGCATGTCCTGCATGTTGCGGAGCTCTTCCAGGTGTCTCTTTAATGGGTCCATGACTTCAACTCTTCCCTTATCAACTTGAATGTCTAGCAGACTCCAGTGGAACCTGCACACGTTTATATATACGTCAGTAACTCATCAATTACACTTAACATCGAGTAAGCAAAAGTGAATGTGTACAACAGAGTAAGACCCTCACTGGAAGTTGTAAGGAAACAGTATGTGGTCACAGAAATGTTGCTCCGTTAGAAACCTTAGAAGGTTTTCCGCCGTCTCGTCGGGTTTCGTCGTTAGCGAATGTATATGTACTTTATCTGGGTCAATGAACCCAACACTATAGATCTTTCTTTTACATTCCCGGATCTTCATTCTGCATAATAGAGTACAAAAGGATATAATGAGGATAATTACATGCAATGAACTAAACAACTGAAAAACTGAACAACTTATATGTAGACAATGAATTCAACAACTTACAGACAATAGCAACTCATGAGAGTTTTGTCGAGGTCGTCGAAATTGTATAACTGGAAGAGTTCTGAAAACTCAACATGGACCTCTTCGGGTCGGAAGAAGTACTCATGTGGGACTTTCGCGACGATCATTGTTCTGCCCCCCCCCCCCCCTACCACACTCAAGTACCATTCATGCAAATTCCGCATTTGTGTTGGCAGTTGTTCTAACTTCTCTTTGCTGACCAAAGGCTTCCCTGGGACATATGTAGGGACAACATCAGCCATGGGTAACTTGTCGTCATGGGAACCTAGCAATTCAGCAACAGTCACACCCATAGCGGCCGCCAACTTCGCAGCTTCTTCCATATCCTGCTGCAGCACCTGGGGAACGTTTTCGGATAACACCTTGAGGGGTGGGATCGATTGTTTGGCCTGTTCTCCGAGCTGGGGAACGTCCCTTCTGTTCCCGCTTGCACTTTTACCTGATTTGCTCCCGCTTGCACTTTTACTTGATTTGCTCTTCTCCACTTCCTTCCGAAGTGTGCGTAGATAGTCATCTGGCTTATGGTGCAACTCATATTGCGATTTTGTGTTCAGAAAATCACGTGCCCACGCTTTTTGCTTCTCGGTGTATACCGGGGCGGGCTTGGGTTTCTTCTTTGCAAAATGCGCATCTTTTTCGGCCATTGCGATCGCCGCGGTTTGCTCGTCAGTACGATCGTAAGTTCTGATCGGAAGATTCTTATGAGGTACTCTTGGGAGGGGCGACATTTGTCGTTTTGGAGCACGCTTCCGCTTATTGTCCTTAGCGGGCAAAGGCGGCGGCGAAGACGGCCGACCCAAGTCCGGCGGCGGAGATCGAGATGGACTCGCGCTGTGGTGGTCGTAGTCATGGGGTGGGCTTCTTGGAGGTGATGGAGGTGCAGGTGACCTGCGACGACTCGGAGGCGGTGTTGTCCTTGGCGTCGAGCCTGGAAACTTGATGTAGTTCTTGTCCCATAGAATGATATCACCCACAACTTCTCCGAGTGTCCTCTCATCTTCAGGTCCAGGGATGTCAAGCTCCGTATCATGAAACCCCGATACGATTTCATCCACCCCGACTTTAGCATAGCCAGCTAGAATCTCACGGTCTTGCCAGCGTGCGTCAGGTGGACAAGGTAAAGCATATCCGACCGCCACCTTCATGGATATGTTCTTCAATTTCTGATGGAGCTCACAAGATATTGAATCCTTGATTCCATCCACGGGGTAGCCGGGACCGCCATCTATCATCCGCCGTGCATCGTCAGCCGGGACCTCCGAGTCACCCACGCTGCTTTTCCGCTGAGATGGGCCGGCGGTAATATCGAGTACAGGATCTTGCAGGCGCACTACTCCTCTAAGTTCGTCAATCTGCTGCTGCTGCTGGTTAATTCTGGCGAGCAACTGGTTGAACTTGTCTCCCTCCTCCTCCTGCTGTCGCTGCTTTGCTCTCGCTCGGCCTCTGTAAGTTTCTACGTCTTTGGCAAACCCAAGCCACCACGGATACTTAGGGCCAAAGCCTCGTGTTCGTCCTCCTTTTTCGTCATTCCCGAGGACCAGTGTCAGCAAGTCTTTCTCTCTATCGGGACGGAACTTTAACTTCCCCTCTTTAATTTCTTTCACCACTTTAAGCCAATTTTCCCTGGGTATCCTAATCCCGTCACTTCAAACAAGGTCCCCTGTTGTTTCGTCGTATGAACCCCCATGCGCAAGGAACCAATTTCTTGCCCTCAATTCCCATTCTTCGCGCATCCATTCTGGTTCGATCCCTTTAGCAAGCAGCTCTTGCTCTTTTTTATCCCACTTTGGCATGGCAGTCTCGTAGCCCCCTGGCCCCAATTTATGGTGATATTTCTTCTTCTCAGCATTTTTCTTGTTCCTTACTGATATCGCCTTGGCATCTTGTGACTCCTTGTACTCCTTAAATGCGTTCCAGTGATTCGCCTGCTTCGCTAGATAGCCTTCGAATACTGGAGCAGTCTTTTTCTTCAGATATTCTTGCCATAATCTTTTCTTCCACACCCGGAATAGTTCGGCCATCTTCGTAAGAGTCCACTTCATGACTTTCTTCCTCAATTTTGCAGTGTCGGCAGGATCCTCAAATTCTGGCAGGGTGAAATGTGCCATGAGGTCATTCCAAATACCCTCTTTGTACCTTTCGGCGACATACTCACTATCGTTCGCCCCTTTGCGCTTATTCCAGTCTCGAACGGTGATCGGGACGTGATCCCTAACCAGAACTCCGCATTGTTTTTTAAATACATCGGCAGCCTTCTTGGGTTCCTTCGGTTCGCCCGTAGGGGATATGACCTCAAATGTATAATGCGTAGATGGGGCCAACTTTTTGGTCGGGCCTCGTTTGGAAGATTTGCTCGATGTGGAGGCCTAAGAGAAGAAACATTCGTCAATTTATATATACAACTCAAGTAATGCATCTACTGATCGCCGAACTTCATATATACAACTCAAGTAATGCATCTACTGATCGCCGAACTTCATATATACCTCGCCGGACTTCGTTATCCATCATCGGAGCTATCGCCTTCTCCATCATCGGAGCCGTCGGCTTCATCCTCACTTCGGTCGACCTCCATTCCATCCCCGGAGGGGTTCAGATACGACGACGGAGATTCGACTGGATCAGCACCTGGGGCGTCGTGGATTATATTCTCGAGAATTTCTTCCTGTGTTAGGTCTCTGCGGATTGGACTAGGTGGATCCATAGTTTCTGCAAAATGCACACAATATTATTTCAAAATGCATAATATTATCATCTATAAATTCATCTATAAAATTGCATCTATAAAATTCCATCTATAAAATTGCATCTATAAAATTTTGCATCTTAAATTTGCATCTAAAAAATTCCATCTATAAAATTGCATCTAAAAAATTCCATCTATAAAATTGCATCTTAAATTTGCGTCTATAAAATTGCATCTTAAATTTGCATCTCAAAATTGCAACACAAAAATTGCTAAATTTTCTAACTTTGCTAACTTATGAAATTTGCTAACACTAGCAAAACTAACATCTTTACTAAATTTGCTAACTTTTGCTAACTAATAACATTTACTAAATTTTCTAACTTTTGCTAACTTTTCTAAATTGCTAATAACATTTACTAAATTGCTAAACTAACATCTTTACTAATAACATTTACTAAATTGCTAAATTTTCTAACTTTTGCTAACTAATAACATTTACTAAATTTCCTAATAACACTAACAATGTCACTAATTCAAAAAAAATACTAAATTGCTAAACTAACATCTTTACTAATAACATTTACTAAATTGCTAAATTTTCTAACTTTTGTTAACTTTTGCTAACTAATAACATTTACTAAATTGCTAAATTTGCTAACTTTTGGTTGAAATTTTATTGTTCCAAACTTTCAAATTAAATCACGGGGAGGACTAGGGAAGGGTCCTACAGGACCGTGAGCTCACCACGAATTCAATGGAGGGCTCGGCGAGGTCGGGGGTGGTCGGAGTGGAGCGAATCGAGCTCGACGAGGCGGCGGCCGGAGTTGGGGAAGAAACGCACGGCGGCGTCGATTTCAGCCGTCCGAGCGGCGGTGGCAGGCGCGCGCGCGTGGCGGAGGCGAGGGCGAGGAGCTGCGGCGGCGACGGCGAGGAGACCTCCTGAATCGAGCTCGACGAGGCGACGGCCGGAGTTGGGAAAATTTCTGCAGCCTGGCGGCGTCTGGTTCCTAAGTGGCCTCCTGTGTCGCGGCTCGTGGAACCGCCGGGGTCTTTAGTCCCGGCTTGAGCCACGGGCCGAGACTAAAGGGGTGGGGTGGGCTTTTCGCGTTCCCGCGCGCAGCACGGGCTTTAGTCCCGGCTGGTGAGATGGGCCGGGACAAAAGGCCAAATAATTGCGAGGGGCTTGGCCAAATATAGCGCGCGCTGTACCGTTTTTACTTTTTTTTAAAATCTAGCACAATTTTAAATATTTGAACATTTGAATGAAACAGTTTTTGCATACTTATGAATTTGAGAAAACTTTTAACATGAAAAGTGCTTGAATTTGAATAAGTATTCCAAATCCATTTTATGTTTTATAAAATAATTATTCTAACTCTACAAACTATTAACAATTTTGTCATTTTCAATTAAAATATGGATTAACTAACATTTTTTGCATATTTTTGAATCTCACTAAACTTTCAACATGAAAAGTGCTTGAATTTGAATAAGTATTCCAAATCCATTTTCTGTTTTATAAAATAATTATTCTAACTCTACAAACTATTAACAATTTTGCCATTTTCTGTTTTTTTGCTAATGCAATACTACCTCTTCCTAAGTATGATACACACGGAGAGGGAATAATCTTAACTGGCCACAGTGAATTGCAATACTACCTCTCCCTTATGAATCAACAACTGCCAATTGAGAGTTAGTTCATATCCAGAGATCGTCTTGGGAACTATTCAGATGCTAAAGATCTTGGAGAATGGCAGTACATCCGGATTGTGGCGCTTTCTGCATCACTTGGAAATGCTAAAGATCTTGGAGAATGCAGAGATTGTGTTGGTAAAACTGTAGCTGATTTGAAGCTTCTTGACAATACACATTGGAAATACACATTCATTATTATTACACATGCTCCTTACATAAAGGTTTAATACATTATTACACATCGCCAACATCACCAACATTATTCTACATAAACGGACTTGCTGGCTCGGAGGCCGTAGGATTAGTGGGAACGGCGGGAGGAGCCAGCCCCGTTCGCGGCCGCCCGGTTCTCGCGCGCACGTTTGCGGCGGAGGGCAAGATCCATGGAGGATGAGTCTTTCAGCGCCCAATCCAGCTCGGAAGCCTCCTTCGCCTTGAGCTGGCAGGCAGTTCTGGCTCACTGTACATGGTCGTCGTGGACGGACTGGAAGGAGGCTTCAATGGCCTCCTGCATTTGCGGCCCGCCGCGCTCTTCCCATGGTCGCTCCAGTCGAAGTCGTCGTCGTCGTCATCCTCCTCGTCGGGAGGGGCGGCGGCGACTGGTGGAGGTATGGCCACGGATCCCCACGCCACCCCTGCGGCGTACGCATCCTCGTCGGGGTCAGGGACGTCGGACCACGCGCGCTCGTACGTCCTCCGTACCTCCTCCGGCACCGGAGCAGGAGACCGGTAGCAGGGCATTCCTCTCCACGCCGGGCTCGTGGGCATACGGCGGGATAGGCTCCCGCGGTAGCGCCCAAGCGCGCTCTGCCGAGCACGCTCGACCTCGTCCAGAAGGCGCTGCGGCGGGCGTGGCGGATCCATCTCGTGGAGACGATGCGTTCGTGGCTAGGAATGGTGGATTAGGGTTTACCCCGTCGGCGACAATATATAAAGACCTCCAGGCAGCGCTAGGGGAGGACACGTGGCTAGGGCAGCGCTGGGGGAGGACACGTGACTGACACGAGTCGTGACCGCAAAGCCCGCCTTTAGTCCCGGTTGGTGTTACCAACCGGGACTAAAGAAGCACACGGATCGTGTGTTTCTTTCAAGCGCTTGTGAGACGTTGGATCAGGGGTGTGTTTCTTTTGAGGGATTGTGAGCTGTTGGATCAGCACTATCACGACCACTTCGTGAGCCACATGACCCGGTTGGTGTTACCAACCGGGACTAAAGAAGCACACGACCCTATATATAGCCCCCCTCCCGGACATGTTCAGCACTCAGTGTCTACTCATTGTAGTTCATTTTGGTATACGAAGCATTCGGATTCCCTGCATACGTCCAACGGTGCATTTGATATGCGGGCACTCACGAGCCACCGTTGGGCTGTATGCAGGGGAAACCGTGTGTTTTGTTCTCTTCAGTGTTTAGAGTTTTCAGAATACAGTGACCCTATATATAGCCCACCTCTCGGACATGTTTGGCACTCACTCTGTACTCATTGTAGTTCATTTCGTAAACAAAGCATTCGGATTCCCTGCATACGTCCGACGGTGCATTTGATATTCGGGCACTCACGAGCCACCGTCGGGCTGTATGCAGGGGAAACCGTATGTTTTGTTCTATCACTTGGAAATGCTAAAGATCTTGGAGAATGCAGAGATTGTGTTGGTAAAACTGCAGCTGATTGAAGCTTCTTACACATGCTCCTTACATAAAGGTTTAATACATTCCATAGAATGCATTACATAAAAGGTTTAATACATTATTACACATCACCAACATCCCTATCTATTGTTTTGTTTTCTTCTGAGCCGTAGCCATGGAGAATCTTCATCATTTAACAGGATGCTTGGGTCAGTTTTCACTGTGAAGGGCGGAATTTCATGAAACTTATTATAATCTTCTGACATGTCTGTCTTGTCATCCACTCCCACGATGTTTCTTTTCCCTGAAAGAACTATGTGGCGCTTTGGCTCATCGGACGATGTATTCTTTTGCTTATCTTTTCTTTTTTTGGTTTGGTAGACATGTCCTTCACATAGAAAACCTGAGCCACATCATTGGCTAGGACGAATGGTTCGGTGTGGTACCCAAGATTCTTGAGATCCACTGTTGTCATTCCGTACTGCGGGTCTACCTTTACCCCGCTAGCTGTCAGGTTGACCCATTTGCACCGAAATAAAGGGACCTTAAAAGTAGGTCCATAGTCAAGTTCCCATATCTCCTCTATGTACCCATAATATGTGTCCTTCTGCCCATTGTCGTCTGTTGCATCAAAGCGGACACCACTGTTTTGGTTGGTGCTCTTTTTATCTTGGGCGATCGTGTAAAATGTATTACCATTTATCTCGTACCCTTGGAAAGTACATATAGTCGAAGATGGACACCTGGCCAACAAGTACAGCTGATCTCCAACAATGGTGTTATTCATGAGATGTGTCTGCAACCAACTGCCGAAAGTCTTCTCGTGTTCCCCTTTAATCCAGGAGTCAGCCTTCCCCGGGTTTTCGGAGCGTAGAATATTCTTGTGTCTCTCGATATACGGAGCCACCACGGTGGAATTGTGTAGAACTGTGTAGTGTGCTTGAGTGAAAGAATGCCCGTCCCTACATACCGTTGCTTTCCTTCCTAGTGTGCCTTTTCCAGTCAGCCTCCCCTCATACCGAGATTCAGGAACACCAATCGGCTTAAGGTCAGGAAGAAAGTCAACACAAAACTCAATGACCTCCTCTGTTCCATAGCCCTTGGAGATGCTTCCTTCTGGCCTAGCACGGTTACGAACATATTTCTTTAAGACTCCCATGAACCTCTCGAAGGGGAACATATTGTGTAGAAACACAGGACCGAGAATTCTAATCTCTTCGACTAGGTGAACTAGGAGGTGCGTCATAATATTGAAGAAGGATGGCGGGAACAACAACTCGAAGCTGACCAGACATTGGACCACATCAATCTGTAACCCTGATAGACTTTCTCGATCGATTACCTTCTGAGAAATTGCATTGAGGAATGCACATACCTTCACAATGGCCAGTCGAACATTTTCCGCTAGAATTCCCCTCAATGCAACCGGAAGCAATTGCGTCATAAGCACGTGGCAGTCATGAGACTTTAGGTTTTGGAATTTTTTCTCTTTCATATTTACTATTCCCTTTATATTCGACGAGAAGCCAGACGGGACCTTGATACTGAAAAGGACTTCAAAAAAGATTTCCTTCTCTTCCTTGGTAAGAGCGTAGCTGGCAGGCCCTTGAAACTGCCCTGGATGCATGCCGTCTCGTCCTTTATGACGTTCCTGGTCCTCCCGTGCTTCCGGTGTATCTTTTGACTTCCCATACAAGCCCAGGAAGCCTAGAATATTCACGCAAAGATTCTTCGTCAGGTGCATCACGTCGATTGCGGAGCGGACCTCATGGACTTCCCAATAGGGTAGCTCCCAAAATATAGATTTCTTCTTCCACATGGGTGCGCGCTTATCAGCGCCGTTCGGAACAGGTTGGCTGCCAGGACCCTTTCCAAAGATTACTTTTAAATCCTTGACCATACCAAATACTTCAGCACCAGTACGGGTGACAGGCTTCGTCCGGGTTTCTGCCTTGCCATTGAAATGCTTGCCTTTTTGCCTTAAGGGATGCTTGGGAGGAAGAAAACGACGATTGTACGGGTACACATTCTTCCTACATTTGTCCAGATATATACTTTCTGTCTGATCCAAACAGTGCGTGCATGCATTGTATCCCTTGTTCGTCTGTCCTGAAATGTTACTAAGAGCAGGCCAATCATTGATGGTTACGAAAAGCAACGCTCGTAGGTCAAATGTCTCCTGTTTGTGCTCATCCCACACACTTACACCTGGTTTGGCCCACAACTGCAAAAGTTCATCGACTAATGGCCTTAGGTACACATCAATGTCGTTGCCGGGTTGCTTCGGGCCTTGGATGAGCACTGGCATCATAATGAACTTCCGCTTCATGCACAACCAAGGAGGAAGGTTGTAGATACATAGAGTCACGGGCCAGGTGCTGTGACTGCAGCTCTGCTCCCCAAAAGGATTCATGCCATCTGTACTTAGACCAAACCATAAGTTCCTTGCGTCACCTGCAAAGTCCCCGAACTCTCTCTCGATTTTTCTCCACTGCCGACCATCAGCGGGGTGCCTCAACTTGTCGTCTTTCTTACGGTCTTCCATGTGCCATCGCAACAACTTGGCATGCTCTTTGTTTCTGAACAGACGTTTCAACCGTGGTATTATAGGAGCATACCACATCACCTTGGCAGGAACCCTCTTCCTGGGTGGCTCGCCCTCAATATCACCAGGGTCATCTTTTCTGATCTTATACCGCAATGCAGTGCATACTGGCATTTATCCATATTCTCGTACTTCTCACCGCGGTAGAGGATGCAGTCATTAGGGCATGCATGTATCTTCTGCACGTCTAATCCTAGAGGGCAGACAAGCTTCTTTGCTTCGTACGTGCTGGCGGGCAATTCGTTCTTTCTTGGAAGCATCTTCTTCATTAGTACCAGCAACTTTTCAAATGACGAGTCAGTCACACCGGTCTCTGCCTTCCACTTCAGCAATTCCAGTGTGCTACCCAGCTTCTTCTGGCCATCTTCACAAGTTGGGTACAACAATTTGTTGTGGTCCTGTAACATCTGCTCGAACTGCAACCTCTCCTTTTCTGTGTCGCAGCCTCGCCTTGCATCAGAAATGACCCGACCAAGATCATCAGCGGGCTCATCTGGTGCCCGTTCTTCACCCTCTTCTTCTTCATTGTCTTCCATTTCGGTATCAGCGTATTCAGGGAACATAGATCGGTAGTTGTCATCATCGTTCTCTTCTTCATCGCCGTCTTCCATCATAACCCCTCTTTCTCCGTGCTTGGTCCAAACATTATAGCCGGACATGAAACCGGACCGAAGCAGGTGGCTCTGAATGACTCTTGAGGAAGTGTGATCCTTCTCATTCCGACATTCAACACATGGACAAATCATAAAGCCATCCCGCCGCTTGTTCGCCTCGGCCGCGAGGCGAAAAGAACGCACGCCTTCTCTGTAAGCGGCAGAGCGTCGGTCACCGTACATCCATGGATGGCTCATCTGCATCATAGAACTATATATCAAACGCAATCACGATGCTAAAATTAGTACCGCGCGGTCTAAACGAGAAAATAGTTGCTAACCTTTTAGGACACTTGGAAACAAAGAGGAGGAAGCTTAAGTGTGGCTCGGGCACCTCATATCATGTTTGTCTTGTGTGAACTCAAGTGGCATCGCTCTAACAGGCATTTCACCGAACACCTCTAGTGCATTTCACCGAACACCTCTAGTGCATATGAAGAAAAAAAAACTAGCACAAACCTACACCACCTCCCACCAGTAAAAAAACAAAAGAGAAGGGGAGAGGGGTGCCATATATATAGGGCCAGACCATTAGTCCCGGTTTGAGATACAAACCGGGACTAAAGGGGGGCACCAGGCCGCAGACCCCTTTAGTCCCGGTTTGTATCTCAAACCGGGACTATTGGGTCCTGACGAGCCGGGACTATTGGGTGCTGTACGTCGAAACGTTTTCGGACGACGTGTCCGGACCATTAGTTGCGGCCCAGGCCGCGGCCGGGACTAATGGCCCGGATGAAAGGCCTGTTCTCTACTAGTGCGTGCGAGTAATGAGCTCTCTCGTTTCGATCTGACAGAATTGCTGACTAAAATTTACTGGCGTACTATTCATGCAATGATTATACAGGGGCATGGTCGTACAGTTTCGAATAAGCATAATTAAAATGTGCATTTTCCCGCTAAGAAACAGCGGTATTCTAGTATGTAGCGGACGCGACACGCATGCATATAATTCGGAAGAAACGCTTGCGTCCATGAATCCGGCCATCTTCCTGATACAGTGTTGCTCATCTATTATTGACGACGTAGCACTTTTTCCTGATCTCTCCCTCAACTCCGGTGAGCACGTCGACATTTCCCATCTTGGTCATGGACTCACCGAAATCCCTGAAGAAGGTGTCGTCGAAGTTTCCGGTAGCGATGCGTGGACGTAGTCCCTGGTGGCATCGTCGGCGAGCAGCGCGGCGTCGGAGCGGAAGAGGCCCCTCCGCTTGGCGACGTGGCGGTAGTAACTGGTGTCGAAGGTCTTGTAGCTACCCGGGTCCATCTCCAACAGCGTGCTCCTGTCGTCGACGCTCGCGCACTTGCGCCTCAGCTTCTCGGCGTACTCGCTGTCCAGCGATGGGTCGACGCGGCCATCCGTGCCGTTGTTAAGTCGTAGAGCCGGTCAGCGTACGACGGGCAGTGCGCCGTGCCGAGGGTGTGCGCGCCGGAGAGAACGACGAGGTCCTTGACGTCCAGCCCCTTGGAGGCGAAAATCTTGGAGAGCAGGGGGACGTCACCGAAGGACGGAGGCAGCTCGTCGCTCGCCTCCGTGGCGCTTGACACCACGCCGTCTCTCCGCCCCAGTGCCACTTGCCAGGTGGGGCCCTTGGCCAGCACGACGGCGTCGCGAGCCATGAGGGCGAGGACGTCGGCGCAGGAGACGGTCCCGGGGCAGGCGGTCTCGAGCTTGGCCTTGACCCTCTCCACGGAGCCGAAGCCTCGCAGGCTCCTGTTAGGCTTGGCGCTCTTCTCTGCAGGTTTGCCCGCCGTGGAGTCGAGGAGGACGGAGGCGTCGCAGCCCTGCAAAAGTGTTGCATGGGTTGATCATTGGAAATTCACATATGTACATGCATATGCATCAATTAACCTGCTTCATATGCGTCAAATAAGAGATCAAGATGCACAGGATGGATCAATTAAGTGATCACAATCAACCGGCTTACCCTGACGAAGCAGTCGTGGAAGTGAAGCCTGAGGAGCGGGCCAGCGAGGCTGGGCGCAGCGGATATGATCTTCACCATCTCTTCGCGGACGATCTCCTCGACCTTGGGGCATGTCTGGCCGTAAAACCCAGTGTCCAACTGAGCCAACGCCGAGCCCGAGGTCGAGAGCACCAGCACGATCGCCACAGCAGGAAGCAGCACACATGTGAAATTCCTCTTCATCTTCAGCGTACAATTAATGAACGCTTAATCTCCTTGTTGTGTTGCTCTAGTAGCTAGCTAATGCAGGGAAGAAAAAGGGAACCTGCAGTGGCTATGGTTGTAAGCAAGGTGGCCGCATCGATGGACATGTGCTTGCAGTAACCAGTACTTATAGAAGTGCTTACCGGGTACTAGGTTTGTCGTGTGCATACGGGAATTGTGGCTGTCAGCCATGTTCTAACTTCCATCAAGCTTATCTGTATGTAAGCACCATCCTAAAAAATTGAACCGTACGTTATGCATTGACGCGCGGCCACAAGTCAATACAAGCAACATATGGAGATGGCGCCGATGGAAGCAAGTTCATGACCGGTCCGTCCGCCGGTAGCTAGCGGAAGAGGGAAGGCAATGATCCGCACAATCTGTGGTAACTCGATCACGGGAACCACATCCCATGTGACTCGCCAATGATTTGGGGGTGTACGTGGAGGCTACAACGAATCCATGATCTACGCTTACGCAGTACCGGGGTGGCCGCTACGTTGACATTGACCTCTTGCCCTCCGCTCTCGTTCATATATATTTTTGTCTTGAGCTAACGCTCAAAATTTAAAAGTTTGAAGAACATGTTTAACTGGAACATGGGCTAGTTGAATGCTCGGACTTGAAATGGGCAGGGCTGGCAAGCCCGAAGCGGCCCAAGCAGAGTCCGCGTGGCAAAAAAAAAACTGAAAAAAGCAGTACTCGTCTTGAAGGTCGTGTTATATCCAAAACATAGAAAATTTAGCGGAAATTGCTTTTAACTCCCGAGCTCCAGTGCTCTCTACGCTTATAAAGTTTTGAAAATCATATTTATAAGTTTCAAAAAATTCTGAAAAACATTCTGGGTGTAGCCAATAGTATATCCCATGAGCGTGTAAAATATCAAATTCAAATAATTTTTATTCGGAGCTATACAAAAATAACAAAATCTGATAAAACTTGGAGATTTGAAAATATTTATAGTTAGATCCACACTTTTGTTATTTTCGTGGTATATACTATTAGCTACACCCAGAAATATTTTCAGAAATTTTTGAACGTCACAAATATGATTTTCGAACTTTTAAACCGGAGGGAGCACTCGAGCTCGGGAACCAAAAATCTCCACTCAAAACATAGTAAATACTTTAAATGCAGTTTAAATGCAGATATAGTAGGGGTCGCTAATCAGATGGTACACAACTTGGTTCTTTCATATATATCGAGCCATTGAAGCAGGCTACAATCCAAAAACTCCAAAGTGAGCCCGGGGCTTGCTCTCTGTAAAAAGTGCATGTCAGCCTATTCAATGCATCCATAATACTTGGTATTAAGTCTGTCAGTAATTAATTAACCCAAACCTTTTAGAAACTGACGATTTGCCCGCCCTTTTTGCAGGGCGAACATGAACAAACCATAATTTTCAAAAAAAATTGCACCACAAAACATGATAATCAATTTTCAAATTAGGCTTCAGAATCATCATTTTACTAATTAATACTAAATTATCTAGACAAATGAACATGCATGCATGCAGAGCATTTATTGCTGAATATAAAATGTTATATTTGACCACAGCCACTCATTTCAGCCGAGGGTTAGCACCACCGAACGGTGAACGCCATTGGTCCGCATCCGCTACAATCCTCCTTACAACGCATAGAGTGCGTTGTAAGGTGTGCACGCGCCGTGCGTGGCCGAAAAACGCGTGGAAAATGTGAATCTTGGGCATTTGTTTTTGTTCTTTTTTGAGCATTTTTCTCTCGTTAGCTGTACATGTGTATTTCATAGGTCAAAACTTCAAAGCAGAACGACTCAGCTGAAACATCCAAATGACAATCTTTTTTTTTAACAAGAAGGCATTTTATTACTTTAAGCACATTTTACAGACAGTAACGTGAACGGAGCCACGTTGATTACAGAGAAGTCCCTAGCTGGACATTGACTTGTAGATGGACATAAACATCTGATAAGAAGGTTCCTAGACTGAATTTTCAGAGCCAGTCTGGCCTGATGTTGGACTTTGACATTAAAACTCCTGTGAAGATGTAATATCTTGCTG
This sequence comes from Poa pratensis, assembly GCA_947311845.1. Lineage (NCBI taxonomy): Eukaryota > Viridiplantae > Streptophyta > Magnoliopsida > Poales > Poaceae > Poa > Poa pratensis. The sequence continues at coordinate 40,096,767 of CAMZMU010000020.1, forward strand.
GGCAGGAATGAGCTACTTCTCTGGATATCTGCCAGAAGTGGCCTAATTGACCAGTGCCATGGTAATATCACTAGTCACATCGGTTGATGCCAACAGTAGGCAGTCAGTGTAGAATTGAGGCCCTAGTAGCTGTAGTATCTCTGCTAGCTTTGTGGCAAGTAGAAGACCAAAAGCCTCAGCCTGAAGAGGTGTAGAAGCGGGTGGAGATAGAGCCGAGACAAAGAGATATCTGCAATGTTGATTGTCACCCATCTGGATGAATACGCCGATGCCCGCAGGAGCCTGCTGGGAGTTGGGATGTGGTTTCCAAGCTGCATCGCAAAAGACAACTTCACCTGCAGTATTGAAATTGGTTCCAACTGAAAGTTGAAGAGCTGAAGCCTGCTGCATAGGTTGATCTTCAGTCTTGGTTGTGTCCTCCAATTTGGATCCCTACACTATAGCATTGGAAATAGAAAAGACCTGGGATGGCCTTAAGCATTTTCTGTTAAAGAGACAATCGTTTCTTGCTTTCCATAAACACCAAAGGAAAGTGTATATGCATGTAAGATCAATTTGAGGATGACCCAAAGAGAGTAAAGCTTGTATCATGTCAGCAACATTGTTGTGCAAAGTAGCAAGGATTTCGGTTCTAAGATACCACGGATGACAGAACCAAGCTGCTTTCGAGAAAGGACAAAGAAATAAAATGTGCATTTCATCCTCTATAGAGCCACACCTACAGCACTCGGATTCAACGTGTTTCGAAAATCTACTAGCTCGTTTACCTGTGGGTAGCGCTTTCCAAAGGAGTCTCCAAGCAAATGTTTGAACACGAGGAACCATAGTTTTAACCTGCCAGACTTGATTAAGAAGGGAAATAATTTGTGGGGCTACAACCTTGGGTCGCTGTCTGGTTAGAAGAACAAGGTTTGCAAAGCAATGCTTGTAGGCACTCTTGGAAGTAAATTGACCTGTTGGGGTTAGTTTCCAGACCAAATTCTCGTGGCCATCTGAATTTATTATAGGTGTTTCCAGGATGGCATTAGCTGTAGAAGAACTAAACAGAGAGAGTATTAATTCTACATTCCAAGATTTTTGGTTTGGAAGCCAAAGATCTTTGACAACAACAGGATAAACAAAGGAAGGGGCCTGAATAATAAGGTTATCATAAATTGTTTCCCATTCTGAGAACCAAGGAGTGCTCCATATTGAACTACCTCCATCAAAAATTTGATAAAAAGCACCAGAGACTAAGAGAGGTCGTACCTTCAAGATAGCAGACCAAAAAGCAGATTTTGGCTTGTTTGACTTCGCTCTCCAGATTGTAGTGTCATGGTGATACTTCGCCTTAAGAACCAATGCAAGATGGCTTTGCGGTTCATTTGCCAATCTCCATGCCGCAGACAGTACAAGGCTCTGGTTTACTGCCTGTAAGTTTCTGACCACTAGGCCTCCAATGTTCTTTTCAATGCAAACGTCAGCCCATGCCCTAAGGCATAAGCTTTTAGTGGTCACCTCCTCTTTGATACCTGTCCACCAGAAGTTTCTTATGATAGCCGTGAGTTTTGCTAGAAACTTCTTAGAGAAAAGAATATTAGACATATAGTAGACAGGTATGGAAGAGAAGACATATTTGATAAGGGTCAGCCTAGCAGCATGCGATAGCCTGTTTGCTTTGTAAGCACTTAATTTGGATCTAAACTTGTCATATACAAAGTTGTAGGCGAAAGGTCTGTCCTTAGCTGGGAGTATGAGAGAATGGCCAAGATGAATAGTGTTGCCGTCCATGTCTGGAACCTGAAAGATCTGTCTAATGTCCTGCTTGACCTGCATAGTAACATTTTTACTGAATGTAATGGCAGATTTGTTCCAGTTCGGAACCTGACCAGAAGCATGGCAAAACTGACTTAAAACTTGAGAAATAGTAGTTGCTTCTTGCACATTAGCTTTGCCACAAACCAGCAGGTCATCAGCAAACATCAAGGAATGAATAGGAGGGCAGTTTGGTCCCAGAGATATACCTGATAATTGGCTAGCCTGTAACGCGTCCTGAAGCGCCAGAGATAGTTCATTCACTTTAAGAACAAAAAGGTATGGGGACAGGGGACTGATACCCACAAGTATAGGGGATCGTTGAAATCTTCGATGTGTAAGTATTAGTATCGATCCCACGAAGAGTAGAAGGTATAAGTGTTTATCCTTTCAAATAAGAGTGTCACTATTCTTATTATCTATGCACTAGACAAAGTAAAATGATGCAAGTGTTTTTGGGTTTTTGGTGTAGAGTTTGCAATAAAATAAAATGCTGAAAATAAAATATGACAAGTGAAAGCTCTCAAAGAGAGAAAGCCCAATCCTCTATGCAGCGAGAGGACAAACTCAAGTGTGTGTTTCTTATAAGTGGAAAATGTTCCCAAGGGCTACCTAGACTTCATGGCATAAATATTTCTAGGACAACAAGGTAAGCATTTTGTCAAATTTTAATCTTCTTTTGGACGGAGCCATAATTAGGCAAAGCTAAATAAATAAACTAAACCCCCATATGATGGTTCTTATGGCCAAGTAAATGACTGCACAAGAGTTATTAAGACATAGAGTCCCACCATAGCCTTAAACTCTAAGGTCCCCGATACTAATACCCTCATAATGCAACTTCATGATTCGGTCTCAGGTTTACATGTCCTCCCAAGTCTCCCTCACTCCATTACACTACGGTGTTCTCCTATGAGCCCATATAGGTGAACTGATGTGCAGTCGACGTTCGCACAACACCATCATAGAATTACATAAAAGATAAAAACGAGACAAAATACCAACACATGTCATATATAAATCATTGCCAATTCATCCTATGCCCCCAGGAACATGAGAGAACTAATCACAACGCAAAGACATGATATGATTCAATGGTATAAGTGATACAACACAATCTGAAAATATAATCTCACCCCCAAACAATGACAAGTAGCCAATCATACACAGGTAGAATAGCACTTAAACAATAGCTAGGGTTCGAACAATCTCAAACTATGAGGGGGGATGAAGTGGATCACGAAGATGGTGATGGAGTTGGTGTTGGTCTTGACGGTGGTGTTGATGGAGGCTCCGGAGGGGGATGGAGGAGCCTTCCGGAGGTGATTCCGGCGGCGTTTCCCCCCTCCGATCTTCTCCGGCGGCATCTTTCTGTCTCCTGTTTCGTGGTTTTTGCGTTTCTCCGCCGCCTCTTCGCGAAACTCCTCGGGGGACTATTTTTATAGTCGGTTTTAGGTCAAGACGAAGCCACGGAGACGAAAACGGACGGCATCGGAGCCACGAGGCCCAGGATGGGGGGGGCCCACAGGGCCAAGGAATCTGGACACGTGGGCCCACCTATCTTGGCCCTCGGGTCTCCGTTTGTTCGCTTCCTTCGTTTCTACGCTTTGTTCCTTCCAAAAACTGATGCCCGTAAAATATTAGGTCATTTGGACGTCGTTTGAGTCCCTGAAACATCAAAATATAGAAAATAGGGTTTTCTGCCAGTGCAGGGTTAATTCCAAATAAATGGGGAACTGTGAATTATCCTCAAAAATCATTATAAAACATAAATATAACCCATATATGATGCAAATAAGTTGGAATATCAAGTAATAAAATGCAAAGTTCATGTATGTATTTTACATGCATCAACATCCCCAAGCTTAACCAATACTCGTCCTCGAGTATGAAGGTGATAAAACTAACATGGACTTTGCATTTTAATACTATCAATGGATATCAAAGATGATTACTATTGCTACATAGAGTCAAATGATTCATTCTTCAAAGGAGTAGCAATATACAAGATAGATTATGAAGTGATATCAAATATTCAACGTAAGGATGTTCAAAGATAATTCACAAAGTGTAACATAGAAGAAAGTACTATGGACCAAATGTATGCATAATGAAAAGTAAAAACATCCTACAATGGTCATAGAGTATTCTTGTAAAATCTGAATATAAAAGTGGACACTTTGGAAAGATAGATAAATAAGTAGAGGTAAAACATGAATAAGTTTCATCTAGCTTCCAAATGCTACTACTTAAGTTAATGTTTGCAATGTGGTATTCATTGGTGTGGAGCTCCCATTACCCCTATCTTAGCATCTTGAATGGTTAAGTTGAAAGTGAAAGCAAATATGAGTAATGTGCCTGACAAAGTATGGGTTGAATGCCTCATGCCCCGTGAATACAACTACCTCTCCAACTGGCTACTCAACTCGGGCCACAAAGCAGGTTTGAGTTACAGTCATTGCAAGTAATAATAGCGTCATTAAGAGTTGCCCCTGGGGTACCTCTTGTCCCAGGACATGGAACAAGCCCATGTCAAAATGACAAGACAAACAAACAAAATGAACAATCTCAACACCCTTTTTATTTACTATTGGTATAGCTTCTTATTGTGAGGTGCATCACTGAAGGTTCACCATAGCATGTAAGTAAATTTCCACCATGAATGATGCATGGCTTAGATTAGCGGCCCAGGCGTCTCTCTAGCCATTTATACTAACACCTCAAACTTACCAAGTTTCCTCATTTATTTCACACAATGTTAGGCATCCATAAACAAAAGTACACGATATCAAATAATATAATTAAGAGCACGTTGAAAGCTTGCCATGTGACAGCACATAAGAGCTAACTCCCAACCAAGACTCTTGTCAAGCACACAACTTCATAATTTTAATCACAATGGTTCATATTTATTAAGTGCAATAAAAGTAAAGTGTGCATCAAGTTCGTGAGAGCTTTTTAACCAAATTTTCCCATAACAAACAATAACATAAGCATTTTAATTCGGAAGCATAGATAATACAATATAACATGATAAACATACTTGGAATAGCATAAAGCTAATAGGTAGATATGGTGGACTCACTGGAAAAACTTTGGTTGAAGGTGTTGGAAAACAAGTTTTTTCTTGTTGGAATTTTGGGCTAGCAAGAGGGAGAAAGTTGACCTTCTAAATGCATGCATAAGTGTCCATAAAACTAACCAATCCATGTTAAACAAAGTAAAGTAACATTCAGCATCAAAACATGAATAAAAGATAGCTCTTGATAAAACACTTGCAAATTAATACTCATTAAAAAGCACATGAATCATGCAACTATATGTATCTTTTTGAATCAACTCAAACATCCCTTTCCCAATCTTTTAATAGCATCCAACTTAATTCAACCCAAATTTCCAGTAGCTCTCTCATGTATAAATGATAGTGGTGGTCTCAAGACAAACAAAAATCAAACCGAAATAAAAAGCAAATAAAAGACGCTCCAAGTTTATGCGATAAAGTGCATTGATCGAAAAACAGAAGTTAGACGTGTGCAAACCGAGAGTGTGTTGGTCCAGTGGGGTTGTCTTCACATCCCCAAGCTTATGGTCTTCACCATCCTTGGATTGCTCTTGGTGCATCTCCTCTAATCACTGTGAAAAAACTTCAAAACACCGTTTCTCCCATTTCTTTTCTGTGGGGGACATTAGTAGTGATAGACAAATGAATTGCTTGCTGCATAAAATCCTTAAACAAAAATTCATATGAATGTCCAGAAAGTGTATAATGTTGTATGCCTACTTATAAACTCAATTGGATCAAAAAGATTCAAGTCAAAAGTTCAAAGAATGCATCAAACAAAAAATCTGAAACAATTCACGCTTAGAGAGGATGAAAAGTTGCAACTACAGTTCAAATTTCAGCACATTCGGAGTCACATAATAGGAATGAAAAATCATACCGTGCACAGATTCGTGCTGGAATAAAATCTCCGAATACAATAAGCAACTTTTTCAACCCAAAATGGGTAAAGCTTGGTACTTTACTAAAAATTTCAGAAACAAAACTAAAAACTAAGTCTCTTGTTACAGCAACAGGACACAAAGAAAACCAAAAGCAAAAACAACCGGGTTGCCTCCCGTAAAGCGCTTTCTTTATAGCCATATAGCTAGGCTTACTTACTTGGTATCAAGATGGTTGGAGTGAGGTGGCTTGGCATCCCCAAGCTTGAATTCCTAAACTTATTTGATATATGTAGGGTGAGCCTAGGGGTAACATCCCCAAGCTTGAGTTTTTGTTCCTCTTGATCTTGTTCATCACCCTCAACTCTTCCACTTGAAAATTCTATTTACACAAAACTCATCATAAAACTTGATTAGAGGGGTTAGTGTCTCCATAAATTAAATCCACATAGGTATAGCAAAGACATATCATGAGTTGATTCTAAACATTAATTACTGTTACTATGGTTGTATATTGTTCTTTGATCAAAAGAACCACACAAAACACAAGTAATGACAGTAATGCAAAATAAAGACATAATCTGTCAAAAACTGGACAGCCCGTAAAGAGTGAATTTTCAGAGGCACTTACGTTGCTCAAATCAGAAAACTTTGAACTAATGAAATGGTATTAATAACTGAATATTGCTGTCGTAAAATATCAAGTCAAAATTCCTCTTCTGTGATTTTATATATTTTTCGCAGTGAAGCTCAGGAATCTGTTTTCTGGACAGCAAATCACTATCGTTTAATCCTACCGCTCAAAAGAGGTTATTCTTGCCATAAAGATGAAAAATAAGATACAAAGGTGTTGTTACATGTGGCGCCCTGACCCGACTGCTATACAGTGATGCTGAGTGTCACCGGTTAAGCGATACAATCGGAGGTTACGGGTTTACCAATCCCCGGCCAAAACCTTTGGCAGGCGTTGCTCGGAATAACCGGCAACGCAACACCCCGATTGATGCCTTAACACAGGCTCAACTATCAAAGCATAATAGAGAGATCAAGACTTGTGGAACAACTGACACATCACAGACTCTACGACACAAATCATTATAGTTCAACTCTTATAATAGAGAAAGATAGCAAATGACAACCAGAGGTCACAGACCCAACATTACAACATGTGGAAGCGAAGTGTGTTGTTCTGAACAACAAGATCCAAATTATGGCCTAAGAGGCCTGCAGATAAACATCACAGCGCCAGCTGTTCCGGGATGTCCCAAGCTGCCACCTGGGAACCCCAGACTACTCGTCAACGTCCACAAAGAACCCACCTTCGAGGGCGGTGAAGTCCTCCTCTGAAACAAAACAAACGACGTTGAGTTCGACGAACTCGCAAGAATAAATATAGAGCTTTAGCTCGATGAGGATTTCAAAGTTTTATGGCTGTTTTGCATAAAGCTGATTTTATTTATGAAAACTTGACTCAATGGCATCGACTAATCAGAATATTTTTAAAAAGGGATAAGAAGTAACTCTTTTCTTGATCACTTTTCTCATCATCAACCATTGTACCTGTTCATCAAAGGCACCTCCCCGAATCACCCTCGAGGAAGCTCACCTTGCATCCGTGAGTGGTACCTCTAGTACCCAGTTTTTAATCATTCCGTTCAAGTTATTCTATGGTCTTATCGTCCTTTCCCAAGTTGTCCGTAACCGTGGACACGGCTTTTCGAAAAGATTTAACCCTGCAGGGGTGCACTGTGTTTACCTTCGGTACCGCCCGGCTTGGTCACCACCATCCTCATCCCAGTCTTGGTCACCATCTCGACGCACACGCAAATGGAAAACCAAACTAGAGGACCCTGGCTAGTCCCGCTCAAGTTAGTTGGTCGACGGGGGTTCCATATAGCCCACCGAAAGGAAGCGCGCTCATTCTTGGTTCAAGAGGTAAAGAACTCGCACCTAGGCGGCGAGAGTGAGACAAAACACCACCATACCAAAGTGGCCTCTCATCCCCACCTTTAAGCATTTTATTACCTGTCACCACAAATTCTCCACCATCATCTGAACACTTCAACAACCTGTTTCTAACATGAAGTATCCATCGGACGGCTAAGCATGTAACTAAGCATGGCTAAGCATCAACATTGCACAGTTAAGTATTTCAGGCCAACAATACCATCCTATGGATAATAGGAGGGGAAACAGGTAATTGGCATCGGAATCTTAATGCAACTATAGGATACTCTAATCCAAGCAAATTGACATTTGGAACCGCATGCAATATTAAAGTGGAGAAAATATTTGCGGAAAATAGGATAAGATATGCTCAGAGGGGGGATTACGCTTGCCTTGTTCAGCGGAGTAGTCAAACTGCTCGTCGGAGTAATGATGCTCAACTCCGAACTCGTGATCTACCGGAGAGCAAACAACACCGGAAAGCAAAAACAACAATCAACACATGGCAATTGTGCAATGCATACAAAAATGATGATATGACAATTTAAATGTACCCTAGAAGCATTGAACAATGGCAACAAGTTAAATGGGGTCCCCATCATATTTATGGCATTATTTTGAATAAACCCCATATTTAAACTTAGTGATTATAATTACTACTAGAGCACATTATTATAATTGTGATCAAATATGCATGAATGATGATGATTCTGGATCACTCATGTTTTTCTGAGCACTTCGATATAAGGAGCACATTTTTCGGATGCCCCGATTAAAAGTTATCAATTTTATAATTTCCTCCTTTTAAATAATTGCTTTTAAATATTTTACTTCCACGATAATTATTTTATTTACCCGACTCGAAAGGGAGAGATGACATAGTAGGAATCATCAGAGTCGATGTCCTAAATGCGCGGGGGAGAAGCGGGGAAACATGCGCTATCAAGAAGAAATAAGCAAAAAAAACAATAAACAGGAAAACTGTGCAGCCGGCCTGTGGCCCGGTTGGGCCGGGTGGGAGGCCGGCCTGCTAACAGTGGGCTCCGGCTCGTGGCCCGGTTGAGGCCGGGCCCAAGGCCGGTTAGGGGCCCGTGGGGAACGGTCTCCAGCCCGGCTTAGCCGGTTCCACAGCCGGGCAGCGAGGACAACGACGACGAACGCCGGCGTAATGGGTTCGACGGTGGCGCACGAACTAGCCAGGGAGGGGGAGTGGGAAGGTGACCAGCGAGGCCAGAGGCTCACCCTGAGCACGTGGCGGGGTCAGGGACGGCGGGGAGAGGTCGATGGCGATGAGATCGCTCGCGGCGGAGCTGCGTCGGGGGCGGGGAAGAAGTGGGACGGCGGCGGCGATTTCTGGCGTCTCCGGCCGATTCCTCCCAGGAGGAGGGAGAGGGGATCACGGCGGCGCTGGTGATTGTCCTCGATTGGCTCGGGATAGCCCCAATCCACGGCGACAAGCAGCGGCGACCTCGGCTTGGTTTCCGCCATGGCTGTGAACGCGAGAGAGAGGGAAACGGGGAGCAGGCGAGTGAGGAGGTGAGGCGTGGGGTCGTGCTTCTCCTCGCAGGAGAAGGCCAGAGCAGGGGAGGGTCCAGCGCGGCGTCGAGCTGGTGGTGCGACGCGAGCACCTTTCTCTCGGTCGCTACAGCGAAGGAGAAGATGATTTTGCACCGAGCCCCCTGGCCAATTTGTTTCCCTCACAAACTGCCCCTTTCCAGAAAACAATTAGGTCCTTCTCCTTTTCTTTTTACAAACCTGAGGCTTTGGGGATTTTATTAGAGCACTAAATCATTTTAGAAAACTTTGGGAAAAATCATGTAGCCTCCCACTAACCAGCAGAAGCACCACAAAAATTGGCATTGACAAATAAATTGTTTTGGACCACTGTTCATAGGTTCAAAATAGGGCATTTTGCTCAATTCAAAAAGGTTGCTCTTTGGAAGAATTAAAAGCAAGTGCAAAATATTGTTTTGAAATCTTGGAACCTCCTTGACAAATATAACATGTCAAAGTAATTTGATTAAGCGGGTTTGAATTCTCTCATTGATTTGAATTTGCAATTGAAACAGTGTGGCAATTGTTTTTAAATGGTGCCAAAACCATTTGTGTGTTGTTTAGCAAGTTAAATTTGGATGCCATGATGCAATGCAACACAAAAGCGAAAAAAATTACACCCATCTTTAGGTTTACTAGTTTTGGGCTGTTACAACTCTACCCTCCTTACAGGAATCTCGACCCGAGATTCTAGAGTAGGAAAGAGGGAAAGGTTACGACGGTCTTCAACGGTCTTCTCGGTGTAGATTGATTCAGCGCATCCTGAAGATCTTCATCGGCTTCCCTTCGAGGTCACTACCAACGTACACCATAGAAAAGAAGGAAACCTCACCGGAAGGATGGATCTTGGTGAAGATACCACGATTAAGTACCTCCTAGTAGAATCTTAGAATGGGATTTCAAGCATCCCATGAATTGACAGTTAGGAGACACGAGCGGGTGACGGAGGATTGACAAGAAGTTTCCAGTTGGTAGACAACTGTTTTCTCAAAGGATTCAGGATATGAACTTTGCACAAGGCCCAAAATTTCTGAGGGAGAGTGTCGAAACAAGCTTCCAACAGATGAGGAGATAACTTGTACTAGTCGGCTTGAGTAGAACTTCCTTCTCGGAGGAGCATTTCAGATCACGGGAGAAGGATCGGAAAGCTAGATCGAGAGAACTTCAGAAACTCCGCAATCGTTAGTATTGGGAACACTTCTTGATTTTCCAGACATCGGGACAAACTTCTTGAGGATCACCAACTATCGTTCCTGATTGAGAGTCAAACCTGGGAAGTGTAGAGATACTTCAGACTCAGCACCGGTAGGAATAGGAAGCTTTGCGATGCATACCAACGGATTACGATTGCTAGGACCCCAAGAGTTGGACTACACTGTCCAGCTTCAAAGGAGGAACAAGATTGTGGAACCCACGTATCAGCAACTTGTCAGGAGACAGCTACCCTACTGGGATTACGCGTGACAATACACCCTTGAATCTCGGCTGGGGAAACACCAACGAAGACAAAAGAAGTTCTCAGACTTCCTCTCTTTCTGGAACACTTCAACCAGTGGCTTGGATGCATAGATGAAATTCTCAAGGGATGGCGGTAACAACATACCATTCCGAGAATATTCTACACATGCACGATCGAGTTGAGATGATTTCGAGGAAACCAGACAATTCACTCGGATCCACGGCGACATCTTTCATCAATTGCACGTGAACCCGGGAAAGTCACTTCTAACTTCTAGAACACATACCTTGTGACGACACAAAGTTAGTTCCAACAAATTTCCAATGCTAACGCCCAATATCCAATATGAATCTCCTCAAACATGGAGAAGATAAGAAGGTAGTTGATGGGCTCAACAACAAACTTATCCAGATACTCCAAGCCGGTAGACTCATATTTCACCAGAACGAGGCATAAGTATTGGTCAGACTAACACATTCAGGACGGTCGGTCTGAGTTTGATTTGACGATAGCCCAAATCAAATCAAAGATTTGTAGGATAGCATACCCACAAAGGAGATACCACCTAGCTTCAACACGGACAGACTAGACATGCCCTTAAAAAGGAACTATGTCGGGATAAAGCTCTTGTCTTTCAACTCTCCAAGTTGTTTAAGCTCAACCGAATAATTCTGGACATCCAGCACGATTTTCCTAGAGAAAGGAGTTGTTCAGAGAACCAGCTTACTCATAAGCTCAACATCACGGTCAGGTGACAACCTGGCGATGCTTCTGGAAAGACCTCAAGAATATCATGATCCACATATAGGATATCACGACATACCGGTGGATCTTGAGTTCAAGAGAGGATCATGCCTTTCAAGGCACAACGAGGTGGTGTTGGGAGCTTCGGCACGAACCTAGCTCTTTGACCGAGGGAGTGCATCAGAGCCAACTGACTTGGTAGCACTGTCAAACTCAGCTTATTGATTGGCTAACCAATCATGCTAAGGAGGGCAATGGATATCCCAGGATTGCCGCACAGTAAGAACTGCTAAGAATATCCGATAGCCACATCATTGCTCACGACTTATCCTTCTGGAGTAATAAGTCACTCGGAGATCGGAGAGTAACAAAGTGTAAGAGCATCACTTCATCAAGAGGATCATGACACTCAGCATGACCCCTTGATATAAAAGAGTGTGACACTCTAAGGTGGAGCAGAACAAAAGCTAGACAAGACCCTCATTCTGCAGATTACCATACTTTGACCTGGTCCGGGAAGTGGGAAAGGTACTAGAGTTATTTCTCCAAATAAGACGAAGGGGAAAGTCTTGACAGATCAAGAGAGTGACTTGCAGCGGAACGTACCAACACACGATAAAACTTTACTGTCAACTGACAGACAAAGGTTGGAAAGCAGATTAGAGTAAGAAACATACTCAGGAGAAATCCTAAGATGTTGAAGATGCACAGGTTATTACTCAATTGTGATAACCATGCCCCAAAAGGAGAGATGCAGCAGAGTCATGAACATAGATGGGGGATTCGCTAAGCGAATTCTTGTCATAACCCAGATGATTCCAAGACAGAATCTCCAGCTATGGCAGAGTTAAAGTTACATAGCCAGCCGAGGTTTGGGAAATTAAGGTTCAACCATTTACCACACAGACCACATAAGGAATTGGGTTAAAGGTCAGCTTCATGTACCGGGATTCACAAATAGCATAACAATCACATGGGTAACAACCCACATATTCATCATGCCAGAATCACAGCACAATCCGGGACCTTCGGTTCAAGACCTTGGGTTCCTCCATTCTCTGGGTTTTAACCGTGGTCTTGAAGAATTGGAGTTGCATCGGTCCGGCAAAAGGAGTTGGAGACTCTGAATCCGACAACCTGATACATAACTAGAGATGGATCACAGCCTTTAAGATCTCGTGGTTCCTGCTCCGACGCCTACTTGTAACTCGTGAGCTGGAGTAACAGGTTAACGGATTTAGGAACGGCCCACCCCACGTGATACTCCTAATTTTGAAGTAACAGATGAGAAGTAAAACCTTTAAGTCAAATCGAGGCAAGATTGCTCCGAGATTAGAGGGTAACCAGATAAGGAGTAAAAAGAATCCTAAGATGGTTTTCACAACTCATTTTTAGGTTCAAAATAGTTTTCACAAACACTAGACTCAACGTCGACCAGTAGAAGGGTTTCCTACAGGCAGTACTGCTCTGATACCAACTTGTGGCGCCCTGACCCGACTGCTATACAGTGATGCTGAGTGTCACCGGTTAAGCGATACAATCGGAGGTTACGGGTTTACCAATACCCGGCCAAAACCTTTGGCAGGCGTTGCTCGGAATAACCGGCAACGCAACACCCCGATTGATGCCTTAACACAGGCTCAACTATCAAAGCATAATAGAGAGATCAAGACTTGTGGAACAACTGGCACATCACAGACTCTACGACACAAATCATTATAGTTCAACTCTTATAATAGAGAAAGATAGCAAATGACAACCAGAGGTCACAGACCCAACATTACAACATGTGGAAGCGAAGTGTGTTGTTCTGAACAACAAGATCCAAATTATGGCCTAAGAGGCCTGCAGATAAACATCACAGCGCCAGCTGTTCCGGGATGTCCCAAACTGCCACCTGGGAACCCCAGACTACTCGTCGACGTCCACAAAGAACCCACCTTCGAGGGCGGTGAAGTCCTCCTCTGAAACAAAACAAACGACGTTGAGTTCGACGAACTCGCAAGATTAAATATAGAGCTTTAGCTCGATGAGGCTTTCAAAGTTTTATGGCTGTTTTGCATAAAGCTGATTTTATTTATGAACACTTAACTCAATGGCATCGACTAATCAGAATATTTTTAAAAAGGGATAAGAAGTAACTCTTTTCTTGATCACTTTTCTCATCATCAACCACTGTACCTGTTCATCAAAGGCACCTCCCCGAATCACCCTCGAGGAAGCTCACCTTGCATCCGTGAGTGGTACCTCTAGTACCCAGTTTTTAATCATTCCGTTCAAGTTATTCTATGGTCTTATCGTCCTTTCCCAAGTTGTCCGTAACCGTGGACACGGCTTTTCGAAAAGATTTAACCCTGCAGGGGTGCACTGTGTTTACCTTCGGTACCGCCCGGCTCATTGCCTACGCTTAGCTCTCTTGCTAGGAAAGCCGGCTGAGTGGGAACGGTTACAACCTTTACCTTGTTAAGGACTAACCCAGGATCATCAGTGAGGACGGAGCAACGGATCATCAACACCATGCCCCGTGGCCACTCATTTTCCTAACACCACCATCCTCATCCCAGTCTTGGTCACCATCTCAACGCACACGCAAATGGAAAACCAAACTAGAGGACCCTGGCTAGTCCCGCTCAAGTTAGTTGGTCGACGGGGGTTCCATATAGCCCACCGAAAGGAAGCGCGCTCATTCTTGGTTCAAGAGGTAAAGAACTCGCACCTAGGCGGCGAGAGTGAGACAAAACACCACCATACCAAAGTGGCCTCTCATCCCCACCTTTAAGCATTTTATTACCTGTCACCACAAATTCTCCACCATCATCTGAACACTTCAACAACCTGTTTCCAACATGAAGTATCCATCGGACGGCTAAGCATGTAACTAAGCATGGCTAAGCATCAACATTGCACAGTTAAGTATTTCAGGCCAACAATACCATCCTATGGATAATAGGAGGGGAAACAGGTAATTGGCATCGGAATCTTAATGCAACTATAGGATACTCTAATCCAAGCAAATTGACATTTGGAACCGCATGCAATATTATAGTGGAGAAAATATTTGCGGAAAATAGGATAAGATATGCTCAGAGGGGGGATTACGCTTGCCTTGTTCAGCGGAGTAGTCAAACTGCTCGTCGGAGTAATGATGCTCAACTCCGAACTCGTGATCTACCGGAGAGCAAACAACACCGGAAAGCAAAAACAACAATCACCACATGGCAATTGTGCAATGCATACAAAAATGATGATATGACAATTTAAATGTACCCTAGAAGCATTGAACAATAGCAACAAGTTAAATGGGGTCCCCATCATATTTATGGCATTATTTTGAATAAACCCCATACTTAAACTTAGTGATTATAATTACTACTAGAGCACATTATTATAATTGTGATCAAATATGCATGAATGATGATGATTCTGGATCACTCATGTTTTTCTGAGCATTTCGATATAAGGAGCACATTTTTCGGATGCCCCGATTAAAAGTTATCAATTTTATAATTTCCTCCTTTTAAATAATTGCTTTTAAATATTTTACTTCCACGATAATTATTTTATTTACCCGACTCGAAAGGGAGAGATGACATAGTAGGAATCATCGGAGTCGATGTCCTAAATGCGCGGGGGAGAAGCGGGGAAACATGCGCTATCGAGAAGAAATAAGCAAAAAAAAATAAACAGGAAAACTGTGCAGCCGGCCTGTGGCCCGGTTGGGCCGGGTGGGAGGCCGGCCTGCTAACAGTGGGCTCCGGCTCGTGGCCCGGCCTGTTAGGGGCCCGTGGGGAACGGTCTCCAGCCCGGCTTAGCCGGTTCCACAGCCGGGCAGCGAGGACAACGACGACGAACGCCGGCGTAATGGGTTCGACGGTGGCGCACGAACTAGCAAGGGAGGGGGAGTGGGAAGGTGACCAGCGAGGCCAGAGGCTCACCCTGAGCGCGTGGCGGGGTCAAGGACGGCGGGGAGAGGTCGATGGCGAGGAGATCGCCCGCGGCGGAGCTGCGTCGGGGGCGGGGAAGAAGTGGGACGGCGGCGGCGATTTCTGGCGTCTCCGGCCGATTCCTCCCAGGAGGAGGGAGAGGGGATCACGGCGGCGCTGGTGATTGTCCTCGATTGGCTCGGGATAGCCCCAATCCACGGCGACAAGCGGCGGCGACCTCGGCTAGGTTTTCGCCATGGCTATGAACGCGAGAGAGAGGGAAACGGGGAGCAGGCGAGTGAGGAGGTGAGGCGTGGGGTCGTGCTTCTCCTCGCAGGAGAAGGCCAGAGCAGGGGAGGGTCCAGCGCGGCGTCGAGCTGGTGGTGCGACGCGAGCACCGTTCTCTCGGTCGCTACAGCGAAGGAGAAGATGATTTTGCACCGAGCCCCCTGGCCAATTTGTTTCCCTCACAAACTGCCCCTTTCCAGAAAACAATTAGGTCCTTCTCCTTTTCTTTTTACAAACCTGAGGCTTTGGGGATTTTATTAGAGCACTAAATCATTTTAGAAAACTTTGGGAAAAATCATGTAGCCTCCCACTAACCAGCAGAAGCACCACAAAAATTGGCATTGCCAAATAAATTGTTTTGGACCACATTTGTTCATAGGTTCAAAATAGGGCATTTGCTCAATTCAAAAAGGTTGCTCTTTTGGAAGAATTAAAAGCAAGTGCAAAATATTGTTTTGAAATCTTGGAACCTCCTTGACAAATATAACATGTCAAAGTAATTTGATTAAGCGGGTTTGAATTCTCTCATTGATTTGAATTTGCAATTGAAACAGTGTGGCAATTGTTTTTAAATGGTGCCAAAACCATTTGTGTGTTGTTTAGCAAGTTAAATTTGGATGCCATGATGCAATGCAACACAAAAGCGAAAAAAATTACACCCATCTTTAGGTTTACTAGTTTTGGGCTGTTACATTACAGTAGTAATCAAGCACCTTGACTCAAAAACCAAAAATGAAACTGAATATAAAAAATCATGGGTTGTCTCCCACAAGCGCTTTTCTTTAACGTCTTTTAGCTAGACATGATAGTTTTAATGATGCTCACATAGGAATAAGAATTGAAATGCAAAAGAGGGCATCAAGAGAAAAATATGAAACACATTTAAGTCTAACCCACTTCCTATGCATTGGGATCTTGTAAGAAAATAAATCATTGAAACACAAAGCAAGTAGCATAGGAAGATAAAACAAGAGCAATTTCAAGACTTTTAACTTAAAGAGAGGAAACTTAATAATATTGAAATATTTAGAACCATGTTTTCCTCTCTCATAATAAATTTCAGTAGCATCATGAATGAATTCAACAATATAATTTTGACATAAAGCATGTCTTTCATGATCTACAAGCATAAAAGTATTAATACTCTCCACATAAGTAAAATCCTTCTTATTAGTGATAGTGGGAGTAAAACATTCATAATCATCATTGTAATCATCATATATAGGAGGCATATCATAATCATAATAAACTTTATCCTC
This sequence comes from Poa pratensis, assembly GCA_947311845.1. Classification (NCBI taxonomy): domain Eukaryota; kingdom Viridiplantae; phylum Streptophyta; class Magnoliopsida; order Poales; family Poaceae; genus Poa; species Poa pratensis. The sequence continues at coordinate 40,113,677 of CAMZMU010000020.1, forward strand.
AATAGTAGGTGGACTAAAAATATCACATTCATCATTGTAATCGTCATAAATGGGAGACATAGTATCATCAAAATAGATTTTCTCTTCCAAATTTGGGGGACTAAAAATATCATATTCATCAAAACAAACTTCCCCAAGCTTAAGGTTTTCCTTAGCATTAGCAATAAAGGTGTTCAAAGAATTAGTACTACCACAAACATGATTGTTATGCAAATAAAATTTAATTTTCTCCTCAAACACTTCATGTCCTAACTCAAGATAGATATTATATAGTTCTATAATTGTTTGGTTGTTTTCCATTTTATAATTTTTTTGGGTTTTGATATATATAACTGAAAGTAAAACTAAACTAAATGCAAAACTGAAGGTAAACTAGAGTATATGCAAAACTGAAAATAAATATCTAGTGCAAACAAGAATAAAAATTTAAGCGCTACACTCCCCGGCAACGGCGCCAGAAAATGTCTTGATACCCACAAGTATAGGGGATCGTTGAAATCTTCGATGTGTAAGTATTAGTATCGATCCCACGAGGAGTAGAAGGTATAAGTGTTTATCCTTTCAAATAAGAGTGTCACTATTCTTATTATCTTGTGTCGCAGCAGTGGAACACGGGGTTCCCCTAGTGCTGCCAAAGTGGGTCCACCCCATGTGGGCCCAAGATGAAGATGGACAAGACCAAGACTCAAGTCAAGCTGGCGGGTTCACCGTCAGGACAAGCAAGGCCTACGTCGACAAAGGGCTCCGGTCCTGGGGGCCTGCCGGGTCCCCGAACCAAGCAAGAAGGCAAGGAAGGACCCGAGAGCCCGAGTTCCCGGCAGGAGGCCAGGCTCCCTCTCGGGTACTTCCCCACGTCACTGTGGATAAGCTGTCCACCTCACGCTAGAAGACCTCAGAAGACTTGGGAAGCAAGGCGAAGGTAGCGCGGGCGGGAAGCACAGCCCGTGGTAGTGTCAGCCCCTGTCCACCCCAAGGCGGACGCTCCCACCTAACCCAAAGGAGACGCTAGGCTGAGAAGAGGCCACGTCTCCTCCTAAACTAGATGAGGAGGGTCCTTCACCCCGAAGGTCCCTCGTGCCCCTCACGTGACCCTGTGGCAACCCCTTAGCCTATAAAAGGCGGACCAAGGCACGGAGGAAGGGGAGGTCGAACCAAGGCGGAAGTCCAACCAGAGCAAGACTAGACTAGGGCTGCGAAGGTAGAAGGGAAGGTGATCTCCTCCGGGTCAGGATCTGTCCTTCTTCTACCTCTAGCCAAAACCCTTCCGGGTACCCCATCCGGGAGGCTCCATTGTAAGCCACACTATGAAGAACCCATCAATCCAGACATGCAGGAGTAGGGCCTTTAGCCTCTGGGCGGACTGAACCTGGGTAGCTCCTTGTGTCCCTTTGGTTGCATGCTTTGATCGTGGAGAGGAGAGCTTGATCTAGACTCCGCCCGAGAAGACGATTCTCAGCCTCCTTCACGCCCCGTGCCAAACCTAAAAGGGGGTATCCTATACTCCCGGTGTCCGTGCATCAAGACACGACACTATGCACTAGACAAAGTAAAATGATGCAAGTGTTTTTGGGTTTTTGGTGTAGAGTTTGTAATAAAATAAAATGCTGAAAATAAAACATGACAAGTGTTTTTGGGTTTTTGGTGTAGAGAAAGCCCAATCCTCTATGCAGCGAGAGGACAAGCTCAAGTGTGTGTTTCTTATAAGTGGAAAACGTTCCAAGGGCTACCTAGACTTCATGGCATAAATATTTCAAGAACAACAAGGTAAGCATTTTGTCAAGTTTTAATCTTCTTTTGGACGGAGCCATAATTAGGGAAAGCTAAATAAATAAACTAAACCCCCTTATGATGGTTCTTATGGCCAAGTAAATGACTGCACAAGAGTTATTAAGACATAGAGTCCCACCATAACCTTAAACTCTAAGGTCCCCGATACTAATACCCTCATAATGCAACTTCATGATTCGGTCTCAGGTTTACATGTCCTCCCAAGTCTTCCTAACTCCATTACACTATGGTGTTCTCCTATGAGCCCATATAGGTGAAGTGATGTGCAGTCGATGTTCGCACAACACCATCATAAAATTACATAAAAGATAAAAACTAGACAAAATACCAACACATGTCATATATAAATCATTGCCAATTCATCCTATGCCCCCAGGAACATGAGAGAACTACTCACAACGCAAAGACATGATATGATTCAATGGTATAAGTGATACAACACAATCTAAAAATATAATCTCACCCCCAAACAATGACAAGTAGCCAATCATACACAGGTAGAATAGCACTTAAACAATAGCTAGGGTTCGAACAATCTCAAACTATGAGGGGGTGAAGTGGATCACGAAGATGGTAATGGAGATGGTGCTGGTCTTGACGGTGGTGTTGATGGAGGCTCCGGAGGGGGGATGGAGGAGCCTTCCGGAGGTGATTCCGGCGGCGTTTTCCCCCTCCGATCTTCTCCGGCGGCATCCTTCTGTCTCCTGTTTCGTGGTTTTTGTGTTTCTCCGCCGCCTCTTCGCGAAACTCCTCGGGGGACTATTTTTATAGTCGGTTTTAGGTCAAGACGAAGCCACGAAGACGAAAACGGACGGCATCGGAGCCACGAGGCCCAGGATGGGGGGTCCCATGCGGCCAAGGAATCTGGCCGCGTGGGCCCACCTATCTTGGCCCTCGGGTCTCCGTTTGTTCGCTTCCTTCGTTCCTACGCTTTGTTCCTTCCAAAAACTGATGCCCGTAAAATATTAGGTCATTTGGACGTCGTTTGGGTCCCTGAAACATCAAAATATAGAAAATAGGGTTTTCTGCCAGTGTAGGGTTAATTCCAAATAAATGGGGAAACTGTGAATTATCCCCAAAAATCATTATAAAACATAAATATAACCCATATATGTTGCAAATAAGTTGGAATATCAAGTAATAAAATGTAAAGTTCATGTATGCATTTTACATGCATCAGGGACATCCATGTCTAATGCCTCTAGTACTTTTGAAAGAAGCACAAGGCTGACCATTGATGATGACAGAGAATGTTGGTGAAGAGATGCAGGCATGGACAAGATTTATGAAGTGTTTATGAATCCCTTTACGAGCTAAGGCCGAAGTGTTGAAATTCCATTCGATTCTATCAAAAGCTTTTGCAAGGTCAATCTTAACCGTGAAGTCATGACTAGCCCAGGAGGATAAAGAGAAAGAGTGAGCAATTTCCTGGGCAACAATTATATTATTACTTATGCGCCTACCTTCAATAAATGCTTGTTGAGAGGGTGAATGTAGTCGGGAAGATGTTCTTTCAAACGGTTTGCTAAGGATTTAGAAATGATCTTGTATATAACATTACACAGACTGATAGGCCAAAAATCAGAAGGAAGATGACAAACCAACCTTTTGGGGATAAGAGCAATGTGGGTATCGTTTAGATGAGGAGGAAGAATACCTGTGTAATAAAACTTTTGGACCAAGGAAGTGACATCGTCACCTATCCAATCCCAAGCGGAAATGTAGAATGCCACATTAAATCCATTCGGACCTGGAGATGCATTTTTCCTCATAGCTTTTAGGATTTCCCAAATTTCCTGTTTATTCGGAATGGAATTTGTGAAGCTTTCGGGCTCCTGGCAGTGGGTAGTGCTCAAGAAAGGCCTGTCATTGTTAGCATTCGAGGAGTGGAAAATATTTCGAAAGTACCTCACAAATTCATTAGCTATGTCATCAGGATCATGAAGATTGTTTCCATGTGCATCTTTGATAGCAATAATGCGGTTTCGGTGTCTACGTTTAAGCACAACATTGTCAAAGAAGGAGGTGTTCCTATCTCCTTGAGTGGCCCAATGTTTGTTCGCACGTTGTCTATAATATTCTGTTAATTTTGTCATGTTTTTCTCATATTGTTCAATTAAATCTGCCTCAAGAGAATGATCTTGTACCTGGATGGGTTGCATCTGAATATTCTTAATCTGCTCCTGAATGTTGTCCAGCTGCTGTGATAGAGGTTTTTTCTTTCTACACCATTTTTTGAGGGAACCTGCAAGATGAGTAGTTCGAGCATGGAAAGGCCGACTGGCTGAAGAAATCCAAGCAGATTTAGCCGTAATCTGGAAATCACCTTCCATTGTCCACCAATTGTCAAACTTAAAGCTGAGCTTAGGCTTGCGAAACTGAGATTCAGTGGATATCAAAATAGGCGCATGATCACTAAGCATGATAGGAAGATTAAAAACATTAGTGTTGGGGTAAATAGCACACCATTCAGCATTAACCAGACAGCGATCCAACCTTTCAAACACAGGAGTGGAAGAAAAACGTTTGTTTGTCCAAGTATAAGACGAACCACTATATCCAAGATCAAAGAGACCACATTGCTTAACATAAGAATTGAAAGCACGCATACGAGATGTATTCACATGAGCAGAAGTGGTATCTACATCACACATGATGTTATTAAGGTCTCCGAAACAAAGCACCGGCTTGCCTAAATTATCACACACAAAAGTGAAGATCTGGTCCCAGATGATGTTAGTCTCACGTTGATGAGGGTCTCCATACACGCAAACCAACGCAAATTCTACATTAGAATCTTTGTTAACGACAGAAGCTAAAATTAGGTGGTGGCTAGAGAAATTGATAGTAACTTGGACTTCGTCATTCCATAAGAGCCAAAGGCCCCCCGAGAATCCAATCGAAGGAACAACAAAACTATTGGCAACACTAAAGCGATTATTCAGCTGGGCAGAAGTGAATCTAGAAGTTCTAATCTCAGAAACGAAGGTTACCTACGCCTTGGTGGAGAACATTAAATTGGCGAGGTAGCCCATTTTGTTGGATCGGTCGAGTTTTCTGCCCGGCCCTTGGCAATTCCATCCAATCAGCTTCATGTCAACTAGAGGGTTCGTACGCAACCAGCGCCCCCTACTCCAGTTCTTCCCTACCAGCCCAGAAATTGCAGGAACAAAGACAGGTCTACAGGGATGGGATTTGGTGTTGCTGGGGAGGGAATTCTCTTCTCGTGATAGGACTTGTTGAGGTCCAGCCACGACAGGGGATCTCACCAGCAATGAGATGAAGCGGCGGAGCAAGCTGATATTTCCCCTTTTTGGGTTATTTTGGAGCCGCGGGAGCCAGAGAAATCTGGAAATTGATCGATGCGAAGAAACAGATCAACCAACAGATAGATAGGAATGGAAGAGAATTGGATAGGAGATCAGATCTGAGGAGAAATAAGAAAGGAATCAAGGAAAGGATCGGGATATCGCCAGTCGCCACTTAGGCAAGTCAACAGCACTAGCTCCTCGGGCACGTCTCTTCTCACAAGTTAACGGTCCATCCAAATGACAATCTGATTTCTCCTTCGAAACATTGTTAATAGTTTTAGTGATATTTTAAGCATATGTGTACCTCTATTTTTAGTATATATTATGCTAAGTATTAGTGTGTATGTACTTCACAAGTTTTTTTTTACAATAAAATCTTGCTTTGCCTAATGGAATTAGGATTGAAAGAGTTGGAACTCCATTTTTATATCTTATGTCGTCGTATCGGCATCTTGGATAGGAGACGGGGTCCTGCTAGACGAGGGTGAACGTAGGGCAAGAAGGTGGACGTCGTCGAGGTCGGGATTGTACACGGCAGTTTACCCAGCTTCAGGCACCACGGCGGTGGCGGTGCCCTACGTGCTGCTATAACTCACTATAAGGCAATATCGCCGTGAACAGGTTACAATGAGTTGGATGTATGAAAGTATGGTTGGATGCCCTAAAGGCGTCCCGAGGTCCAGCTTATATAGGCGGCTGGACCTAGGGTTACAAGGTGATTACGTATCCAGCAAGTATACGGAGTCCTAAACCTAGCCGGCAAGTATGCCGCCTTCCGTCTTGGTCTTGGTGGCTTCATGGGCTTCAGTCTTGGGCCTCCTCCTTGCCGGCATCCGCCTTCCTTGGTCGTCAGCTATCTGGGCCGCCCGGCAGGCAAAGCCTTCACCACCACTGCGGGCCACCCTGGACTAGCCGGATTGATCCATGCTGGTGATACCCCTAGTAGGTATATCCCCAACATTAGCCCCTGGAAGGGTTCGAGTTCTTCAGGCGCCGTCTTCTTCTTGTCGGCAACGTCCGTCTTGTCTTGTAAGCGTCTGAAGAGCTTGAAGCATTCCAAAGTTGAAAGTAAGCGGCTGTCCGCCTAAAGTAGTCGGACTTTGCCGCCATCATGGGAAAGACGGCCTGACCATTGTCAGGAATCTTCCGGCACCAGTCTTGTCAATTGACTGGTCTGTCAAATGTTGACGGATGACGTCATGCAGTCCACGACAGTTTGGACTTGGGCATGTGTCATGATGTTTCTCCACTACGCACAGAATCGGAGCGAGGCCGCAGACACCGTTGCCACGACGTGCAAATCGTGGGCACGTGGCGGAAATCTCGCGTCCCCCCAATCTCGGGCACGAATCTTGGCGCGTGGGGATAAATACCCAAAGGGCACCGATGCTCTTCTTCCTCATTCGCACCCACCGTGGCCTCCTCACCTTCCCGAGCTCCTCTCCTCCCGTACTCAACTCCGGCGAGCACGAGCAGAGCATTCTCCCCCAAATGGCGAGCACTCAGCAAGATGCGGCGGCGACGGCGGCGCTGGCTGCGGCCTCAGCGACCCCCGCTGGATCTGGATCTGCCCAGCGGCGGCGGCGGTGCCCGTGGGCGCATCGATGACCTCTCCCTTGCCACCGTGGCTGGGCGGGTTTCTACTTCTTCCCCAGCTCCGGCGGCGCCTGCAACTGCTCCGACCTTTCCCCTCCCATCCCTTGCGGCGACCAGCTCTGAGGCTGCGGCGGAATCTGCCGCCGACGATGATGACGACGCCGAGGAAGAGGAAGAGGCTGGAGACCTTGGCTCCAGGTACTGGCTGCCGTCAGTTATGACGTCAGCCTATCTGAAGGAGCTGGAGGAAGGCGGATACATTCCGCCAAAGACGGAATGCTCCTGGAGGGTTCCAGGCGACGAGGCGGTGCCTGACCCCAAGACGGCGAGCGCGTCATGTTGGCGTCGCACAGCCTTCGCGGTATGTCTCTGCCGCTTTCCGCCTTCTTCTTGGCGGTACTTAGTTTTATGGGCTGCAGCCGCACAACATAGCGCCCAATAGTATTCTAGTGCTAGCCGGCTTCCAGGCTTTGTGCGAAGGGTACTTAGGCATAGCTGCGTCCATAGAGCTATTCAAGTACTGCTTCTGTGCCGCCGGCAAACCATACCAGGCGGCCACCTAGCAACCTGCGGTAGTGTCACGTTCAACTGCCGCCAACCCGACTGGTACCCAAAGATACCATACATCGAGTCGGTGAAGCACTGGACCAGCACTTTCTTCTACTGCAAGGACATCCCGACACCTGGCAGCACACAGGGATGCCTGTCTTTGTCAACGGTCCGCCAACCCACAAGGCCTGTTGGACGGCAAAGGTGCCGCTCAGCAGTTTGTCGGCGAACTTCGAATTGCCGTCAGGCGGATCGAGTTCTTGACGAAGACGATGATGGCTCCGCAACTTGACGGAGTTGACACCGTCATCTGCTGGGTGTCGAGGAAGATAATGCCACTCCGCCATCGCCCACTGAAGATGTGCGAGTACAAGGCGGATGACGCCGGCAACAGCACCCTTGATCAGGATGCCTTAGAATACCGGCTCAGAGAGCTTATCAAGCCTCTGTCGGTGAAGGCGGCTGAAGGCGTCGCCATGTTCACCCACGACAACCCAGCCCCAGCGGTAAGTCAAAGCTACTTTGTTATTTCACTAACATCCTTACCCACTAGGTACTGGATTAATATTGTCTTGTTTCCTTTTCAGCTGCAAACCTTGGGGGAGGAAGAGTTGGCTCCAAACTGGTACGACACCGGTGCCAGCAAATCGAAGAAGCGCAAGCTGAGCTCCTCCACCAAGGATTTGGAGAAGAGGAAGAAGGCGGCCACCTCTGTCGATGCAGAGGATGAGACCGTGGGGAATGTCCCCTTCAAGCGGTAGCAAACTTTGCTTTCCCTGACTTAGCTATTTTGATATGTTTGTGCTGACAAACTTGCATTTTCTGCTTACAGGGCAAGCCTGCCATGCCCAAGCTCCGCTCCAACTTGAAGATTGCTGCCGGCAGGGGCAAGCCACCACGCTCTTCTCCAGCCGCTGCGCCGACAACGCCCACAGTTGGCGTTCCCGTGGTTGTATGCCAGGGAACGTACACAGCTGCTGGTACCGCAGAGGCGGCTACGGAGAAGATGGCGGGCAAAAATCAGTTGCCGGACCTACCACTTCCAAGACGGCTGAAGCTTCGGCTAGTGATGCCGCTCGATTTATTGCCATGAAGCAGGAGATGGATGACCAGATGGCGGCCGAACAAGGCGGATCATCCTCCCATCCTGGCTCTCAATCTGGCAAAGGGTTGCAAGACCCCCGGCAAACGCTGAAGACCATGCGTGACGGTACCCGCAACTGGTACACATGGACGAACTCCACGAGACCCTGCACGGACAACTTGAGGTAAAATAGCCTATGGTCCCAGCCCCCGAGCACTTTGGCGGCTGAAAAATTTTAGCCGGCAAAGTGGTCTCGTTGACTAAATAGTGCTAACCATAATGTTGTTTTCGTGCATGCAGGCCGTTCTTGCTTCCAATCTTGAGCTATTTCGTGCTCAAGAGAAGAAAAACAAGGAATGCCAGCAACTGCAGCAGGACGTGGAGTTGAAGAACGCCCAAATTGCGAGCTTGGAAGAAGCTCGCAAGAAGGATGAAGGTGACAAAGCTTTCTTTGCCTTCTTTTCGTCCGACTTCTTTTCCTTTTCCGACAAGTATTTTAGTCGTCTTTCTTTTTATTTGTAGAATTACTAAACACTGCGCAAGATATTCTCAAGAACTCCACTGACATGCAAGCTTTGATGAACGAAGCTGCAGATCTTGCCGGGCTGGTGACCAAGCTGAAGGCGGATCACGCCAAGGAGCTGGATGAGCGTGCGTTGGCCCATGCTGCCGAGGTTAGCAAGTTGACGGGACAACTTGAGGCCATGAGCAACAACCTTGACCAGGTGAACAAGAACGCCAAGGAGCAGCAGGTCCAGCTAGCTCAGAAACGCTTGAGAACCATCTGGATGAGGTCAACGCCATCCACGACCATGTCTTGGGTATGTCTCTAATCCTTCATCTTTGTCACCTTGCTCTTGAAACTTGAAGCTGCAGTGTGTAACTTTGTGTTTGTGCAGTGCCGGCTAGCTTGGGAGATGACCTGGCTACAACGCCGCGCCTTGCCCGAATCTTGAAAGTTGGCGAAATCGTCAACCAGATTGTCGGCGCAGGCAAAGCATTTGCCGCCAAGTTCTACCCTGGGGGACGGCGATCCCGTCATCTTCGATGCTCTGCCGGACCTGCTGGAGAAGGCGGCAGCGAACACGACAGCACACTACGCTCAGCAGCACGAGGCGGCGCCAAGTTGGCATTGGCAATGACGGCGGCGTGGTACCCGGAGGCTGATATTCATCAAGTCACCGAGTACTTCCCCACCGAAGACGAAAACAACCAAGCCATCGTGATGCAGGACGTGCTGCGGTCTGTTCGCGGCTATGCGACCCGGGTTGCCAACATGGTTGACATCCGCAAGTTCTACAAGGAACACCCGGACCCGCATGTTGCCGTAGCCGATCCCTCCTTGGCGGATCCTGAAGCTGCCGAGGCGAGAAGGCGAAGCCGGAGCCGACAAGCGCAGCCCCAAGGATGGCGGAGCCAGCCCCAAGAATGCCGGCGTCAGCCCCCAGGATCTCTCCACCAGCTCTACCAAGGCGGCAATCCCTTGACTTCCTCCTGCAAAGGCAGCACAAAACACTGCGTTAATCTGTTAACGCATAAAACTTTATTTTGGGTTGTAAATATTTATGGGCCAACTTTTATGCTACACTTGGCGGTAGGCTTATTTAAGTGGCCCGCCTTAATATGTATCTCGCTGCATGTTTAGCTTTTTCATATGTTGGCGGAACCTCATCTTAGTTACTTTAGCTGAGCCAACCAGGTGCAATACCAACTAATTTAGACTCAGAGACCAAAGCCAGCATGTTGGTGCCAACGACATACTACTAGGCGACCCACACACAAACAGACAGATAAGCATATTAGGCGGTGCAAAGATTGTTTGCGTTTTTAGCCGGCAGACGGCAAATGTCAAAAAGTTTGACCTTAGCACGGAGCAAAAACTTATTTTGTTTGGTAACTTTTATGACAACAGATATATGATTGCGAGAAAAGACAAAAGATGGCATGATCCCAAAACTGAATGAGCAAACCACAGACTTTTATTTCATAATCATATAGTACTTATTACAATGTGGAAATTGCTAAGTGTAAAAAGGACGTAGCTGCTCAATGTTCCAGGTCGCTTGGTTTCTTCGTACTTGTCGTCAACCTTCCTTTTGCGCTTGCGACCTCGCTTCTTCTTGTATCCGTCTCGTGCGTCGACCAAGTAATAAGAACCATTGAGCAACACCTTACTGACCACAAAAGGTCCTTCCCAAGGCGGGGATAACTTATGCAAGCCCTTCCTATCTTGGATTAGGCGGAGAACCAGGTCACCAACTCTAAAACTTCGTTGCCACCCTTCTGCTGTGATAACGCCTCAAACTTTGCTGATAGATGGCGGATCGTGCAAGGGCAACATCTCGTTCTTCATCAAGTAGGTCAAGGCCATCCTGTCTTGCATCTTCTGCGTCTTCCTGGACGTAGGCTTGAATTCTGGGAGAATCGTACATCATGTCGGTTGGCAACACTGCTTCTGCGCCATAGACTAAGAAGAAAGGAGTAAACTTGGTTGATCTGTTTGGAGTTGTGCGTAAACTCCAAAGGACAGACTGCAATTCATCCACCCAAGCCCCAGCCGCTCTGTGCAATGGTACTTCGAGACGTGGTTTGATTCCTTGTAGGACTAAACCATTTGTACGCTCTACTTGACCGTTTGCCTGCGGATGCGCTACTGAGGCTAGATCTAGGCGGATACCATGCTTATAACAGTATTCCTCGACTTCGCCTTGCGACAAGTTAGTGCCGTTATCGGTGATGATGCTATGAGGCACCCCGAACCGAGAGATTATTCCCCACAGAAAGTTTGCGGCTGTGGCGCCGTCTAGCTTTTTGATAGGCTTAGCTTCAACCCATTTGGTGAACTTGTCTACAGCCACAAGTAAATGTGTGTAGCCACCAGGCGCCGTTTTAAACGGACCAACCATGTCCAAGCCCCAGACTGCGAAAGGCCATGTGATGGGTATTGTTTTAAGCTCTTGAGCCGGCATGTGTGATTGTCTGGCATAAAGTTGGCAGCCCCTGCATCTTTTAACAATGTCTTCTGCATCTTGCTTGGCTGTCAACCAATAGAAACCTTGTCGGAAGGCTTTTGAAACAAGGGCGCGTGAGGAAGCATGATGTCCACATACGCCGGCATGTATCTCATCCAACAGTTCTCTGCCTTCTTCGGGCGAAATGCAGCGTTGGTAAACACCAGTGGTGCTACGCTTGTACAATTCGCCTTTGATTATTGTAAATGCCTTGGCTCTTCTTATTATTTGCCTTTTCAAAACCTCATCATCCGGTAACTCCTGATTGATCAGGAAGTCCAAATATGGCGTCGTCCAATCCGGCTTTACCAAGTAGACGGCATAGCTAGCATATCAACTGGTTCTGCCGATTCTGGGTCAAGGAGGTCTGCTCCTTTTATTGACGGCTTGTGTAGGTGTTCCAGGAAAACATCTTTTGGTACCTTTTTGCGTTCAGACCCATTCTGGCAAGTGTATCTGCCGCCTCATTTTGAGCTCTTGGGATGTGGCGGACCTCGTAGCCTAGAAAACACTTGGCGAATTCGTCAACGGTAGCTCGATATGCCGCCATTGTCTCGCTCTTTGTGTCCCAAGTACCACGTATCTGTTGCGCCACCAAGTCTGAATCTCCGTAGCAGAGGACACGCTGGACGCCAAGTTCCTTGGCAATGTGTAAACCATGAAGGAGAGCTTCGTATTCAGCAACATTATTAGTTGCCTTGAAGTGAATTTGTAACACATAACTAAGCTTGTCTCCTTGAGGGTTTCTTAAAACAATGCCAGCCCCCGAGCCCTGAAGCATTTTTGATCCATCAAAGTGCATGATCCAGTATGCATCTTCAGGGAGAGGTACTTCGTCCATGGCCTCCGTCCAATCAGCTACAAATCTGCTAAGGCTTGAGACTTAATGGCCGTTCTGGGTTTATACATGATGTCGAAGGCGGCAAGTTCAATGCCCCATTTGGCAACGCGGCCTGTTGCATCTGTATTATTGATGATATCCCCCAGAGGTGCCTTGCTCACCACCGTTATTGAATGTTCCTGGAAATAGTGCCTTAACTTCCTGGCGGCGTAGAAAACACCGTAGACCAGCTTCTGGTAATGCGGATAACGCTGTTTTGAGGCGGAAAATACTTCACTGATGAAGTAAACCGGACGTTGTTCCGGCAAGTCTGAATTTTCCGTCTTGCGTTCCACAACCAGTACCACGCTAACAACCAAGTTAGTTGCGCGATGTAGAGCAGCATTGGTTCCTGCGAACGAGGAGCTGCCAAAATTGGAGCAGACGTTAACGCGTCCTTGAGTTGCTGCAAGGCGGCGTCTGCTTCGTCTGTCCACTCGAAGTTGTCGGATTTCTTCAGAAGCCGGTAGAGAGGCAGTGCCTTCTCACCAAGACGGCTAATGAAACGACTGACGGCAGCCGCCGAGCCGGCAAGTCGCTGCACGTCCTTCAGGTCCTTGGGCCTGGATATGTTGAGGATCGCTTTGATTTTTTCTGGATTACTTCTATCCCTCGTTCGGAAACGATAAAGCCAAGCAATTTGCCGGCAGGAACCCCGAAGACGCATTTTTTCGGGTTGAGCTTCATCCTATATACCCGGAGGCTATCAAAGGTTTCTCTCAAATCGTCAAGCAAATCTGCCTTCTTTCTTGACATGACGGCAATGTCGTCAACATAGACGTGAACATTGCGGCCAATTTGCTCGTGAAGGCATCTTTGCATACACCGCTGATACGTTGCGCCGGCATTTTTTAGACCGAAGGGCATCGTGATGTAGCAGAAGGTCCCGTAGGGCGTAGTGAACGCTGTTTTGATTTGGTCGGATTCTCGCATTTTGATTTGGTGGTACCCGGAGTACGCATCCAAAAAGCACAGCAGCTCGGAGCCGGCTGTGGAGTCTATGACCTGATCTATACGAGGCAAAGCAAAGTGGTCCTTAGGACAGCACTTGTTCAAACCGGTATAATCAATGCACATTCTCATTTCCTTATTAGGTTTTGGAACCATTACAGGATTTGCCAACCAATCAGTGTGTACTACCTCCCTAATGAACTTGGCTTCTTGCAACTTGATGATCTCCTTCCCTATTGCTGTCCGCTTCTTCTCACCGTAGCGCCTTATTCCTTGCTTCACTGGTTTGGCTCCTTCGTAGACGTTAAGAGAGTGCTCGGCAAGTTCCCTCGGGACACCTGGCATGTCAGCTGATGACCATGCAAAGATGTCCTGATTCTCACGGAGGAACCTGACGAGCGCGCTTTCCTATTTGTCGTCCAAGCCAGCCCCTATGGTGACTTGCTTGGAGCTGTCACCTGGGACCAGATCCGCCTTCTTTGTGTCTTCGGACGCCTTGAAAGTGTTCTTTTGCTCAGCGGTCTTTACATGCTCCGGCAACTGCGACGTATCGAGCTCTTTTTCAACATGGCTAATCCTCTGCGTGGAGGACTGCCTCAGCGAAGGCGGCGTTGCCACGCTCGCACTCCTTTGCTTTCTTGAAGTTGCCACTGATGGTAATTGTACCATTGGGTCCCGGCATCTTCAGCTTGCTGTATATGTAACACGGGCGAGCCATGAATTTGGCGAAAGCTGGCCGTCCAAAAATGGCGTGGTAGGCACTTTTGAAGGGGACTACTTCGAACCTGAGATACTCCGAGCGGTAGTTTGTCTCAGGCCCAAAAGTAACCTCCAATTGATGCTTCCCATTGACTTGGCTTGCTTTCCCGGAACGATGCCATGAAACTTGACTTGCTGTAGTCAAGCTGGCTTTCCGACAAGTTCATGCGCTTCAGAGTGTCCGCGTAGATGATGTTGAGGCTGCTGCCGCCATCCATCAACACCTTGGTGAGCCTGAAGTTATCGACAATTGGGTCGACGACAAGGGCGTATTTGCCGGGGTGAGGAACGTGATCTGGATGATCATCTCTATCCCAAGTTATTGGCTCCTCTGACCAGTCTAGATACTGGGGAACGTCTGGTACTGTGGCGTTTAGCTCGCGCATCTCCGCCTTTTCTTCTTTTGCCGAAGGAGTGCCCAGGAAGCACACCAATTGGCCATGTACCTTGGGATATTTCCTTTCTTTGCGCATCAGCTTGGGTTCCTCATCCTCGGACATGGACAGCCCCATCATCTTCCTTCTTTGTCTTCTCAGCCTTTTTGCTCTTTTTTGATTTCCAGCCAACCTCGGGGTCCTTCTTGAAGTCCTCCATGAACCGGCATTCCCCTAATGTGTGGTTGACTTTGCCTAAGGACGCGTGGATTGGGCAGGGCAAGGCTTTGCCTGATCGTACGTCAGGCGCTGCTTGCTGGAGCCGCCATCTTTACCCTTTCCTTTCCACTTGCGGTTGCCGCCTTTGCCTTCGAAGGCGGCGGCGACCTCGTTTGATGGTCCGGCTTTGTCATCCTGGGGAGCCTTGCGTTTGTGACTTGCTCGCCTGTTTGGCGCCATATCATGTGCGCCATCTCCATCGCGTGCATCATCATCCGCCTGTGCGTACATGGCTGCTACTTCGAGCATGACTCCGAGATCCTTGACTTGCATGCGTACGAGCTTATGTCTGAGACTTGAGCCCTTCAGGAGGCCTGTGGTGAAGGCATGGATTGCTTGATTGTCGTCTACGTTCTCGCAGCTTGCCTTTGTTTGAATCCACCTTGCCAAGAAGCTTGTAGCTGTTTCATCTGGCTTTTGCACGCAACGAACCAAATCTGTGTATGTATTGGGTCGCTTGTACGTGCCTTGGAAGTGCTGCGTGAACACCTTTTCCATGTCATGCCAACTATGAATGCTTTTCTCCGGCAAGTTTTCGATCCAGCTTCGGGCTGTCCCCTCCAGCATGAGGGGAAGGAAGCGTGCGCGACGAGGCCATTGCCTCCGGCAATTTCAACTGCCAGCGCGTAGTCCGACAACCATGAGTTTGGCTTGTCCGCTCCATTGTACCTTTGATGAGTTTTTGACACTGATGTCATGTCTGGGTACTTGAACGTTGCGGATGGCTGGGCCAAAGCACTCAGGTCCTAGATAGGCATCTTGCTTTCCAGCCTTGATGTCATTGAGACGATGTCTCGCGTCTTGCGGACTGAGCTGTTTGCCAGATCTATCGGCATGAGGCTCGTCCTGCGCTGCCCGGCTGTGCCTAGGCTCATTGTTGTGTCCCCGGCTTCCGCCTTCGTGCCTGGGCACTGGTGGTGGGGACTGTGTGCGGTCCCTGCTTCTTCTTGGCGGCGGGGCGTCGTCGCGGTTGCCGCCACTCCTTGGCGGCTGCTTGCTGCCCCTGCTTCCGCCTTCATCCCGCCTAGGCGGAGGGGTGAGGCCTTGCGCCTGTTGCCGGTCCTGGATGCCTCGTCACGCTGCCTTTGGGAGGTGGTGATTTGCGTGGGTCTTTCCTTGTCCTTCCCTTTTCCGTGGCTACTGGAGCCGGACGGATCTTCGGGTTGCCACCGGCCGCAGCTTTGCAAGCGTTGGATTTTGATTCCAACTTTCCTCCCCTTGCGTCCGCCATGTCGGCGCGAGAATCAGCACGGGCCTGCTGCTCTAGAGCTTTGTGAGCAAGGATCGATAGTAGATCTTCTCGTCCTTGTCATAGTCATCATTGTTGAGGATGTCCAAGGCGGCTGCAGTGTTGAGGACAGGGGTTGCGAGGATGACGTCCCCGTTCTTGTCCTTACGCTGCGGCGCTGTAGCCCACTCGAAACCAAGCTTTTGGGCAGGGGATTTGAAGGTGTCATGATCCCTGCCTTTCTTTTCTTCTCTCCCCAGTCCTGCCGGCTTGGGCAATGGGTGGTGGTGAAAAGATTGCGCTTGGGGTCGCACTTGGCGGTTATCTTGGCGTTTTCCTCCTTGGCTTCGTCGAGGAGGCTCTGGACCTCTGCTTGCTTGCTTTTGAGGTACTCAGTTTGCTCCACCAAGGTGTTCGAAGTTTCTCCAAATCAGCCGGATTGGTTTTGTCGTTACCGGGTGTGAAGAACTTCCGCCAGAGCCGCCATGTTCCTATCTTGCTGGGCTCGCCCTTCTCCAGAATTTTCTTCTTTGGAGCCCCAGGAGGCTCTGGAAACTGTGGATCGGTTGCCGGGGTCCCCAGGTTGGCGGCGTCAGTTGCCGCCTTCTCTGAGGCTGCACCGGTGACATCCGCCACAAAAACCTGCTGCATGTTGACGGAGAGCCCGTAGCCGCCTCAGAGGCGGAGGATCAGGTGTAACAAAACACTGCTTGACCCGTTGCTCGAACATGCTGGCAGAATCTTCTTCGGAATCAGAATCTACGTTGACGTGAACGGTAGATCTGGATCCGGCATCCGACATCGCATCATCCTGGAGTGCAGGAAGAATAGATTCGGGATCTTGACTGTTGGGCTGGGAGTCTGATCCCAGTCCCGTCATGCCGACAAAGTGTAGATCTGAATCTGCGGACTCCTCAGAGGAGGCAAACTCAGATCCGTCTTGATTGTAGGGCGGGTGGGATGGCGAATAAATTCGCGGCAACCCATACGCCTCAGAAGTGTAGCCGATGAACACATCGACGCCGCCAAACGGCACAACTCCGCATCCGACAATGTAGTCGTCTGCGGGGATGTAGGACTCGTCGCAGCTGATGTAGTGGTTGTCGCCGTAGCGAACAGCGCGGCCGACGGCGATTGTTTCGCCGATGCCGCCAAGGTTCCCGCCTGGAACGTGACGCCTGACGCCTTAGGCCCCACGGTGGGCGCCAACTGTCGTCGTATCGGCATCTTGGATAGGAGACGGGGTCCTGCTAGCCGAGGGTGAACGTAGGGCAAGAAGGTGGACGTCGTCGAGGTCGGGATTGTACACGGCGTTTACCCAGCTTCAGGCACCACGGCGGTGGCGGTGCCCTACGTGCTGCTATAACTCACTATAAGGCAATATCGCCGTGAACAGGTTACAATGAGTTGGATGTATGAAAGTATGGTTGATGCCCTAAAGGCGTCCCGAGGTCCAGCTTATATAGGCGGCTGGACCTAGGGTTACAAGGTGATTACGTATCCAGCAAGTATACGGAGTCCTAAACCTAGCCGGCAAGTATGCCGCCTTCCGTCTTGGTCTTGGTGGCTTCATGGGCTTCAGTCTTGGGCCTCCTCCTTGCCGGCATCCGCCTTCCTTGGTCGTCAGCTATCTGGGCCGCCCGGCAGGCAAAGCCTTCACCACCACTGCGGGCCACCCTGGACTAGCCGGATTGATCCATGCTGGTGATACCCCTAGTAGGTATAACCCCAACATCTTACAATATAGAACTAGTTTTTTCTAATTACTTTCTCCTTTAAATTTTAAAACGCAATATTGAGAAAAAAACTTTGGTTACTGAGAAAAGTCAATGTACTATTAATGTCGACTCGAGATTCACTGTGACAAACCCATAATACGACTTTTGTACCAATTCATATCGATCTGGAATGGATCGGTTAAACATTCTATTAGGAAGTCCAGTCTTAGGACTAAACAAGTTTGCTTAAAACTTATTTATTATTAAATTCTCATTGCCAATGCTATGGCAATCAAAACAAGGCATGAGACAATTAATGACTTTGAAAACAAGAAATAATAACTAATGAGAGAAGTTGTTAAAAAATAAGAACGTGGAATGCAATAGTCTTAGTCTGTGTATTACCTCATAGATTTGACATACTAAATCTATGTATGCGTGCTATCATCAGATCTTCTATGCCCATGACACGCTGTTCTCTATTATCTCTATCATTGTTAAAATTTCTCGACACTAAGCGAAGGACTCCGTTAACTCAACCCATTTGGCATGTCATATGTTCAACTTGGATTAGACCTTTAAGCTACTTCAATAATTCATGGTCGAAGTGTATGATGAACTCTTTGTGCGTCAAGCAGTTTTGCCAAACCTTAAAAACTCGAACTAAAATAAAAATATTATTTATTAACGATTGGATAATTTATACGAGCACAAGTCAAATTTCTCACTTAAATAGACAGCCGGTGACGAGGCTAGGACCTCAAGGGGTGCCCGATCTTCACGGATTGACGGTGGATTTGGGCGACCTCACGCAAGAACACGAAGAACGCGAGGAACACTCAAACACAAACACGATACAATGACACGTTTCCCTCACCGGTAGGTCCAACCGGTCCAATAGAATCCCAAAAGGAGAGATTGGCAAGCGCTAGGTGTGATCGTGGGAGGAGAGATCTTGGCGGTAGAATCCCGCGTGATGTGGTGTCGAACACGGCATATGCCACAGGGTGGCTGAGATAGGTGTGGGAGCAGCGTACTGCAGCATCGGCACCCGCAGGGATTGCGCCAGAGCGCTGACACGGGAAGTACCCAGGTTCGGAGCCCTCCCGGAAGAGGTAACACTCCTACTCCTGCTCGATCTCTCTATCATCGGTGGACAAAGTACAGAGTTGCTCCTTGAGCTGTTCGGCGAGCTCTCCATGGCTCAAGTTCTCTCTCTCTCTAGCTCTCGGGGATGGGGAGGAAGAAGTGTCCGTCCTCCTCTACTTGGGCGTCCAGACAGCCAGAAGTCTGGCTTATAGGCGGGGCCGGCTGCACCAGCCGGCTGACGTAGGCTACAGAGAATCTCCACCATGACGCCGCTTGTCCGCGGCACAGCACGCTGCAGTGCCTTGTACAGTCGAACTCTCTAGTGGTGCAGGATTTGCCGGGCTAGACCTCGCGACGTGGAGGGCTATCCGGCGATGGTGCCGGGCCCCGCCTGCATGGCGGACGTCTCCTGGGACATCTTGTCGATGTGCTGGGCGGCGCTCCGTGTCCCCCGCTTATTGAGGCTCCTAGGCGCCACAGGAGACGTCGGGCTAGACCTTGATTTAGCCCATGCCTGGGCTACGTGGAGGGCTAGCCGGACATGGCCCCGGCACACGCCCGTACGGCCCCTTGTCTCCTGCTTGTCGTTGGCAGACGGCAGCCGGATGACCGGCTGCCTGCCACCCGAATCCGGGTACTGCGGTTGTGTCGCAGCAGTGGAACATGGGGTTCCCCTGATGCTGCCAAAGTGGGTCCTCCACTGGGGCCCACCAAAAAGATGGACAAGGCAAGGAGTCAAGTACAGCAGATGGGTTAGCCCATCTGCCTCAAGGACACCCGACAAGTTCGACATCAAGTCTCTGCGGCTAAGGACCAGGTGACCTTCCGGGTCACCCCCTCGCCCAGAGAACCAGGCGAGATACCCGCGGGTCCGTGCTCCGGCAGGAGGCCAGGTGCGCCCCCGGGTACCCATCCGTACCACCGAGAGGATAAGATCGCCAGCTCGCCGGAAGCTGGTGGAAGAGTTGGGCGCCAAGATGAAGGCCGCGCCCTGGTGACGTTGCCACGAGCGCAGTTGGTGGGACGGACAGGGTTTGTCCGTCCCACCTTTTCCAAGGGCGGATGACCACGCCGCCCTCCTCAGAATGGTTGGAGGAGAGAGTGCCACGTCTCCTCCAAGGACCGCCGAGGGGTTTTCCCGCCAAGACCCCTCACACCTCTCGTGTGCCCATGTCGGATCCCCTTAGCCTATAAAAGGAGGACCATGGCACCGAAGAGAGAATAGAAAAGAGAAGCAAGCTAGAGCTCGGGCAAGACTACACTAGGGTTCGGAAGGTAGAAAGAGAGGTGATCTCCCCAGGGCAGGATCTTCTCTTCGTCTACCTCTGGCCGAAACTCTGCCGGGTTCACCCCAGAACACCCTTGTACACCACACCATGATGAACCTCTCAATCCAGACATGCAGGAGTAGGGCTTTTAGCCTCCGGGCGGCCTGAACCTGGGTAACTCTGTGTGTCCTGCTGCTTTGTTAGATCTCTCCCTCTCGACGAAGAACTTGGCGTCCTTGCTCCGAGGTAAGGCGTCTTCCAGCCTCCTTCGCGCCCCGTGCCGAACCTAAAAAGGGGGTATCATCTACTCCCGGTGTCCGTCACCCGAGACACGACATCTGGCGCGCCAGGTAGGGGGTGCAAGCGCTGGATTCGTCTTCTTCTTCATCGACCTCAAGTTCAGCGGCAAGTTCATCGTCAAGTTCTACATCATGCTCTTCGTCCGAGACCAGATCTGAATCGAGCTCCCCGATCGTCTCAGGACCTTCATCGAGCTCTGCGCTCGCGGCAGATTCGACAGCCTGTTCCTCGTCCGCGACGAAAGTTGCCCTGAACTCTTCGTCTCCAGCAAGGTTATCCGCACCATCCGGCCAAGGTGGACGGTCGCCTCATCAGCAAGCAGGAAAAATGTCAGGAGCACGGGAGGTCCTTGGTGAGCCAGCCAGTCAGTCAAGCCGGAACAGCTGGGGGCTAGGGGAAGCTTTGGGTGCAGCTCGAGCGCTTCTCTTTTCCCACCAGATCAGTGCAAGGACGATCCCCGTGCGAAGGCATGGATCGCTAGTTTGGAAAGTCTGTTGAACTATGCTCACCAATGCCACGCTCCCGCGAGTTCTGCACCAACCATCGATGCCGGCACCACCGTCCCTGCACCGGCGCCGCCGGAGGAAGTGCGTCCAGGAGATCCTCATGGCAAGAGGCCCATGGAGTCTCTCCACGAAGGCACTGGTCAGAGCTCCTATCCCCGACGGCGCTCCCGGGAGGAAATGGAGGGTCGGGAGGGCCCGCACCTCCGAACCTGCTGCACACCGTACCCTGCGACCGTCCTCGACCTCTATCACCTGGAACAAGAAACGGGGGAGACCCTGCGTCATTACATCTGGAGGTTCCGGGGCATCATTGACCGCATTCGCTCGGCTGATCTCCGAGAAGTCTCCGTAATCGCTGTCTTCCACGTTAACGTCCGCAACCTGAAGCTGCGCGAGAAACTGAGCCTCCACGCCGTGGACACGTTGGAGGACCTGTGGAACATGGCTGACCGATGTGCCAGGGAAGAGGAAGCTCTCAATCTTCCTCCCCGCCAGGCTCGCTGAAACGAGTCACTGCAAGATGTACCCGGAAGAATCAAATTACCAATCCAAGAACTCCTGTGATCAATAAAAGATAAGAGCTCCTTGTACAAGTCCTCTCTGTGTACAAGATATCTATTTCGTGGTATAAAACATGTGTAAAATCGGGAACGTGGCTCGACCGTCGAGCGAGCACTCATGGGGTAGCGACTCTCCCGGGGGTAAAAAGTGGTGCGAGACCTGATACCTCCCGGGGACGTGCGTGCCAACAGAGTGAGCGGCCTTCTGGGACTCGGTAGGGCTTGTGAGCGCATTCCTGATCGGTCAGGGCCTCACAGGTAAGCTTACATCCCGGAATGATCCCTCAGAAAGACGTGGAGACAGTAAAAACATGCTAAGCTCAGTAAAACTACTCGCAAAGTAGAGTAGCAAAGCAAGTTCCAGCATATTACATCCAAGTTTTGGAGTCAAAGCATGAAATCTGACTCGGAGTTTTATTACATTCGGGGCACGAGGTGCTCGAATGTCTTGCAGGAAACCTTGCGGCGCGGGAACATCTTCGTGGCAATTGCGGTCGAGAGAGCGTTCACCGCCTGGCGGGAGTCTTCGGAAGGGGATGATGCCGCGAAATTCGGCATGACGGCACCCGGGTTGGCCTCCCGGAACACCGCCATCACCGAAGTTGCTGTCAGCTTACTCGCCTCATGCATGTCGCAAACTAGTTGGCTGGCCATCTTGTTCTTGAAGGATCGAACGTCAGCAGCAACCTTCGTGATGAACTCTACGACAAGGGCAAGCTCTGGCAGTTTGGCTCCAACTCTGGAAGTGCAGTGCCCAGTTTCAGCCGCTCTACTCGGGGCGTAGCTTCTTGGCAGGCCTCCGCAATCTTGGCAAGACCTTCCTGGTTGGAGCGGCGAAGCTCCGACAGTTCAGTTGACGCCTGGGAGTTGGCCTGGGCCAGCTCCTGGTTGTTCTCTTTCAGCCTCGCAAGCTCGTCACTCCGCGTCTTCATAGACTCTTCGAGCTCAGATATCTTCCGGCCATCTTTCTCGGCCTGCTGCTGCAAAGCACGGACGGACTCTTGCTCCTGGTGGAGGGTTTTCTTGATATCCTCGATTATCTGGTTGTTTTCCTCCTCCTTATGCTGGCGGCTCTTGATCTCCTTGTCCTTGGCCTCGAGCGCCTCC
Organism: Poa pratensis; assembly: GCA_947311845.1. NCBI lineage: Eukaryota > Viridiplantae > Streptophyta > Magnoliopsida > Poales > Poaceae > Poa > Poa pratensis. Next base: position 40,136,035 of record CAMZMU010000020.1, read on the forward strand.
CGGTGGAGGTCAGCGGCTTCTCTCAGACGCCGTTCCGTGTCCTGCTCCAGCTGCAGCTTCTGGCTTTCCAAGGATTTGTTCTTCTCAGCCAGCTCGCTCTCCCGGGACGCCAATTGCTGTTCCTTCTCCGCCATAACCTGCTCGCGTCGGCTGTACTCAGCTTTCCGCTCAGCACCTTTCTGCTCAAGGGCCTCACGCAGGCTGGAGACTTGAACCGCGAGGCGGTTGAGTTTACCCATTCCCCTTTGGATCAGATCTTCGGCTTTTCCAATCACATCCACGATGGCCGCCTCACGACCTCTGAACTGCTCCTCCAACTGACGCATCCCACGAAGAATGGCGTCCATGGCGTTCTCTCCGCTGATAATGATCTGGGGAGCCACCTCTGACGAACTCCCCGAGGCACTGGTAGCTTTCGAGCGCTTGGCAGTGAGGTCCTCCTTGATCCTCGTCAACTCGGCGATCTCTTCACTGGCTCCAGAATCCGTGGAGAAATTGGTGAACATCCTCAGAACCTGCCCGGTCATCAACGAGCTCTCCAGCAAGTCAAGGGAGACCTCGGTACCCGGCGCATCACTGCGACTTTGGCCAGGAGTAGGAGTCATAGTCTGGGTCCCAGCTGCGCGAGAACTGGGCGCGCCTTTGGACACCTCTTGGCCATCCGAAGGAGTAAAGGAGGGTGGTTTCTCTTGGCTGGCAACGCCCAGCAGGCCACCTGGGGAAAAGACATTCATCACAGAAGCTTCTGGAAGCAAGAGGACGTCAAGTCTATTGGGGATTTGAAACAAGAGCGGCATAACCCATGAACCTGAGTGTACCTGCTTGTTCCGGCGGGCTAGCGTCGGGACCTTCTCTAGGGCGGGCCGGGAGGCCACAGTCACGCTCCCCACCCCGCTCCCGCGACGACCGTCAACTTCCGCCATTGGGGGAGGGAACATCCTCTGCCACAAGCTCCGAAGCTGGTAGCGGTGTCGTCCACCGCTGCGTCGCGCCGCCTTTTGCTGGTCTCCAGGGAGAGTGAGCCCCTGCACCAACACACGGTCACTTTCCTTAGAGAGAGAAAAAATGCGAAGAGTTGGAAAAAGTCCGGGGAAGGCTTACTCCCGGGCGCGCTTGCTACCCAAAGGCACCGGCAAATCCGCAGACCCGGCAGAAGAGGCGTGGGGGCTCTGTTGGTGCTCGCCCGGAGAAGTGACTGGTCCCTCCACGGGAGGCGAATGGTGGAGGGACACCCTTGGCCGTGGGGCCAAGAAAAAGTCGGCCGTGGCGATCCCCGCTTCCATGAGGTCGCCCTCGCCGCCTACCACCTCTGTGGGCGGGAAAAGGATGCTCGCCCCCGGGTCGGGGACCACGACGGTCTCCGGGAAGCGGCGCGGGGAAGGATTCTTCTCTTCCGCGTCCTCACCGCCGATGTCATCTTCGTCGCCATCTCCGTCTTCACCGTCGTGCTCATCGTCGCTGGCGTCGTCATCACCAGTGGCGGCCTCGTTGCCATCGCCGCCGTCTTCGTCGTTAGAGCCAGCGGATTCCTCCTCAGAATCCTCTTCTTCGCTCTCCTCTTCAAACTCAAGGAGTTCTCCTTCCTCGTCAGAACTGGAGGGAGCCTTGGCCTTCCGGTTGACGTCCTAGCTAGTTTAGGCCCATGGTCAGGGCGGCCCACAATTCCGAGGGCATTGCAAGTCGGCATCGACTTCAGAATCTTTGCCTTCTCCGGGTCGTCGCTCAGGGGCCGGAATCCTGCCGGCAGCTCGTATTTGACATCCTGGGTAAACATCCCAGTCATGTTGTCCCGGAGGAGGGCGCGATCCATGTCAGAACTCCTCAGGCGAGATGGGTCCAGGGGACCCTGGAAGTCCCAAGCTGGGTGAGGCCGCTTCTGCAGAGGCGCCAGTCGATTGCGAAGGAAGTGGGCAACAATGGCAGCTCCGGAAACCCCTTTATCACGAAGGAGCTTGAAGCGCTCTACCGCGGCCGAAAGATCGTCATCCTGGAGGCTGACGCAGTTCCAGGTCTCCAGGCTCACCGGATGTTCCGTCGGTTCTTCCAGGAGTGACAGAGCTTCTGGCACCTCGACCAAGAACCAGCGTTGCCTCCACTCATCCCACTTATACTTGATTGGCAAGTAGGGGTAGTTCTACTTAACCTTCTGGCGAAAGCAGAAAGTGACACCGCCCCCCATCCAGCCATCCTTCCCAATGCGTGGGTAGAAGAAGTGCTGGAACAGAGCCACGGATGGCATCACCCCGACGAATGCTTCGCAAGCATGGGCGAAAACCGTCAAATCCAAGATCGCGCCCGGGGTTAGGTGCAAAGCTTTAACCCATACGCGCGCAAGATCTCCAGAAAGAAATCCGAGAAGGGAGGAACGAGTCCCATCAGCATGAAGCCATCGAAGATTGGGATCTGCCCAGGCGCCCTGGTCTCCGAAGGTGGGAAAACCTTCGTCGGCACTCGGGCGGGAGCTCCAGGCGCCTCGTCGGACTCCATCTCTCCGAGATGCCTGGCTTTCCGCATCATCTCGGCGCTGTCCGCATAATCGCTCGGGAACAAGGCCTGCTGCCTGCGGAGCTCAGCCCGCTCGGCGCTGCACTCCGACCTCCGCCGCGCCCTTACAGATCTGGGAGACAGCTCCTGCCTCAAGAGTGAGGACCTGCTGACCCTCTTCTTCTGAGCCGCAACCTTCAGTCGCGCCATTAAAGCCGAAGGAAAGCTGCAGCGGCAGACGGCAGAGGCGGCGGCTCGAAGCTGGAAGAAAGAGATGGGAATGGAGGCGGCGACTTGGGGATTTCGGAAGATTTAGGGAACAACTGCCGCAGCACTGCGAGGCGTGACTCATAAGGCTTCCCACGCGTCACGTCGCGGCCCCATTACTTTGACTGACGTGGGGATCGAGGGGGCGTTCCGCTTCAAGCGCTCCCTCCCGTTGGATTCAAGATAGACGTTGGCCGTCCGTGCGAACCGCAACGTTCGCCACGACCAAGTCCAAGAGAAACTCGGGGGCTCGTCTCTACTTCGCCCTGGCGAGCCTCAGGAAAAGCAGGTAAGGCGTCGGGTACCCACTTTGGCCAACTCTTTGGCCATAGCCCCGGCAGCAACTGAAGCAAGAGCCGCCGGGACCATGCCCGGGGCTACTGTCGCAGCAGTGGAACATGGGGTTCCCCTGATGCAGCCAAAGTGGGTCCTCCACTGGGGCCCACCAAGAAGATGGGCAAGGCAAGGAGTCAAATACAGCAGATGGGTTAGCCCATCTGCCTCAAGGACACCCGACAAGTTCGACATCAAGTCTCTGCGGCTAAGGACCAGGTGACCTTCCGGGTCACCCCCTCGCCCGGAGAACCAGGCGAGATACCCGCGGGTCCGTGCGCTCAGCAGGAGGCCAGGTGCGCCCCCGGGTACCCATCCGTACCACCGAGAGGATAAGATTGCCAGCTCGCCGGAAGCTGGTGGAAGACTTGGGCGCCAAGATGAAGGGAACGCCCTGGTGATGTTGCCACGAGCGCAGTTGGTGGGGCGGACAGGCTTTGTCCGTCCCACCTTTTCCAAGGCGGACGACCACGCCGCCCTCCTCAGAATGCTTGGAGGAGAGAGTGCCACGTCTCCTCCAAGGACCGCCGAGGGGTTTTCCCGCCAAGACCCCTCACACCTCTCGCGTGCCCATGTCGGATCCCCTTAGCCTATAAAAATAGGACCATGGCACCGAAGAGAGAAGAGAAAAGAGAAGCAAGCTAGAGCTCGGGCAAGACTAGACTAGGGTTCAGAAGGTAGAAAGAGAGGTGATCTCCCCAGAGAAGGATCTGCTCTTCGTCTATCTCCGGCCGAAACTCTGTCGGGTTCACCCTAGAACACCCCTGTACACCACACCATGATGAACCTCTCAATCCAGACATGCAGGAGTAGGGCTTTTAGCCTCCGGGCGGCCTGAACCTGGGTAACTCTGTGTGTCCAGCTGCGTTGTTAGATCTCTCCCTCTCGACGAAGAACTTGGCGTCCTTGCTCCCGGGTAAGGCGTCTTCCAGCCTCCTTCGCGCCCCGTGCCGAACCTAAAAAGGGGGTATCATCTACTCCCGGTGTCCGTCACCCGAGACACGACAAGTTGACTCTGGTTGCATAAGGTGGGCGTCGTTTGTCGTTATCTGGTTGTCTCTGAGAATCGTGATGATGACGAGCCTGCAGTTCTTTTCTCGTCCATGCCGCCCGGCTGTGCTTCGACTGGCTAGGCGGAGACCGGCTGCGCTCGGGGCAGATGGACTCGGCCGAGCCGGGCAGCCGGAGGCGGCCAAGTTGATTTTGCGTTTCACTCGGGATCTTCTGTGGGTCTTCAAGCACCGGGTTTTATCCCCATGTCACCGCGGGAGAGACGACCACAATAGAATCCAACCAAGAACAACCAAGCACAAGAGATGGGCCTTGAAGTCACTCAATAGATAAATCTAAGGAGAGGTCTTGAATCCACAAGAGAGATCTTCTCCACAAGAGGAGGTCTTGAATCCACAAGAGGGATCTTCTCCACAAGGGAAGGTCATCTCCACAAGGAGGCAACACCACAAGGGGTGGGTAAGGAGCCTAGCTCAATTCTCTCTCATATCCAACCTATCCTCTAGAGATGGAGGGGTACGCCTATATATAATCTAGACCCAAAGGGGTAGGTGGGGGAAGGGAATACACGGGTCAAAGCCCAGATCTGCGCGCAGGCAGTGCACGGGCGGTAGTACCGGACAGAGGTCGGTAGTACCGGGCAACCGGTAGTACCAGGCGGCGCGGTATTACTCAGGTTATCCAGGGGCGAGTTCCGTAGCGTCTGGCGAGAAGTGGTAGTGCCGCTCGGCGTCCGGTAGTACCGCGCCCGGCACTGTAACTTCATGTTCCTCTTCCTTCTTCTCTTCCAAGCTTCCGCCTTGTCGGGTTTCATTCCTCTTGCACCTTGGTCATCCTCTCGTGTACCCGTAGTCATCATGTCAAGCCTAGTATCAATAAGGGACGGAGGATGAGGTAGTATACCATCCGAAAGGGTGGGAAGTGAGTTCACGAAGAGGAATGAGTTCACCTTTGATGTCCATGGTGACTTGGCATATGTTGGAATGCTAGAATGGTGATAGCCGTGGGCTAGGGCTACATCATCTCCCCCCTCTTCAAAAAGAGTCATCCTCGACTCTTGCTCTTCATCACCAGGCAAAGGAGGTAGATGTGTTGTCGAAGAATTGGAATTCGCCATGTCTACAAACACCAAAGACCAAGCAAACCATGTGTGTGCAAGAAAGAGGAGCATATCAACAATGACATGTCCATTATTCGTCATAGCACCGTTAGCACAACATAAGAATATGAAAAAGTAATGCAAGTGCAAGGTCAATGTGCAAGCAATCCAATGGAACATCTTCAAAATGTGGGAATACAAAAACTCCATGAAAATATGAGGATGCCATCTAGGTATCTCATTTTGAACCATATAATCATTATTGCTCACAAGGCATCGGAAAGGGAAATTTGTCAACATCCTTGAGGCAATAAGAGGAGAACTTGGCAAAAACGCACAATAAAGAATGTCAAAATATCATCCTGGTTGCAAACAAAGCACATGAAAGAGCAAGTTTTCAACATATTTGTTGCAACACCAAATTGGTAGAAACTATTATACTCTTGGCAAGACATGCTCAAAATGTCATTACGGTTGCAAACAAGCCATCTCAAAGGACAATTGTTCACATTTGTTGCAACACATAAATCATCCATGTGAAAGATCAAGTGTACATGCTTGTCATAGGGAAGACCAAAAAGCACCAACATGATTGCAAACAAACCATAAGCAAGAGAAATTGTTCAACTTGTTTGATACAAAGCATGAGAAAGATTTGAGAGTTGTATTCGATCCACTACTCACATGTATGCTCTCAAGAGCTCTTTTTGTCAACTCATGTTCAATTGAGGTTGACAATATAGCATCAGGCTCAATGCACACAGAAAGCCAAAGAAAGAAATTGTGTGCATGGTATATGAACACATCATCCATCATGACGCGTCTCTTCATTTACACATCACCAAACACACCAAAGTCAATTGGAAAATATGACATATGTAGATGGTCACTATGCAAAGTGAAGGATGGAACAAGGTCCATAAGAGAAAATGAAACATCTCCAAAATGTGAGAAAGCAATGGGTGCAATCTCATAAGCAAGCATTCCTTCATTATTGCAAGCAACACATGTGAAATAGAAATTGTTAACATATTGCAAGCAACAATGGGAGAAAAATGGAAACACTCAAAACAAGGCATGTCTATGGTAAAAACATCACAAATGGGTAACTCCACATGATCAACATTGGTTTCAAACAAAGTATCACATGGGAATAATATGACGTGTCAAGAAAATCATCCATAGCATGCAAGCAATCATAGTTCATCATGTCCACTAGTTGGATCATGGTCACATCAACATCCATACCTTGATAGTCCCGCTCATATGAAGTAGGTGTTGAAGTAGTAGGGGCTTCCATGTCGCCAACTTGTCCATCTTGAAGTAGACATGGGGTGGTATCATCATCATCCTCCATGTACATCTTCTCCATTGGAGGCACCGTCAAGTCGAGGAGTGGCGACTCATTATCCATAGAACCTAGCATACAATGAGAGAACACACTAGAGGAAAAGGGTTAGTTGTTAGAAATCGAAATGGCCTCACAAGATCTATCAACTACCTCTCTCAACTCAAGTGGTGTATCACTCATTCCCTCAAAGTTGGAAAACTCAATCTCACATATGGTGGAGGCACTCAACTCACTCTCACTCTCACTCAAGTGGGCTAAGTGGCTCTCATTCTCACATGTGATTGGTACCATCTCATAACTCAAACACATGAGGGTACGCTCAATGTTCTCAACTCCAAACGCCTCCATGATTGAAGAGAAACTCCCATGCTCAACCTCCTCAACCATCTCGCCTCTCGAAGTCAATGCCATAGTGTAGGCATCATCACTCGACTCCTCTGCCGAAGGGAACATCCCATGCTCGGCAACTTCACTTGGCACATTAACCAAAGTGATAGCATCATCCACGCTCGCCTCCTTGGTCGAAGGGAAAATCCCATGCTCGACCATCTTCTCGCCATCTTGGTCTCCATTTTGTCACTCCCACATCATGTGACCATGGCCATTGCATAGTGGGCACAAGAGATTGGGACATTCCCGTGGATCATGGTCTTGGCCTTGGCAATTGTCGCATATTAGGTCTTCATCTTGCCATATGGGGGCCATTGTGGTGGTAGCACTTGGTGTAGAATCAATATCATGTGAAGGGCTTGAGAAGGGCGCCAATGGGGTTGCGGCCTCATGTTTGTGACCATGTTTCTTCCAGCGTCGACGTAAGCTTTGTTCGAGGAAGTTGTCGATGTCGGCCATGATCTCATCAACACAAGACTTTAACTTTGGCAATTCGCCGAAGATGAACCTTGGAGCTCTTATTGGCGCAAATGAAGTGGTAGCACGAGGGGAGACCATAGGATGCGCCTTTGTCGTCGTCTTCTTATCATGTCGACGTTGGCATTCTTGAGTGGAGGGGCATCGTCGAAAATCGTTTGGATGTCTTGGCGAACTTTCCTCTGGAGCGTCTACTTGAGCTTGGTGACATGTTCTGAAGCTTGGCAAGTGTGTCGATGTTGGTTTGAAGCTTGAGCATGTCATGGTCCACCGTGGCATCTTTCTTGTGGCGCTGTCTTGTTGAGCTTGATGGGCCTTGGCTTGGGTTGGCCTTGTCGATGCACTTCGTGTGGCGCCGTCTTTGGGTTGATGTAGAGTGTCAAAGCTTGGCGCTCTTGACGATATCCTTCTCATAGCACCTTCTTGAAATTGATGGAGAATGTCGAAGCTTGGCACTCTTGGCGATGTCCTTCTCATGGCGCCTTCTTGAAGTAGATGGAGCTTCATAGGATGGACTCATGGTGGTCTTCACGTTACTCCGTCTTGAGCTTGAACCATAGTGGGTTGTGCCAACATGTTTGGTGGTGCCGCTCTTGACGATGGTAGAACCAAAGTCCTTCACCGAATACTTGGAGTAGTAGTCAAAGTAGTTCTCCATGTCGGTGAAGCTTGAGCAATCTTCGTTGATATATGGCTCCACCAAGTCATCCAAGCTCGCGGAGTTGTAGTCGTGGTAGTGGCCCGCCATGGGATCCATGCTCATGGAGTCAATGTCGGTGTAGGGCTCCATCAAGTTATTGTAGTCGAAGTCGGTACCATATGATGAGGCATATGAGGAGATTTGCACCTCAATGTCGTTGGCGCTTGTGTAGTCGGAGGCGTGGTACCGCTCCATGTCGTTGACGCTTGAGTAGTCGAAGTCGTGGTAGCGGAAGTCTTGGTGATGATCCATCATGTCATGGGGGTCATTGTCGGTGTAGAAGTCCCCCACGTCCTCAATGCATGAGGCATCATAGTCGATGTGGCTCATCGTGTACTCATTATCATCTTGGCCTCCATAGTTGGATTCGCTCTCCCTAGACATGTTAACTCACAAGACAAGTGTATATGTGGAGTGGAAAGGAACAAGAGCACAACCTCTCACCTTTGTAGATAGTACTAGGCAAGATGGCGCGGCGACACGCCGCGCCCGTGTGGATAATAGTGTATTTTGTGTTTTAGTTAGGGTTAGACTGTCTTTCTGCTTATGGGAAGAAGGTTTAGCTGTAGAGGAAGATTGTATGTATTAAAAAATTATTTGTAGTTATTTACGTGAGCTCGATCTTTGTAGCAGGTAATGTTGACGTATTAAATCATTATATAATTTTACGGTCATTAAGTGAGATTTTTTGCAAGGAAAACTATGATTATTCTGTTCTTTTTTTTGCGCCTATATATTTTGATAGTGAAAGTGCAACTGTATGTACAATAGGGAGGCAAATATATAACTCGGTAGGAAACAGCATAGTAGATAGAGAAAGGAGAAATACAGAAGGCGTGCTACATTACAATAAGATTACTACACTGGGATACATATGCAGGTGGTATTCGTCTACTAATCTTCTGATCTTCTTCATCAAGCAACATCCTCAGCGGCGTCGTTGGCTGGAAGTGTGACGGCTGGTGTAGTGGCTGATGGTAATGGAAGGTAGATGACCGAAGGTAGGCATGTAGTTGGAAGCGGCGCTGTCAGCGATGGCATCATAGCCAAAGGGATTGTCTTATCATCGAAGATCTCTGTCATCATGTAGAAGACTTGCCCATCGATGTACATGGGGATCGCATGGTACTGGTGACTTATTACGTATGCTGGAGATCAGAGGGAAAGAAAGGAAATAGTATGGTCGATGGGTGTAGTAGCTCTCCACGTGGTTGCGTATTTGTATAGATGGCAGCGGCTACACATGTCCACTACAAGAAATATGCTATCCTATGACCTTTCATTGTGACCCTCAAAATATTGGTCATAGATCTATGACCATTTCGACCCAGTTGGTCATATGTTAATTTTGAGGGTGTAAACACAAAAATATAATGACCAATTTTGTCAAAAAGGTCATTGTCTCCTTATATGAAAAGGTCATAATCCACACAACACTGGCCTATGACCTTTTATCTAGACCACTACGACCAATTTAAATGGTCATTCACACTACTGGATAGCCAACTCAGCAGTCTCGTCTACGTGTCGTTGCTTATTTGTCATTTTCGCTTATGTGTCACTCTGATTGGACAACCAACTCAGCAGTCTCGCTTAGGTGTCAGTCAAATTTTCGCTTATGTGTCACTGTGACAGGTAGAGCCCATTTGTCAGCACTAGCACACACATTGACTAACTGACCAGTGGGACCCGCCCCCACAGTAGTACCTCATACATTGACTAACCTGACGGGACCCACCCCCACCTAGCGCTGACATGTGGGTCCTAGCCCGCTCCTGACATGTCGGTCCTGCTTCACACCCATCCTACCTGGGACCCGCACCTACCATCCTATCATGTGGGTCCCACCCCTAGTCCTGACATGTCGGTCCCACATGGCCAGTGGGTCCATCACCAACCCTACCTGACACGTGGGTCCGGTCCCGTACCTGACATGTGGGTCCCGCCAGACATGTGGGCCCCACGCCCGATACTGACATATCGGACCCACCACCAACTTACATGACATGTGGCCCCGATCCCGCCCGCCTGAACTTGTCAAATATCCCGCAAAAACAAGCGCACATGGGGTTCGAACCCGTTACCTTGCCCTTGCTACATCTTCCCTCTACCAGTGGGCTATGCTAGCGTTGATGTTTATAAGTAGAAGCTGGTCTATTTATCTTGATCCGCGTTCCGAACCAGGCCTGGGCCAGTCCGGAAGGTTATGGGCTGGCTCGGCTGTTATTTTTTTTCCTTTTCATTATTCTTTTATTACTTTTGTTTTTTAACTCCAATTTCAGCCAACTAATTTTTTTTTGTAAAGTTGTACTCCGTAATTATAGACTAATATTGACTGTTCTTAGTAAAATTAGAATTTAACAAATTAGAATTTGGTTGCTTATTTGTGATTTTTTTAATTTCGTATGCAGGATTTAAATTACGGTCAAAATTGACGGCACGACCGTTCATACTTTGGGTTTGAATATTGCACCATATTTGGTGGAGACCAAAGAGCACCAGATGACATGTGGGACCCCCGCCTCCTTTGGACATGTGTGAGCTTCTATCACTTACATGTGGGACCAGCTTGTATGCACACAGATGTTGGACCAGAGTAAATTCAAATTTGTATTTTAATTGCTAGAAAACAGGGTTTTTTTGCCACATTCATGAAATAGTTTGTCGAAATGTGCCCAAACTTGGCACATGTGCTCATTGTAGGATGGCAAGCAATGTTGCCAAACAAAGATTTTGACATGTTTGACAAAAAAAAACACTTTTCATTTTTGAAGTGCTTAAAATAGCGTTTTTTGTGAAGCGGCTACCGAGAGTGTCGTCCAAAATGGCGCCGATACATTATTTACACAAAGTAGACATCATTTCATTTACAATCACCAAAAGGTATGCATTTCCGAGCTCTCTACCTATTTCCGGCCATTTAAACGGCTTCCTGCCGATTCAGCTGGAAACGGCTAGATTTTGAACTGCAGCTGCCACATAGCTTGCCCGTTATTTCTCTGAAATTTCATTTTTAGGTTCACAAGTATCCATTTCATCAGAGATATATCAAAATATACACAAGATTCAACCACTAGACATGAACGGTCATGGCCACGACTTCGACTAGATTTTCAAATGAGCATACGAAATTTAAAAAAATCAAATAAATGTAAAGTCTTCGCGTAGCGTCATCATATGTTACCTAGTTACCAGAAAAAATATAAACTTGCATTGCGGAAGTTTTACTGGAAAAGTGTTCTCAGAAACTTGTTATCACCAATGAACATTCATAGCTTTCAAGGCAAACAACCAATGTTTTTTGCCACATCCATGACATAGTTTGTCGAAATGTGCCCAAACTTGGCACATGTGCTCATTGTAGGATGGCAAGCAATGTTGCCGAACAAAGATTTCGACTTGTTGATGCATGTAAAATGCATACATGAACTTTGCACGTTATTACTAGATATTCCAACATATTTGCAACTTATATGATGTTATATTCATGTTTTATAATGATTTTGGGGATTTTCTAAACAATCCCCCCTCTTTTGGTTCTAACTCTGTTTTCCAGAAAACGTCTTTTTTAGTGTTTCGGAATTTCCGGGAGCTTCGGGACTCCAAAAAGGGCAAGGCCAAAGAGCACGGTTCAGAATTTTCGAGACGAACGCAATGGGCCGAAAATGAAGACCACAAGCCCAACCAGCTGGAAACTAGAGGGCCCCACGCGGTCAGATTCCCTGGCCGCGTGAGGACCCCTCTTTTCCCCCTCGTGGCTCCGATGCCATTCGTTTTCATCTCCGTGGCTTCGTCTTGACCTAAAACCGGCTATAAAAATAGTCCCCCGGGGAGTTTCGAGAGGAGGCGGTGGAGAAACACAAAACTACGAAACAGAGAGTCAGAAGGCTGCCACCGGAGAAGATCGGAGGGGGGAAACGCCGCCGGAAACACCTCCGGAGGGCTCCACCCCCCTCCGGCGTGTTCATCATCAACATCTACAGCAAGATCATCTCCATCTCTCCACTGTAAACTCTTGGAAAACATGATATATGATGCAATGTACTATTCGCTTGATCTATTGTGTCTCCCCATCTATATTTGAGAAGTGATTTGTTCATGGCAATAGTGAAATAGTTCGTTGATTGGTTGCATACAAGTTTTGTTATCTTTTATGATTGTCTTTATGTACAATATATGAGTGCACACATATGTTGGGGAATGCATGTAAGGTGATCACCGGTAATGTAATGGAGTGAGGGAGACTTGGGAGGACATGTAAACCTGAGACCGAGTCATGAAGTTACTTTATTGGGGGATATATATAGGGGACCTATGGTTGGACTTTTATGTCTTAATAATTCTTGTGTGCTCATTTACCTGGCCATGAGATCCATCATAAGGGGTTTAGTTCATTTACTTGGCTACACCTATTTATGGCTCCTTCCTAGAAGAAACAATTAAGACTGAAACATGTGCTTCACTAATTGTGACAACCACACGAATGAAATAACAATTGCTAGAACATTTTCTCCCTTGAGATATTTGCTACTTGAGATATTAGCTACTTGCTACTTTGAGAAACTTGCTCTAAGAAACTTGCGTTTGAAACTTGATTGAGAAACTTGTTACTAGATAAACCCATTCCACATCACTTGCTTTCATTAGTTAGTTCCTTTTATATTTAAACTTATTGCTTTGCACAAACGGCCATATAAGAGGGTTATAGGGCTTTAGAGAATAGATAGTTTACCTTTAGCTACTCGTGGGTTCGACACTCAAATACTTATCGAATTGTGCTACAGTGATTCCTTGCTCTTGGGGATTATCAAGCACTTTTCTGGCGCCGTTGCCAGGGAGCGTTGTGCTAAGCTTTTATTCTTGTTTGCATTGCATACTAACATATAAATCTAAAACATTATTATAAAATGGAAAACAAACAAACAATTATAGAACTGTATAATATCTATCTTGAGTTAGGACATGAAGTGTTTGAGGAGAAAATTAAATTTTATTTGCATAACAATCATGTTTGTGGTAGTACTAATTCGTTGAACACCTTTATTGCTAATGCTAAGGAAAACCTTAAGCTTGGGGAAGTTTGTTTTGATGAATATGCTATTTTTAGTCCCCCAAGTTTGAAAGAGAAAATTTATTTTGATGATACTATGTCTCCCATTTATGATGAGTACAATGATGTATATGATATTTTCAGTCCACCTACTATTGAGGATGAAAGTGATTTAATTGAGTTTGATGATCCATTATGCTCATTAGATGATAAGTCTTTATGTGGTGATTCTATTCAAAACTATGTGGTTATGTTTAACTTTAATGCTTGCAACTATTATGAGAGAGGAAGAGATAAGAATCCCCTTTATGTTTCTTTGTTATTTAAAATGCAAGCTATTGATTATTATATGCATTGGTTACCTCAAATTTGTTGTTATTTATTCATATATAAAATTCCAATGTATAGGAAGAGAGTTAGACTTAAAAGTAAATTGTTTAATATTCTGTGGTGTGTTTCTTATGCTTTAATTTCCTATTCGATTTGAGCACACCTTTATATCTTTACAACATGTAAAATATCTTTACCTACAGTTTTGTGACAATTAGTTTAAGATTTTCATTTTATATAAAATTTGGGAAAGTAAATGAGAAGGATGAATAATGGAGAAGTTGGGGTCGACCTTGAACATGTGTTGTTCATGCCAATGGAACCGTTGCAAAGTCTCTATCATTAAAACTTTTCCCGAAGCTAAAACCAAATAAAAAGAGTGTTTATGTTGTATATATTTGCATCTCCTTTTGCCTTTTTGCTAAATCAAAAACAACAAAAATGCACGGTATGATTTTTAATTCCTATTCTGTAACTGCGAATGAGCTGAAATTTGAACTGTGGTTGCAAATTTTTATCCTCTGAGAGCGTGAATTTTTTCAGATTTTTTCGACATATTTAAGTAGGGAAGAAAAATACGTTTTGCTGCTGCTGTTTTTCTGGACGGATTCTGTCCCATTTTGTTTGATGCATTCTTTGAACTTTTAACTTGAATCTTTTTTATCCAATTGAGTTTATAAGTAGGCATACAACATTATACACTTTCTGGACATTCATATGAATTTTTGTTTAAGGATTTTATGCAGCAAGCAATTCATTTGTCTATCACTACTAATGTCACCCCACAGAAAAGAAATAGGAGAAACGGTGTTTTGAAGTTTTTTCACAGGGATTAGAGGAGATGCACCAAGAGCTATCCAAGGATGGTGAAGACCATAAGCTTGGGGATGTGAAGACAACCCCACTGGACCAACACACTCTCGGTTTGCACACGTCTAACTTCTTTTTTTGATCAATGCACCCTATCACATAAACTTGGAGCGTCTTTTATTTGCTTTTTATTTTGATTTTTGTTTGTCTTGAGACCACCACTATCATTTATATATGAGAAAGCTACTGGAAATTTGGTTGAATTAAGTTGGATGCTATTAAAAAGATTGGGAAAGGGATGTTTGAGTTGATTCAAAAAGATACATATAGTTGCATGATTCATGTGCTTTTTAATGAGTATTAATTTGCAAGTGTTTTATCAAGAGCTATCTTTTATTCATGTTTTGATGCTGAATGTCACTTTACTTTGTTTAACATGGATTGGTTAGTTCTATGGACACTTATGCATGCATTTAGACGGTCAACTTTCTCCCTTTTGCTAGCCCAAAAAATTCCAACAAGTAAAAACTTGTTTTCCAACACCTTCAACCAAAGTTTTTCCAGTGAGTCCACCATATCTACCTGTTAGCTTTATGCTATTCCAAGTATGTTTATCATGTTATATTGTATTATCTTTGCTTCCAAATTAAAATGCTTATGTTATTGATTGTTATGGGAAAAGTTGGTTAAAAAGCTCTCACGAACTTGATGCACACTTTACTTTCATTGCACTTAATAAACATGAACCATTGTGATTAAAATTATGAAGTTGTGTGCTTGACAAGAGTCTTGGTTGGGAGTTAGCTCATATGTGCTGTCACATGGCAAGCTTTCAACAGTGCTCTTAATTATATTTAGTTGATATCATGTACTTTTGTTTATGGATGCCTAACATTGTGTGAAATAAAAGTGGAAACTTGGTAAGTTTGAGGAGTAAGTATAAATGGCTAGAGAGACTCACCGGGCGGCTAACCCAAGCCATGCATCATTCATGGTGGAAATTTACTTACATATCACGGTGGACCTTCAGTGAGGCACTTCACAATAAAAAGCTATAACAATAGTAAATAAAAGAGTGCTGAGATTGTCCATTTTGTTTGTTTGTCTTGTCATTTTGACATGGGCTTGTTCCATGTCCTGGGACAAGAGGTACCCCGGGAGCAACTCTTAATGATGCTATTATTACTTGCAATGACTTTAACTTGAACTTGCTTTGTGACCCGAGTTGAGTAGCCAGTTGGAGAGGTACTTGTATTCAAGGGGCATGAGGCATTCAACCCATACTTTGTCAAGCACATTACTCATATTTGCTTTCACTTTAAACTTTAACCATTCAAGATGCTATGATAGGGGTAATGAGAGCTCCACACCAATGGATACCACATTGCAAACATTAACTTAAGTAGAAGCATTTGGAAGCTAGATGAAACTTATTCATGTTTTACCTCTACTTATTTATCTATCTTTCCAAAGTGTCCACCTTTTATATTCAGATTTACAAGAGTACTCTATGACCATTATAGGATGTTTTTACTTTTCATTATGCATACATTTGGTCCATAGTACTTTCTTCTATGTTACACTTTGTGAATTATCATTGAACATCCTTTCATTGAATATTTGATATCACTTCATAATCTATCTTGTATATTGCTACTCCTTTGAGAATGAATCATTTGACTTTATGTAGCAATAGTAATCATCTTTGATATCCATTGATAGTATTAAAATGCAAAGTCCATGTTAGTTTTATCACCTTCATACTCGAGGACGAGTATAGGTTAAGCTTGGGGATGTTGATGCATGTAAAATGCATACATGAACTTTGCATGTTATTACTAGATATTCCTACATATTTGCAACTTATATGATGTTATATTCATGTTTTATAATGATTTCGGGGATTTTCTAAACAATCCCCCCTCTTTTGGTTCTAACTCTGTTTTCCAGAAAACGTCTTTTTTAGTGTTTCGGACTTTCCGGGAGCTTCGGGACTCCAAAAAGGGCAAGGCCAAAGAGCACGGTTCAGAATTTTCGAGACGAACGCAATGGGCTGAAAATGAAGACCAGAAGCCCAACCAGCTGGAAACTAGAGGGCCCCACGTGGTCAGATTCCCTGGCCGCGTGAGGACCCCTCTTTTCCCCCTCGTGGCTCCGATGCCGTCCGTTTTCGTCTCCGTGGCTTCGTCTTGACCTAAAACCGGCTATAAAAATAGTCCCCCGGGGAGTTTTGGGAGGAGGCGGCGGAGAAACACAAAACCACGAAACAGAGAGTCAGAAGGCTGCCGCCGGAGAAGATTGGAGGGGGGAAACGCCACCGGAATCACCTCCGGAGGGCTCCACCCCCCTCCGGCGTGTTCATCATCAACATCTACAGCAAGATCATCTCCATCTCTCCACTGTAAACTCTTGGCAAACATGTTATATGATGCAATATACTATTCCCTTGATCTATTGTGTCTCCCCATCTATGTTTGAGAAGTGATTTGTTCATGGCAATAGTGAAATAGTTCGTTGATTGGTTGCATACAAGTTTTGTTATCTTTTATGATTGTCTTTATGTACAATATATGAGTGCACACATATGTTGGGGAATGCATGTAAGGTGATCACCGGTAATGTAATGGAGTGGGGAGACTTGAGAGGACATGTAAACCTGAGACCGAGTCATGAAGTTACTTTATTGGGGGATATATATAGGGGACCTTAGAACTTAAGGCTATGGTGGGACTTTTATGTCTTAATAATTCTTGTGTGCTCATTTACTTGGCCATGAGATCCATCATAAGGGGTTTTAGTTCATTTACTTGGCTACACCTATTTATGGCTCCTTCCTAGAAGGAACAATTAAGACTGAAACATGTGCTTCACTAATTGTGACAACCACACGAATGAAATAACAATTGCTAGAACATTTGCTCCCTTGAGATATTTGCTACTTGAGATATTTGCTACTTGCTACTTTGAGAAACTTGCTCTAAGAAACTTGCGTTTGAAACTTGATTGAGAAACTTGTTACTAGATAAACCAATTCCACATCACTTGCTTTCATTAGTTAGTTCCTTTCATATTTAAACTTATTGCTTTGCACAAACGGCCATATAAGAGGGTTATAGGGCTTTAGAGAATAGATAGTTTACCTTCAGCTCCTCGTGGGTTCGACACTCAAATACTTATCGAATTGTGCTACAGTGATTCCTTGCTCTTGGGGATTATCACATGTTTGACAAAAAACCCCACTTTTCATTTTTCAAGTGCTTAAAATAGCGTTTTTTGTGAAGCGGCTACCGAGAGTGTCGTCCAAAATGGCACCGATACATTATTTACACAAAGTAGACATCATTTCATGTACAATCACCAAAAGGCATGCATTTCCGAGCTCTCTACCTATTTCCGGCCATTTAAACGGCTTCCAGTCGATTCAGTTGGAAACGGCTAGATTTTGAACTGCCGCTGCCACATAGCTTGCCCGTTATTTTTCTGAAATTTCATTTTTAGGTTCACAAGTATCCATTTCATCAGAGATACATCAAAATATCCACAAGATTCAACCACTAGACATGAACGGTCACGGCCACGAATTCGACTAGATTTTCAAATGAGCATACGAAATTCAAAAAAATCAAATAAATGTAAAATCTTCGCGTAGCGTCATCATATGTTACCTAGTTATCAGAAAAAAATATAAACTTGCATTGCGGAAGTTTTACTGGAAAAGTGTTCTCAGAAACTTGTTATCACCCACGAACATTCATAGCTTTCAAGGCAAACAACCAGTGTTTTTGCCACATTCATGACATAGTTTGTCGAAATGTGCCCAAACTTGGCACATGTGCCCATTGTAGGATGGCAAACAATGTTGCCAATCAAAGATTTCGACATGTTTGACAAAAAAACCCACTTTTCATTTTTCAAGTGCTTAAAATAGCGTTTTTTGTGAAGCGGCTACCGAGAGTGTCGTCCAAAATGGCACCGATACATTATTTACACAATGTAGACATCATTTCATGTACAATCACCAAAAGGCATGCATTTCCGAGCTCTCTACCTATTTCCGGCCATTTAAACGGCTTCCAGCCGATTCAGTTGGAAACGGCTAGATTTTGAACTGCCGCTGCCACATAGCTTGCCCGTTATTTTTCTGAAATTTCATTTTTAGGTTCACAAGTATCCATTTCATCAGAGATACATCAAAATATCCACAAGATTCAACCACTAGACATGAACGGTCACGGCCACGAATTCGACTAGATTTTCAAATGAGCATACGAAATTCAAAAAAAATCAAATAAATGTAAAATCTTCGCGTAGCGTCATCATATGTTACCTAGTTATCAGAAAAAAATATAAACTTGCATTGCGGAAGTTTTACTGGAAAAGTGTTCTCAGAAACTTGTTATCACCCACGAACATTCATAGCTTTCAAGGCAAACAACCAGTGTTTTTGCCACATTCATGACATAGTTTGTCGAAATGTGCCCAAACTTGGCACATGTGCCCATTGTAGGATGGCAAACAATGTTGCCAATCAAAGATTTCGACATGTTTGACAAAAAAACCCACTTTTCATTTTTCAAGTGCTTAAAATAGCGTTTTTTGTTAAGCGGCTACCGAGAGTGTCGTCCAAAATGGCACCGATACATTATTTACACAAAGTAGACATCATTTCATGTACAATCACCAAAAGGCATGCATTTCCGAGCTCTCTACCTATTTTCGGCCATTTAAACGGCTTCCTGCCGATTCAGCTGGAAACGGCTAGATTTTGAACTGCAGCTGCCACATAGCTTGCCCGTTATTTTTCTGAAATTTCATTTTTAGGTTCACAAGTATCCATTTCATCAGAGATACATCAAAATATCCACAATATTCAACCACAAGACATGAACGGTCACAGCCACGAATTCGACTAGATTTTCAAATGAGCATACGAAATTCAAAAAAAATCAAATAAATGTAAAATCTTCGTGTAGCGTCAGCATATGTTACCTAGTTACCAAACAAAAAAAACTTGCATTGTGGAAGTTTTACTAGAAAAGTGTTCTCAGAAACTTGTTATCACTAACGAACATTCATAGCTTTCAAGGCAAACAACCAGTGTTTTTGCCACATTCATGACATAGTTTATCGAAATGTTCCCAAACTTGGCACATGTGCTCATTGTAGGATGGCAAGCAATGTTGCCGAACAAAGATTTCGACATGTTTGACAAAAAAAACCTACTTTTCATTTTTGAGTGCTTAAAATAGCGTTTTTTGTGAAGCGGCTACCGAGAGTATCGTCCAAAATGGCACCGATACATTATTTACACAAAGTAGACATAATTTCATGTACAATCACCAAAAGGCATGCATTTTCGAGCTCTCTACCTATTTCCGGCCATTTAAACGGCTTCCTGCCGATTCAGCTGGAAACAGCTAGATTTTGAACTACAGCTGCCACATAGCTTGCCCGTTATTTTTCCAAAATTTCATTTTTAGGTTCACAACTATCCATTTCATCAGAGATACATCAAAATATCCACATGATTCAACCATTAGACACAAACAATTCGACTAGATTTAATATTCTGTCATTAATATTCTGCCAACTTGGCCGAATCTGGTCCAGCCTATGGTCCCCTTCCGGGCTTTTGGCCCGTTGGACAGGTGCTGGAGCACCACCACCGTTCGATGCCATCCGATGGCCGGGAGTGCCCACGTCCGCCATATAACCAGTGAGTTCCCCCCTCCCTCGGTCTAAACCCTACATCCTCTCTCGCTCGCCCCCTTCTCTCTCACGACGGCGACGGCGCCAGCACCCACCGGCCAGAACCGACCGCGCCAGCGCCCACCCTTCACTGCCTCTCTCCCAGCTACCCCGAGCCCCTCCCTCCCCTATCCACCAGGCCATCCACCTTCTCTCGCCGTGGCGGCCGGGGTCGCGGCCGAGATGAACGGCGCCTCTAGATGTGACGTCGGGGTCGCCGGATGTGCGTCGTGGTGGCCGGATCTGTCAAGGCGGTCGCCGGATCCGCCCGCCTCTTTCTATCTCCCTCCTCTCCCATACCTAACCACTGTCTAGGTTTATCTCTCACTATCTCTATCTTGCAGACACCCCCAGACGCGAGCTTGGGCGGGACGTGGAGCCCTGCACGGACCTTGGAGCGGCGTCAACAGGCCCTTTGGTTTGCGTGTCCTCGACGGCGACTTCTGGAACCACGCTGCCGCCCTAGGTCGCCATGCTTCACGCGCCGCCGCTCCTCTCCGACAAGGCCACCGCCGCTCCTCTCCGACAAGGCCGCCGAAGCTCCTCTCCGACAAGGCCGCCGAAGCTCCTCTCTCCTCTCTGTAAGTACGTACATACCTACCAGATCCATTCATCCAACTAAGTACCCATGTGTATTATACCAATTGGTTCAAGACTATGCTTCATTCGTCCATCCTTGCAACGATAGGAATAAGGGGACGGTTAGATTGGTCATTTTTTGATTTATAAATGTCCATTGATTTCAGCCAACATGCTTTATTCAGTCATGCAGCTGGTAGTATAATCGGTACTGTTGATTGAATATTATACCTTGTACTCAAATGTGTATGATTTCTATGCTTGACATAAAAAGATGAGCTAGATGTTGCATTCCTGATCTTGGCTGCATTTAGTTGCGTCTACTTGCGCTTGTTATAGTTTTGATTTCTGATATCTTGTTATAGTTTTGATGTTTTATGGTCGCTGGGTAGAGCAAACACATAGTTGCATATGATTGCTAGGTACTATAGTTTAGTGTGGCACTGTTTATCCTAGAGTGTGCAATTGAATCTAGTACAAAGCTATTGTTAGTGTCCCTCAAGGCCTTGCTTTGTTCAAATATTATGTCTTATTTTGTAAGTTGGATGTGGTTTCAATGGACAGCAACCGTCTCTACTGTTGAGACTGTCTTTAATTTTCATTGACTGAGATGTTGCAATACAGTTTGTCACTAGCTACCTTTTTGAATAGCACAGTTCTGAGTTAATTGTATAGTTAGTTGTGATGAGATTACCGCTATTATTTTCACTACATTGTACATTGAATGGATAGTTGAATACACTTTGTTGTTCTTTTCACTCAGTAGTTGCGCACAGTGGTAGTAAATATACCTCTTTCGGAATGCATGGACAGGTACTGCGGTTAGTTGAGCGCAGGTACTCCGTGTGCAGCTGAGGCGAAGATGCATACCAGATCTTCTTCAAGTACTCCCATCCGACTTGCCGTCACTATGTCAGGTATGCACGATCTCCCCCTGCCTTCTCGGTACTCGAGCTGATATGCTAGAGTAAATGTTTTGTACCTGTAGCGTCATGGAGGTATAGTTTGTCAAGATGTAGTTGTAGAACAATGGCATGTTAATTTGATTGAATTTCTGCTGGTTATATGGTGCTTATGCTAGAATAATGCATCAACTCGAGATCACCGTTGTTAAAATGCTATTGCTTGACTTGATAGTTTGCCATGAATAATGTATCAACTCAGGAGGAGCTTTTTTATGCTTATTGATCCCCACCTCTGTTCTTGCAGACCCGTAGGAGCCCTGATGCTATACTTGTGTGCTGAAGCACATCAACCCCAGCCACGTTACCTAATTCGCAGTGTTGAGTTCACCATGTTATTTGTGATGATGTAATTTTTCTATTTTTATATTCTGTTCTGTATATGAAACTATACTTATGTGCTGGAGCACAACAGTTTTCATATGTTGTTTAGGCTTGTGATGTAAATAATCTATTGACTGAGACCAACGTTTATAATCATTTGAAATATTATATTATGGGCTGGCTGTTATTTGGAGGTTTTCATAGGTTTTATATGTCCTTTCTGTTTGACATTTATTGCTTATTAATAAGCTTTTAATAAATTATAACGTGACCACAGGGGCCCACTGTAATGAAAATGTCTGTCCATTGTGAAAAATCTGACAAATGGGACCCACACGAAAACTAGAGCTGATAATAGGCGAAAATTGAAATTAAATGGACTGCAGAAAGGCCAAGGCCCAGAAAAATAGAAGGCCCAAATCGTTGTGCTTGGCCCATCTAGCCTCCCAAAATCATAACAGAAAAAACACTAAATGGGCAGATTTACTGGACCCGGCCCATGTAGGCGGCTGAATGGACTGGGCTGATTGTGGTTTACGACCATTTCATTTGGTCACAAATTTGCCACGTCAGATTTGCCACGTTGGATTTGACGTGGCGTGCCTAGATTGCCAGTGACCAAAAAATTGGTCATAAAATTTGTGACCTTTTCTTTTGGTCATAGACGTCTATGACCATTTCACAAAAAAGGTCATATTGGATCGTTAGTGACGCTCATAACGTGACCATGTGATTTTGGTCACAAAAAGGTCACAAATTAAATACGTGACCATTCAGTGACCAATATTGAGGGTCATAGCATAGCATATTTCTTGTAGTGGTCGTTCCTCAGCAGCGGCTGAGCTGCGCGTAGGCGTGCCTTTAGGTGGCAAGCTGGTCACGTCGATGTGTCTGTACATTAACTTGCATGCAGCAGCTTATTCTATACGACTATGGTTGGACATGTAAGTCATCTGGGTATACGTGGAGGTTCTAAACAGGTATGCTATTCGCTATATATCATCTGGAATAGCTACGTTTTCCTTCAGTGTAGGGGATAGTAACCATGGATGAGCCGATGGATTTAGATGAACACTTTGAGTTCTACTACGCGCATATATTTCAGCCTAAAGTACAACGAATTTGAAGATTAGTGAAAAATATGTATATGTCCGTCAAAATAAAAATGTTAAAACATGAAAGTTGTTTGGAAGGGTGATATCCATCAACTTGTGAAAGGAAAATTCAAACGGATGACTGAGTGCGACGAATTTGACAAAATTCATCAAATGTTTTTGCGAATATGGATCCAAAATTAAGGGGTTAGAGTCGACCAAACTCGAAACCGATCACGGGAATGAAACCTACTCGTCGACGCGCATATATTTCATGTATATATTATCACGAAAAGGAGAGATAATCGTAAATTTGGTAAATGCGAGCGTCTTTTCCGCAAAAGCGCCGTGCGGAACTGTTCATGCGGACAACCTGGTCGACCGATACTGTTCATGCGCTGGTACTGTTCATGCGCGAGACCAGAACGACCGGTACTGTCCATACGGGCACCCTGGACGACCGGTACTGGTCATGCGCCGGTACTGTTCATGTGATTGTGTTGTTCACGGGAAACCGGGGCGACCGGAACTGTTCATGCGATGTCTACTGTTCATACGTGAAACCCGAACGACCGGTTAACACCAGGGAAGGAGGTGGAGTAGTGGACAGCAGCGGGACCCACTAAAGTCAGTGCATGTGTGGCCTGTAAGAGACCACGTATGACATTGACTGGGCAAGATAAAAAAAACAAAGAATCCACATGGGCAACCAAGCGTGGCAAGTGGAGATTGGCTGGAATGAGTACTGTAGACAGCTACAGTAGCTACAGTAGCCCATGCGCGAAGAGAGCGCGAATCTGTCCGCCCTTTATATATAGGTATATTGGGCGTCGTGGACAACCAAAGGGAAACGATCACAAGGTAAAGTGCTTGTGTTCAAGTCCAAAAGCAAACTCCAAAACACACACGGCTTGAGGGTGGATAGGAATGTATGGTAGGAGGAAAGCAAATTGAACCAACCGAAACCAAGATATTGTAAAGGCAAATAGAGAACCACGGTGATCACAAAGCAAAAACATGTCAATCTCAAAAGATAGGAATGTAGCTCAAGAAAACACACACAAGGATAGATAAAAATGGGACTCATGCAACCAAAAAGTGAGCTAAAGAACCATATGACCCTAGAGAAGACTATAAGCTCGTGTTGCACAAGTACAAGGAGAGCCACTAGCTCGATTGCAAATTATTGGTGGGCTACAAGATTTGCACAAAATGTACCACCTATAAGATTTTCATCGAGCTTGCGAGCTTCCTACAAGAGAGGCAAGTTGTGTTTCTTCTTTTCTTTTCTCTCTTTTTGCTTATTTTCTCTTTTCTCTTTTGATTATTTTCTCTGATCTCATTCACCCACTTTGTGCCAACAACAAGATATATATATATATATATATATACCAACTAGCGCATGCAAGTTTGCTCGAAAACTACACGGTGCAAATGTGCAAAGCCCAAGCAATCATCAAGAGCTAGCCTCAATAGGACATGGTAATCGCAAAGATATAGTGTGGCTCACAAAGGAATGGCAAGGGGAAAAGATTCGTGATGTTATACCTTTCGTCGACGATCTTCACCCGTTGTTGTCGAAGTTTCGTGCTTGCCCACGGATTTTGGTGGTGGTAGATGATGCAGAAACCGCAATGGTGACGTAGAGCTTGTCCGTAGCTTCGAAACGAGCCAAAGAACTCCAAAAACGGAGTCCAAAATCAAAAGATATGGCCTAAACCGTATTCCCGAAATTCCAGTTTTTGTTCTCTGTATCAAAGGGGTAGGTAGTACCGTACGGGGTCCAGTAGTACCGCGCCTGGTCGCTGTTCGTGCCCGAGACTCGAAATTTCATGATTTGCCAGAAAAATAGGGCGGAAAACGGCAAATCGGAGGGCCAAACGATGGAATTAGGCTATGCGAACGCAAAAGAAGGTAGATCAACATGTTCAGCAATAGATCTATGGATCAAAACCTGCCCAAACGCACAAGATTCACAGATCGATCCAAAAGCAAATTGGGGCTATTTTTTGTGGAAATTTTTGAATTTCTCAAAATCAAAGAAAATTGTGGGGGATTTGGCGGTGGAAACAAAGTCAAATCTGTGGCAACGTTTGCTCTGATACCATATGATGAGGCTAGGACCTCAAGGGTGCCCGATCTTCACGGATTGACGGCGGATTTGGGCGAACTCACGCAAGAACACGAAGAACACAAACACGATACAATGACATGTTTCCCTCACCGGTAGGTCCAACCGGTCCAATAGAATCCCAAAAGGGAGAGATTGGCAAGCGCTAGGTGGGATCGTGGGAGGAGAGATCGTGGCGGTAGAATCCCGCGGGAGAGACGACCACAATAGAATCCAACCAAGAACAACCAAGCACAAGAGAGGGGCCTTGAAGTCACTCAATAGATAAATCTAAGGAGAGGTCTTGAATCCACAAGAGGATCTTCTCCGCAATAGGAGGCCTTGAATCCACAAGAGGGATCTTCTCCACAAGGGAAGGTCATCTCCACAAGGAGGCAACACCACAAGGGGTGGGTAAGGAGCCTAGCTCAACTCTATCTCATATCCAACCTATCCTCTAGAGGTGGAGGGGTACGTCTATATATAGTCTATACCCAAAGGGGTAGGTGGGGGAAGGGAATACATGGGTCAAAGCCCAGATCTGCGCGCAGGCAGTGCAGGGGCGGTAGTACCGGACAGAGGTCGGTAGTACCGGGCAACTGGTAGTACCGGGCGGCGCGGTAGTACTCAGGTTATCCAGGGGCGAGTTCCGTAGCGTCTGGCGAGAAGCGGTAGTACCGCTCGGCGTCCGGTAGTACCGTGCCTGGCGCTGTAACTTTAGGTTCCTCTTCCTTCTTATCTTCCAAGCTTCCGTCTTGTTGGGCTTCATTCCTCTTGCACCTTGGTCATCCTCTCGTGTACCCGAGTCGTCATGGCAAGCCTAGTATCAATAAGCGACGGAGGATGAGGTAGTATACCATCCGAAAGGGTGGGAAGTGAGTTCACGAAGAGGAATGAGTTCACCTTTGATGTCCATGGTGACTTGGCATATGTTGGAATGCTAGAATGGTGATAGCCGCGGGCTAGGACTACATCATCCGGTCTAACAATTTGCATTAAAATACCACTTATACGAGACCACTAGCATCACATTCAATTTCAAAAATCTTGATACAATTCGGCAAAGCAAGAAGCGGGGCTTCGATTAATCGTTTCTTAACTGGAGAGTGTTTTTGTTTTCCCTCACTTCTCTCATCTATCTTTTGGTGGCTAGCATAACTATTACATGCATTTTTTTCGCTCATATTTGGTTTGAGTTCTCATTCACATGACGGTGGTTCTCTCTCCCGCCACTCACGTTTTTCTTTCTCTTGTTGTATCCTTACTAATATTTTGCATTGTTGGCGATTATTTGACTTGGAGTCATTGGGCGAGAGGACAAATGACTTGATCTTCCATCTATATAGTGCACATTTCACTCCGCCCCCCGACGGTGCAAGAGGTCTTTTGGCGTCATAGGCTTCTGGCCTCTCATGCATTTATTTAATTTTACTTCCACCTAATTCTTGAAATTTATTTCAATGGCTTGCCATCTTTATCCTAGGGTATGGCATGCATGCTCACGGACCATACGGAAGAGACACCATGCGGTTTCACTTTCTAGGGATGAAGACATATCGTTGTGAGTACTTGGCATGCTCACGGACCATAAGCATTGCATCACTAGTTAATTCACTACACCAATATTATGTCATGTATGACAGTCTTAAATCATGTGGACTATTCCCTCTCACGAGTGGCCAAGACTTCCATAGAAGCCGACACGTGAATCTCTCTTGAAGAACATCCCATCGAGCCGTTATGTCGCAGCAACACTTATTGGTGATTTAATCTTGGCGAGATCAAAGTATCTTGAATTATGTTCTGAATCGGTTACGGCCGCCAAGGAAGAGTAAGAGAGGAGCGATGTAGATCTAAGTTCCCGCCCCCCTCGTCAGCGATGCTCTGGTGGCCTTGGAGCTTTGGAGGTGCGGTGGACCATGGCTCCTCGCCGTCGGGATGTTTTCCGTTCTTGTTTTTTAATAATTTCACTGTCTTCTTTGGGATAAAGAGTCGGTGATGACATTCTGAAGTCACAATAATGTTCTCATCATTGGCGATACTTGCTGCTCTGGTGCGCTGATGTTTTTGGGACTTAGCACCACGACTTTCCGTCTGTCTAATATTACAAGCTCTACTATGAAAAGGTTTGTCTGACTCCGGTGATGGGTGCGAGGACGACGGTGTGCTCACTCTTGTGCTTGTAGTATTCTAGGTGGTCCAAGGAGTTATTTGTAACTTTTATTACTTATGGGCTTCTTGTACTGTTGTTGATGATTATTAATAGATCGGGAGATATCACAACAAAAACGTATTTTAGTTTTTTTAATCTAACTCTTTTCTCCACGCCCTACGTAGGGGAGTTGAGGTAACATGGCGTCAAGACTCTGTTCCATGGCGTGGACACGTTCAGTCTTAGTGCTGCTCTGGCCACTTAATGATTCAGAGACTAAACACGCTAGGACAGGGTGTGGAGGTCACAAGGTGTACACGCCTCCACACCATGGCGTTGCCATGTAAGAGATTAGATCTGAAAATTTGTTCGGAAGAGAGTTATTTCGTGTTGATTATGAGCCGGAAGTTATTTTTGTCGCTTTTAACTCATATACTAACAAGCTAGGGTTATATGTGTTAGACTTCAATACCTAACTCTATGCATATTCCAAGTACAACTATAGTCATACAACATATTTGACATTAACTTCAATGGGAAGTACATTGCTTGCAGTAGAAAAAACAGTCACCATATTGTTAGTTTCTTGATGACAAATCATATATTAACTCTCCGGTTGTCATTTGGTAGTGCACACACGAGCTCGGGTGGAGGTGCAAATGGTCCATGGTAGTGACAAGTTTATGTGGTACTCCCGCCATACCATAATATAATAAAATGTTGTTACAACCAATATAGGACGGGTAGTAAGAAGTATATGCATTCGATTTGTATCGAAAGGTTCTTGACATGTCAAGTCAATTAATGGTCGAGCGGTATAACTAGAACAAAATGAAAATAATCTAAGAGAAGAAACAACTTTTTATTATGTTATGTGATATCAACCAGCACCACTGATGAGCATTATCCAAGAATGGTGGGGGGGAGACCACTCCCTCTCCTTCCACTCTCTTCCTCATCACACTCTTCACTACCTTTTCATCTTTATAGGTAATTCCGAGGGATCTTCTCAAGAACCAAAACGAAAAGTTCCCCTACGTACACAGGTACACTTCCTAATCAAACCACTGAAAAGAGAAAAACTAACAGAAGGAAAGAAGAATAAGACTTCTCCTGTCGGTCATGCTTGTACACTCGAGTGTACAATCATCTCATGCTCCTTATATGCGCTCTGAATCGGCAACAACTGGATGGTTCTTTTCTCCAATATCATTAGATATTCCAACTCATGGTTAGAATATCTGGTCCTTGAAAGCATGAATTGTATACGGATATTATGTGCCTTCGATCTTTCAGCCCTGTATAGTTTGAAGATTCTCCAGTTTAGAAAATTGCTTTCCAGATAGCGTTCTCACTCTCACCACATCGCTGATGGACCTCCTTGATCCGATCAGAAGACTTGCAGATGCCGCTGCAGCTCGAGTCGAACGAGGCCGCACAGACATTGCCCGCCCGCGCCTTCTGTTCACAATCTGCACAATTGTGAGAGGAATAATTAGCTCAAATATATCCCAAACTTTTCAGAAATGATTTTTACTACTATATTGTTACTTCTATGTACAATAGTTTTCTTCCATAATTTTATTTTAATTTTATATGCAAATGTAACGCCAAAATTGCTGCGTACATTTATTTTAAGAAAAGGCAGGTGCAGTGCCGCAGTGGTGGTTGTTAATGATGTCAGATGACAGCTCGGATCTCTGTTAGGACATCTTGACATCCACATCCTTCTCTAACATATATATTTTGTTCAGTTAAAAAAACATATATATTTTGTTAGTCATGTCGCACATATGTACTTGACCATACATGTATACTCGCAGCATATTCGTCGGTGCACTATCCCGTACCTAAGGTAAACTGTTAGGGCGTGTTTGGTAGCCCGGGTGGCCTGAGAAAATCTCCACCCACCCAAAATTTTCGTGTTTGGTAGCCTGTGTCGTGCGCATCGGCCCCTGCCCACCTCGCCCCGAAATGCCTCTCAGCCCTGCCGAGGAGAGAAGCTCAGATCGAGCTTCTCAACTCAGCCGGGCCGAGCTCATACAGGAATCCCACGCGTGGGCCCCACCCGTGCCGTGCGCTGCCCACTCCCAGCCGAAAACTCCTACCATTTCCCCCGCGCCCCTCTGCTCTCTTCCGCTCGCTCCCGTCGCTCAATCCAGCGCCGCCCCCCCCGCCGCCGCTGAGCCAAGCGCCGCTCCGCGCCGGCGTCCAGCGCCGCCGCCTTGCGTCCACGGAGGAGCCCAGCTCCGGAGACGAGCACCACTGCCGCCTCCCGAAGTTCCCGGTGTGCAGACCAAGAGGTGCGCCCATCGGCGCCGCGCGCCGGCCGTGGCGGCTGAGGAGCAGGAGGCAGCGCGCGTCGGCCGCTCCTCTCGGCGGCGGCGGCCGCGTCGAGGAGGAGCTCGACCTCACCGTGGCGCAGCAAGAGGAGCTCGGCCTCACCGTGGCAGAGCAGGAGGCGGCGCGCGTCGGCGTTCCTCGTCCTCCGCGCGTGAAGGAGGAGCTCGGACTCACCGTGGCGGTGCCCCGCGCGTGAAGGAGAGCAGGAGGCCCGCGGCGGCGGCTCCTCTCGCCGGCGGCGGCGCCGAAGCCGGAGCCCAATGGACTTTTTTGCTTGTTTATTTTCTATCCAGGGACCTATCTGCTTTTTATAATTTTCTGGGCTGGCTCCAATCATACGGGATACCAAACACTATCTCAACACAGCTCAGCTCAGCTCATACGAGCTACCAAACACAGCACGGTGAAACACATTGTATCTTGTCAGCCTAGCTAGACTCAGCCTGCATGGGTTGAGATAGCCCATACGGGCTACCAAACACACCCTTAGTTATTCAGAGGGGATGGTGACCTTTCAAAAAAAAAAAATCAGAGGGGATGGTGAAAGCTTCAGAGGAAGAGGTGGCTTCTTTAAGGATAGATCACATGTCTAATGTCCTGACAGACTGACCGCACATGATTAACACAAACAAGGTTGACAAGCACATGCTTCTGACAGCTGATACCACACCTACTTGGTGAAGTTGACTGGTAACCGCTCCAGCTCCAAACTACAAATTAAGAGTAGGTACGGTGCTCTCCGAAATGATTGCATGCAGGTCGAGTAAGCTGTATGCTAAAATACTCCTAGCTAAATACAGTTGTAGTTACCCGTAAAAATAAAATGAAAAATACAGTTGGTGTTGACTGACATATTACGACTAATTTCTGAAAGAGGAAGCAATTCTGTGTTCAAAAATCAGTAATTTCTAAGGATTGAACATACGACTAATTACCTGGCAGTGTGCCGCAACAGAGCCGGCGATCATCTATGTGTTCGGCATCTACTCCGATGAACCAGGCTCCTAATGATACATCCTCATTAGCATATTTGTGGAGAACATGCCTGAAATGTCGCCATTCAATCACCGTCAAGTCAGCGATGGGTAGGTATTTTGCATCGAAAATTCACTAGTAGTAAATGAAGGTAAACAATACATTTATAAACTGCTTACTGGTTGATTGATATGTAAGAGGCCAGATCCTTAGAGATGGCGTAGAGCTGGCCGGTTGCATGGCGGAAGTACTTATTTCCCCATTCGCCGAACTTCCAGTACTCAGGCTCATGGTATTTTACACCCCTGAACGAGATAATTTGAATATTAGGCGCCGTTCAAATATCAAAGAAAAGCGTAACAGTATCAACTTACTGCTGAGCAAGGACTGGGCCGGATTTCATGCATCCTATGTAAACTCGAGGCTTCGACCGATGCCTAGCCAATATGCTTCCAAGAGTTGCTGCAATACAGATGGAATTTCGTTATCGCATTACAAATGAAACAACTTTGTTTGAGATACTACAGTAACTGAGGCAGAATTTGAAAGTATGTGCGTTAGCTTCCGAAGTTACATCGATAGAATAGTGATAAAGTTTTGTCCTAATCGGTAATTTTCATGTAACTATGAAACAAAAATGATGCGTAATTGTTTGTATTCAATTATCGGTCACCCCTACAGGAAAAACAAAGAAAATCAACTGAATGTTTCCGGTAATAAAATGCACACACCTATATTCACATGTACATCATCATCGACTTTAACGAAGTACTCTGCATCCCACATGGATACTGCTTTAGCGAAGTACGCTTTGCTCTTTGCTGCGAGTTCCAGGTAACCTTCAACATGGTCCTGTATGGGTGAGAAAGATCATAAATAATTATTTTCTACACATACAAATTGGTATAAATACTGTACTGTGCGTCAAAACTACAAAGGAAATTACCAGCCTCAAGAAATCACCATGTTTTCTATCTTCTTCGTCGATTGCTCTATCGAGTATCCCGCCCGATGTCGCACTGTCAAACATGGCAAAGCGTAAGTTTCAGGTGTCACAAAGCTGAAGATATTTTAGGATTTATATTGCTGAAACATAAAGTGTAATATACTGTTCTGAACGTATAATGTACTATGCTTTTGTGAACTAACCTATGACCGATGATGAAACGAATGATGATGCCTTTTTGTTCCTCCATCTTCCGTCTTTTTTCCCCTGTAGTAAAGCCCACAAAATAGGTCAGGGAACAAGGTACTGAGGCAGGGAAGCAACTGAATTTTTTGTTTTGACGTGAAACAACTGCAATTTTTGTCAGAAAGAAAAGGGAGGTATTTGAATGACTTGAAAGAACAAAAAATTTAAAAACCTTGAGGCATCCATGTCTCGCGAACTGAATCTCGTCGCTTCCGGCTGCTGAACGCAGTGTTAATGCCAATGACCATGAAGTACTTCCGTCTCCCTGTCGATTCCGGCGATGGTGCGCCATTGAGAATAGAGTCCTGCGTCGCCTTCGCTGAGGCTAGCTCCATTTCTAAGTTCGATATTGTTTTGTCCAAAGATCTGATCACAGAAGGGAGTATTTGTAAGCCTCTACCGAACACACTATTGTGATGTCAGAATCAGTAGAATGAGAACAGATCTACTTATTCAACACTTACTGTATTGCATCTTCAGTTCGTGGTACTTCTCCAACAACATCTTTTCGGTCGTTAATCTGTAATATTTTTTTAAGATGGAATTTATGGTCAGACCATAAAACGAAATTCAGTAGTCTCACATGAGTGGAAGTATGCTTACACTTTTCAGAGCACAATCACTAGAGACGAGATTCATTTTGGCCACTTCGAGGGCCGACCTCCTGATTATTTCTTTGGGTTCCGGCATGGTCCACATCCTGCATCATGGAAAACCTGTAAGCATTTGGTACTCAGGTTCAAATGCAAACACTGGGTTATAGAGCAGAACAGAGTCAATACTAGCAGCAGCCTAAACATTATTTATCTGGTGGAACTACATAAATCATTTCACTTTAACCGATCCCGGCCGGGCCATGGGACCGGATCAAACAGAAACGAAACAGGGTGCCACATGTTGTCGGCGACAGGTAGACTGCTACCAGAAGCTGGACGGGTAGTTCGCGTTTAATGGTCCTCGATGGCCTGCCTGCGATGCAAGATCTTCCCAACATAAAGAAGCATCGCATCCGCCACTAAAGTACGCCGTCCGGTACAGGCACCCAGAATTCCACATCCACTGCACGAGCAACATCTTGAATTCACGAGATTTCCCTCTTTTCCCCTTCTCTGTATCTCTGTTCAGAGTACGTACAGCAACAGTCATGGCGCACAGAGACAAACAAGTACACCAGCTATAGTTACGGTTTCGCCCTTGTGTGAGCTGCGAGCTTAAAATCGATTGACTAAAATGGGGATGAGCAGAAGAGCCAAGGAGGAGGAGAGATTAAAAGACCTCAGGAACTCAAGGCAATACAAGCATCAAAAGGGAAGAAGTGAGTGATCCAAGAAAACTTGCATGCAGAATGGTCAGAACGATCAAACTGAATAAATCATCCAAACTAGTTCACACAAAATCAGGAGTGGCAAAGAAGGCATGCACCTGTTGGTGAAGATGAGGCCTATGCAGAAGCTGCCGAGGCAGAGCAGGAAGGTCCATTTCCTAGAGATGGTGCCCCTGAACAGAAGCTCCTCCCCTCCTCCCAACCCCCCTGCTGTTCCCCGGCTCTTGTTGAAGCTCATCTTCTCTCCCTTTCCCTCTCCGCAACACTAAGCCTCGCTCAACTAAGCCTCGGGGCCTTATGGCTGGGAAACGTCATGATCGCACTACAAGAACTCCAAACCCAGCATCAGGAAACTAATGGTCCCGGCTTCTGCTCCACCTCCCACTCTTTCGCTTTTGTGAAGAGTAAGTCTTCTCTACCTTGCTTCTCGCTCTAGATTCCTGGGCTCCTTGATTCCCCTCCCATTGGTTGGTGTCTTTGAAGTGAAGGGGAAGGGGAAGGGGAGGAGGAGCAGCAGGAGGAGGACGCACCAACTGCGCGCGCTCGTGCGTTTGATCTGTGAGGCGTGTGGGTGAGCTAGCCAGCGAGCAGAGTAGAGTAGAGTCCAGAGGAGGCAAGGGATCTCGTGCCCGTCCAGATTTATTCGGCACAATGTTTGTTTGGGGGCAGTCGACATGGTTTTGGTGCTTAACTTGGCTTTAACTTTGTTTTCTTGGGGGATTATATATAGTACTGCCACTGAGGCACTGACATGACATCATTAATACCGGGATGCAGTGAGTTAGATAAATGGGTTTGAACCGGTGGGCGTAAATTGCGACTTCGCCCTTCGGTCAAGTCAACGCCCGATCTTGCTGTTAATCTTACATACAGGCGGTTCATACAGTTACAGTGCTATGTTCGAGGGGACTTATCTAAGTCGACTGTAGCGAAGTAATTTCTGTAAAAATGTAGTTTGGGTGTGGAATTTTCTTGCATGCCAGATAAAACATTAGCCGGTTCATTTATGTTAGCAGGCACAATACTATTAGAGCGCGTATTGTACCAGTCACTCTGAAGTTCTATGGTTCTTAGCTACTCCAATGTCTAAACCCTGGCATTTCTTTGTAACGGGGCAAGGGATCTTGTTCCCTTTGTGTTGAAGGATTCTATTCTCGAGAAATAATTACGGCGTTACAGGTAGCTAAAGGCCAATTCTCAATCACAACATCATTCCTTCACTACGTTTGTTAAACCTTATTACCTACTTATCAGGCGCGTCAGGAAGAACATGTCTATGTACAGAAAAAGTCGAGTTCTGTCGATTCTTAGGGAAGTGAAGAAGGACAGAGACAAAAGAATTGTGCAACGCAATGTATTCATGTATTGGGTTGTGTATATATACACGAGTACAAGAGGAGGGAACCGACCTTAAACCCTAACCCTACCACAATTACAGGAGAATATCTACGGTGGTTTAGGTAGGTACAAAGATACGATCGCGATACAGTTATGTTCGCTGACACCCCCCCTCAGTCGAAGCATCGTCGGAGATGATGCCGAGGCTGGATCGAAAAGACTCAAAAGACGCCGTGGGAAGCCCTTTAGTCATGACATCGGCGAGTTGATTTGTTGTAGGTACATGAACAACTCGAAACTGACCAAGGGCGACCTTTTCACGTACGAAGTGGATGTCCAATTCAATATGCTTCGTTCTCCGATGGTGAACAGGATTGGCGGAGAGATAAGCCGCCGAGACGTTGTCGCGGAACACCACTGTGGCCTTGGAGATGGGACAGAGCAGCTCACCAAGCAACTGTCGAAGCCACACACATTCAGCAACCGCGTTTGCAACAGCTCGGTATTCTGCTTCGGCACTGGAGCGAGAGACGATGGCTTGCCGTTTAGAAGACCAAGAAACGAGACTGTCGCCAAGGTAGATACAAAACCCTGAGGTAGAACGCCGAGTGTCGGGGCAGCCAGCCCAATCGGCGTCAGTGTATGCTGCCAGCTCGAGGGAGGAAGATCCTTTGATGACGAGACCATGTGCTGAGGTGCCACGGATGTAGCGAAGCAAGCGCTTGATCAAATCCCAGTGAGTAGCCTTAGGAGCATGCATATGGAGGCAGATCTGACCAACAACATAAGCAATGTCGGGTCGGGTGGGCGTAAGGTACTGAAGCGCTCCAGCAATGCTGCGATAGAAGGTGGCATAAGTGACCGCAGGACCACCAGAGGAGGACAGTTTGGGCTTGGTGTCGACAGGGGTGGCTGCCGGTTTGCAGTTAGACATGCCTGCACGCTCGAGTATCTCATCGGCATAGCGATCTTGGGATAGAAAGAAGCCACTGTTGGTGCGCCAAACCTGAACGCCGAGGAAAAAATTCAGAGGTCCTAAATCCTTTAGCTTGAACTCGGACTGTAGCTGCTGGGTTATCTGACGAAGAAGCTCCATGGATGTGGCAGTCAGAATTATGTCATCGACATAAAGGAGCAGGTAAGCAGTGGCAGCACCGCGACGCATGACGAACAGGGAGTTGTCGGAGCGAGTGGAGACAAACCCAATGCGAGCCAGGAAGGAGCCGATGCGAGTGTACCAGGCGCGAGGGGCCTGCCGTAGACCGTACAAGGACTTGGACAGTAGGCACACATGATCAGGTTGAGAGGCGTCGACGAATCCGATGGGCTGCTGACAGTAGACACGCTCGGACAGCACGCCATTGAGAAAAGCGTTACTGACATCTAGCTGGTGAACAGGCCAAGAACGCGATGCAGCGACATGGAGAACAGTGCGCACACTTGCAGGCTTCACGACGGGGATGAATGTCTCTCCAAAGTCGATGCCAGGGCGTTGATTGAACCCACGCACGACCCACCGAGCCTTGTAGCGAGCCAAGCTTCCGTCGGGGTTCAGTTTATGATGAAAAACCCACTTGCCAGTAATGACGTTGGCACCGCGAGGGCGAGGAACGAGAGCCCATGTCGAGTTGGCTTGAAGAGCAGCGAACTCCTCCTGCATGGCCGCAACCCAATTAGGATCGCGAAGGGCTGTGCGAGCAGAGGACGGCAGGGGAGACATGGCAGTGGTGGAGGCCTCCAAGACATAGTCGCGGAGTTGCTGATTCGGCCGAACCACGCCGCGCATGGCACGGGTCTGCATCTGGTGAGGACGAGGAGCGACGACGGGTGACACTGCCGTGGCCGGGCCGTCATTGGCATGAACAGCCGAGGCAGGAGAGCCGGCGTCAGGAGATGCCGCAGGTGTCGAGGGAGGCGAACCAACAGGCGTCGTCGACGTAGCGGGCGGCGAGGCTGCCGCGGCCGTGTGGGTCGATGAAGAACGGGCCGAGACAGCAGGCGAAGCCAGCGGTGTCGTGAGGCGAGCTACCGTTGGTGGTCCGTGGCGGTGGGGGCGAGCCACTGGTCCCGTGCGCGCCTGCACGGGAATGAAGACCGGCACACCATCGTGCACAAGGGGCACGGATGAGGCCGTGGAGGGCGGCGTAGCTGTCATGTCCCTGAAAGGAAAGGTCATCTCGTCGAAAAGAACATGACGAGAGATTAGTACACGGCCAGTTTGAGGATCATAACAACGATAGCCGCGGTGATCGTTTGGGTACCCTAGGAAGATACAGGCAACCGATCGAGGAGCAAGTTTATGCGGGGCCGTGGCAGCGGTGTTAGGGTAACAGAGCGAACCAAAAACGCGAAGGTGTTGGTACTCTGGTGCTCGTCCAAAGAGAAGCTCGTGAGGTGTAGAAAAATTACGTGGACGACAAGGGCGGAGGTTGAGGAGGTATGTGGCGGTATTGAGTGCTTCGGCCCAAAACTTTGGTGGAAGATGAGCATGGAAGAGAAGAGAACGCAAGCTATCGTTGAGGGTTCGGAGAACACGCTCGGCACGGCCATTTTGTTGGGATGTATAAGGGCATGTAAGTTGGAAGAGGATGTCGTGCTCAGCAAGAAAGTTGCGATTAGCTAGGTTATCAAATTCTTTACCATTATCAGTGCGAAGGGAGAGAATTGGGCGTTGAAATTGAGTGGCAACATATGCGTGGAAATTTCGAAGAATGGTGTGAACCTCAGATTTACGACGCATCGGAAAAGTCCAAGTATAATGAGAGAAATCATCAAGTATAACAAGATAATATTCATATTTAGAAATACTCAAAACCGGAGATGTCCATACATCGCAATGAATTAAAGCAAACGTGGAACTAGCCTGAGAGTTGGAAATTGAAAATGGGAGCCTAACATGTTTTCCAAGCCAACACGCATGACAAGTGTGTGCCGGTGATTTATTACACGCAAATGGAAAAGAAGACAAAATGCGCGCCAACGATGGTTCTCCGGGGTGGCCTAGCCGCTGGTGCCAAAGGGTGGTGGAGGTGGTGGCGTGGAGCGAGTGAAGCGTCCGTCCAGTGGGCAGCGGGTAGAGATCGCCGGAGCTGTTACATCGGAGAAGAACCGCCTTGGTGTGAAGATCCTTTACAGAAAAACCGACAGCGTCAAATTCAATAGTAATAGGATTGTCGCGGGTTAGACAACGAAGAGGCTAAGTTTTTGACAAGTTGAGGAGTAACAAGCA
This sequence comes from Poa pratensis, assembly GCA_947311845.1. Classification (NCBI taxonomy): domain Eukaryota; kingdom Viridiplantae; phylum Streptophyta; class Magnoliopsida; order Poales; family Poaceae; genus Poa; species Poa pratensis. Next base: position 40,173,707 of record CAMZMU010000020.1, read on the forward strand.
CATTGCGAAGATGAAGAGGAATAGAAGAAGTGGAGATAGAAGAAGTGCCGACATGGGTGATGGGAAGACTCGCCCCATTGCCAACGATAATGCGAGAAGAAGAGGTGTAAGGGGTAGAAGAAGAGAGGGTACCGGGGTCACTGGTCATGTGGGAGGTGGCGCCGGTGTCGAGCACCCAATCTCCGGCGTTGTTTGCGGGCAGGGAGAGCTGGTACCCGCCGGCTGGCTGCAGCGTCATGTTCTGAAGAGCGTGATGCAGAGGCGCGGGATCCCAGCTTGCAGAGGGCGCCTGGTAGGTGGCAGGGTGGGAGTACGCCGAGAACCCCGCATGGTTCGGCACAAAGGCGCCGGAGGCCGGGGCTGGGCGGGCGCCAAGGATGCTAGGGTCGCCGTTGTGGCCGCCGGTGGTGCCGCTGGGTGGGGTGCGGCCGTGAGACAGCCATGCCTGGAACATGCCGGCGAGCTGCGTGTAGCTAGGCATGCCGGGGTTGTGAAACTCCTGCTTGGCGTAGACAGCGCGCTGGAGTTGGTTGTCGAGGAAGAGCTCGGAGATGGTGCGCCAGAGAGCGGCGGCGTGGTCGGAGGGCTTCAGGACGATGTTGAGGACATCCTGGGAGATGGTGGTGTAGATCCAGGAGACGATGCACTGATCGATCTGCGTCCAGGACTGGTCGATCTCCATGATCTTGGCATCGAGAGAGCCGTCGATGTGGTCAAGGAGGCCGAGCTTGCGGAAGGTAACCATGAAATAGGTCTGCCAGGTGGTGAAGGTGGAGTCCTCGAGGTCGAGGATGACCGGGACATGGTGGCGGATGGGGATGGTTTGGATGGTGGCGACAGAGGGAGAAGGTGGGGCGAAGGGGTTGCCGCCGGAGCCACCAGAGCCGCCAGAGACCGAAGAACCAGAGAGGCTTGACATGGCTAGGGTTGGAGCGGAAGCTGTTTTAGAGATTGGATCGGGAGGAGGCTGATACCATGAAGAAGGACAGAGACAAAAGAATTGTGCAACGCAATGTATTCATGTATTGGGTTGTGTATATATACACGAGTACAAGAGGAGGGAACCGACCTTAAACCCTAACCCTACCACAACTACAGGAGAATATCTACGGTGGTTTAGGTAGGTACAAAGATACGATCGCGATACAGTTATGTTCGCTGACAGGAAGATTAAAATACTATAAGAATAAATTCACAAGTTAACAGGGTGCTACTTGGAAGATTGGGACTAATGTGTTGGGCAATAAGTTGCCTGGCATGACCATGTGGAGAAAAGAGCGAATCCAGGTTGGTCTGAGTCCAAAGTCCTGGGCACATCTCATGCCAGTCATGTGCGTTTAGGGCCAATCATTTTCTGGATTCATTGTCTAGCTATTCTTGGTTAGTTGGTTTCCAGATCCAAATTTATGTTTTCAGTCTTCAACATGCCTTATATTATATATCTATTCTATCAACTTTATAGGACATTGATGTATTAAAAAATCCTGAAAATCTACGGCATTGCCATTGATGCATAATATTAATAATAATAGTAAGAATAATAAACATTGATAAATAGACGGCGTATTCCATATCCTTTCTTTTGGTGGTGCACTTTCTTATTTTGTCAATAATGGAGTCCTTGGCACAAGAAGAGTCTATCTGAGATTTATCCCAGTGTCAATAATGGATGTACCAATTCGTTACCTATTGCCGCGTCGTGGAACCTTTTTATTTTTTGCAGCTGTGTGTATTTCTTCTAAGAAAACCGAAGCGAAGTGGATTACGTGCAAAAGAAGTGGATTGCGTACAAACGATATATATATTTAAGTTTGCATGAAGGAAATGGCTATCACGGAAAACACTGTTTTATTGGTGGAATAACTAATTAGAAAATTAGTACAGGGAACTTCAAAATAGAACTGATACAAATAATATTTGAGAGGACCGATAATTTCTTTGTGTTCATCTGTATATTTTACAGTATTGTAGTAAATTTGAAATGGTCCGTTAGTTTTGATTTGCTGTGATCTCTTCTTAGAGATCTGCATGCGTTCTCCATTGAATGACTCGGGATTTGAATGCTTATTCAGTGTAGTGATAATATAGTATAGCTCTTCTCTATGTTCAAGGCAAATTTCACATGGGACTTCACTAATCCAAACAAGTATCTAGATACTTCACATAGACCAATGTACATATCCATCGAATATATCATTGGCAAGGACGATAAATTTGTGTGGTAAATATTCTGCTTTCCCCAGCTTGATTCTGTTTTCATTATTATTTTTCTCATAATAAGTTTTGGACGGGCTTCTAGGATATTCCTGCCTGTCTCGGGTTCCTTAATTTTCCCTGTCGATCACTGTCCAAGATCACAATAACCACTACAAAAATAGGATGGTGTAGATGAACAAGGAAAGCGATACAATTGGCGGCCTACTGCTTACGTATGAGCAGATGATCCACCAATACTTATGAGCGAAGGGATAAGTCCAGAGGCAAGGAATTAACTTCGAGGAGGCGTGGTGTAACATCCAAAATTATAATAAGTATTATTATTCCAAAAATGTGGGCCAACAAAAACTTTTGTTGTATTATGTGTGTTGATTGTTTATTGTTGCTTGTGTTGATTTTTGCTCTAAATAAAAACTTGGAAAAACAAAATTAAAATTTAAAAACAACAAAAACAATGTGACAAGTGTCACCCAATTTCTCCAAGTGAGAAATTAATTTTCTTCCACCCAAACCTCAGTGGAGTGATATGATGATCACTCTCAATTTATTCCTACAACTTTTCCCTCTCAAATAAATAATTCCAAAAACCTAAAAAAAAATTAAATTAAATATCTTTCTTTATCTTCTTTAAATCACAAAATGTGCTGTGTACACATACAAAATAAATATCACCACAGCACCACAAATGCTTGATAATTAGTCAGTAAACCAAATATGAAAAGATTTTACAAAAATTTAAATTTGAATTTGGTTCAGGCGTTCTGTCGAACACCTTGTGGGCACCGATGAACTCTGCCCAAATCCGAATTCAATCCGCTCGAATTCGAGTGAAATTCGATGAACCACTCACTCCTCTCACATCCACTCATCTCTCTCACCTCACTGCCTCGCCGGAGAGCGTTGGAAACGTGCGAATTGGCCGATTTGGACCGTAGCCATTGGAGCACGCTCGCCGCCATACTGCACCAGTGACCACCTACGGGAGCTAGACGAAGGAGGACGCCGCGCTGGCTCTGCGCCGTGCCTTCCACCCCTTCTGCCCTCCGCTCTCGTTTGGTCAAGGGAGACCGCCTCAGAGGCGCTGCACGCCCGTACCCGTGCGGTCGAACACGAGCGCGCCGCGTCCATGGCCGCGCGTGGCCATCGACGGCGAACGCGGCCGCCACTGCTCCCCTCGCCAGCACACCACCGCCCAGCCACTCACTGCCTCCCCGTGCCCCCGCAGACACGCCTACGTCACCCCTGGTGGCCCACGGCGACGCCAGCACGCCGTCAAGTCCGCTGGCGCGCGCCATGGACGCCGTCGGCCCGAGCTAGCCACAGCTCACCCCGCTGCACCTCTCTCCCTCTAACCCTAACTGCCACCTCCCCACGCCGTTGCTACACCGCACCGCCACCAATGGCGTGCTCTCCCACCCCCAGACCCCTCCTGCACCCTGTCCACGGCACGCCGGAGTTCGGCGATATAAACCCCCACTGCATCCCTCAGCTCTCCACCCAATCCACTGCTCTCGCACTCACCCCACACCCTCTCGTGCACCGCCAGGAGGGCGGACACGCCGCTGCAGCCTTTGCTGCTTTGGTCAAGCACGGCCAGGTGCTGCCGGAGGAGAAGGTGGACGTCGACCACGGCCGTGCCGTGCTTCACCTCCTTTCTCTCCTCTCTGGCTTGCACACTCTCTGCCTTCACCACCGCACTCACACGCCTCCGTTTGCCCTCTGTTTCGTGCACAGGAACGACGCAGAGAGCTCGCCGGAGCCGGGATCCGTCCGTGGAAGCAGCGGAGCTCGCCACCGACGCTGGGTCATCCCCATCAAGCTCAACTCATCTCCCGAGTCCCCAAGCTCTCCGCCGTCGAACGCCGTCTTCTCCACCGTCGCTAACCACCCCAGGTGCCCCTCCGACCACCCTCGCCGTCGCTGGCACGGCGGCGCCGCCCATATTTGGTCGTCGCCGTTCGTGGCCTCCGTAGGCCGTTGGATCTGAGATCAACGGTAGCGTACCGCTTCGCTTAGTGAGTCACTGTCAAGCGGGACCCACTGTCAGCATTTTAAACATTATCCGGCGCGCGAGATATTTCCGTTGAGTCACTGACGAGTGGACCCCACCCGTCAGGATCTTCAACATTATCCAAACCAGAGTAGTTTTCTAATTTAATTTTTCCTGGAATTTCAGTACTGGACTGAACTTTGAAATTCGATAACTCGAGAAAGATAAGTCCAAATAATCAAACCAAAATTCTCTGGATAGCTTATGAAATTGTTTAACCAACCCAAGTGGTTTCATCTCATTTAGATAAATAATAAATGTGTATTATTAAAAATGCCACAGAAGGTTTAAAACCTAAACTTGTTTGTTTCTGATGATATATTGACCCAAATAATTCCAATCCAATTTTGTTAGCTTGTACTGTGATCTCTTAGCTTCCCTAATTTTGGTAGAATTAATTAAGCATAGTAATTGTTTGGCATTAGATTAAATATAGCAAACCCTTCTGTACTAAAACAATTATAGATGTTTAATGCTTAACCCAAATGAGTTAGGACCAATTTTGTTAGATCACATTTAATCAGTGTTAGTTACCCCTAAAAGGATTTAATTTTATGATCAATAAACTTAGGCAGTAACTAAAACTTAATTTTAAGCTTCTGGTTAAAACAATTGTGTAGGGAGTTTGGTAACTCCAATTAATCCAAATCAAATTGTGTTGTCTTCTACACATCAGTAGCTCTGTAGAAATTTAGTTTGTATTTTTGTGACCAACAGAACTTGAGATATGCAATTAAACATGTTCAACTAGTTTCTGCCTTATTTAAGACATAAATAAATAGTGGTTAATTCAATTAAATTGAAACCAAATTGTGTTGCTTGGTGTGTGCAGTGGCTATTTATAGCATTCAAGATTGTAATGTTGTGATGTTTGATTGAGTAGTATAGTGATTGTTTGTATCTGTTTGTTTGACAAGTAGACGATAACGTTGCCGGGATTTCGAGGAGGGAGAATTTGTTGAACCAGAAGAACAAGACCAGGGTCACTTTGTTGAGCAAGGCAAGCTACTCTCTGAGCTTGCACCAAATACATATACATCTACTTTGATAACATGATTTACACTTAAGGCAATGATTTTTAAAACCTTTTCAAAAAGCATATGAAAAACTATTTTGCCACCAATGTAGAAATATAAGGTAGTGTATATTAAACTATAGGATGGGAAGAAAAATATTTTTATTCAAAACTCCTTTGAAAATACTTGGATGGATGTGGAATGCCGAGATGTCGGTGTGGAAGTGAAGAAAGGAGAATGGAGATGTTTATGAAAAATGCACATTGTGTCCTAGTACTATGACGACCAATCTTACCCTGTGCGACCACATTTACCCACATATGGGAAAGGGCGTAGTCATATAATTTGCTCATATTAGTATGGGATGCCTCATCGACGGAGATGACTCCGTTATGCATGAGGGGATGGTTTGGTGACCTACCCCTGACCTGGGTCCTCGCTCAAACTCTATGAGAAAGATAAGGAGGAGGATTGAAGACTTCACCATGGGTCGCCGGGGAAAACTATGAGTCCTCACACTTAGATTCCGACGGGCTGGGTTAAGTGTGGATGGAAAGTGTCATAAGGGCAGGGTCCTATACTAGCATGAGCAAAGGACAGGCTATGGTCGGTGACTCAACTTCGCATACACCTTGTATGGCGGGACGTGGCTGACACGATGAGTTGCCGGATGGATGTGGGAAAAGCGTGCTACCTCTGCAGAGTGTAAAACTATTCGAATAGCCGAGTCCTCGGATATGGACAGTTGGGAGGCTGTCCTAAGACCATGTGCAAGTTTTTGAAAAGAGATTTTAAACTTTGAAAAGAAAATGAAGTGGTGAATGTTTTATACAACCATACCAACGGATCGGTATGAGGTTGTTGGAGGCAAATGGACCATGACGGGCTATGGTCGGAAAAAGGAGGAGTTTTGGAGAAATAAATAAGATGGTGATTATTGGAGGATAGTTATAAAATTCTTCTTACCTCTTTTTCAATAAAGATATAGAGATGTCTTAATATATAAAAGTTTGAAAATAAACATAAAACTAGTGCATGTTCATTGGGGTAGTTTGCGAGTACAATCAAATGTACTCATATTGGTTTCGTCCCTGGCTATTGTCTTAGCCAGATTTCGAGGAGCACTACGCCGAAGAGGAGTACGGCGACTTCTATGCGAACTAGGGATCTCCATAAGTCAGCTGCCTGCCGGGTTATCGTAGGATGTGCTTATCTACCACGTAGTAGCTTCCGCTGAATAATGTGAATTAGCCCATGAAGGCACCTATGTAAGACTTGGTCTAAATGACCATTGTGTAAGACTTTTATTCGGTATTGTAATGGATGTAAACTTTGGTATTCAGTTCGGATTATGTGCAACGACAGACTGATCATGGGATCGTTGTGTTAAGCATAATCGGGTATTTCGGACAGCTAGTCCGGGGTCCCCACAGAGCTGGTATCAGAGCCATCCTGACTTTAAGAGACCTTAGTTAGCATGGTCGTTAGATAAGAGTTACAAAAGTTAATTTCTAAAACAAAGAAGTGAAGTATTTTTGAAAATTGCTTATCTTCCAATCCTCCTACTTATGCAAAATTTACTCTCATTAATTATTACATTTTCTTGTACTCTTAAAATATTGCACACTTGTCATCCCATTAAGCTTAAAATTTTGCGCACTTGTTATTTCACTAAATTTAAAATTTTGTACACGGGTCATCGCACTAACTTAAAATCTTGCCTAAAATTGTAGATGGCACTCCATTGGACTGAGTTCTATCAGCTTGAGAAGGATGGCGAGATGATGTTCGAGAAGGACTTGTTTGAGTTGAGCAAGCTGTTAGGTCGCCCCGCTCCAGAGTTCAAGGGAGCCCAGGTTGACGTTCTCGGCAACGGAAACCTGTGTTGGCGCATCGAGTCGTCTGTTCGGGGGAACCTCAAGTCTCCCGGATCCAGGACGCTGATCTTCGCCACTATGGACGCCCACTGGGACGACGGACTGTGTCGTGCCATGCAGAGGTTGCTAGCCCGACTTTGTGAGGAGCACAAGGCGGAGCTGGTGAACTCCCGCTTTCGGTTCTACGGGAGGCGCACCGATGATGGACACCCCATCCAGTCACCTCTACACCCGACGTTTGGAGAGTACATCCTGGACATGGAGGTCCTACTCTACCGCACCCAGGAGGATCTGATGAGCGCTAGACTTCGAGCTCGCTTTGAGCGCATCTCGCTCAATGAGAGTCGCGAGCGTGAGGCGCAGCTGAAGCAGGAGAAGATTGCTCTTCTCAAGAGGAGGACCCAGCTGAAGAAGATCGTCGCCAAGCTCCGCAAGAGGGTGGCGGAGCAGGACGAGATGATCGAGGATATGGAGCACCATGCCAACGAGATGGAGGAGGAGGGCGAGGATCTCCGCAGGGAGAACAGTGCCTTCATCAGTGACGATGAGGATTACCAGGAGGAGATGGACTACGAGGAGTCGGACGACGAGGAGGAGCTAGTTGACGAGGAGGAGGAGCCACTCGAGGCAGTTCTCGAGGGCGAGGAGGAGGACCCGGAGGAGCCACCCTACCAGTCCGACGCTGACGCAGCAGAGCCGGAGGTTCCACCTCAGTAGGCGAGTGACTTGAGTACTATCGCAGGATTAGGTTGACCCCCTATCGCTAGTCGAGTCGAGTAGTGGTTCCTTTGGAAACCATGTATTATGTACATTAGATGTAGGGTGATGTTGTAAGCTTGATGCTGTGAACTCGTTGCTGTGATGCTTGTGTTATATAAATGTGTTAGTCTTGTTTGGGTTGTGCAAAATATTTCAATATCATCCTAATTAATCAACCACTGCGAATTCATCTTCTTCCCCTTAGTCGAAACCTTTTTGCCTTGCCTCTTATACCCGGTATGCTTCAGGATGGTGGACACTCGTCGCACCAACAACCCGGATGGAGGACCACCGCCACCACCACCAGAACCGACCCCGCCCAACTTCTTGCGCTCATTATGGAGGAACGCCAAAATGCCCGGGAGGAGCGCCAAGCTCATCTTGCTGCCCTGCAGCAGATCGCTGCCGCTCAGTTAACAACAACAATAACAACCATGGTGGCAATGGCAATGGCAATGGCAATGGAAATCAGCAATCCACCTTAAGCGACTTTCAGAAGACCAACCCACCTACCTATTCCAGGGGACTTCACCCACTGGAGGCCGATGATTGGCTTCGTACCATCGAGAACAACCTGGAAGTTGCTGCTGTGGGAGTCAATGAGAAGGTTCTGTATGCAACCCACTATCTTGCTGGTCCTGCACGAGCTTGGTGGGAAGCTACCAAGGCTCTCCAGCAAGTTGGCTATGTGATCAACTGGGCTGAGTTCCAGGAGAAGTTCCGCAAGAAGCATATCCCGGCGGACTCATTGAGAGGAAGAAGGATGAATTCCGCAAGCTGAGGCAGGGAATAAAGATGTGGTTGGTTATCTTGATGAGTTTACCGACTTATCTCGGTATGCTCCTGATGACACCGACACTGAGAAGAAGAAGATGGAGCGTTTTCTGAATGGACTTCATGATGAGCTGCAATGCGCGTTGGTTATCCATGACTTCTATGATTTGGAGTCACTTGTGGACAAAGCCATCCAGCTGGAGACCAAGCGCAAGTCCATGTTTGAAGGTCGTAAGAGGAGGATGATTGCTCTGAAGGTTCAAGCAACCAGAAGCCTCGTATCTTTCAGCCAGCATCCAAGCCTGCTTATCGACCACCGCAAGCACCCCGCTCCACCTTTCCTAACCGCCCAAACAACTTCAACCGCCCCAATGACAATAACCGTCCCGGAGGAAACTTCAACAACTTCAACCGCAATGCCAATGTTGTCTGCTTTGAATGCGGCACTAAGGGTCACTACTCCAGAGAATGCCCCAATCCTAAGAGGAATGTTCAGCGCCCCAATGCACCGGCACCGAACAATGGTCAAGGCCGAGCTGGAAATGGCAAGAATGCCGCACCCCGCGGAAATGTTGCTGTTGCAAGGGCCGTCTGCACCACATCAATGCTGAGGAAGCCCAGGATGCGCCAGATGTTGTGCTGGGTACGTTTCTTGTCAACTCAGTACCTGCAACTGTTCTGTTTGATTCTGGTGCAACCCATTCCTTTGTTACCGAGGAGTTCGTCGCTAAGGGAGGTTTAGTAGAGAGCTTCCTACTTAAACCTATGAGTATACAAATCCCTGGCTCTACCATAGAAACCAAGAGGTTTTGCCCCAATACCTCCATAGAGATCGGAGGCGAGAAATTTGCAGCCGACCTAATCATCCTAGGAACCAAGGGTATAGATGTTATACTTGGTATGAACTGGTTAGCCAAGTTTCAAGGTCGTATTGACTGCGCCAGAAGAGCTGTTTCTCTCACTTCTGATAATGGAGTAGAAGTGGAGTATGTGTCTGAAACCAGTCATTCCCAACCAGGCTGCCATGAGGGCATAGCTCGACCCCTTTAGATGAGATCCGTGTTGTTCACCTATTCCGAGATGTTTTCCCGGAAGAATTGCCTGGTATGCCGCCAGACCGGGATATTGAGTTCGTAATTGAACTTATTCCGGGACAGCCCCTATATCCCAGAGACCATACCGGATGAATCCAGAAGAACTGGTTGAATTGAAGAAGCAGTTGGCTGATATGCTCAGCAAAGGTCTTGTTCGCCCAAGCGCTTCACCTTGGGGATCACCCATTATCTTTGTGGACAAAAGAGACGGTACCACACGCCTGTGTGTGGATTATCGCAAGCTCAATGATGTGACCATTAAAAACAAGTATCCTCTTCCCAAGATCGAGGATCTGTTCGATCAGATGAACGGAGCCCGAGTCTTTTCCAAGATCGATCTTCGGACAGGATATCATCAGTTGAAAATCCGAGAGTCAGACATTCCCAAGACCGCCTTCACCACCCGTTACGGTTTGTTTGAATACACCGTGATGTCCTTTGGTCTGACCAATGCCCCAGCCTATTTCATGAATCTCATGAACAAGATTTTCATGGAGTACCTCGACAAGTTCGTGGTAGTCTTTATCGACGATATTCTTATCTACTCCAAGACCGAAGAAGAGCATGCTGAACATCTGCGTCTAGTTCTGGAGACACTCCGAGAGCACAAGCTATATGCCAAGCTTAGCAAGTGTGAGTTTGGCTTAGCGAAGTGGCATTTCTCGGACATGTTGTATCTGCTGGAGGAATTTCTGTTGACCCAGAGAAGATCCAAGCTATCGTTGACTGGAAAGCCCCCACTAATGTGACTGAAATCCGAAGCTTTCTCGGACTAGCGGGTTACTACCGCAAGTTCGTGAAGGATTCTCCAGCATAGCCAAGCCCATGACTCAACTGTTGAAGAAGGACAAGAAATTTGAATGGACCCAGAAATGTGAAGATAGTTTCCAAGAACTAAAGAAGAGACTGACTTCAACCCCAGTCTTGATTATGCCAGACGTCACCAAGAGTTTCGACGTGTATTGCGATGCATCACGCCTCGGACTTGGTTGCGTTCTGATGCAAGAAGGCAAAGTTGTGTCGTATCTGTCTCGACAGTTGCGACCGCATGAAGAAAATTATCCAACCCATGATCTGGAGTTAGCTGCTGTTGTTCTTGCTCTTAAGACGTGGCGTCCCTATCTTGTGGGACATCGCTGCGAGATCTATACGGATCACAAGAGCTTGAAGTATATCTTCACCCAGAAGGAGTTGAACCTGCGAAGAGGAGATGGATGGAATTAATCAAGGATTATGATATTGGAATCCATTATCACCCCGGAAAGGCTAATGTAGTTGCCGATGCCCTTAGTCGCAAGCCTTGCACCCTAAATGCCTTGATCCAAGCCGAACAACCAGCCTTGTTCAAAGAGTTCGAAGATTTCGGACTAGAGCTTGTTAGCCATGGTTATCTCGCCAATCTAGAGTTAGCCCCAACCCTGATGGATCAAATCAAGGAAGCCCAAAAGGATCATGAAAGCATTGAAGGAATTAAGAGGAAGATTTCTCTCACAAAGCACCCGGTTTTACCGAAGATGCTGAAGGAGTGTTGAGATTCAATGGTCGTATCTGTGTGCCTAATGTCAAGGAGCTTAAAGATTTAATCCTGACAGAAGCCCATGAGACCCCTTATTCAATTCATCCCGGCGGAACAAAATGTACCAAGACCTTCGTGAGAGATTTTGGTGGCATGGAATGAAGCGAGAGATTGGTTCTTTCGTGCCAAGTGTGATATCTGTCAGCGAGTCAAGGCTGAACATCAGCGACCCGCTGGATTGCTTCAACCTTTGAAAATTCCTGAATGGAAGTGGGATGAAATTGGAATGGACTTTATTACCGGACTTCCAAGATCCAACCGAGGCCATGATTCAATCTGGGTCATCGTTGATCGACTGACCAAGGTTGCCCATTTTTTCCTGTCAAGACCACTCACACCGGAGCTCAGTTAGCAGACTTGTATATTTCCAGAATAGTAAGCCTGCACGGTGTGCCTAAAAGATTGTATCTGATAGAGGCACGCAATTCACCTCAAGATTCTGGAAATCTCTTCATGAAGCCCTCGGAACCAAGTTAGCTTTTAGCACAGCTTATCACCCCCAGACCGGAGGCCAAACCGAGCGAGTGAATCAGATATTAGAGGACATGCTTCGTGCATGTGTTCTATCTTATGGTTCCAAATGGGAAGATTGTCTTCCATTTGCAGAATTCTCCTACAACAATAGCTACCAGTCCAGTCTGCAAATGGCCCCGTTTGAAGCACTTTACGGCAAGAAGTGTCGTACGCCCCTGAATTGGTCCGACACCGGAGAAGGCAAATTGTTTGGACCAGATACCCTCCGTGAAGCTGAAGAACAAGTCCAACTTATCCGCGAGCGTCTCAAACTGCCAATCCCGTCAGAAGAGCTACGCTGACCCAAGCGTCGCGATGTCACCTTCAACGTCGGAGATTATGTCTATCTCCGAGTGACACCACTCAAGGGTATGCAGCGTTTTCATGTCAAGGGAAAATTGGCGCCAAGATATATTGGACCCTTCAAGGTCATTTCTCGTCGAGGAGAAGTATCTTATCAACTGGAGTTGCCCCAAGAGTTATCGGAATTTCACGATGTCTTCCACATTTCCTTGCTCCGGAAGTGTCTTGAAGTTCCCGACAAGCCCGACGTTTTCAAGAACATCGACCACCTCTCCATCGATCTGAACCATGACCTGACTTATCGTGAGAGACCTGTCAAGATTCTTGACGAAATGTTCGTCTTACCCGGAGGCGCGCGATCAAGTTCTACAAAGTCCAGTGGACTAACCACTCCGAAGAAGAAGCAACTGGGAACGTGAAGACTATCTTAGAAGCGAATTCCCAAACCTCTAGCACCCAAGCCTAGCAAATCTCGGGACGAGATTTATTTAAGGGGGGAAGGATTTGTAACATCCCAAAATTATAATAAGTATTATTATTCCAAAAATGTGGGCCAACAAAAACTTTTGTTGTATTATGTGTGTTGATTGTTATTGTTGCTTGTGTTGATTGTTGCTCTAAATAAAAACTTGGAAAAACAAAATTAAAATTTAAAAACAACAAAAACAATGTGACAAGTGTCACCCAATTTCTCCAAGTGAGAAATTAATTTTCTTTCACCCAAACTTCAGTGGAGTGATATATGATCACTCTCAATTTATTCCTACAACTTTTCCCTCTCAAATAAATAATTCCAAAAACCTAAAAATTAAATTCAAAATCTTTCTTTATCTTCTTTAAATCACAAAATGTGCTATGTACAATACAAAATAAATATCACCACAGCACCACAAATGCTTGATAATTAGTCAGTAAACCAAATATGAAAAGATTTAAAAAATCAAATTTGAATTTGGTTCAGGCGTTCTGTCGAACACCTTGTGGCACGATGAACTCTGCCCAAATCCGATTCAATCCGCTCGAATTCGAGCGAAATTCGATGAATCACTCACTCCTCTCATATCCACTCATCTCTCTCACCTCACTGCCTCGCCGGAGAGCGTTGGAAACGTGCGAATTGGCCGATTTGGACCATAGCCATTGGAGCACGCTCGCCGCCGTACTGCACCGTGACCACCTACGGGAGCTAGACGAAGGAGGACGCCGCGCTGGCTCTGCGCCGTGCCTTCCACCCCTTCTCCCTCCGCTCTCGTTTGGTCAAGGGGAGACCGCCTCAGAGGCGCTGCACGCCCGTACCCGTGCGGTCGAACACGAGCGCCGCGTCCATGGCCGCGCGTGGCCATCGACGGCGAACGCGGCCACCACTGCTCCCCTCGCAGCACACCACCGCCCAGCCACTCACCTGCCTCCCTGTGCCCCCGCAGACACGCCTACGTCACCCTGGTGGCCCACGGCGACGCCAGCACGCTGTCAAGTCCGCTGGCGCGCGCCATGGACGCCGTCGGCCCGAGCTAGCCACAGCTCACCCCGCTGCACCTCTCTCCCTCTAACCCTAACTGCCACCTCCCCACGCCGTTGCTACACCGCACCGCCACCAATGGCGTGCTCTCCCACCCCCAGACCCCTCCTGCACCCTGTCCACGGCACGCCGGAGTTCGGCGATATAAACCCCAACTGCATCCCTCAGCACTCCACCCCAATCCACGGCTCTCACACTCACCCCACACCCTCTCGTGCACCGCCAGGAGGGCGGACACGCCGATGCAGCCTTTGCTGCTTTGGTCAAGCACGGCCAGGTGCTGCCGGAGGAGAAGGTGGACGTCGACCACGGCCATGCCGTGCTTCACCTCCTTTCTCTCCTCTCTGGCTTGCACACTCTCTGCCTTCACCACCGAACTCACACACCTCCGTTTTCCCTCTGTTTCGTGCACAGGAACGACGCAGAGAGCTCGCCGGTGCCGGGATCCGTCCGTGGAAGCAGCGGAGCTCGCCATCGACGCTCGGGTCATCCCCATCAAGCTCAACTCATCTCCCGAGTCTCCCCAAGCTCTCCGCCGTCGAACGCCGTCTTCTCCACCGTCGCTAACCACCCCAGGTGCCTCTCCGACCACCCTCACCATTGCTGGCACGGCGCGCCGCCCATATTTGGTCGTCGCCGTTCGTGGCCTCCGTAGGCCGTTGGATCTGAGATCAACGGTAGCGTACCGCTTCGCCTAGTGAGTCACTGTCAAGCGGGACCCACAGCCAGCATCTTAAACATTATCCGGCGCGCGAGATATTTCCGTTGAGTCACTGACGAGTGGACCCCACCCGTCAGGATCTTCAACATTATCCAAACCAGAGTAGTTTTCTAATTTAATTTTTCCTGGAATTTCAGTACTGGACTGAACTTTGAAATTCGATAACTCGAGAAATATAAATCCAAATAATGCAAACCAAAATTCTCTGGATAGCTTATGATTTGTTTTAACCAACCCAAGTAGTTTCATCTCATTTAGATAAATAATAAATGTGTATTATTCAAAATTCCATAGAAGGTTTAAAACATAAACTTTGTTTGTTACTGATTATATATTGACCCAAATAATTCCAATCCAATTTTGTTAGCTTTGTACTGTGATCTCTTAGCTTCCCTAATTTTTGTAGAATTAATTAAGCATTAGTAATTGTTTGGCATTAGATTAAATATAGCAAACGCTACTGTACTAAAACAATTATCGATGCTTAATGCTTAACCCAAATGAGTTAGGTCCAATTCCGTTAGATCACATTTAATCAGTGTTAGTTACCCCTAAAAGGATTTAATTTTATGAGCAATAAAACTTAGGCAGTAACTAAAACTTAATTATGAAGTTTCTGGGTTAAAACAATTGTGTAGGGAGTTTGGTAACTCCAATTAAACCAAATCAAATTGTGTTGTCTTCTACACATCAGTAGCTCTCTGTAGAAATTTAGTTTGTATTTTTGTGACCAACAGAACTTGAGATATCCAATTAAACATTGTAACACCCTGAATTTTGGCCTTTTTAAATTTTTTCCAAACATGCATTGTTTCTATTTATTTCAAATACATTTGGAATTAAACCTCAGGAAAATCATTTTAAATCTTGAACCTTTACAAATCTGATAAATCAAGTGGGATCTTGTACTTTCCATTTCCCTCCCACTTGGTACTTGGATCTGTGATTTTTCCTTGGATAAATATTAATTTGGGAAATTCTTTTCTCCCTTTTAAAAATTACCCTTTTAATTGGCCTTCCAAAGGAACCCCTATTTTTATGTCTCCAAAAATTCTGCAAAAATTAGGGAATCTTCCCTAATGGATGTGGACCTCATTTATAAAAAAATATGGTGCCATGACTTAGGAAAATTTCCCTCCACAATTCTTTTTCCTTTCTGCCTGTTTTCTCAAAACATTTTTAAATCTATCCAAATTATTTTTCCTGGATGAATCCAAGGCATGGATAGACTCCCCATCATCCCTCCTACCTCAGGACAAAAGGGCATATCCATCTAACACCATCTACCCCTCCAAAACATTAAAGCTCTTTTTGACCAGTATTGTTTTTCTCAAAATCTAGTCGGACCAACTTTCGAATTTGAAGAAACTTTAGTCAGCAAAGTTGGAGGAATTTGAATTTGGCGCACAGTGGTTCAAACCCCATCTCATTTGGATCAAGGAGTTGAGAGAAACTTGCCGATGCCGTTGCTGACATGAACAGAACGGTGATCACCGCCGACGTGGACGTGCCAGGCGGCGCCGCCCGTTCTGGGTCGACGTCGTTCTGCCCCTCCCCTCTCCGGTCCTTGCCCAGTGGATCCCCCTCTCCCCTCTCCGTCGTCCAGAGGCCACGCGTCGCCGGAGAAGGCCGTCCACCCCTCGCCACTGACGAGTCCCGACGCGCCGTCCAAGCACTGTGCTCGCCGGGCCCTCTGGTCAGCGACCCTCCGCCGCATGAGCTTAGCCAGGCGTCGAGGAATTATCCTCGTGCTTCTTCTGTGCCACCGCTCGCGCGATGCGCCGTCCACCACAGCTCCACGCCGTGCTTGACACCTCGCCGTGGCATTGATGGAGGCCGCCGTGCGGGAACCGTATAAAACCACCACCCCTCGACCTCCAGAGCACCGCATCCACCTCCTAGCCTCTCCACTACCCTCCCCTGCTCCAATCGAAGCTCGACGAACACCGCAACTCCGGCGACGACCTTGACCTAGCCGTCACGGCCGTGGACAAAATCTTCGCCAGAGGGGCACCGTTCGTCGATTAAACCTACCCGTAGCCTCCCTAGATCATGGCGATGACGATGCCGTGCTCGCCAGGGTGAATGGTGGCCGGGAACGTCGAGTCCATCATCGACCGCAAGCTTCCACCGTCGGAGAAGATGCACTGGTGCCGCCCGAGCTCCCCATCAAGCTCAAGTGCGCAGACGAGCTGCGCCACCTCCCCCTGATCCGCGCTGCTTCCTCTCCCTCCCCTCTCCCTTGTCCCAGCCGCCGCAGAACGCCGCCGGTGAGTCGCCGGAGCATCGCCGTGTTTTTCCTCTGTTTCCCGCGTTTTAAAAAGAAAACGATTCGGCCTCCTCTGTCACTGACCAGTGGGTCCCACTGTCAGGTTTTTAAACAATTTCGAACCGTTTTCCTGTTTGATTTTCTGTTTTATTTTTCTATTGAAAAAGGGCAGAAATTGAAGCCAAGTTTGAAATGCAATATCTCACTAAAAAATCCTCAGAAAAATATGAGACCAATTTTGTTGGCTTTGTTTGAATTTTCTCTTTCCAATGGAACCAGAAAAGATTTATTTGGAATTTATTTTTTTGGCATTTGCTTAAATGACCTAGGAGGGATTTTTGATGCATATTTGTATTGTTTTGATAGATCCAAACCTCTCTGACGGAATAGGAGTTGTTTCCGAACCCGAAGGCAAGCCATTAACCCGATCTCAAGCTCGGTCGAACTTTAGGAAACTTGCTTGACTGTCTAAATTGATATCTGTTGCATCTCATATGCCATGTTGTATTTTAATATTGCCGCACTTATATATCTGTGGATCATCGCAACACTTTTATTTTCGTCAAACGAGAAGGCGCTTGCCAGCGGAATCGCTGCCACAGTCATCCGGTTGACATTTCTTTTATTTCTGTCGAACGAGAAGGCGCTTGCAGCGGAATCGCTGCCACAGTCATCCGGTTGACATTTCTTTTATTTCTGTCGAACGAGAAGGCGCTTGCCAGCGGAATCGCTGCCACAGTCATCCGGTTGACATTTCTTTTATTTCTGTCGAACGAGAAGGCGCTTGCCAGCGGAATCGCTGCCACAGTCATCCGGTTGACATTTCTTTTATTTCTGTCGAACGAGAAGGCGCTTGCCAGCGGAATCACTGCCACAGTCATCCGGTTGGCATTTCTTTTATTTTGTCGAACGAGAAGGCGCTGGTCGGCGGGTTCGCCGCCATAGTCATCCGGTTGACGTTTTATCTTGCTATGCTTGGACTTTGGTACATGCCTGTGGATATGTTTATTTACTGCTGGAATTATTATGTGGTTGTCGTGTGTTACTTTGTTAATGTTGATGTCTGTAACCAAACAAAATGACTAAGAAGATAATCACCTCCCTCGACTAGATTGAGTCACATAGTGCCACTCACCAAACACCACCAGCACAACCATGCGTCGTTCATATGGGCGGACCATAGCCGGGTATTTTATCAGCCTCCTTTGATGCCACCCTTCTTGGCAAGGCTAGTCGGTTACCAGAGTTGGTCGGGGCTAGTCTTGCGAAGGTTCCGAGCTAGGCGTCGCTCATGGGTTGGGGACGTGCCGGATTCACTTCTGCATAAGGCATAGAGTTATGTCGGTGGCTATACAGGGAGTGTCTTGGTAGAGTAAACGACCGTGGAAGTATGGGTTTGTACTGTCCGCCATGGTTGGTCTAGTACTTCGGTACCGGCGGTACAAGCCTAGACCACAGCGTGTGGATAAACGTTGCAACCTCTCGAGAGTGTAAATATAGATTCTAGCCTGTCCCTAGGTTATGGGACGATGTTTGGGTCAGTCACACTTTGTGTCAGTCCGGTCGAACTTGGAGAAATAATTAAGATGAGACCTACGAACACGGAAAATCTGAGAGTCTAGCCAGAGTTGGCTAAGGACTTGAGAGTTGTGAATTAAGCCAGAGTTGGCTAGAGGCTTGGTAGCCTAGTTGGGTTATGAGTTGTTGAGTGAGAAACGTGATCTCACTTGATAACACGAAACATCCCTACTAAGGTAAGTAGGTAAGTTAAGTCCAACCGTTAAGCTTGGACTCGCACTTAAATACCGAACAATGCCATGCTACTTTCTGAACTTATGCCATGCCATATAGATAGGCCTTGTTTGATTTTAGGCTAATGTCTTGCGAGTACATTCAATGTACTCACCTGGCTTTTCATGTGGCCAGACACCGATGCACCCGTCGCCGAGTACCCGCTACGGAACTAGGAACCCGTATCCCAGGCAGGACCCTGTGGAATAAGGCCCGCTGTCGCCACACTACCATCTACGTTTCCGCTACGACTTCCGCTAGAGGCTTGATGTTAGAAAAATAATGTACATACTGTTGTGTGCGCCTGTTGCGCAAGAGCTGGAGCCTCACCCGTGTTGTAATATTGTATCTGTCCGAACTCGAAGCCATATGAATATATTTGGTTATGTCTTTGTTTACCAAGTTGTCATATATCCAGTGTTTCTGGGACTGGTATATGGGGTAGCTCGATCATCTGGATCGGGGTGCCACAGAGCTTGGTATCAGAGCCTAACTGCCTGTAGGATACCCTAGTTCTTGGACGACGTAGGATAGAACCTGTTGTGTTGCCAACCTTCTTCTGTTTCTCTGTCTGTTTGTGCTTTTGGAACTTAACGCTTACTTTATTTGAATTCTGTCGCTGTCACAGATGGCAGAGTTGTTCGCCGAGACTACCGCCGTGCACATCCCCGGCTTTCCGCAGTTTCTCCGTGAGGTCTGGGACCACCTCTACCCAGGCGCACCTCCCCCGACCTACCGCGTGCTCTACAACCGCCTCGACAGGTCCACCTCGGAGTTCACCGCCACCGTTCACTTGCGCCCGGAGCCAGCAGCCGCTGGGATTTCCCACGCCCTCACTTCCGGTGTCTCTACTCAGGCGACTCGAGCCATACAGGAGGCTGCAGGAGATGCCATCCTCTTCTTCGCACCTTCGATCCCGTCATGAAGCGGTGCACCCGCTACGCCTACTTTCCGAGGTTAGACTTAGACAGCGGGGACATTCTCTTTCCCAACCCCGGTGACCCAGCTCACCCCTCTCCGCCATCCTTCAGTACACCACCCTCCTCCACCAGTATCTCCACGTCACTCTTCTCCAGCTTGCCTCGCTTCGCGCCAACGTAGCCTTGGCCGATATGACGCGAGCCTCTGGAGCTGGTACTTCTCGCCTCCCGCCTCGTCTCCCCACCTTTACCCACAGCTCCCTCGAGCAGATCAGGAGGGGAATCGCCCGTTTCTCCGCACCCCACGTTCCGTCGCACCTCCCCGTACCCGTAGCAGCGCCGCTCCCTACTACCCGCGCTCCACCCCCGTCGGTCTCAGCGTCGCCGTGTTCGAGCCGACCCACCCTCCTACTCCGGAGACTCCCGTGACGGCCGCGCTTCACCCGACTACAGCCCCACGGAGGAGAGCATCGACCTCATCCCACCGGCGACACCCCTCGAGATGGAGTTCTAGACGCCGGAGACGACATCGTTTAGTGTATCATACCGCCCGATGTATCGCGTGCTTGAATAATGTAGGTAGAGTTGTATCCTGCAACTTGTACCGATGCCTTGTATCTTGTATCTTCTTGTGTCTTGTATCTGTACGAGTAGCTTGTATCTTTACCTTGCATCTTTGTAAAATAGCGAGTGCTTGTATCTTGTAACTCCACCATCCATTGTATAACTCATGCTTGTTGTTGTTTTTGCAAACCGTGTTACCATTTGGTTTTTCTTGGATGTTACATTTTCTCCCCATATGGATGCTCATGATACGCGCCACCACGTTCAACTATTCAGGATGAGGCCCAATAACGGTGCGAGTGGCAGCCAAGAAACCCCGGTTCGTCGTTCCGCACGACAAGCGGGCGAGGATCCCGTGCCCCCAACCACCTCCTCCTCCACCAGCTCAGGAACCAAGCCTAAGTCAGTTCATGATGATGATGGATGAACGTCACAACCAGCATCTGACTCAGGTCATGAGAGAGTTTGGCACGTACATGCAAGCCCAAGGTGCCCCGCACGCTGGCCGCTCAAAGCTGCAAGACTTCCAGCGTACTCAACCTCCAAAGTTCTCATATGCCGACGACCCACTTGAGGCTGATGATTGGCTCCGTACTATGGGAAAGAAACTGGAGCTCGCTCGCGTGGACGAGCAGGACAAGGTGCCCTTCGCCACCCACTACCTTGAGGGCCCCGCCAGCGTTTGGTGGGACAATCAGAAGGACGCTAGGGGCGATGGACCCGCTGTCACTTGGACAGTTTCAGGAAGCCTACCGCAGAGCTACATTCCCTCAAGTCTCATCAAGATGAAGCAACAGGAATTTCTGGCACTCACACAGGGCAGCAAATCCATCAGCGAATACCTGACCAAGTTCAACAACCTTGCTCGCTATGCACCGAGGACACCAACACAGAGGAAAAGAAGAAAGACAGATTCCTTCATGGGATGCATCAGGCCATAAAGACCAGCTCAGCGTTTTACAGTTTCCGATTTTCAGGCCATGATCAATACGGCACTAATCTCAGAAAAGAGCACCGCACGATCTATGACTCCCACAAGGAAGTTCGAGCCACGTAAGAACCAGCATGAAGGAGCCACTTCCAAGCCACGCCCATGGCAGCCCAACAACCGTACCTCAACGCCACAGAATACTTGGAATCAACCCAGGAAGGAGGGATATCCCCGTGAAGGATTCTATCACAAGCGCCCCCTAGTGGATGATTGCAAGAGGGAGAACTCCTGCTTCAAGTGTGGCAAGACAGGACACTACATCAAGGATTGCCCCCTTCACAACGGCAACAACAACAACTCCAACAACAATCACCCTGCTGGTGCGATCAAGCCGCCTCAAGTTGCCCGTGTCCACCACATGTCTGCGGAGGAAGCATATGAAGCCTCAGATGTAGTGCTTGGTACGTGTACTATCAACACTAAACCCGCGCTGATTTTATTCGATTCTGGAGCTTCCCACTCTTTCATCTCGAAGGATTTTGTTGCCAAACACCGTTTTTCCGTTTCCCCTTTGGGCCATCTTTTGGTGATACAAACCCCTGCCTCTGAGATGAAAACAAACACCATGTGCCAAGACCTGACAATCAGCATCAACCAAGTGAAATTCCCAGCTCATCTCAACACTCTCAATGTGCCCGGCCTCGACGCCATCCTAGGTATGGATTGGTTGGTCCAGCATGCAGCTCAGATTGACTGTGCAACTAGAGCAGTTACTCTCACCAACCCAGAAGGCATACGTACCACCTACCTGCCAAATAAACCCCACCAGATAAATGCAAAGATGTTTCTTGCTCAAGCCCCGGAGATAGGGGAAGTGTATGTGGTCAGTGAATATCCAGATGTGTTTCCAGATGAACTACCCGGAATGCCCCCTGACCGTGACATCGAGTTTGCCATTGAAGTTGTACCAGGAACAAACCCAATATTCAAGAAACATTACCGTATGACAAGTCCCGAGCTAGTGGAATTAAAGAAACAGCTTGACGAGTTAATCGAAAGAAGTTCATTCGCCCGAGCATTTCGCCTTGGGGATCACCAGTTTTATTCGCAAAGAAGAGCGATGGTACACTCCGATTATGCATCGACTATCGTGCACTCAATGATGTCACCATCAAGAACAAGTACCCACTCCCAAGGATCAATGATCTATTTGACCAACTCCGTGGTGCCCGAGTATTCTCCAAGATTGATCTCCGTACGGGTTACTACCAGCTGAAGATTCGAGAGAGTGATATTCCCAAGAGCCTTTACCACCAGATATGGACTGTATGAGTGCACTGTTATGTCCTTCGGCCTAACAAATGCCCCTGCCTACTTCATGGGCATGATGAACAAGGTATTCATGGAGTACCTCGACAAGTTTGTTGTGGTGTTCATCGACGACATCCTCATCTACTCCAAGAATGGAGGAGCACGCCGAGCACCTCAGGTTGGTTCTCGGAAGACTACGGAGCAACAACTTTATGCCAAGTACAGCAAGTGTCAGTTCTGGTTAAAGGAAGTGGAATTCCTAGGACATGTATTGTCTGGAGCCGGTGTGGCCGTAAACCCCAACAAAATCTCTGATGTGAAACTGGAAACACCCACCAATGTGTCAGAAATCAGGAGCTTCCTAGGATTGGCTGGTTACTACCGCAGATTCATTGAGAACTTTTCCAGGATAGCCAAGCCTATGACGGAGTTGTTAAAGAAGAATCGCAAGTATACCTGGACAGACGAGTGTGAAGAAAGCTTCATCGATTGAAGACCCGGCTAACCACAGCCCCAATTCTGGTGTTGCCTGATGATGCCAAAGATTTTACCGTATACTGTGATGCAAGCAGAAATGGACTAGGGGCCGTACTCATGCAAGAAGGAAAGGTCATCGCGTATGTGTCAAGGCAACTCAAGACCCACGAGCTCAACTCCCACCACGACTTGGAATTGGCCGCCGTCATACTCGCCCTGAAGACTTGGCGACATCACCTTATTGGTCGAAGATGCGAGATCTACACTGATCACAAAAGCTTAAAGTACATCTTCACCCAGCCTGACCTCAACCTAAGGCAAAGGAGATGGCTAGAGGTGATCAAGGACTACGACCTCGGAATTCATTATCATCCAGGAAAGGCCAACGTGGTTGCTGATGCCCTAAGCAGGAAGCCCCAAAGGTGCGACCAAGCTTAGAGAAGGAGTTCGCAAAGCTGAATTTGTGCGTGGGAAGTAGGGCCTATTTGAGCACCTTGGAGTGAAACCAGACCTGGAGGAAGAGATAAGGACCGAGCAGGCCAACGACCCCGGCATAAAAAAGTCAAGGCCAAGATACCGCTGGGCCAGGCCAAGGAATTTTCCCTGGACAGCCAAGGAGTACTCCGCTTCGGTAACCGCCTTTGTGTACCCGACAAGGCCACGCTAAAGCAGCAGATCCTCAGGGAAGCCCACGAGTCAGCTTATTCTATTCACCCGGGAAGCACCAAGATGTACCAAGACTTGAAACAAACATTCTGGTGGTCCGGTATGAAGAAGGATATCGCCTACTATGTCGCATGCTGCAACATATGCAACCTGGTAAAGGCCGAGCATCAAAAACCCGCGGGTACCTCCAACCCCTTAAGATACCCGAGTGGAAATGGGACAACATAAGTATGGATTTCATTGTCGGACTTCCCAAGTCCAGCCGAGGGAATGATTCTATTTGGGTCATTGTCGACCGTTTGACGAAGGTATCTCACTTTATCCCCGTCAAGACAACTACCGGCGGACCAGCTGGCACAACTTTATGTAAACAGATTGTCAAACTCCATGGAGTCCCGAAGACCATTGTGTCGGATAGAGGTACCCAATTTACCTCCAAATTTTGGACGAGCCTGCATCATGCCATGGGGACAAAGTTATCCTTCAGCACCGCCTATCACCCTCAGACAGACGGTCAAACCGAGCGAGTCAATCAATATTAGAAGACATGCTCCGCTCGTGTGTGCTCGCCTACGGAGCAGGTGGGAAGATAGCTTACCATATGCAGAGTTCTCATACAACAACAGCTACCAAGGCAGCCTGAAAATGTCACCCTTTGAAGCACTGTATGGTAGGAAATGTCGAACCCCACTCAACTGGTCAGAAGTTGGAGACCGCAAGATCTTTAGGCCCGATGATTTGTTGGAGGCAGAAAAGCAAGTACGTCTGATTCGAGACCGGCTCAAGGCAGCGCAGTCCCGCCAGAAAAGTTATTACGACCAGCGACACCGTCAGATCCACTTCGAAGAAAACGACTATGTCTATCTTCGGGTAACACCCCTCAAGGGCCTGAAAAGATTTCAAATGAAAGGAAAGCTGGCCCCGAGATTTATTGGACCCTTCAAGATCTTGGTAAGAAAGGGTCAGTAGCCTATCAGCTGGAACTACCAGAGGAATTGACTGGAGTGCACGACGTCTTCCACGTATCCCAGCTAAGGAAGTGCATTTCACCCCCAACAAGCAGGCTGACTTCAAGGAACTGGAATTGAGCAGCGAACTGACTTACGAGGAACACCCCATCAGAATCTTGGATGAGTCAGAACGCGCACTCGCAGCAAGGTCACAAAGTTCTACAAGGTACAATGGGACAAGCACACTGAGGAAGAAGCTACTTGGGAACGAGAGGATTTGCTAAGGACAAAGTATCCGTATCTATTCAGCGAGCAACAGGAATCTCGAGGACGAGATTCATCTTAAGGGGGGAAGGTCTGTAACACCCTGAATTTTGGCCTTTTTAAAAAATTTCCAAACATGCATTGTTTCTATTTATTTCAAATACATTTGGAATTAAACCTCAGGAAAATCATTTTAAATCTTGAACCTTTACAAATCTGATAAATCAAGTGGGATCTTGTGCTTTCCATTTCCCTCCCCCTTGGTACTTGGATCTGTGATTTTTCCTTGGATAAATATTAATTTGGGAAATTCTTTTCTCCCTTTTAAAAATTACCCTTTTAATTGGCCTTCCAAAGGAACCCCTATTTTTATGTCTCCAAAAATTTGTTGAGCCCCTATTTTTATGTCTCCAAAAATTTGGGATTATCGAGGAGGGAGAATTTGTTGAACCAGAAGATCAAGACCAGGGTCACTTTGTTGAGCAAGGCAAGCTACTTCTCTGAGCTTGCACCCCAAATACATATACATCTACTTTGATAACATGATTTACACTTAAGGCAATGATTTTTAAAACCTTTTCAAAAAGCATATGAAAAACTATTTTGCCACCAATGTAGAAATATAAGGTAGTGTATATTAAACTATAGGATGGGAAGAAAAATATTTTTTATTCAAAACTCTTTTGAAAATACTTGGATGGATGTGGAATGCCGAGATGTCGGTGTGGAAGTGAAGAAAGGGAGAATGGAGATGTTTATGAAAAATGCACATTGTGTCCTAGTACTATGACGACCAATCTTACCCTGTGCGACCACATTTACCAACATATGGGAAAGGGCGTAGTCATATAATTTGCTCATATTAGTATGGGATGCCTCATCGATGGAGATGACTCCGTTATGCATGAGAGGATGGTTTGGTGACCTACCCCTGACCTGGGTCCTCGCTCAAACTCTATGAGAAAGATAAGGAGGAGGATTGAAGACTTCACCATGGGGTCGCCGGGGAAAACTATGAGTCCTCACACTTAGATTCCGACGGGCTGTGTTAAGTGTGGATGGAAAGTGTCATAAGGGCAGCGTCCTATACTAGCATGAGCAAAGTACAGGCTATGGTCGGTGACTCAACTTCGCATACACCTTGTATGGCGGGACGTGGCTGACACGATGAGTTGCCGGATGGATGTGGAAACAGCGTGCTACCTCTGCAGAGTGTAAAAAACTATTCGAATAGCCGAGTCCTCGGATATGGACAGTTGGGAGGCTGTCCTAAGACCATGTGCAAGTTTTTGAAAAGAGATTTTAAACTTTGAAAAGAAAATGAAGTGGTGAATGTTTTATACAACCATACCAATGGATCGGTATGAGGTTGTTGGAGGAAAATGGACCATGACGGGCTATGGTCGGAAAAAGGAGGAGTTTTGGAGAAATAAATAAGATGGTGATTTATTGGAGGATAGTTATAAAATTCTTCTTACTTCTTTTTTAATAAAGATAAAGATGTCTTAATATATAAAAGTTTGAAAATAAACATAAAACTAGTGCATGTTCATGTTGGGGTAGTTTGCGAGTACAATCAAATGTACTCATATTGGTTTCGTCCCTGTCTATTGTCTTAGCCAGATTTCGAGAAGCACTACGCCGAGGAGGAGTACGGGCGACTTCTATGCGAACTAGGGATCTCCATAAGTCAGCTGCCTGCCGGGTACGTAGGATGTGCTTATCTACCACGTAGTAGCTTCCGTTGAATAATGTGAATTAGCCCATGAAGGCACCTATGTAAGACTTGGTCTAAATAACCACTTGTGTAAGACTTTTATTCGGTATTGTAATGGATGTAAATTTTGGTATTCATTCGGATTATGTGCAACGACAGACTGATCATGGGATCGTTGTGTTAAGCATAATCGGGTATTTCGGACAGCTTGTCCGGGGTCCCCACACGTGGATGGATTCAGTTCATGTCCTCATCGTCCTCGCAGCTCACTACGGATGGCAGGTGCACCATAGGACGTAAAATACGTGTTCTTGAATGGTGATCTGCTCGAGGAGGTGTACGTGCACCAGCCGCCGGGATACGTCAAGACCGGCGAGGAGGAGAAGGTTGTTGCGCCTTCGCAAGGCGTTGTACGGGCTAAGACAGGCACCGAGGCGTGGAACGCGAAGCTGGATGACATCTTGAACGCTTTGGGGTTTGAGTGTTGTCCGACAAAGCACGTCGTGTATCGCCGAGGCACCGGTGATTCGCTGCTGCTTGTCAGGGTTTACATGAATGATCTTGTCATCACCGGCGTGAGCATGACGGAGATCACCCACATCAAGAAGCAGATGACCGAGCTCTTCCGCATGAGTGATCTGGGCAAGCTCACCTACTACATCGGCATTGAAGTACAGCATGAGCGTGATTGAATCACGCTCGTCCAGAAGCCTACACTAAGAAGCTGCTGGAACGAGCAGGGATGGAGGACTGCGACCCCTGCACCACGCGTCCATGGAACCACGGCTCAAACTGAGGAAGTCAAGCATTGGCGATCCGGTTGACGTGACCCTTTACCGAAGTCTGATTGGTGGTCTACGGTACCTCGTGCATACCAGGCCCGATATAAGTTTTGTTGTTGGTTTCCTGAGTAGGTTCATGGAGGCACCTGCTTCTGAGCATTTTGCAGCGGTGTGAAGCATCTGCTAAGGTACATAGCAGGAACGCTGGAATGTGGATGCACGTACTCACGCGGCAACGGGGCACTGGAGTTGTGGATAAAGCAATGCTGATCTCGCCGGAGACGTCGAAGACAGGAAGAGTACAACGGGATTCATCTTCTTCCTCAGCGGTAGTCCAGTGAATTGGTTGTCGCAGAAACAAAGGGTGGTTATGATCTCGTTGTGCGAAGCAGTCAAGCACAATACATGGCGGCCACCACTGGCGCTTGCCAAGGCGTATGGTTGGCAAGGCAGCTTGGCGAGATGATGAACGAAGAGCCAATGCAGCCGAAGTTGCTCGTCGACAACAAATCGGCGATCTCTCTGTCGAAGAACCCTGTCTTCCATGATCGGAGCAATCATATTGAAATCAGGTATCATTTCATTCGTGAGTGCGTGGAACAGGGATGGATCGGCATTGACTATGTCAGAACCAATGATCAGCTTGCTGATGTTCTTACGAAAGCACGTGGGCGTAGCATCTTCCAGGAGCTGAGGATGAGGATCGGCATGATAGAAATAATTCGCAAACAACAAGATTAAGGGGGAGATTTTACAGCTACCTAATCTAGTCAGGTTTTAGTTAAGCACGAGCTGCAGCGTGCTGCGTGTGCCTTGCGCGTAGTGGCTTGGACCCGATCATGGTGCTCGTGGGATAGCACGAGCATGTAACCAGATCGTGGCGCCTTGGTACGATCTCTACCGGCCAAACCTTTGCTTTGTAACCGAATAAATAGCAAGATAAAAGATGAGAAAAGTTGTAAGTTTTACATAACGCAAAAACACCTGTGCTCACCTTCCAGTTCTAACACTCAATATTGGCATAAATTGGGTGACTTGACGTTGAACAATAGAACAAACACTAGTACAAAAAAGTTTATAGGTGAAATGTTATCTGTGGCGCACAATTTTTTTGTGCTCAACAGATAACTTCAAAAAGAGAGAATACCTGTGGCGCACAAAAAAAAAGTGTGCGCCACAGGTAATTTTCCTCAAATTCGTCTGGATAGGAAAGAGAATACCTGTGGCGCGCATAAAAAACTTATGCGCCACAAGTAAACTGGAGGAGAGAGAATAACTGTGGCGCACGTATTATAGCGTGCGCCACATGTAGTTAACTCAAATTCGTGCACAAGTAGAAGAAAAATAGTAGAGAGAATAGTTGTGGCGCACAAATATTTGTGCGCCACAGATAAAAAGTTAAATGTGGCGCACAAATTTTGGTCTCAGTCTCAGCACCCCAACGTTATCCTTACAAGTTACGACAGCCACACACGATCTAAAAAAAGAAAAAAGACAGCCACACACGCACGCACCCCACAGCACGCACACAGGAGAAATCCCCTTCGCTCTCAGTCTCAGCACGCACGCACACACCCACTCCGATCGATCCCTGCCTCTTCTCAGCCCGTCTCTGGTCTCCTGCTGGCGCGGTGGCGGACGTCGAAGCCGGCGTGGCGCACGGCGAGGGCGGCCGGCCGCGGCCGCGGAGACGTGCGGATGACAGCGCATCGAGGATGGGCGTGGAGAGGACAGGGCGGAGCAATCGGAGAGGACGCGGCGGCTCTGAGCCTGCCCGCCGCCGGGGACTCCACCGAGAAGGCGACGACGACGGCAGCCGTGGTGTGCCGTCCGCCTGCCTGCCACGGCCGCTCCTCCGCGCCCTCCTCCTCCCTCCCGCATCCTCCTCTCTCTCCCGCTCGACGCCGTGGCTGGGCCGTCCACCTGCCTGCCACGGCCGCTCCTTCGCGCTGGCCACACCGCCTCTCCCCGTGCAGCTGCCGGCCACGGCCGCCCCTCCGCGCCCTCCTCCTCCCTCCCGCATCCTCCTCCTCTCTCTCCCGCTCGACGCCGTGGCTGGACCGTCCGCCTGCCTGCCACGGCCGTCTCTCCGCGCCGGCCACGGCCCCCGTGCAGCTGCCGGCCACGACGCGGGGCTAGGGTTAGCGGGGGCTTTTTTGTAAATTAGTATTATGTAATTAATAACAATAAATAAACTAAATTGGTGAATTTTTTTTTAATTCCTAAATTATTACCAGTGGCGCACATATTTAGCGAGTGCGTATAGCTTTTTTTTGAACTCACGAATTATTACCAGTGGCGCACATACTAGAGGACGCGCCACTGGTATTCAGCTTACTAGTGGTACGCTGTTTGTCCTGCGCGCCACTGGTAACTGAGTTACCTGTGGCGCCCGACTTGTGCGCCACAGTTAGCACTTACCAGTGGCGCAAGTTTAGTGGCGCACCACCGTGCTCCACAGATAGCTAAATTAGGCGCGCCACTGGTAGGCTTTTTCTATAGTGAAACTGAGAAAAGAGCTTTTGGGCTGCTCAAATTCCGTAACTTTTCTGATCTTCTCCTTTTATTCTGATTACAGGGAAGAGAAATCGTGGTCATGGTCGACGTTGTTCGTGCCTTCCCACGAACGGACCACGTCCAATGTTTGAATGGCTGAACTCCAAAATGAGACTCTATCTAAACCTAGATGAAAAACAACCAAGTCCTAACTGAACATGTTCTGACAAAGCTGGCAGCAGATTGCCAGAAACACATGGAAGGCAGAGTAACCAAAACACAGTTATTCCATGCAATTCTAAATTACCATCAACAAGCAAGTCCAATAGACGAGATGGCGAAACATACCGTTAGTCTGAGGGCGCGTTGGCCTGCAATTCCTGTCACCACTTGTTCCTGTCTTTGTAGTTGGATCGCCTCTCCGCCATGGACGAACGATCGAAGCAGATTGCGATCCCGCGCGCGCCAACGTCAGTGCATTCGCTCGTCGATCGATCTCGTCTCTTGGTCTGAAATCTGGATAGCGTTAAGCGCATGCATATTTTGGGGACTTGGGGATTGAAGTCTGGGAGACGGAGGGCTGGGCGGATGGGCCTTGGGTCTGAGATTTGGTCTGCGATTGGTTCGAAATTTTGGGGCCCAAAATTTCTGGGGGCCCAGTGCCATGCACATTTCGAGGGAGCTCCCTCGCGTACCCTCACCGTGTATTGGGCTATTGAGATTAAAAAGGAGAAAAAGTGGATTTTTAGGCCAACTCTATTGAAATAAAGCGAGGCTGTTCTTAAAGAAAAAATTGCATCTGTTTTCTTTTTAGTGGCGTCATCTCGTTTGCACCGCTGCTTCATTTTGGCTCTTGTTGACTTGTTGTTGTCGCGTGTAGAGTGCACGGCTTAAGTGATCAAGTGCATGCGCATTTTTGAATCCCGAAAATCCACATAATGTCTCCGTTTTCTAGCGCAAAAAAGGTAGCAGGTTTTCTTGATAAATCTATAAAGTTAGGTCAAGTTCCTATTTATTTTAAAGTCAGTTACTAATAGAAACATTGCACTGCAAAAAAAAATTCATGCATGTCAAACCGTGAATAGTTTTTTAACCCATGAGCAAACATTTTTTCAAGCTGTGAACATTATCTCGAACTCCCGCCGATTTTTTATTAACTTGTGAGCATGTTTTAATACGTAGGGGTGCTTTCTTTTAATAGGTAAATAATTTTTAAATCTGTGAATGTACTTTGTTGAACCCATGAACATTTGTTTTAAGCCCTAAACGTAACTTTTTGAAAAATTTGTTTTAATTGTGAATGTATTTATTTCTTAACCCGTGAACATTTTTCTGAATCTGTGAACACACTTTTTTTTAGCACGTGTAGTTCCATGAATATACTCTTTTACGAGGCACGTGAATTTTTTTAATACATAGATGTACGTTTTCAAACCTCCATATTATTTTTTTTGAACTCCATCAATACTTTTTGAAAATGTGAACATTTTCTGAATCCGTAATCATAGAAGTAGTATTTTTTTGAATCCGTGAATGTACTTTTTTAACCAGTAAATTTTAATCAGGGAATGTATTTAATTTTAAACCCGAGAATTTTTTTCTAAATATTTGAACACGCTTTTTTTTAACAACTTAATATTTTTTTGACCTAGTTTTCATTTTTATTTACGTACTTTTTTTACCGGCTTGTATACATTATTTTGGTTGATGGATGTATTTTTTTTTGACCCGCGAATTTTTTAGCCCGTGAACACGAAACATGAATTTTCTTTTGATAAAACATAGACAATTTTTCAAGATTTGTGAGTATTTTTTATATCCTCCGTTTCTCGAAGAAATGTTTATGTATCCATGCAAAATGGGAATGAAAAACATTAAAAGAAGTTTTTGTTAGTTCTTACCTTTTATAAGTAAGTATAATAATGGAAAAAAATTGGACTTGCAAAATTAAAACATCTCACCATGTCAATTATGTGAAAATTTTGGACCATGTAAACACTCAAAAACATGAACATTCCTTTGCACCAAATGAAAAAAAAAATCGAACCAATGAGCATTTTTCAAATCCATGAAGGCACTTTTTTCAAAGTTGTGAACTTTTTTAGAACCTTGTGAACATTTTCCAAACTTCTGAACATTTTTAAGATCCATGAATATACTTTTGTGAACTTCTATGAGTCAGTGTAATAATAGAAAATATTGTTCTGAAAAAAAGGTATATTCATGGTCAAAACCGTGAACATTTCATGAACCTGAAAAAAATGAACTCGCGAACATACATTTTGTCCGAACTCGTGAACATTTTTCTGAACACTTGGCATAAATCTTTTTAAACGTGAGCATTTTTGACACATCCCGTGAACATTTTTTGCATCCATGAAAATATTTTTCTCAAACCCAAGGACCTTTTTTTATCTTGTGAACATCTTTTTAGAACCCGTGAATATTTTTGAAGTAAATGTAACACCTTTTTAAATATCCATGCATATTATAAATTAATATTCTTCCCAAAAAATGTTCATGTATCCATGAAAAAAGGTATGGAAATTTATAAATGTAAATGAACATAACAAGGAAATAAAAAACTAAAAATAATTAAAAAAAGAAAATGAGAAAATGAAATCAGAAAGCGGAATTTTATTAGAAAGACAATTTTCATACAGATAAAAATAAATTTTCATGTTATAAAACTAAAATGGAGGTATATATGACTATAAAATTTGTGTATATAAAAAGTTAAGTTTTCATATGTATGCCACAATATTCGTACATATAAAAAATAATGATCCTAATATATCCATGTATTGCTAGATAGAGAAAAAAATTATAAGTAAAATAATATAAGAAGAAGAAGAAAGTGAATAAATAAAAATAAATAAAAAGGAATAAAATATGAATAAGAAGAAATAGAACTGAAGAAAGAGAGGAAACCAGTAAAATGTAAAAAAGAAAGAAGAAAAGAAAACCATGAATTTCCTTTTCTCTCGCGATCTGTTTTTTTTTGTTTGTTTGAGAAATCCCGCTCCGTACATGCTTCTCTCCATTCTCATGAGCTTGCAGGAGCACCTCATGCTGCTCGGGAGCGCCTATTTCCGACCTGTGCTGGAGCAATTCGCTCGTGCTTGCGGCATTTCGGTCATGGGCAGCTCCGAATGCGGCCAAATAGCACAAATATTTTTGCCTTTATTTCTTTTATTTGTAATATGTTTTATAGTAAAAGGAAAAGAGAAAAGAACAAAATTGTTGTAAAAACAAAAAATACTCACATATGTAAATAATAAAAATAATAAATAATTTATCATATTTAAATGATTTTCACATGTGAACATTTATATTATTTGAACGATTTTTCAAATATGAACATTTATGTTATTTGAAGAATTTTCAAAAGAACATTTACGTTCTTTGAAAGATTTTTGAATATGAACATTTATGTTATTTGAACGATTTTCAAATATGAATATTTATGTTATTTGAATTCTTTCGGCTGAGTTCATGCCGTCGGATTGGCATCTCAATGCCCATGACTAATTGAACCGGGTCATTATCCGACTCGCACACTAGTCTCAGTTATGCGCCCACATGAATTTACTGACTAGGAACAATTTTGAACAAACATCATATGTTACATAGTCGCACAATCAAATCACGATTAGATAAATACCATATCATGATGTAGGTTCAAGAACTATTTTATGCTTGTGAATACATATGAAAGTCTACCAAGTCATACTCTAGTGCATAATTCCAATGATATCCACCCTATTCCTCGTCTTGTTGAAATGTTGAATGAATTCAGTAGATCCACTATCTTTTATAAGATAGAGTTGCGTAGTGTATACAACCAAATAAGAATGAATTTTGGCGACGAATAGAAAACCACCATCAATACCAAACTTGGTCTCTGTGAATGGTAGGTTTATGTGTTTGGTCTTTTGAACGCACCATCAACTTTTTTGAGACTCCGTAAACCATGTTTTGCGACATATATTTGCAACGTTTGTTGTTGTCGATTTTGAAAATATTCTCATTTATAGCAAATCTCTTAATTACTATGGTGAGGATTCTAAACAAGTTTTGTTGGTGCTTCGAAATGAAAAGCTTTACGCCAACTCATTTTTTATCTCTTGCTCAAGAAATTCACTATTTGCACCCAAAAAAAATGGTTGTATTTTTGGATTTTATCATTATTTCATACTCCAAATGAAGTGGGTGAAGAAAAAGTTGAAGCCATCAAAGACTGGGGCACCAACAATGGTAGATAAAGTAAGATGTGTCTATGGTGTTGTTGGATTTTATCGATGATTTGTGAAGGATCAGCTCTATTTCTTACCTTTAAATGAATTAACACATAAGAATGTTCCTTAATTTTGTTTGGGGTAAAGCGATGTTACTTTTAATGAGATTAAAAATAGGTTAACTGAGGCACCACTTATTGTTTTTTCGAACTTCACAAAAACTTTGAAATTGAATGCAATGAAAGTGACATTGGCATCGGTGTAGGTTTGGTACACAGTGGTTGCCCGTTACTTATTTTAGTGAGAAACTTGATGGTGCTCACATGAATTATCCTATTTATGGAAGAAGTTATGTGCCTTAGTTCGTGTTGTTGAGATTTTGCAACACTATTTGTGGTCCAAGAGAATCAATGATATTTTTTTTCTTCCTATAGGGTCGGTCCTGTTTGCTTTAATAATCAATTAACGGAAATACAATCATCGAAATCTCTACTATATAATATTGATAAGCGACCGTGGTGGTGGTACGTCATGGTAGAACTACCCCTGGAGTTGATACAAATTACGGACCATGCCACCTATAAGTGAACGCTAAGGAAATAAGCGAAACGGTACGTGGGGCGTCCGTACAACGATATGTAAAAAAATTGTCCGTCGTTTCCACGGTTGGTTGGTCCCGACCTCTCCTACCGCTCGACGTGCTTCTTCGTCGTCGGACTGGACCTCCGCTGTTGCCGCGGTCTCCGACGAGCCCCCGGAGCGGACCTCCAATGCTGACCTGCGGTGGCAAACCAGAGGATGGGCTCCCATTCCCAAGGTGCTGGAGGCTCCCATTCCCAAGGTGCTGGAGAAAGGGGCAGCCAGGCGCGGCAGGAGCTTGCTGGCCGGAGGCGAGGCGAGGAGGGCAGCGAGGTCTTCGGTCGTCGCGGGAGCAAGGAGGAGCTCGAGGCGGAGAAGTTTTTGTCGACCGCGGTGACTGGACCAGGAGCTGCGGGTGGAGGGCGGCGTCGCACGGGTCCCTTCCCTTAGCAGCCTAGACTACGAGAAGGAGAAGACGTGCAGCTTGAGCTCGCCGAGGGAGAAGGTCGCCGGCCGTCTCTTGGTGCTCGAGCAACGGCCGGTGCAGGGCCGTCCTGGCCATGGCAGCGGAGATGGAGGCGGACAGGTCTGAGGGAGGAGGGTGACCTGGAGCGCGAGGAGGAGACAGAGAGAGCGCGCCGGCTGGTTGAGGTGCGAGCGAGGAGCAAGGAGGAGGCGTCATTTGCGTGCGTGTACTCCTGGTCTCTCACGTACGATTGTGGCCAGGAGAGAAGGAGAGATGAGGGAGGGACCTAATCGTGAAAACAAATACAGGGGCAGGGGTGTAGGTGGAAACATACCATGGGAGGCTAGGGTTTCAGTCAGGTTGGGCCTTGGGCCCCTCCTAGGCCTGGCCGGCTGGCTGCTCTCTTTCTTTTCTTTTTCTTTCGCAATAATTTGACAACTTGATTTCAAAACTGCAGACAAAGTGTTCACAAATTTTTTTTACGAAATTTTAACAAAACGAAATAGAGTTTATGAAAATAATTTTGATGGACAAACAAACAAGTCATGAGATGATGCATGATGTCATAAGCGAACATGTTTTAAATACGATTTTTAATCCAACTTAGCTAGATCCATTTGGTGTAAATAAACCTAGGTGTGTTTTGGTTCACTTCGCCGTGGCGAGAGTGTACTTTGGGAAATTATATAGGCGAATAAAATTAATTAAACTATTAAGCAAGTCAGATTTACACGTGAAAAATAATTTATAAGAACGTGGCAACGCACGGACATTGTCCGTCATTTCTGATATCCCGTAGCAACGCACGGGCATTCAGCTAGTACCTTATTAAGATCAACAAAAGTTAAATCAATAGACATGCCAAATGAGTTAAATTTAAGAGTCACGCACTAACTAAGCCCCCCCCCCCCCCCCCCAACAAAGTTCTCCTGGTGCGGATTTGACTGCATATTTATTTCACAACTTTTTAAAATTATTTTCTAAATATTTTCGGTTACCACAGATCATATCAAAATAATTTCTTACCGAAGATCGTCTTCGGTATCAACGGCACCACATTCTTTCCCCTTCCCGGCTCATGTGACACTAATCCCTTTCTTGTTTCCACGTCCTTGTCCCATCCCTGCTTGTGTGACACTTCTATCGACACACACCAAATGCAAGCTGCAAGCATAGCACCAAAACTCCAAGCAAGATGCTCCAGTCTATCTAACCCATATATAGCCCTTTAGAGAACCAAAAAGGGAACCCAAAATGTACAGAGACAGCCAAATACCGCGGCCTTAGAGCATCTCCACCGGGCCTCCAAGTGACCCCCAAAGGCCCATTGGGGGTCCGGACGGCCAAAAACGCCACCAGCGGCACCCCCAAAGGGTCGCCCGAGCAAAATCGTGTGCACCCCCGAAGAGGCCTCCAAATTTGGAGGCCCTCTCGGGGGTGCCGGACATGGGTGCGGACATGCTTCTGACAGGGCTGGCCCGCCCGTCATACGCACAGCGCCCCGCCCCGTGTTAACTTGGGCTTGGCAGGAGGCCGTTGCACCGCGTTTAATGGCGAGGCGACGAGACGGGCTCGCCTGTCATCGCCTCGCAATAGCGAAGCGACGCCTCGCAATAACGACGCGCCGTTTCCATGGTGCAGACGGAAGCGACGCATGCTGCAGTCGCAGCGGCTGCCCGCGGCGGCGCCCTGCGCACGCGTCGTCGGCGTCAATGCGTGGCCAGGCGAACCGGTGGCCACGTTAATGCGGCGACGAAGGACGGGACGGCGATGTGTCTCCCGCACGCCTCGCATTTACGGCGGCGCCTGCTGAGCGCCCATCCTTTCCCGGCTTCCCAAGCGGCGTAGTGGCGGAGACGTTGAAAGGATCGTATGACACCTAGAGGGGGGGGGGGGGTGAATAGGTGCTACTTCAATTTTAGTACTTTTTCAAATTAGGCTTGACACAAAAGGTAAATTCTCTAGATATGCAACTAAGGTGAATTTACCTATATGACAAGCAAGCAACTAAACAAGATACACGAAGTAAAGACTATAAACAAGGATAGAAGTAACCAAAGTGAAAGCACGCGGAGACACGGATGTAATCCCGAGTTCCTCCTTTTTAGGGGAGTACGTCTCGTTGGAGAGGTGTGAGCTACCACGAAGGTCAAAACTCAACCGCCACAAAGGCGTCACCTTCTTCTCCGATGAACCGCACCACAAAGGTTTGGTCACCTTCCACTATCGGAATCCTTCAAGGCGGAATCCGGAGCCCTTACAACAACGATCCGGGGCACAACCCACAAGAGGATTGGGGGCTCCCGAACAGCTACAAATCTGTCACAAAGACAACAAGTGAGTACAATAATGAGCTAGGTTTTCCCAAAGGAAATCCTAGCAAAGGGTCCCTCAAGTGAATGAGGGGGAAATGAAGAACGGCTTGGTGAAGATGTAGATCCGGGGCTTCTCCTTCAATCCTCCAAGTATCAACGAGTTTGGGTGGAGGGATTGGGAGATCTATCAAATCTTGAGCTTGCAATAATGGAGTTCTTCAATGTGGTCAAGCTAAGGAGCCGGAGGTAGGTGGAGGGGAATAAATACCCCTCCCAGATTTCTGTCCGTTGAAGCTGAAAAAATCCCACGCCGGTAGTACCGGACCTCACCCGGTAGTACCGACGGGGGTTGACCGAAGGCAGTAATGGCGACCAGTAAACCAGTCAAACAGAGCTTCTCAGGCGCGCATCGGTAGTACCGGATGACCAGGTCCGGTAGTGCTCCCTTCCCGGTAGTACCGCGCCACTACCGGGGCTACTACCGGGTTAAAACTGCGCGAGTACAGAACGTTATATGAGCTCCGGTACTGGACGCGGTACTGCCCGCGGTAGTTCCGCTTCTGGAGTCACCCGGTAGTACCGGGTCGGACCCGGTAGTACCGGCTGATGCAATAAAGTCAGCACTTCTTCCTTTTTCTGAGACAAAACCTGTGCAACATTAAATGATATATTCCTGCACGCTTTTAGCACACACATTAGACATCTAATTGTGTTGTCAACAAACATCAAAACACCTTGGGGAAGGATATGCCCTTTCAATCTCCCCATTTTTGGTGTTTGATGACAACACACTTAGGAGAAACAAATGATTTGCAAAAGATAGACGGGGCTCTCCAAATTGTGAGTTTATTAGGAATTTGCTTTTGAATGCAAAAACACACCATTTAAAATGGGCGGAGCTCCCCCTATATTTTACAAACCAAGCAAGTTTATATAGATAAACAATTATAACAACTTGCAAATAATAAGAAAAATAAGCAAGTACCATACTAGATAGGTCTTATTACAATAACACAAAGTCATGGCATGTCTTACATCATGCATAGAGAAGTTCAAAGCAAATGTCCAAATAAAGATGAAACACAAGAATAAAGATCAAATGAAGTGCAAGCTTGTGTTCCTCCCATGCAAATCCCATGGCAAGTCCTAAATAGAACACATTCTCCCCCTTTGTCATCGAAATGCCAAAAAGGGAGAAGCGCGATGCTAACACGTCCCTAGGAGCGTCAAGCTCCACCCTCGCCGTGGTGGGTCGAAGAAGAGGGTGCCTGGAAGCAATCACCATCTGGAGGAGCATCTTCATCACTCCAGAAACCCTGCTTGGACACCCATTCATTCTTCAGAATGATTACTTCTTCAGAACCATCGGAGACTGAATCTGCATGTGCCTCATCATAGCTTTCTGTCGCTGTGCTGCCTTCTTGTGATACACATGAGCTTCATACAAACGGTCTTCCAAGTCAAGTTTGAGGCAAAAGGCCCTCTTGGCCTTAATCTGCAGCTTCTTGAACCACGAAGGTTCCTCAAGGGGTGGTGCACTCCCACTAGCTCTCTCAGCTTCAGCAGCAGCCTCAGGATCAATGGTCTTCTTTTTGGGAGGAAGATGAGCCTTGATTCGAAGTTCCTTCACCAGATGTGGCACAATGGGGCTGCCATCCTTCATGATATCTTCTCCATTCTTCTTGAGAGCCCACTTGCGGCGAATGAGCTTCATAATGAATGGGCCATAGATGGGTGCCCTTCTATCAATGATTGTAGACCACAAGTCATTCCACATCTAATCCATCACATCAAGCTTCTTGCCTTTGCCTTGATTTTCCTTGGAGAGCTTGAGAAGGTCAAACATGTAGCCATGAACCTCATCCCAGTTTCCCACACGGGGAGCAATGGTTTCCCTGTAGATGCGGTGGAGAATCTCAAATGGACGCACAAGATGAGCAGTTTTACCAGTGGTGCCATTTTCCATAGTAATTGGTCCTAGAACATCCTTGGAGCTGGATCGATCTGCGTCATGGCATCTCCATCCACTAGGAGAACTTTCACCCTTGTCTTCATAGCCTAGAACCTCTTCAAACTCCGCCAAGGTGGCAGAAAGCAGGGTGT
The DNA here is from genome assembly GCA_947311845.1 of Poa pratensis. Classification (NCBI taxonomy): domain Eukaryota; kingdom Viridiplantae; phylum Streptophyta; class Magnoliopsida; order Poales; family Poaceae; genus Poa; species Poa pratensis. The sequence continues at coordinate 40,212,965 of CAMZMU010000020.1, forward strand.
CCTTGGTCATCCACCATAGAGTCCTGGCATCATCATGGTCAAAGTAGACGGTGGCAAAGAACTGTATAATATAGTACTCTATGTAGGGGTGGTTCTCCTTCATGATGTTAATCAGTTCAAACTCTTCACACATTGCAAGTGTCTCATCAAAATAGCCCTTGTGCTTCGAGTTTCTCATGTAAGGAAGATCAAGGGTGTGTTGGTCAACCACGGAGTACTTCTTGTGGAGATAGAGTTCCTTGCAGATGGCTTCTTGATCATTGGTGTAAAAGTGCGGATTCCGCATAAGAGGTGACCTCTCCTCATCATAGGGATTTTCTTCTTTGAGCTTCTGATAGTCATCATTCTTCCATAAATGAAGTGCTTTGCGGGCTCTCGTGGGAGGAGCAGTGGTGGTACGAGCAGCAGCTGGAGTTTTTCCTCTTGCTCGAGTTCTGGCAGTGGTGTGAGCAGGCAAAACTTCCTCTTCTTCTTCTTCCTCAAGATCATCAACCAAGAGACGCTGCTTCTTACCACCACGGCGGCTACCTGTGAAACAACATAGAGGTAGGGCAGGGAATAGATGAGTGCACAAGTTCACAGATTAGAGAAACAAAAACTAGCCAATAGATGTAAAGAGAGGTTGAATCAAGCAATTTTGAAAACGCGGTAGTACCGGGCTGCGTCCGGTAGTACCGGCTGAACCGATTCAAAGATACTGCCACAAAAATTGATAGATTCAACCACACATTACACACAAAGACTAGCTAACGAGGCCTAGGAGATCATCCATCCAATTTTAACCGTTGCCAACGGAGCTACCAATGTTTCCTCGCCATACATCTAGGTTTCAAGATTTAGAAACTAAGAGTGCAAGGAACGGGGAAATACCGGAGGCCATGGAGGGCGGCGGCCGAAGCAGGGAGCAGAGGAGGCGACGGGGTGGAGTTTGTGCAGGTGGGGAAGAAAGGGAATAACCCCGACCCTGCCTGCACATAAAAGATCTGGATACCCGTGATTCCCGGTAGTACCTGGGCGGAGCATCCGTACTACCGGGGCCTGAATCTTTGCGAGCAGTAAAACTGCTTAGATTCAAGCCCGGTACTACCGGGTACCACCCGGCGGTACTACCGGGGCCTCCTAAAAAACCCAAGTTTTCTCTTTTTGTGGAAGGATTTGAACTTGTGCAAGATGGAAGTTGTGTTATGAGATAAGATAGGCATATGATTAGATCAACACACTGGAGATGGTACTTCATACTCAATTTGCAAGAAGCAAACACACAAAAAACCAAATTGAGCATGTTTTCCATAGGAGCACTAGAAAACCAATAAAATCCAAATAAAACCAATTCTTCACAAGGAAGAGGGCGGTGGCCGAGGCCACCATGTATGAGTATGTGGTGTGACACCGCGAAGATATATCTTGGATCCACGGCCACTACTCGTCATTTAAGCTCACAATTCATAAAATGAAAAATAGAGACAAAATGAGTTCTTACTATCGGCATAATGTGGGGAGGGATAGTCCAACGGATTAGGACCGCACTCCCCCTATGTCCATGCCTACACCTAAACCAAATAGATAGTCAAAATATAGGTGTGTATGCAAGATGGTCAAGTCAAGCGCCTCGAATCCACGATATTTAGCTCATGCCTCAAAAAGGTGAATCTTGCTTCATCAAGTGGCTTCGTGAAAATGTCGGCAAGTTGATCTTTGGTTGGAATGTAGCCAAGCTCAATATCACCATGAGCAATATGATCCCGAATAAAATGATGACGAATCTCAATATGCTTCGTTCTTGAGTGTTGCACCGGATTGTGGCCAATCTTGATAGCACTCTCATTGTCACACAAAAGAGGCACTTTGTCACAATTGACACCATATTCCTTTAAAGTTTGCCTCATCCATAACAATTGAGTGCATGCACTAGCGGCCGCCACATACTCGGCTTCGGCGGAGGATAGAGATATGCAATTTTGCTTCTTAGAAGACCAACTCACCAAGGACCTACCAAGAAATTGGCATGCCACGGAAGTTGATTTCCTATCATCCTTGCAACCGGCCCAATCCGAGTCCGTGTACCCGGCAAGAGAGAAATTAGTGCCCTTTGGGTACCACAAACCAAACCTTGGGGTATAAACCAAATATCGAATGATTCTATTGACCGCCATCATGTGGCTTTCTTTAGGAGCGGCTTGATACCTTGCACATACCCCTATACTCAACACAATATTGGGTCTAGATGCACAAAGATAAAGCAAAGAACCAATCATAGAGCGATAATGTTTTTGACAAACATCTATACCGTCGTGGTTAAGTTCAAGATGGCATTTGGTATCCATGGGAAACCGCTTCTCCTTGGCATTGTGCATATTGAACCACTTGAGCATGTCTTGGGTATATTTGGTTTGAGAGATGAAAGTCCCTTCATTCAATTGCTTAATCTCAAAACCGAGAAAGAACTTCAATTCGCCCATCATAGACATCTCGAACCTATCGGTCATAAGCTTTGAAAATTCATCATTGAAAGCTTTGTTAGATGAGCCAAATATAATATCATCAACATAAAGTTGGCATATGAAAAGTTCACTTTGACCCTCTTGGTAAATAGGGTGGGATCGATTTGCCCCAATTCAAATCCACGGTCTAGCAATAGCTCTCTTAGGTGCTCATACCAAGCACGAGGTGCTTGTTTGAGACCATAGAGCGCCTTATCAAGCTTGCAGACATGGTTAGGGAATTTAGGATCCTCGAAACCCGGTGGTTGCTTAACATATACCAACTCCTTTAAAGGACCATTAAGAAAGGCACTTTTCACATCCATTTGTTGAAATTTAAAGTTATGATGTGATGCATATGCAAGAAGGATACGGATGGACTCAAGGCGAGCCACATGTGCATAAGTCTCTCCAAAATCAATGCCTTCAACTTGAGAGTATCCTTGTGCAACCAATCTTGCCTTGTTCCTCACAACCATTCCATGCTCATCTTGCTTGTTCTTGTATATCCACTTTGTGCCTATAGCATTGCGGCAATCTTTTGGCTTCTCAACTAGATTCCACACTTTGTTGCGCTTGAAGTTATTGAGTTCATCATGCATGGCTTCTAACCAATCTGGATCTTCAAGAGCTTCAAACACTTTCTTTGGTTCCAGCATGGAAATATGAGATTGATGTTCACTAAAGCTTGCCAATTGCCTTCTTGTGAAAACACCTCTCTTGTGGTCACTGATAACCCACAAGTATAGGGATAGCGTGTAGCATTTTCGATAAGTAAGAGTGTCGAACTCAACGAGGAGCTAAAGGTAGGATAAGTATTCTCTCAAGTTCTATCAACCACTGATACAACTCTACGCACACTAAACGTTTGTATTATCTAGGAAATAAAACTACGGTAGCAATACGGGTATGAGAGATAGTTTTGCAGGATAATAAATACAAGAAAGTAAAAGTTAGTGCTGCAGCAATAAAGTACACTAAGTAACCATATACTAACAGTACCATGAGTGTGGAAAAGTGGTGGTAATTGTGGTGGCTTTGTCCAAGATTAATTAGTGAAGACATCTAGTTCATTGGCTTTGATGCAGTTTTCAATGTGGGAGAGGCTAAATATACATGCACTCCACTACTTGGGATTTACAAGTACTATATGATTGGATTGTTAGCAAACATCCGTAAATACTAACAATGCATTAAGGTTTCCCCAACCATAGCCTTAAGTTTATGGTCCTCTTACTCCCATACATGCAACTAACCGGTTTGAGCCCTCAGGTTTCTGTCACTCCGGCAGGACTATACCCCCTTTCCTTTGCACATACTACTAACCCTATGGTGTTGATCCATGCGCGCACAAGTATAATGGACACCAAAGGACAGTACCATATCAACATACAACTCTAATGAACCATAGACATTCAACAAAGCAATCAAAAGACAAATAAACTACGTAAACATGTCATAGATCATAGGATAAATATTATAGCATCAAACACCATGTTTACATAGGACGGTACAGAGATTTGTGGGAGGATGAACCACTGAATACAAGGAGGAGTTGGTGATGGAGATGGCGTTGAAGACGGCGGAGAGGGCAGCGAGAGGCGCAGGGCGGGCCGGCACCGGCGGTGGCGCAGGGGGCTCCTCCTGCGCCGCCGGTTCCATGGGGGAGCACCGCCCCTTAGCCCCCTTCCTTCATGGCTTCAAGGGAGCCCTCCCCCATGGAGATGGGATCCATGGGGGAGGCAAAAACGTGGCTTTGGTGGCTGGAAATTCGTGAGTGGAGGAGTCCTCCACGAGTTAGGTTTCCTCCCTTTATATATCTTCTCGGATTTCCGTCACCCCCTTTTAGGGTTCCACCAAAACGGGCCTCCAGGCCGCGTCCGAACTTCGATTGGGCTGATCTCGGGCTTAAAATCTTCGTATGGAAAATTGTGACAACTTTGTTTTCGGGGAGACTTCCAATTGACGTCATCTTCGAGGTCAAACTGGCAAACTTCGTAAAAAGTTCTCAGACAGATTTCAGGAAAGTCCCAATTCGACTCCAACAAGGTTTCCTCTTGTATTCTTGATAATTTCTACACATTAAAGAGTAAAACAAGAACATTGTGCGCTTTTGCAACTATTAGTAGGTTAGTCCAAATAAATAATAAACTTAATATAAAAACAAGTGCTAAAAGCATAAAAATGGCATGAAACAATCAAAAATTATAGATACGTTTTGGACGTATCAGTCACCAATGATGTTTTCTGGATGGTGACTCTTTAATTCAAAGTCTTTTACAACTCTTGCTTTACGACGGGCTTCGATATCTCTATTGCATCTTGGAGGTATCTCTTGATCATCTTGATCATTTGAGTCCCCGTCTTGACCGGAATGTTGACCTTGATCATCTTGAAGCACATCTTCAACAATGGAAGGAGAGGGTTGATCTTGGTCATGGCCTTGGCTAGCATCAACAATAGGAGAACTTGGTTCTTGCATAGCAACTTGGTCAACATGAGAGGGTCTTGAACTTGTTCTTGGGGTGGTGCATCATTTGCTTCCATGATAGGCGCCGTTTCAACTTGTGATGAAGAGGCCTCCACTTGAATGGAGCTTGGACTTGCTTGAGGAGACTCGTAATGAATCTCAACGGGACGATGGAAACCAATGCCAATTCTTCTTATAGCATCTTGAGGCTCTTCATTATCTACATCACAAACATGAAATTGCGCCACTTGGGAGCCGTCATTATCATCGAACCTCACATCATAAGATTCTATGACTTTCCCAACGGTTTTGTCATAGACTCTATAGGTGTGAGATTCGGCACCGTACCCAACAAAAATACCCTCTAAAGCTTTAGATTCAAATTTAGACAAATGAACACTTTTGTTCTTATAGAAACACTTACAACCAAATACTCGTAGTAGGAGACATTGGGCTTGTTGCCGGTGAGCATCTCATAAGGTGTAAACTTCTTGCCAACGCGAAAGAATAGCCGGTTTGATGAATGACATGCCGTGGAGATAGCTTCGGCCCATAAGAAAAGTGGAGACTTAAACTCCGCCAACATAGACCTTGCCATATCCATGAGAGTCCGGTTCTTCCTTTCGGCTACACCATTTTGTTGAGGGGTATATGTAGCGGAATTTATGACGAATCCCCTCTTCACTAAGAAACTCATTTAAGGTGTAGTTCTTGAACTCGGAGCCATTATCACTCCTAATGACCAATATAGGGACATTGTGTTGGCGTTGAACTTCATTGGAAAAGTCGATGACGGCTTGTTGGGTCTCATCCTTCGTCTTGAAGAAATAAACCCAAGTAAATCTTGATTAGTCATCAACAATCACCAAACAATATTTCTTCCCACCAAGACTTGGTTGAGGCACGGCACCAAAGAGATCAACATGAAGAATTTCCAATATCCTCTTTGATGAAATTATGGTCTTGCTTGGATGGGGAGAATCATGCATCTTTCCTTCAACACAAGCCCTACAAAGACGATCTCTAGAAAAAGAAACATTGTCTTTTAGTCCAAGAATGTGGCCACCCTTGTGAAGACTTTGCAAAGTTCTCATGTTGACATGGGACAAGCGGCGATGCCACAACCATCCCACGTCGGCCTTTCCGAATAGGCATATTGCTTGGGTGTTGGTAGACCCCGAAAAGTCCACCACGAACAACTCATTTTCAACATACCCAACGAACATGACCTTTAGAGTCTTGCTCCTCAGAGTACCACCATATCAATAGTAAAATGGACATCAAAATTCATCTTATTAAGTGCACGAACGGACATAAGATTGTCACCGAGGGACTCGACAAGCATGACATTTACAAGGGTGATATCCTTTGCAACAACCACCTTGCCGAGACCCTTTACCTCCGCTTTTGATTTATCACCATAGGAGATGGATGCTTGATTTATATTTGGTCCCAACTCCGTCATGATCTTCTTGCTTCCGGTCATATGACTAGTGCATCCACTATCAACCACCCATTTAGACCCACCGGAAGCATAGTCCTACAAGAAATCATTGCTTGGTTTTAGGTACCCATTTCTCAATGGGTCCTCTTTTGTTAGCAACAAGGGTCTTAGGAACCCAAATAGAATAAGCAATGTAACCATCATAAGGACCAACATATTTTGCATAAACATCCCATAATAATCAACATAAAGAATGTAGTTGGGATTGTTATGCCCCGCAAAGTCACTACGAGTGGTCTTGCCCCTAGTGGCATTACCACCCGCAATGGAAGTCTTGGCTTGTGCGGGCTTGACATTGGTGTTGCTCTTCTTCTTCTTTGCCTTGGCCACATAACCAAGGCCCTCCTTCCCTTTGTGTGGCTTTTGCTCAAAAATTTGAGCAACAACTTTTTCTTTACCTTTAGGAATAGAGGTCTTGACACTAGTGGCCTTGGCAATCTCAACCTTCAACCTAGCATTTTCCTCAATAACATTTGCATGATCACAAGAGGGTGTAGTAGTGCTAGGTGATTTAGATTTAGAAAGTTGAGTTTGAAGTTGCTCATGAGACTTGATTAGAAGAGAGTGGGTACTTTCCAAGGCCTTGTGAGCCTTGTTAAGTTTCTCCATATCCTCAAGGAGTCTAGCATTAGCAACCACAAACTCGGCTTTCTCCTTTTTAATCACTTTATATTTAGCAAACATGGTCTCTATCCTTAATGATTTTAGCAATTATTTCATCATTTTATCATCAGAGCTCATTCTTTCCTCAAGAGAAGTTCTATATTCACTCTCTTCTTGAAGAGAGGCGTTCAAAGATGCAATGGTGAGAGCATCCTCTCTCTCAATCTTTCCCTTGTCATCAAGGATTTCTTCGGCCGCATCAAGTTGTCTCAAGAGAGACTTAACATATGCCTTAGTTTCACCTTGCAAGTTAGCCACAATAGTATCGGAAGCAACAAGTTATTTCTTAATCACAAGACTAGTTTTATCATCTTTTCATGCATAGTCTTGGGAGTAGAAGATGAACCTCGGTGACGTGAGCCATGAGGCAACGAGCGGTGTTGATGGAGAGGTTCTCATTGGGGGATTCGAAGAGAGAAGGTGGAGTTGATACAATGGCCAATGCGTCCACCTCACGAGTGGGTTCTTCTTCTTCTTCGGAGTCCTCGAAGGATATTCTTCTTGAGTCATCAACACAATTCTTGGTGCTTTCTTGAAGAATGGCTTCTCTTTACAAAAGGCTTCTTTGTATCATGTTTGATTGGCCCTTGAGGACTAGCTCCACCGTTTTGCTCTTTATTCTCATAAGGACAATCTTTTATGAAGTGATGCTTGTTATGAAAATAGCAAGTCTTTATCCTATAGCAAACTCCTTCTTCCCACTTGGATTGCTTGTTCGATCAAGTTGAGCCTTTGCCTTGGCCGGGTCATTCCAAAATGTCCTTGTTGCAAGAGCTATGTGACCATGGAGGGCTTGTTCAAGGTCATCGGGAGGAATGTTGTTCGGGCATGCTTCAACTTCATCATGTTCATCAAGGCACACAACCTTGGCCTTCAAAGCAAGCGAGGACCTTGTTTCATTCCCATGGCCCTAGCACGGGTGTCTAGAGCATTCTTGGTGGCAATCTTGGAGGCTTGCATCTCTTGCATAACTTCATTGGATGTCATCTCAAGGTAGTTGTATTTTCCTTGTAGGGCCTTCAGTCAACGGGCTCGAAGGGCATGAGAGCATTCACATACTTCCTCTTAATCCAAGCATCATCCCATAGGTTGCCCCAACATTATAAAAGGCTTTGGCAAGAATCTTGAGTCTTCCATACATCTCCTCATGCGTTTCACTATCAAGCATGTAGAAACCTTCGGCCTCATTGCTCAAGGCATCAAATCTATTCCCTTTCATGCTTTCATTTCCAAAAATGCCACCTCAAGGCATTCCCAAGCTTCTTTGCGGTGGAGACATGTTGAATGTGATGCATGCCATTCTCTCCAACGGCTAGTTCAATCATGTGGAGAGCGGAAGCATTGAGTTGTTTCTCAGCCACCTCTCTCTTGTCAAGTTGTTAGGATTCACGGCCTTGAATCCCTATTGAATGATCCTCCAAAGCTCGATAGAGGAACTGTTGATATGAGATTTCATTAAGTGTTGCCAAGTAGCAAAAAGCCAATGCATTAAGTTTAGGAGGTGGACCCAAAGGTTTATGCGAGTAATGATGATAGGTGGGAGGAGAGTACACAGGTGAACCGCATGGTACTCCGGCTTCCCACCTTCGAGTTTGGTGGTAGATGTGGAAGATTTCTTAGGGTCGGTTTCTTCATCTTCAACCCCTTTCTTTTCCTCTTTTTCCTCCTCGGTATCACCGTCATGGGAGGTAGCGGAGTCCTCTAGTGGGGTGGTCTCCTTAGGAACCTTGCCACTTGCAAGTTGCTTGATCAAGTCACGCATCTCGGCAAATTGGGTATTGTAACATCCAAAATTATCAACAAGTATTATAGCTCCAAAAATGAGAGCCAACAAAAACTTTTGTTAAACTTATTGTGTTGATCTCATATTCTTGCTTGTGTTGTTTATTTCTTCTTGTTGTGTGTTGCTTGCTCTAAAGGCAAAACATGAAGAAAAGGAGAAATAAAGTAGAAGCAAAACAAGAAAAATAAATGTGGCAAGTGCCACACAAATTCTCCAAGTGAGGATCTCATTTTGTTTCCAACAAAATTCAGTGGAGTGGTAGTACAAACCCTCCCATTTCATCCTTACTACTTATCTCTCTCAATAATATTTTGAACTAGTTTTAAAATTCTAAAGTAAATCAATTAGAATAAAACCAAATTTCCATAATTAAGACCCTATGAAAGAAGAATGTTTCAAACATTTATTATTTTATGCCAATTTTTGTGGAGCTTCTGTACATTATGGGAAGTCCCACAAATAAATTTGACAAAATTTTTCTAAATTGATTTAGTGCCTCAAATAAAATCAAGAAATGCTTCTAGAATAAAAAGAAGGACTAGAAAATAAATAAGCAAAAGAAGAAGGAAGAATAGCAGCAGAGAGGAGGCAGGGGGCTTTCTGCAAAAGTGTCATCCCCTACCTCTCTCCTAGCTCCCTGTCGCCGTCGCCGTGTCGCCATGGTCGACGTCGCCGTTCCCAGGCCCCCCAGGGCCCCCTTGCTCGCGTTCACCCTCGCCCCCGTGCCTCTGCACCCTCTGCGGGCAGAGGAGAGCTCTCCCCTCGCCTTAACGCCGTTGTCCCCCGATGCACGCCGCGGAGGAGTTGGACGGCGCCGGCCAAATTGGCCCACTCGCTGCACCTCGCCACGCGATCCACTACGCCGCGAACCCTAGCTCCATCCCGGACCCCCCCGACACCGCGCGGCCTCTCCGCCCCTCTGGAGCTCTCCTGCACCCGACCCACATGGACCGACCTCGCCGATAATACCCCACCCGCACCGTGCACTCCCTTCACTCCACCCCGACCTCTCTCACTCTCTCCACTCCTCAGTGCACCGCCAGGAGGGCGGAGCCACTCCCTCGAAGCTCCAGCTGCCGTGAGCTTCCTCGACGCTCCGCCGCATCCGAAGGTGGACGACGACACGGCGTGCCGTGCTACTGCCCATTTCCCTCTCTGACCCCTCCACCTTGCTCTCCATCATCGCCGCACTCACCCGAGCCCTTTCCTCCGTTGTTTTGTGCACAGGCGAGCCGTAGAAGCTTCGCCGGAGCCCGTGTCCGTGGCCGTGGAAGACGGAGACGTTGCCGCCGACGAACCAGTCCGTCCCAGCAAGCAGGACTCGGCCATAAGCTCCCCACGCCGCCGCCGTCGATTCGCGTCGACCCGAGCCTTCCCGAGCCCTCTAGGTGAGGTTTTGCCCAACCTCGCCGTCGCCGGAGCCACGGCGCCGCCCAGAAATGGTCGTCGCCGATGGTTTCGTTGCGGGCCGTTTGGATCTCCATCCAACGGGAACTTACCGTTTCGGATAGAAAAGAAAGAGAGAGAGAGACTGACGAGCGGGCACCGCTCGTCGGGGTTTTATTAATTTCCCCGCGTACACTCTGCCGCTGACCAGTGGGTCCCCCATGTCAGCAATTTCAACATTATCCAGAACAGTTAGATTTCCTAATTAGTTTTCTCTGGAATTATCAGTACTGGACCAATTTGTAAATTCAATATCTCGAGATTTAGGAATCCAAATAAATCAAACTCAATTTTTCTGAAAAGCTTATGAAAATGTTTAACCCACCCAATTGGTCTCATGTCATTTAATTAATCGTTAAAAAGTGTTATTAAAAATACTACAGAAGGTTTAAATTCTAAACTTGTTTTTCTGATACTCTGTTAGTCCAAATAATTCCAAACCAATTTGTTAGATTAGTACTGCCTTGTTTTAGCTTCCTAATTTTTAGTAGAATTAATTAAGCAATATTAATTGTTGACTTTAGATAAACCTTCTGGACTAAAACAAATAAATTTGTTTAATGGTTGACCCAAATAAGTTAGGACCAATTTTGTTGGATCGCATTTAATCATGGTTAGTTACCCTAAAAGGATTTATTTTTAGGAGTAACGGAACTTATTGGTAGCCAAAACTGATGTTAAGCTACTGGATTCAAACCTTTCTGTAGGGAGTTTGGTAACTCCAATTGATCCAAATCAAATGGGGTTGTCTTCTACACATCAGTAGCTTTCTATAGAAATTTAGTTTGTATTTTTGTGACCACAGAACTCAATTTGTGGAATTAAACATGTTTAACAAGTTTCGCCATAATTTGGACATAAACAAATAATGTTTAATTCACTTATTTGAAACAAATGGTATGGTTGGTGTGCAGTAGCTATTTGTGATGCTCATGATTGTGATGTTGTTTGAATAGTTAGTGATTGCTTGTATTTGTTGTTTATCGATTAGACGAGAACGTTGCTGGATTAATCGAGGAGGGGGAATTTGTTGAACCTGAAGATCAAGATCAAGTCCAATTTGCCGAGCAAGGCAAGCTACTCTCTGAGCTTGCACCTAAATATATGCATCTACTTTGATCAAATGATTTACTCTTAAAAACCAATGGTTTACAAACCCCTTTTCAAAGAGTGTATGGAAATTATTTTGCAACCCTATGTAGTAGATATATGAAACTTTAGGATGGAAAAAAATGTTGTTTATTCAAAACTCCTTTGGAAATACATGTGTGGGTATGGAATGCCGAGATGTCGGTATTGAAGTGGAGAAATGGAGGATGTTGATGTTTATGAAAAATGCACAGTGTCCTAGTACTATGACAACCAATCTTAATCTGTGCGACCACATTTACCCCCCATATGGGAACGGGGCTTAGTCATATAATTTTCTCTATTAGTATGGGATACCTCATCGACGGAGATGACTCCGTTATGCATGAGGGGATGGTTTGTGAACTCCCCTGACCTGGGTCCTCGCTCAAACTCTATGGAAAGATAAGAGGGAGGATTGAAGACTTCATAAATGTGGTCGCTGGGAAAAACATATGAGTCCTCACACTTAGGGTTGCCGACGGGACCGGACTGAGTGTTGTAGGAATTATCATATGGGTAGGATCCTATACTAGCATGAGCAAAGGAGAGGCTAGGGTCGGTGGCTCAACTTCGCATAAACCTTGTATGGCGGGACGTGGCTGACACGATGAGTTACGGATGGATGTGGGACAAAACGCGTGCGACCTCGTCTGCAGAGGGTAAAAACTATTCCGAATAGCCTAGTCCTCGGATATGGACAATGTGAGGCAGTCCTAAGATCATGTGCAGTTTTTGGAAAAGCTTTTTAAAAGACAATGAATTGGTGATGGTGTGACACAACTATACCAAATGGGAGTGGTATGAGTTGTTGGAATAATGGACCATGGTGAGCCTTGGTCAGGAAAAGAAAGGGTTTTGGAGAAAAACAAATGAGATGGTGATTTCTTTTAAAAATAGTATAAAAACTCTTCTTACCTTTTTCAATAAAGATATAGAGATGTTTTAAAACAATTAAAAGTTGTAAGTAAAATAAAGCTAGTGCATACTCATGTTGGGGTAGTTTGCGAGTACATTCAAATGTACTCATATTGGTTTCGTCCCAGGCTATTGTCCTAGCCTGACTACGAGGAGGAGCACTACGCCGAGCAGGAAGTATGGCGACTTCTACGCGAACTACGGATCTCCACAATCAGCTGCCTGTCGGGTCGTCATCGTTAGGAGATGATTTCTACAACGCCGTAGCTTCCGCTGATATTTTGGTTTGCCCTTGAAGGCACCTATGTAAGAACTTGGTCTAAATGACCATATATGTAAGACTTTTTATTCGGTACTGTAATGGATGTAAACTTTGGTAACCAATTCGGATTATGTGCACCGACATACTGATCACGGGATCGTTGTGTTAAGCATAATCGGGTATTTCGGACAGCTAGTCCGGGGTCCCCACAGACTTGGTACAGAGCCATCCTGACTTTAGGAAACCTTAGTTAGCATGGTCGTTACAAATGTTATCAAAAAGATTAATTTCTAAAAAAAGGAGTGAAGTATTTTCGAAAACTGCTTATCTCCAATCCTCTTACTTCTGCAAAAATTACTCTCATTAAATATTACATATTCCTTTGTATCCTTAAAATTATGCACACTTCTCATTAAACTTAAATTTCGACTCACTTGTTGCCTCACTACATTTAAAATTTTGATACACTCGTCCTACTAACTTAAAATTGCTTAAAAATTTGTAGATGGCACTCCACTGGACCGAGTTCGTTCAGCTTGAGAAGGATAGCAAGCTGACGTTCGAGATGACTTGTTCGAGTTGAGCAAGCTGTTAGGTCGCCCCGCTCCAGAGTTTGAGGGAGCTCAGATTGATGTTCACGGTGTCGGAAGGCTGAGCTGGCTCATCAGGTCGTCAGTTCGCAGGAACATCAAGTCTCCCAGTTCCAGGACGCTCGTCTTCACCACCAAGGAGGCCACCTGGGTTGACGGTCTCTGTACTGCTACACAGAGGATGCTAGCCCGACTTTGTGAGGAGCACAAGGCGGAGTTAGTAGACTCCCGTTTCCGGTTCTACGGGAGGCGCAACTGCGACGGACACCCTACTCCTTCCCCTTGCCACCCGATGTTTGGGAGCTACATCATGGACATGGAGCTCTTACTTCAGCACACTCAGGATGATCTGATGCGCACTAGGATTCAGCTTCGCTTTGACCGCGAGTCGCTCGTTGAGCTTCGCGAGAATGAGGAGAAGCTGCTGGAGGAAAGGTCGCTCTTCTCGGAAGAGGGCCCAGCTGAGGAGGACCATCGTGAAGCTCCGCAAGAAGGTGGCGGAGCAGGACCAGCTGATCGAGGATCTAGAGCACCATACTGACGAGATGGAGGAGGAGGGCGAGGATCTCCGCAAGGAGAACAACGCTTTCCTCAGTGACGATGATGACTTTGAGGAGGAGATGGACTGTGAGGAGGAGGATGATGAGGAGGAGTTAGTTGACGAGGAGGAGGAGCCACTCGAGGCAGTTCTCGAGGACGAGGAGGAGGATCCCGAGGAGCCACTTACCAGTCAGATGCTGACGTGTTAGAGCTGGAGGTTCCACCTCAGTAGGCGAGTGACTTGATCACTACCGCAGGATTAGGTTGACCCCTATCGCTAGTCGAGTCGAGTAGTGGTTCTTTTGGAAACCAGATGCTATCTTAGATGTAAGGTGATGTTGTAAGCTTGAGTTGTAAGCTTGATGTTGTTGTGAACTCCTTGATGTGATGTTTGTGAAATATAAGTATGTTTGTCTTGTTAGATCTGTGTGAAATATTTTCATATAATCCTTAAATTAATCAACCACTTGCGAAATCGTCTTTTCCCTTAGTCGAACTTTTCTTGCCTTGCCTCTTATACCCGGTGTGCTTCAGGATGCCGCCCCGTCGCGACAATACGGAGGATCAGGATCAGCACCACCACCACCGACCCAACCCCCGCCCAACTTCTCGCGCTTATCATGGAGGAACGTGAAAATGCCCGGCAGGAGCGCCAGGCTCATCTCACTGCCCTGCAACAACTCGCAGCCGCTTACAACAACAACAACAACAACAACAATGGTGGTAATGGCAATGGCAATGAGAACCAGCGATCCACCTTAGGCGATTTCCAGAAAACCAACCCACCTACCTTCTCCAAGGGACTTCACCCACTGGAAGCCGATGATTGGCTTCCACCATCGAACAATCTGGAAGTTGCTGCTGTAGGAGAAATGAAAAGTGCTGTATGCAACCCACTATCTTGCTGGACCTGCACGAGCTTGGTGGGAAGCTACCAAGGCTCTCCAGCAGCTGACACGTCATCAACTGGGCTGAGTTCAGGAGAAGTTTCGCAAGAAGCACATTCTGGTGGACTCATTGATAGGAAGAAGGATGAATTCCGCAAGCTGAGGCAGGGAAGTAGAGATGTGGTCGGTTATCTTGAGAGTTTACCGACTTATCTCGGTATGCTCCGAGACACCGACAAAGAGAAGAAGATGGAACGTTTCCTGAATGGGCTGCATGATGAACTGCAGTGTGCTTGGTTGTCCATGACTTCCGTGATCTGGAGTCACTTGTGGACAAAGCCATCCAGCTGGAGACCAAGCGCAAGTCTATGTATGAAGGTCGCAAGAGGAGGATGAATGCTCAGGAAGGTTCGAGCAGTCAGAAGCCTCGTATCTTTCAGCAAAACCCCAAACCTGCCTATCGACCACCCCAAGCTCCACGCCCCAATTTCCCTAACCGCCCAAACAACTTCAACCGCCCCAATGACAATAACCGTCCCAGAGGAAACTTCAACAACTTCAACCCCAATGCCAATGTTGTCTGCTTTGAATGTGGCAACAAAGGTCACTACTCCAGGAATGCCCCAATCCCAAGAGGAATGTTCAGCGCCCCAATGCACCGAACAATGGTCAAGGCCGCAATGGAAATGGTAATGGCAAGAATGCCGCACCCCGCGGAAATGCTGCTGTTGCAAGGGTCGTCTGCACCACATCAATGCTGAAGAAGCTCAGATGCGCCGGATGTTGTGCTGGGTACGTTCCTTGTCAACTCAGTACCTGCAACTGTTCTGTTTGATTCTGGTGCAACACATTCATTTGTTACCGAGGAGTTTGTTGCTAAGGGAGGTTTAGTAGAAGGCTTCCTAACTAAAACCTTGAGTATACAAATCCCTGGTTCCACCCTAGAAACCAAGAGATTTTGTCCAAATACTGCCATAGAGATTTCAGGCGAAAAATTTGCAGCCGACCTAATTGTTTAGGAACCCAAGGCATAGATGTCATACTCGGTATGAATTGGCTAGCCAAGTACCATGGTCGAATTGACTGTGCCAGAAGAGCTGTATCCATCACCACCGACAAAGAAGTAGAAGTGGAGTATGTGTCTGAACCCAATCACTCCCAACCAGGCTGCCATGAGAGCATAGCTCGACCCACCTAGATGAGATCCGTGTTGTTCACCTATTCCGAGATGTTTTCCCTGAGGAATTACCTGGTATGCCGCCAGACCGGGAAATTGAGTTCATAATTGAGCTTATCCCAGGAACAGCCCCAATATCCCAAAGGCCTTATCGGATGAATCCGGAAGAACTGTTGAGTTGAAGAAGCAGTTGGCAGATATGCTCAGCAAAGGACTTGTTCGTCCAAGCTTCACCCTGGGGATCACCTTATTTTTGTGGACAAGAGAGACGGTACCACACGACTGTGTGTGGATTATCGCAGGCTAAATGACGTGACCATTAAAAACAAGTATCCCCTTCCCAAGATCGAGGATCTGTTCGATCAGATGAACGGAGCCCGAGTCTTTTCAAAGATCGATCTTCGGACAGGTTACCATCAGTTGAAGATCAGAGAGACAGACATTCCCAAGACCGCCTTCACCACCGTTACGGTTTGTTTGAATACACCGTGATGTCCTTTGGTCTGACCAATGCCCCAGCCTATTTCATGAATCTCATGAACAAGATTTTCATGGAGTACCTCGACAAGTTCGTGGTAGTTTCCTTGATGACATCCTTATTTATTCCAAGACCGAAGAAGAGCATGCTGAACACCTGCGTCTAGTTTTGGAGACCCTCCGAGAGCACCAGCTGTATGCCAAGCTTAGCAAGTGTGAGTTTTGGCTCAATGAAGTGGCATTTCTCGGACACATAGTATCTGCTGGAGGAATTTCTGTTGACCCGAGAAGATCCAAGCCATTATTGACTGGTTATCCCCAACCAGTGTGACTGAAATCCGAAGCTTTCTCGGACTCGCCGGTTATTACCGCAAGTTCGTTGAAGGATTTTCCAGTATAGCCAAGCCTTGACCCAACTGTTGAAGAAGGACAAGAAATTTGAATGGACTCAGAAGTGCGAAGATAGTTTCCAAGAGTTGAAGAAGAGACTAACCTCCACCCCAATCCTGGTTATGCCAGACGTCACCCAGAGTTTCGACGTGTATTGCGATGCATCACGCCTCGGACTTGGTTGCGTTCTGATGCAAGAAGGCAAAGTTGTGTCGTACCTGTCCCGGCAGTTGCGACCGCATGAAGAGAATTACCCAACCCATGACCTGGAATTAGCTGCTGTTGTTCTTGCTCTTAAAAAGTGGCGTCCCTATCTTGCGGGACATCGCTGTGAGATCTATACGGATCATAAAGCTTGAAGTATATTTTCACCCAGAAAGTTGAACCTGCGACAGAGGAGATGGATGGAATTAATCAAGGATTATGATATTGGAATCCACTATCACCCCGGAAAGGCTAATGTAGTTGCCGATGCCCTTAGTCGCAAACCCTGCCCTGAATGCCTGATCCAAGCCGAACAACCAGCCTTGTTCAAAGAGTTCGAAATTTTGGACTAGAACTTGTTAGCCATGGATATCTCGCCAATTTGGAGTTAGCCCCAACCCTGATGGATCAAATCAAAGAAGCCCAAAAAGGTCATGAAAGCATTGAAGGAATTAGGAAGAAGATCTCCCTCGCAAAGCACCCGGTTTTACCGAAGATGCTGAAGGAGTGCTGAAATTCAATGATCGTATCTGTGTGCCCAATGTCACGGAACTTAAGGAGTTAATCCTGAAGGAAGCCCATGAGACCCCTTATTCAATCCACCCACGGCGGAACCAAATGTACCAAGACCTTCGAGAAAGATTTTGGTGGCATGGAATGAAGCGAGAGATTGGTTCTTTTGTAGCCAAGTGTGATATCTGTCAGCGAGTCAAGGCTGAACATCAGCGGCCCGCTGGATTGCTTCAACCTTTGAAAATTCCCGAGTGGAAGTGGGATGAGATTGGAATGGATTTTATTACCGGACTTCCAAGATCCAACCGAGGCCATGATTCAATCTGGGTCATCGTTGATCGATTGACCAAGGTTGCTCATTTTATACCTGTCAAGACCACTACAGGAGCTCAGTTAGCAGACTTGTATATTTCCAGAATAGTAAGCCTGCATGGTGTGCCTAAGAAGATTGTATCTGATAGAGGCACGCAATTCACCTCAAGATTCTGGAAATCCCTTCATGAAGCCCTCGGAACCAAGTTAGCATTTAGCACAGCTTATCATCCCCAGACCGATGGCCAAACTGAGCGAGTGAACCAGATATTGGAGGACATGCTTCGCATGTGTTCTATCCTATGGTTCCAAGTGGGAAGATTGTCTTCCGTTTGCAGAGTTCTCGTACAACAATAGTTATCAGTCCAGTCTGCAAATGGCCCCTTTTGAAGCCCTTTACGGCAAGAAGTGTCGTACACCCCTGAATTGGTCCGATACCGAGAAGCAAATTGTTCGGCCAGATACCCTCCGTGAAGCTGAAGAGCAAGTTCAGCTTATTCGTGAACGCCTCAAAACTGCCCAATCCCGTCAGAAGAGTTACGCTGACACCAAGCGCCGTGACCTCACTTCAGTCGGAGATTATGTTATCTCCGAGTGACACCCCTCAAAGGAATGCAGCGTTTCCATGTCAAGGAAAGTTAGCGCCAAGGTATATTGGACCCTTCAAGATCATCGCTCGTCGAGGAGAAGTATCCTATCAGCTGGAATTGCCACCGGAGTTAGGAGATTATCATGATGTCTTCCACATTTCCTTGCTCCGGAAGTGTCTTGAAGTTCCTGACCAGCCTGATGTTTTCAAAAACATCGACCACCTCTCCATCGACCTGAACCAAGATGACTTATCGCGAGAGACCCCTCAAGATTCTCGAAGAAGATGTTCGTGTTACCCGAAGACGTGCGATCAAGTTTTACAAAGTCCAGTGGACTAACCACTCTGAAGAAGAAGCAACTTGGGAACGTGAAGATTATCTTAGGAGCGAATTCCCAGGCCTCTTTAGTACCTAAGCCTAGCAAATCTCGGGACGAGATTTATTTTAAGGAGGGAAGGATTGTAACATCCCAAAATTATTAACAAGTATTATTAATTCCAAAAATGAGAGCCAACAAAAACTTTTGTTAAATTATATGTGTTGATCTCATATTCTTGCTTGTGTTGTTTATTTCTTCTTGTTGTGTGTTGCTTGCTCTAAAGAAACATGAAGAAAAGAGAGAATAAATAAAAGCAAAACAAGAAAAATAAATGTGGCAAGTGCCACACAAATTCTCCAAGTGAGGATCTCATTTTGTTTCCAACAAAATTTAGTGGAGTGGTAGCAAACCCTCCCATTTCATCCTTACTACTTATCTCTCTCAAATATATTTTCAAACTAGTTTTAAAATTCAAAAGTAAACAAAGTAAAAATAAAAAAATGCCATAATTAAACACTATAAAAGAAAATGTTTCAAAACATTTTATTATTTTATGCCAATTTTTGTGGAGCTTCTGTACATTATGGGAAGGCCCCACAAATTTTGCAAATTTTTTAAATTGATTTAGTGCCTCAAATAAATCAAGAAATGCTTCTGGAATTAAAAGAAGGACTAGAAAAATAAGAAAAGAAGAAGGAAGAAATAGCAGCAAGAGGAGGCAGGGGGCTTTCTGCAAAAGTGTCATCCCCTACCTCCCCTAGCTCCCTGTCGCCGTCGCCGTGTCGCCATGGTCGACGTCGCCGTTCCCAGGCCCCCCAGGGCCCCCTTGCTCGCGTTCACCCTCGCCCCCGTGCCTCTGCACCCTCTGCGGGCAGAGGAGAGCCTCTCTCCCCGCCTTAACGCCGTTGTCCCCCGATGCACGCCGCGGAGGAGTTGGACGGCGCCGGCCAAATTGGCCCAGCTCGCTGCACCTCGCCACGCGATCCTCTACGCCGCGAACCCTAGCTCCATCCCGGACCCCCCAGACACCGCGCGCCGGCCTCTCCGCCCCTCTGGAGCTCTCCTGCACCCGACCCACCATGGACCGACCTCGGCCGATAAATACCCCACCCGCACCGTGCACTCCCTTCACTCCACCCCGACCTCTCTCACTCTCTCCACTCCTCAGTGCACCGCCAGGAGGGCGGAGCCACTCCCTCGAAGCTCCAGCTGCCCGTGAGCTTCCTCGACGCTCCGCCGCATCCGAAGGTGGACGACGACACGGCCGTGCCGTGCTACTGCCCCATTTCCCTCTCTGACCCCCCACCTTGCTCTCCATCATCGCCGCACTCACCCGAGCCCTTTCCTCCGTTGTTTTGTGCACAGGCGAGCCGTAGAAGCTTCGCCGGAGCCCGTGTCTGTGGCCGTGGAAGACGGAGACGTTGCCGCCGACGAACCAGTCCGTCCCAGCAAGCAGGACTCGGCCATAATCTCCCCATGCCGCCGCCGTCGATTCGCGTCGTCACCGAGCCTTCCCGAGCCCTCTAGGTGAGGTTTTGCCCAACCTCGCCGTCGCCGGAGCCACGGCGCCGCCCAGAAATGGTCGTCGCCGATGGTTTCGTTGCGGGCCGTTGGATCTCCATCCAACGGTAACTTACCGTTTCGGATAGAAAAGAAAGAGAGAGAGAGACTGACGAGCGGGCCCCGCTCGTCAGGGTTTTATTAATTTCCCCGCGTACACTCTGCCGCTGACCAGTGGGTCCCCCATGTCAGCAATTTCAACATTATCCAGAACAGTTAGATTTCCTAATTAGTTTTCTCTGGAATTATCAGTACTGGACCCAATTTGTAAAATCAATAATCGAGATTTAGGAATCCAAATAAATCAAACTCAATTGTTCTGGAAACTTATGAAATGTTTAACCAACCCAATTGGTCTCATGTCATTTAATTAAATAGTTAAAAAGTGTTATTAAAAATACTACAGAAGGTTTAAATTCTAAACTTGTTTTTTTCTGATACTCTGTTAGTCCAAATAATTCCAAACCAATTTTGTTAGCTTAGTACTGCCTTGTATTAGCTTCCCTAATTTTGGTAGAATTAATTAAGCAATATTAATTGTTGACTTTAAGATAAACCCTTCTGGACTAAAACAAATAAATATGTTTAATGGTTGACCCAAATAAGTTAGGACCAATTTTGTTGGATCACATTTAATCATGGTTAGTTACCCCTAAAAGGATTTATTTTTAGGAGTAACAGAACTTATTTGGTAGCCAAAACTTGATTGTTAAGCTACTGGATTCAAACCTTTGTGTAGGGAGTTTGGTAACTCCAATTGATCCAAATCAAATGGGGTTGTCTTCTACACATCAGTAGCTTTCTATAGAAATTTAGTTTGTATTTTTGTGACCAACAGAACTCAAGTTGTGGAATTAAACATGTTTAACAAGTTTCTGCCATAATTTGGACATAAACAAATAATGTTTAATTCACTTATTTTGAAATCAAATGTATGTTTGTGTGCAGTGGCTATTTGTGATGCTCATGGATTGTGATGTTGTGATGTTGTTTGAATAGTTTAGTGATTGCTTGTATTTGTTTGTTTATCGATTAGACGAGAACGTTGCTGATTTATCGAGGAGGGGAATTTGTTAACCTGAAGATCAAGATCAAGTCCACTTTGCCGAGCAAGGCAAGCTACTCTCTGAGCTTGCACCTAAATATATATGCATCTACTTTGATCAAATGATTTACTCTTAAAACCAATGGTTTACAAAACCTTTTCAAAAGTGTATGGAAATTATTTTGCCACCCTATGTAGTAGTTATATGAAACTTTAGGATGGAAAACAATGTTGTTTATTCAAAACTCCTTTGGAAATACTTGTGTGGTTATGGAATGCCGAGATGTCGGTATTGAAGTGGAGAAATGGAGGATGGATGTTTATGAAAAATGCACAGTCCTAGTACTATGACAACCAATCTTAATCTGTGCGACCACATTTACCCCCATATGGGAACGGGGCTTAGTCATATAATTTGCTCTTATTAGTATGGGATACCTCATCGACGGAGATGACTCCGTTATGCATGAGGGGATGGTTTGTGAACTCCCCTGACCTGGGTCCTCGCTCAAACTCTATGGAAAGATAAGGAGGAGGATTGAAGACTTCATAAATGTGGTCGCCGGGAAAAACATATGAGTCCTCACACTTAGGGTTGCCGACGGGGACCGGACTGAGTGTTGGTGGGAATTATCATATGGGTAGGATCCTATACTAGCATGAGCAAAGGAGAGGCTAGGGTCGGTGGCTCAACTTCGCATACACCTTGTATGGCGGGACGTGGCTGACACGATGAGTTACCGGATGGATGTGGGACAAAAAGCGTGCGACCTCTGCAGAGGGTCAAAACTATTCGAATAGCCGAGTCCTCGGATATGGACAATTGGGAGGCTGTCCTAAGATCATGTGCAAGTTTTTGGAAAAGCTTTTTAAAAGAAAATGAATTGGTGATGGTGTGACACAACTATACCAAATGGAGTGGTATGAGTTGTTGGAATAAATGGACCATGGTGAGCCTTGATCAGGAAAAGAAAGGGTTTTGGAGAAACAAATGAGATGGTGATTTCTTTTAAAAATAGTTATAAAACTCTTCTTACCTTTTTCAATAAAGATATAGAGATGTTTTAAAACAATTAAAAGTTGTAAGTTAAAATAAAGCTAGTGCATACTCATGTTGGGGTAGTTTGCGAGTACATTCAAATGTACTCATATTGGTTTCGTCCCTGGCTATTGTCCTAGCCAGACTACGAGGAGGAGCACTACGCCGAGCAGGAGTATGGCGACTTCTACGCGAACTAAGGATCTCCACAAGTCAGCTGCCTGCGGTCGTCATCGTTAGGAATGATTTCTACTACGCCGTAGCTTCCGCTGATATTTTGGTTTGGCCCTTGAAGGCACCTATGTAAGAACTTGGTCTAAATGACCATTTATGTAACACTTTTTATTCGGTACTGTAATGGATGTAAACTTTGGTATCCAATTCGGATTATGTGCAACGACAGACTGATCACGGGATCGTTGTGTTAAGCATAATCGGGTATTTCGGACAGCTAGTCCGGGTCCCCACAGGTATCCATGGACGATTTCAAAGATGTCAACATCAATTTGAGATCGGCCATGGATGCCGTAGTGGCTTGGTCCTCCACGGGATCACCCACACCGGTCATACTTCTCTTAGGCGGTTAAGCCCGACAAGAGAACCTTGCTCTGATACCAATTGAAAGGATCGTATGACACCTAGAGGGGGGGTGAATAGGTGCTACTTCAATTTTAGTACTTTTTCAAATTAGGCTTGACACAAAAGGTAAATTCTCTAGATATGCAACTAAGGTGAATTTACCTATATGACAAGCAAGCAACTAAACAAGATACACGAAGTAAAGACTATAAACAAGGATAGAAGTAACCGAAGTGAAAGCACGCGGATACACGATGCAATCCCGAGTTCCTCCTTTTTAGGGGAGTACGTCTCGTTGGAGAGGTGTGAGCTACCACGAAGGTCAAAACTCAACCGCCACAAGGCGTCACCTTCTTCTTCGATGAGCCGCACCACAAAGGTTTGGTTCACCTTCCACTATCGGAATCCTTCAAGGCGGAATCCGGGGCCCTTACAACAACGATACGGGGCACAATCCACAAGAGGATTGGGGGCTCCCGAACAGCTACAAATCTGTCACAAAGACAACAAGTGAGTACAATAATGAGCTAGGTTTTCCCAATGGAAATCCTAGCAAAGGGTCTCTCAAGTGAATGAGGGGGAAATGAAGAACGGCTTGGTGAGGATGTAGATCTGGGGCTTGTACTTCAATCTTCCAAGTATCAACGAGTTTGGGTGGAGGGATTGGGAGATCTATCAAATCTTGAGCTTGCAATAATGGAGTTCTTCAATGTGGCAAGCTAAGGAGCCGGAGGTAGGTGGAGGGGAATAAATACCCCTCCCAGATTTCTGTCCGTTGAAGCTGAAAAAATCCCACGCCGGTAGTACCGGACCTCACCCGGTAGTACCGACGGGGGTTGACCGAAGGCAGTAACGGTGACCAGTCAAACCAGTCAAACAGAGCTTCTCAGGCGCGCATCGGTAGTACCGGATGACCAGGTCTGGTAGTGCTCCCTTCCCGGTAGTACCGCGCCACTACCGGGGCTACTACCGGGTTAAAACTGCGCGAGTACAGAACGTTATATGAGCTCCGGTACTGGACGCGGTACTGCCCCGCGGTAGTTCCGCTTCTGGAGTCACCCGGTAGTACCGGGTCGGACCCGGTAGTACCGGCTGATGCAATAAAGTCAGCACTTCTTCCTTTTTCTGAGACAAAACCTGTGCAACATTAAATGATATATTCCTGCACACTTTTGGCACACACATTAGACATCTAATTGTGTTGTCAACAAACATCAAAACACCTTGGGAAGGATATGCCCTTTCAGACATGCCGCCGCCATTAACTCCGACGCGACGCGTGCCACACCACCCAGTGCTTCCCGCCCTGAGCCACCGCTTCCCCAGAGACATTGGGCTGGCTATAAAGAGGCCCCCGTCGTGCAGCCATTTCACCACACTAGCACCGACGCTCGCCGGTAGCCATTTGAGCACATAGTACAGCCGTAGCCAGTTTGAGCACATAGCCATGCCTCGCCGCCTTGCCACCTCTGGCCACGCTCAACCAGGCAGCGCGCCGCGCTCACACGGCACGGCGCAGGAGACGGCCGCCGCGCCGACGACAGCCGTTCGGCTGGGTGGATGTGGACGACATCGACATCGACGAGCAAGAGGAGCAGGAGCCGGTGCAGGACCCGTAACCCGGCCAGGAGCCGCCGCGGAGCTCGACGAGGCACCCCGCCGCCGCCGCAGCCGCTCCCGCCGCCGCTGTGGCCTGACCAGGCGTACGAGCAGCTCAACGCCCAGGCGGAGGAGCCCACGCAGCAACAGCTCATCGCCCAGGCGGAGGAGCTAGCGGAAGCGGCCCTCCCGGATGCGCGCACGAGCGGGAGGCGCACGAGGAGCTGAACCAGATGCGCCGCGGGAACGCGCACGACGAGCTGACCAGACGCGGCGATAGGGATGCCATGCGCCGGGCGGCGAGTCAGCTCCGGCAGGAGAGACGGTGCGCTCCCGCTTAGCCAAGGCCGCGCACGACGACGAGCCTGGCCCGAGCGGCGACGTTTAGATTAGTTTTTAGTTATCGTTTTAGTTTACTTTGCAAACGTGTTAGTCTAAAGTTGCAAACGTGGTAGCCTAGTTGCAACTTGTATCGGTTTAATTTAAATTTTGTATATTTTAAAAATAATTCGAATGCCGCGACCGACACAAGTTTCCGCCCGCAAGGTGTTCGATGATTTGCTCGCGTTGGGGCGATGTTTGGGGTGCGCCGCTGTGAACGCGGTCGAAAATATGGGTGGACCATGTCCGGTACCCCAATGAAGGCCCTCATTGAGAGGTGCCGGACACGAATTTGAAGGCTCCCGGTGGAGATGCACTTAGCCGCTCGGTGAGTCACCTTCTTTCGCGCAAAAACCACTTGCAAACCACACAAACCGAAAACGCCACTCCCGTCCGCCGCCATTTTAGCAAAGTTTCGCTTAAACCTACCCTCCTGCACCCCTTCCTTCTCCTCCCTGCCACCTTCCCCAAACAACCTCGTAGGTATCTCTCTACCTCGTCGCTATGGAGGGTGAGCCCGACAAGGCGGCGCGCCTACATCGCCAGAGGTAGAGAAGGTGCCGGCCACAGACTGTCTTCATGAGGAAGTGGGGCAGATTGAGGAGGCACGCCGGTGGTGCTGAAGAAAGGGCCTTGGACGACGGCGGAGGACGCTGTGCGTGAACCACGTGCGGCAGCACGGTGAGGGCAACTGGAACGCCGTGCGCGTCTGACTGGGCTTCTGCGCTGCGGCAAGAGCTGTCGTTGCGGTGGACCAACCATCTTCGCCCCAACCTCAAGAAGGGCTCCTTCTCCCCCGATGAGGAGCTCCTCATCGCGCAGCTCCACGCGCAGCTCGGCAACAAGTGGGCTCGTATGGCCTCCCATGTAAGCAACACGCAGATTGAATTGTTCTTTTCAATCTCATTATATTAATATGTTGGCAAGTAATTTAAATCTGGACACGACAATCGTCACTTGTCCCATAGCTACCGGGAAGGCGGACAACGAAAAAGAGATCAAGAACTACTGGAACACGAGGACTAAGCGGAGGCAGCGTAGCCGGCCTGCCGATGTACCCGCCCGAGGTGCAGCTCCAGCTCGCCATCGCCAAGCGCTGCCGCTACGACGATTTGTCGCCCTTGTCGTCCCCGCAGCAATCCGCCAGCAATGTCCTGTCAGCCGATGCAGCCTCTTCAGGGTACACCAGCGCTCGCCCCCGCGCTCGACCTTGCTGGACAGCTAGCCATGGCCAACCGGCCGGTGCAATTCCTGGCCCACACGCCCTTCTCGGCACCGGCTTCCCCATGGCAAAACAATTCGCGCGGAACGCACAGTAACTTCCAGTTTGCGCATTCGTCGCCGGTGTCGCCGACGACGCCGACCGGGCCTGTGCACCCGGTCACACCGGAACTGTCCTTGGGCTAAGGCTTGCACGGCGGTGACCGGACTCGATTTACTCCTCTCTCTCCTTCTCCTGGCACCAGAGTGGAGCTCCCTTCTAGCCAATTGCGCCCGGCGATGCCGCCGTCTTCAGTGCTGCACCGCCGCCGTCGCAAGCGGCGTTCTGGGCGAAGGAGCGCAAGCGGCGTTCTGGGCGAAGGAGCGTCGCAAGATCAGCAGAACGCGGCGAGCCTCGAGGCGATGCTGCAGGAGCTGCATGACGCCATCAAGATCGAACCGCCGGCGCACGCCGTCGACAGCCACGCAGAGCAGAATGTCAGTGGTGAGTAGTGCATGCCCTGCGTGAAGCATTTCTCACATTTTCCATTCCGTCGTCGATGCATCCAACTGTTTTTATGTTTGTCTCTTTGTTGGAGAAGAGAACAAATGGTCATGATTATGATATGAGCCCCATAGATTACTAGATGAAAACCTTTTCGTTCGTGCTTCCAAAATCTCCCTTTGTTTTCTGGCCAAATTCTATATACTTCTTGAAAAGCAAAAGAAGAGCTTATGTTGTTTACGCACGGTTATTCTAGAATTTCAATTTACTCGGCTGTAATAGGAAAAATAATATGTTGAGGTAAATAAAGAATTTCTACTCACTAGGAGTTCTGAAGCAGGGTCACTACTGTTCGGAATCTTCTTTGGTTTTACTTTTGATAGTTTTAAGGTTAGTACACTACTGCAGGTACAAGCTACAGAGGATTTATTCAGTCCTTGCAAGACAGTACTTATTTTGATCTTCTTTGATGATTACTTTTCCTTATCTCGCCAAGTACTTTAATACCTTTATTTCCCTTTACCCCTTTTTCTCTCACTCCCTCTCTAAATGTACTGCTTTACTATATACCTAATCTAATCTGTGCTGCCAATTCATGCTTCCGTTTTGCTCTATCATGATTGCTCCTTAGCTCCCGTAGCAACACGTCATGTTCCTTCTATATAATTTCCAAATTAACATAACCAATCAATGCAAACGTGATCATACCCAGCACTACTTTTAGGAGATGTACTAAACAGGCAAAGATCTGCCTAGCTTGTTAGTGCAGAACAGAATCAAATGGGAATTCATTTACACCTCATGGTCCAACTAGCATGGAATATATAATCCGTTAAGTGGATGAAACTTTGTGCCAACATCAACTTCCATGAAAAAAATCTGTCTAGAGAATTTTTTGGAAGAAAAAATAGAAAAAATTGATGACATTGTATTAGGTAGCTAGATAGATCAGGGCTGCTTGTTCTAACCAGTTTAATCTCATCTAGGTGACAGCAAATCGGAGGGCGAGCTCAAAGACGACATCGACACACTTTTCGACCTGATGATACCGACGGCCTTCCCCACGACGGAGCCCGCAGCGCCAGCTGCTGCGCCCAACCACTCTGGCTCGATCTCGCAGCACAACAGCGACGACCAGGAGCACTCCAACGTCGACCTCGGCATGGATCACCTTCCGGTCATCGGCGGTGCTGGCTCGTCGGAGCAGGACTGGGCCCTCGACGGCGCCTGTCAGTGGAACAACATGTCCAGCATCTGCTGAGAAAAATGGTTCACAGCAGTGCTGATGGTGCAGATACTTCTGATCAGAATCAGGACTCGAGGTGTTCTTTGATGATTCTAGAAACCCATTATGTGGGTTGTTTTGATGCCAACCTTGTTTCCATGTGTTCAAGTTCATCTTGTTAAGGTATATGGATCATGGACCAAAGTGTTCCATGTTCATCGGACTCCCGTTCCTTGATAATGACTCCGTCTGAGCTGCCCCGTACAATCCAATCAAAATTTGCTTCAGAATCTAAAAGAGTACTATATATCCCAGCTTCGGCTTAGCTTAAATGTTGGAGGCCCAAACACTGCTCCGTTTAACTTAGAGTGCGATATCATGTGTATCACGCGCACAATTAGCATCAAAATTGCAGTTCATAGATGAATGATACATACAGTTTGTGCCACGAGTTAATGGAAACAAAATATTCGCTATAAAAGGCTCTAGGTAGTACAAATTGAGGTTAAATGTACTAGGCTACTAGCCCTCAATTCTTCATTTCTCTGTTTTTCTGGTGTGGTTCTTGCTTATAAAAAAGCGAAATTTAAGCATGGTTTGGTAGTCACAAATCTGTCGTGAAATTATCGCATATCATGCATGGTGGCTTGCTGCCTCCAGTCTCCCATGATGCAGCGTTGATCGAGGAACAAGGAGCAGTTCGATTGCATGAGCGAGTACCTCTCCATGCTAAATACGTGTTGTCCATTCTTTGCTGCTTGCTTCCTGGCATAAGTTCCTCCCATAAGGAAGTTGCTCTTGTTGTGACTCCTTAATCCTATGTTCCGGGCATGTTCTTTTTCTCTGTGCTTCTGGGTAACAGAAGCTTCTAAATGGTTGTTCGGAGCCGGGGGCCAAGACACAAAACGAATCGCATACAGAGGCCGCAGAATAAATAGGACACCTGGAATCTTAGAATGAACATGTAGTTAGAGAAAAATTCACATCACAAACTGGATAAAGCAGGAAATTTTAATCTTTATTGTCGATGACACTTGATCGGATTTCGCTGGCATTACACTCCTCACAGACGGTTTCACCATATCTCTCCTATCTAAAAGAAAAGTTTGGTTCCTCTCGTACGTCGTCGTTTTGTTTCGTCCAACATCGCCCTGCCGCTTCTCGCTGCTCGCCCCAGCGCGATCAAATGGGCCAAAGCCCAACATAATCCAGCGTCGGGACTCCCTCTGTCCCTCTCCCTCTCCCTCGCGGCCGCCACACGGGCGTCTCCCCCGCCTGCCTCAGTGCCTCACCACACCAGCGTCACCGCCCCTAGCTTCCTCATCGCATGTGGGAAGCTGGGAACCGCGTCTCCACCTCGCGTCGGGCGCGCAAGGAGCAGCGCCAACCTTCGTGCGATAGGGGCCGAGAACAAGGAGCCGCGCGTCCGCCCCCGCTGTAGGTGTCGATATCGAGGTCCACCGGCGTCTCTATTCCAGCCGGCCACGATCGGATCCGGGCGGTGTAGGACGCGACCGGGCCAAGGATCCTCCCTTCTCCGCATTCTCGCCGCCACCTGTACCCTAGCCCACGCCGCCACCAACGCCTCTATTACCCATCGATGGCGAGTGCCGACATATCACTGCTCCCTCTCACTTTGTTGTTCGTTTTTCTTTTCTGCCACCTGTCAATTTGTTCTTCAGAAAGCTACTAGAAAGGGATTTTGCTCAACCTAATAGTACTTGATCCTATCACTCATCTAATATTGTTCCCTTTCCGCATTCTAGACATAAAGAGCAGTTCTATGACAAATACATCCAACTGCCTGTAATTTGTTTTTTGGCGGGTACAGCAATATTAAAAAAAGGCTCGAGACACCGCTCCCGTGCCGCTCCTGGGCGGCACCGGGGCGTCCCCCGCCGCCGGCCATGCGGCCCCTCACCCAGCGCCCTCCCTCTCCGCCGCTGCTGCTGGCTGTCGCCGCGGCGGCGGCTGGCCCCTGGCGGTGGGATTCCCTGCGTCCCGAGCTTTCGTGCCCGCATGGTGGCGGCGCTCCTCCTGTGATGTGCATCGGCTGCGTCGCCGGCGCGCGCTGCCCTTCGGCCCGGTTCGTCCTCCGTCCACGCTCCTTGCTTGGTGCAGCCGGCTGCTCTGGGGCGACCAGATCGACGCGGGGCCCGTCCCAATCTGGTGTGTCCTCCTTCGGCCATTGCTGCCCCGCCGACCATCTTCTCCGGCTATTTCGGTGCGGTATGCCTCTCTCTTCCCCACCCCTGTTGGCCCCGCTCGGTTCTCGTGCGTGGCACGGCGGATTCGTCGCAGCCTCTGGTTGTGCCAGATCTGGCGGGCTCTGGTGGCGGTCCTCTCCGCCCCCTGGCCTAGTGCACGCGGCCAGCATGGCATCAGTGGTGATTCGGGGTGAGGCCATTCGCTGGCCAGTGTGGTGCTGGACGTGGATGGCTTGGCCGGTGATGTGCCTCTCTGTGGTGGTTTGCAGTTGTTTGCCTTCCCCCTACCCATCGGTCCCTGCAGCGTGCTTCTGCAGAGGCTGACGTTCTTCGGTTTGCAGATGGCAGCCATGGAGGCGGCTCGCTCCCTACGTGGGGGGCAGCCGTGGGTTGGTGTTGGGTCCCCGGTCCTGCTGTCAGCCGCTGTGGGCGCTTGTCCGTCGGGCTTTCAAGCTCCATGTCGCTGTAGTGGCAGCCATGGATGCGGCTTTCTCCCACCCGGGAGTGCCGCGGATTGGGGGTGGCTACTCCTTGCCTCCATGCAAGTCGCCGTCTGCAGGTGCTGCCTTCGTTTGGACTCCGATCAAGCCTGGTGTGGTGCCCTAGTGGGACCTCGGCTCCTGTTGCTCTTCGGCGTCGCCAATGGATGGTGCAGCCTCGGCAATGTTGTGCCCTTCGGACCCGCTTGTGGTTCTCGCTCCGCGGTGTGCGCGCGTGCTTCCGTGAAGTTATCCAGGTGTGGACTCGGCTCCTTGATGCCCTTCGACTTCGCCGGCGGCACGTCGCAGTCGTTTCAGGGTCTCGGTGTGTATAGCCTTTCGTGCACGTGATGCGGCGTGGACTCGACTGTACTCTGTCTTTTGGCCACGCCGACAGCGTCGAAGTGCCATGGATGGTCTCGGCGGATTGGTGCTCTTCGTCAGTGGTGGTGGTGCTTCTCGGGCAATGTGCCCGTCGTTTGGCTTTGTCTCTCCCTGCGGTGTTGCTTCTTGTAGTTTGGGGGCGCTTTGTTGCCTCGCCTGGAAATTTGTTAGGAGTCCTATCAGAGATTCGTGTGTGTGTGTGTGTGTTGTTTGCGCGGGTGTTTTTCTAGTTTTTCTCTTCTCTTGTACTCCCCCGTGTGCTCTGGTTCATTTGAACCTATCTTGTAGAGGTTGCAAAACCTCATAGGCAAATTTGAATGAAATATTCAGTGGGGATTAACTCCCCCCCCCCCCCCCGGTGACCTTAAAAAAAAAGCAGTTCTATACAATTGACTACATGTTGACATAGAGGTTCCAGAGTTTTGGTTTACTAGGCTCGATGCTTATATTTCTCCTCTTTGTGCTCCTTATAATATGTAAGCACTGCCGGTCTGGATTGATTCCTCTGTCTGAATTTTCTTACAGTCACTTGTCTCTCTAAATTTCTCTCAAATTTGTCTACGAGTAGAGCATGTGGTTCTGCGTCATAAATTCAAATGTTCTTGCAATAACTGCATGTCAGATGGAATTTGAATTAAAAACAATGTTTTAGTTAGTCCTTTTTGCAATGTACACATATACTATTATTGTCTTTCCATATAGTTCCATCCATTGGTGCTTAATATGTGAAACTGATTGGATACTTCTGAATGTTGTTCCAACTGGAATGATGTTTAAATGCAGATGAGGAGGTTTTTGAGAATGACTATGTTCAGATTCAAGGTGGACTGTTTGGGAGGAAGACGAAAGCAATTCTATGGACGCTGAGATCAGGGAGGCAGCCGCTGGCACACATCTCCCTCAATGAGCTTGGAGCCGCGCTGGGCCGTGCACCGCTACGAGGCCCTCAGATCAGGTTCACCAGATCGTTCCCGACAAATCTGGTAAGACGCCAGATCTCGTGCTTGTTATTTATGATATGACTCACTGGTTAAGATGTCACACATGTTGTGCTTGGGCTGTGCCCGAGCCCTCTCGAAACTATTTTTGCTTGAAAGAAAAAGATTTCATTAGCAGTAATAGAGCTTGAAGACTTTGTAGTATAGAGGTTTGGTGAATTAAAAAAGTGTCGATTAGTGTGGTATCATTAGCTGATGTCTCTCAATCTAACAAGTATCAGATTTGTGATAATTTTGTAATTTTATTTGGGTGTTAAATGGATTCCATTGGCACCATTGGTAGTTTAAAATGGGTTTCTGGGTGTTATACCAGGAAGATGTGGTTATAGGCGTGTAGCCCTGACAAAAAAAGTGTCCGGTTCGGAGGAGGCCGGTGTAACGGATGCGGTCTTAGACTCTTAGTGAATACACATCAGGTAAGTTCTCCTTCGTTTCTGTATATATTGATTGATTAGAGAAGAATGATCTCCAGTACACAGATTGTTTGGCTACTTTTCAGTTTTTAGGCCTTAGAACATACCTTTTTGATCAATGTCTTTATCCTTCGGCCATTACTCATTTTCAGCTTCAAAGCTTGCACCCAGAAATTTTTATTCAAAAAATGCTTTGCAACTCTTTGGATCATTTGGAAAGCCCAGAATGATTGTCTCTTCAACAGGGATTTTTGGTCAGTTTCACAAGTACACCATGATGTCTAGGCCATTCTTTCTGCAAGTCAGGAGCAGCAGCGAATTGAAGCAGTTCAGGTGAACAGTTCTATACTGCTGATGTTACGAATCAGGCTTCTAGGATTCTATCTCCCTCTTTTGTGACTCGGTGTACAAGCCCTCGGTGTGGATGCTTGCTCAGCTGGGATCCTCGATGGGATCCGCCTCCCCTATACCAGGTATTCAACCATAGCAGAAGTGATTTGATTCCTGCTGTAAGATATTAAAAGAGGGGACAAATAATGTAGGTTATGACCACACCTGCTGCATACATATGTTCCATTAAAACCACCACTTTTCACTTTATGTCAGTTTTGATTTGTTGGAACACAGCAGAAGATAAAGCACATACAAATGATGTATTATCCAGTATCCATTCAGTTGCCTCCATCTTGGCGAGCATGTATTACATCGGCAGATTACGGATGTCTTTTTTCAACACACACACACACTGTAGAGTTTCAACCCTTTTGACGTAAGTTAGGCCCATAAGATTTTTTGTACAGCAGTATGTACCTGTCCTTTGTCTCTTGTAATGTTTTAAGTATCACATTCAATTCTTTCATAAGTTTAAGGGCACAGATGGGTACCTAATCAACAGGCTTGGAATGAAGATAATATCGACTCCCTGTTTCAGCGACCTACAGCCGACATCATTAAGCAAACACCGATCATTTTGTCGCAAGAAAAAGACATTCTCTGCTACAAGCTTTCTCCTTCAGGTATCTGCATCACCAAATGAGCTTATAAGGCTTGTATGCAGAGGCTTCAGCAACTAGGGGAGTGTGAGCCAGCCCAAGTTCACCCTTCTACTGTGCAACTCCTCAAGCAGGTTTGGAAGATCATGGACATTGTGCCCAGGATTCAGGCGTTTTCAAACATAGATCTAAATTATTATTTTCCACCATTTTGTATCACGTATGTTGTATGTGAGTTGTCAGAATTCACTTCTCAATATATTATTGAATAAAGCATCAATTTATAGGGTCCACTCGCCTTTTTGTGATATACTAAGAGAAAAAGGGGATTTGAGGGAGAGAAATTATGCTTCGGGCATGCACTTTTTAAGTTTCAGCACGATGGGAGGGAGAGAAGGAGGAATGTGAAGTACAAATGTGTCTTTCAGATTGCAGCGGTGAAGAGCATGCCATGTATTCTGAGCACCCAAAGTGCAGTCGCTTGTGGATGTTATTCAAACTGATAAATATTGATGTTTTTATATTGCTTACCAGACATGCAGGTGGTACTGATAAATGTTGATTAAAAAGTGTTTGTGTTCGCATCTTAAGTCATCGGCATTATTCATGTGCATTATTTTCACATGTGTCATGGGCAAAAAGTTTTGGACCCGTTGCAACGCGCGGGCATTTAACTAGTATTTTTTAAAAAGACATCTAGGTTATTGCGGGATATTTGTGTTACACACATAATCTAACTTGTACAGCCCAACAACTAATTGCCAGATACTATATCTCTAACCGGACTTGCCTAATCTCACCACGGACACTTCTAACTTGCCTTATTTTACACCCTAATATCAACGGACAGGTCCCCCCCCCCCCCCCTCCCTCACTCCAAATTTGTCCATCCGGACAACCACATCCCCACTTATTAACCCTAAAATATATGAAACGACATGCACGCCATCTCACCCAATCAATTTCACCAACTCAACAATTATGATTCAACAGTTTCATCGAAGTCAAAATAAAATCCAAAGATTCATACATAGTCCGTTGTGCGCATGTTGATCTCCTTCTTCATGTATATCACCCACTTCTTGGTTTCATCATCCATTAGGCTAGTGCCTTGTAACATGATCCTCGACTCCGTTATCCTTGCTATGCTCACCCCTCTTTCTCAATCTGAATGGGCTCAATTGACTTCACCTTATCCAAGTCCATTTTTGTACATTTCTCATACTTATCCAAATCCATCCTTTCGCTCTCCAAGTACATCCTAGCTTGGACCCTCGATCAGTCAAACTCAATAATCTTCCTTTACACTTTCAAGGAGAGCTTGTAGCGCTCATCCTTTCTCTCCTCCCTTTTGTCCTTCATTTGCTCAAGGTCTCCCCTCGTTGGAGAAGATGTTCGTCCATGAGGCCGAAATTTTGCTTGTCACGCTCTCACGTGCGACCATCTACTTATCCAACTTCCTAACCATTAAATGTATTTTCTTATTTGGAAAGGGCCATTGTCGTCTGTGTGGCCAATATTTTGCTTGTCCGTTCGTCCTACATTATCGTGATCCAATCCAATCGATGGATGAGAGCTAGATCTATATTTTTCATCATCTTCTTGTTGGGATTCTTCAGATCTTGGAAGAGCGTGCTCTACTTTAGCTTCCCATTCAATTCGAGTCAACAATGGGAAAAACTGAATAGTTTTTTCTCCACTTGATGATACAAAGTAGCGTCCAACCCCATCTACCAAGTAAGAAATACTCAACACAATGTAATGAAAGACGAGAAAATTGGCAACAAGCAAGCAATACTTACATGGCTATCGACGCCAGATTGGCCACTTTGATTCCTATTTTGCACTTGTGCATAACAACCACAAAACTTGTTTACATACTCTTGGATGGTGTCCCATCTAAGTTGGAGAGAGCCCTCATTGTGCCTGGTTTCGATTGTATTCGACCCCATATAGTGTTTGTGATGATGAAAAAATTGGTGGATTTTCTCCCTTCTCCTTGTCGGATGGGGGCGGTGGAACGTGCGGCGGCAAGGACGGAGG
Source organism: Poa pratensis (assembly GCA_947311845.1). Lineage (NCBI taxonomy): Eukaryota > Viridiplantae > Streptophyta > Magnoliopsida > Poales > Poaceae > Poa > Poa pratensis. The sequence goes on from CAMZMU010000020.1 coordinate 40,248,267, forward strand.
CAAGCGACGAGGGAGGGGTGGCAAGAAATTTAGGGCGGAGGCGAGAGAGGGAGGTGGATTATGAGCTATCGGCCAATTGGGTACTTCCGGATGGGTATGGCCTACCAGACTAGACGTAACAGGCGTGTCCAGACGCGTTCGGGCAGCCCCAAATCCGTCCCAGTATGGGCTGGGTATGAGTGCTGTCGGATAGCCCAAATTTCGGGTTAGCTATTGGGGGACCAGTTGGGTGTCAATTTTCTGTCCAAACTATCCGCCTAGACGCATAGATGAAGCGGGGTCTGTTTGGAGACGCTCTAATCCCTATGTGAACCTTAGCTTTCACATTCATTCATAGTTTCCTTTTAATTCATTCATCCATATCACATTGTCTCCACTTGTACTATCTCCTCCTAAATCTTTTCAATGCACCCCACTCTCCCACCCAATTTATCACCACCTACTTCTGCCCCTTGACCTACACTTCTTCTCACCCGCGGTGGCACCGCTACCTTGTAGGCGAGTGTTGGCGTAACATCCTAAATTTGGACTATTATAAATATTTATAAAAAATAGGGATGGAAAATTCCAAAGAATTTTGTCTAACTAATAGAGCTTAAATATAAATTTTATGGAGTCTTATGAATTTAATATGATTATTATAAACTTCAACATGGTCGTTTGTATTTCTTTTTGTCTGGATGATGTAATATCTCTCTCTGAGTTTTCATCTATTTACATGAGGTCATTCATTATTTTTCAGAGTTTCTTTTTAATTTTTGGTATTTTAATGAAATTGAAATCTATTCAAATATTGAACCGACTTTTGGGCCGAATCTGCTCATTCCACCTCCGATCTCTCTCCTCACCTTGAGTTTAGCACACTTCCTCTATCCCATCTCCCCACTACCTGAAGTCCTGAACAGGCCGACCCGACACCAGGAGCTCCTATTCAGTGTTCAAAGCGACGATGCTCCGTCCTCTCACTGCAAGAAGGCACACCTAAATGGGCCGCAATGGGCTCGCGTTTATAGTAAGTTTTCTATTTTTCATGTTTTTGTAAATATTAAAAATATAAAATCTGAAAAAAATAATTACTTCTTATAACTTAAAAATCCACTGAAAAAGCCATGATGGTAGCCGGGTCATCAGGTTTGTCGATCCAGAGTGAAAAGTGGCAGTATCTTTCAGAGATTTCAGGACTTAATCATGGTAGCCAGGTCATCAGGAAGTCGAAGATGTCCAGAAAGTTATAAGCACAAATAAAAGCTTCTTGGTCAAAGAATATGACTTCGTTAGTTAACTACTCCATGTTTTTTTAGTTTATTACTAGTGTCAGAATCCGGAAATAGTCCTTTGAGATGGGACCAATAAACTGAAAAGAAGGGGGTACAAAATTCTCTGAATAGTTCTTGTGCTACAACGACCGGTGTTCGCACATCTAATTTTTTCTGAAGATTTACAAAAGAATTATATTATTTGGACTCCATAAAAATGACATGGGACCGTAATCCTTATTAGTACTACACATGTCAGTATGTCAATACAGTAATGCATTGGTGATGTTTAGGGCAGTTCTGCTGTTTGTATTCGTTAAGTCCGCTGTTAGAAATATATTCCAGCCATACAAAGAACAGAGATAACCGAAACTGATTCATATAAGAGGAATGGAACAAAGAAGAATTCTTATTACAACTATTGTAGACAAACACTATACTTTTTGTGCCTATATACACTACACACCCTCTAATGAAGGAGTGCATAAGCAAAGTATTTTTTATAACAATTGAATAGTCATTAAATCACTCACCAGGAAATTAACCTGACATGGTGTCGCAGCAGTGGAACACGGGGTTCCCCTAGTACTGCCAAAGTGGGTCCACCCCATGTGGGCCCAAGATGAAGATGGACAAGACCAAGACTCAAGTCAAGCTGGCGGGTTCACCGTCAGGACAAGCAAGGCCTACGTCGACAAAGGGCTCCGGTCCTGGGGGCCTGCCGGGTCCCCGAACCAAGCAAGAAGGCAAGGAAGGACCCGAGAGCCCGAGTTCCCGGCAGGAGGCCAGGCTCCCTCTCGGGTACTTCCCCACATCACTGTGGATAAGCTCTCCACCTCACGCTAGAAGACCTCAGAAGACTTGGGAAGCAAGGCGAAGGCAGCGCGAGCAGGAAGCACAGCCCGTGGTGGTGTCAGCCCCTGTCCACCCCAAGGCGGACGCTCCCACCTAACCCAAGGAGACGCTAGGCTGAGGAGAGGCCACGTCTCCCCCTAAACTAGAGAAGGAGGGTCCTTCACGCCGAAGGTCCCTCGTGCCCCTCACGTGACCCTGTGGCAACCCCTTAGCCTATAAAAGGAGGACCACGCCACGGAGGAGGGAAGGTCGGACGAAGGCACAAGTCCAACCAGACCAAGACTAGACTAGGGCTGCGAAGGTAGAGGGGAAGGTGATCTCCTCCGGGTCAGGATCTGTCCTTCTTCTACCTCCAGCCAAAACCCTTCCGGGTACCCTCCGGAGGCTCCATTGTAAGCCACACTATGAAGAACCCATCAATCCAGACATGCAGGAGTAGGGCTTTTAGCCTCCGGGCGGCCTGAACCTGGGTAGCTCCTTGTGTCCCTTTGGTTGCATGCTTTGATCGTGGAGAGGAGAGCTTGATCTAGACTCCGCCCGAGAAGACGATTCTCAGCCTCCTTCGCGCCCCGTGCCGAACCTAAAAGGGGGTATCCTATACTCCCGGTGTCCGTGCATCGAGACACGACATCAGGCGCGCCAGGTAGGGGGCGCAAGCGCTGGATTCGTCTACATCAGCCGCGACGGCAAGCTCATCGTCGACAACCTCGGAGTCTGCGTCAGGCTCCTCTTCTTCGGAAACAAGCTCGTCGTCAAGTTCTTCTTCTGGCTCGCGATCTACGACAAGATCGTCAAGAACTGCTTCTAGCTCCTCATCTGCGACCGGATCCGCTCCAGGAACCGCCGTTCCTCGGGGCAAGGCGAGCAGCTGCCTCAGTCACAAGCAAGAGTCATGTCGGGAACTCGGGAGGTCCTTGGAGAGCAAGCGTGCCAGGCATCGCGGAAGGGCTGGGGGCTAGAGGAAGCTCTGGGCGTGGCCCGGCGCTTCTCTCCTTCCCCCAGATCAGTGCAAGAATGATCCCCGTGCGAAGGCATGGATCAACAGCTTGGAAAACCTGCTGGACTACGCTCTCCAATGACACGCTCCCACGAGTCCTGCCCCGACCATCGACCTCGGCGCTGCCGTCCCCGAGCCACTACTTCCAGCAGAGGAACAGCCTGAGGACCCCCATGGCAAACGGCCCATGGAACTTCCTAAAGAAGGTGCTGGCCAGAGCTCCAACCCCAGGCGTCGCTCACGGGAGGACATGGAAGGCCAGGCCAGCCAGCACCTCAAGACCTGCTGCACGCCGTACCCGGCAACCGTCTCCGACCTCTATCACTTAGAGCAAGAAGCTGAGGAGACGCTGCGCCACTACATCTGGAGGTTCCGGGGCGTCGTCGACCGCATTACCCCGAAGTACCTCTGCGAGGCTTCCGTCATCGCCGCCTTCCACGTCAACGTCCGCAACCCAAGATGCGCGAAAAGATGAGTATCCGCGTTGTGGACACCCTGGAGGACTTGTGGGACATAGCTGACCGATGTGCCATGATGGAAGAAGCTGCTAACCTTCCACCCCGCAAGAGTCGTTGAAGCAAGTCGTGCTGTGTACCCGAAAGAACCGTGTTGCCGCAAGATGTACCCTGAAGTGGCCCGTTGTCGTTCAAGAACTTCCATGATGAATAAAAGATAAGTTACCCTCAAACCTGTTTCTGTCGTACGTGCTATCTACTTCTCGGGTAACAAAACATGTGCGGAACTAGAAAGGCAAGGCTCGACCGTCGTGCGAGCACTCATGGGGTATCGACTCTCCCGGGGGTAAAAAGCGGTGCACAGACCTGATACACCCCGGGGACGTGCGTGCCAACAGAGTGAGCGGCTTTTTGGGAATCGGTAGGGCTCGCGAGCGCATGCCTGACCAGTCAGGGCCTCGCGGGTAAGCTTACATCCCAGAAGGTCCCTCAAGGACGTGGAGAAAAGTAAAGACATGCTAAAGACAAGTAAAAGTAACCCGTGAACTAGAGTAGCATAGCAAGTTCTAGCCTATTACAAGCAAGTTTTAATAAGCTGGTACATGAGATCTGACGCAAAGTTTATTTGGGGCACGAAGTGCCCGAACATGGTGCAGGATAACTAGAGAGGCGGAAACTTCCTCATGGCAAGTGCAGTCGCGGGAGCCGACACCGCGTGGAGAGAAGCCCTGGAAGGAGACGAGGTCGAGAAATCTGGCAAGGCAACGCCAGGATTGGCCTCCCTGAAGGACGCCATCACCAAGGCCGCCGTCGCCTTGCTTGTCTCATGCTTGTCATTCACAAGCTGGGTGACCATCTTGTTCTTGAAAGACCGGAGATCAGCAGCCACTTCCCTGATGAATCTCGCGACGAGGGGCAGACTCTGGCGCTGTGGTTCCAGCACCGGAGCTTCGGTGGGCAGATTCAGCCGCCTCACTCGCGTCGTCGCCAACTCGCAAGCAGCCTCAACCGCAGAAACCTTCCTGGTTAAGACGGCGAAGCTCAGACAGCTCAGTGGATGCCTGGGAGTTGGCCTGGATCAGCTTTTGATTGCCTTCTCTCAGTGCTGCGAGCTCTTTGCACTGCGCCTCCAAGGACTCCTTCAGCTCTGACATCTTCTGGCCGTCACTCTTGGCCTGCTGCTGCAAAGCTTGGGCGGACTCCTGCTCCTGGTGGAGGACGTTCTTGATATCTTCGATGGTTTGGACGGCCTCTTTCTCCTTGGATTTCCAGAGTTGGATGTCCTTATCCCTGGCCTCGAGCTCTTCACGGTGGCGGTCTTCTGCCTCCTTTAGGCTCTTCTCAGTCTGCAGCTCCTGCTGGTGCTTCTGAAGTTCCAAGGTCTTCTCCTTCTCAGCCAGCTCTGCCTCCCGGGACACCAGCTGCTGCTCTTTCGCCAAGATGGCCTGCCCTTGACGCGCACTTTCGGCCTTCCGGTCTGCATCTTTCTTCTCAAGAGACTGGTGCAAGATGGTGATCTGGGTTGCCAAGCGGTTCAGCTTGTCCATCCCCTTCTGGATCAGGTCCTCGACGCTCTCGATGGTCCCCACGACGGCGGCCTCACGGTCGCACAGATCTTTGTCCAGTTGAGCTATCCCGCGGAGGATGGCATCCATCGCGTTGTCACCACTAATGGTGAACCCTGGAGTAGCTGCCGGGGGACCTCCCGGGGCAGGCACACTTTTCGTGCGGTTGGCAGCCAGGCTCTCTTTGATCTTCATCAGCGCCGCCATCTCCTCACTGGCGCCGGAGTCAGTGGAAAAGGCGGCAAAAGTTGTTAACACTGTCCCAGTCATCAAGGAGCTTTCCATCAAGTCAGGGCTTGGACCCGGAACAGGGTTCGCGGTCTGCGTCCCCGCAGCCCGCGAACTCGGGACGCCCTTGGTCACCTCTTGACCCTCTGAAGGCGAGAGGGAAGGTGGTTTCTCCTGACTAGCTCCACCGAGAGGGCCACCGGGTGAGAAAACATTGGCCACTGAAGCATCTAAAAGCGAAAGGATGTCAGAAAAAGCATTGGTGCGTCAAAAAAGTGATGTTACCCGCAAGCTCTGGGTTACCTGCTTGCTCGGGCGTCGGGACGTCAAGCGTCTTTCCCGGGTGAGCTAGGGAGGTCGCAGTCACGCTCCCCACTCCGCTCCCCCGACGGCCTTCAAGTTCTGCTATGGGAGGAGGAAGCATCCCCCTCCACCGGCTCCGAAGCTAGTGGCGGTGTCATCCTCCGCCGTGTCACGTCGCCTCTTGCCAGTACCCAAGGAAGGAGTACCCCTGCGCCAACATTCGGTCATTTTCCTTGGGGAAGGCGGGAAGTACAAAACATAAGGAAGAAGCGAAGAAGAGGCTTACTCCCGGGTGCGTTTGTTGCCCATTGACGGGGAACATCCACCGACGCAGCGGAAGAAGCTTGGGGGCTCGCCGGCGGCTCTCCCAAGGCAGCAGGCGGCTCCATCACGGGCGACAGGCGGCAGGTGGAAGCTTTTGGCGGGGGGCTCGGACGAAGTCTGCGGCGCTCGCTTCTCATCCACATGGTCGTCATCATTCCCCACCACCACAACTGGCGGGGAACGGCTGCGGGCACTCGGGTCTGGGGCAGCATCGACCCCGCGGGCAGAATGCGGGGGCGGAGCAGCCTTCTCCTCCTCGTCGTCACCACCGTCATCGTCGTCATCACCGTCATCGTCGTCGTCGTCATCATCATCGTCATCGCTGGCAACCGGGTCGTCGCCAGCAACTCCATCTCTTTTGGAGGCGTCGGTCTCGTGCCCGTCGCCACCTTCGTCATCATCAGAGCCGGAGAATTCCTCTTCGGATTCCTCCTCGCTCTCGTCGTTGGACTCCCAGAGTTCTCCTTCTTCGGGGCTGGAAGGTGCCTTGGCCTTGCGGGTCTTCACCGCAGGAGGTTTGGGCCCGTGGTCAGCCCGGCCTACAATACCAAAGGCGTTGCAGACCGGCATCTGCGCCAGAATCTTGTCCTTCTCCGGGTCGTCACACAGAGGCAGAAATCCTTTGGGCAGCTGGTACTTGACCCCCGGAGTGAAGGTCCCTCTCACGTTATCCCGGACAAGGATTTCTTCCATATCGGGACACCTCAGGCGAGATGGATCCCTGGGGCCCTGGAAGTTCCAGGCCGGGTGTGGGCGCTTCTGCAGCGGCGCAAGGCGGTTGCGGAGGAAATGGGCAACGATGGCGGCCCCGGAAACTCCTTTCTCGCGAAGAAGTCGAACGCGCCACGACCGCCGAGAATTGTTCATCCTGCAAGCTGACGCTTCTCCAAGTGTCCAGATCCACTGGGCGCTCCATCGGCTCCTCAAGTTGAACATCGGCTTCCGGCACCCCGACCAGGAACCAGTGATCCCTCCACTCATCCCATTTGGATTTGGTCTCCATAAGGGGGTAGGCCCACTTGATCTTCGGACGGAAGCAGAACGTGACACTGCCTCCCATCCAGCCTTTGCCCCCAATGCGAGGGTAGAAGAAGTGGCGGAACAGCGCCACGGACGGCATCACCCCGACGAATGCCTCGCAGGCGTAAGCGAAGACCGACAAGTCGAGAATTGCGCCTGGCGTCAGATGCAAGAGCTTCAGCTTGTACGCGCGCAAGATCTCCATGAAGAAATCAGAGAAAGGGGGACAAGCCCCATCAGCATGAAGCTGTCAAAAATGGGGATCTGCGTGGATGTCCTGGTCGCCGACGGCGGGAAGATCTCCGACGCTTTCCTGGCTGGGACACCATCGGCGCCGACAGACTCCATCACCCCGAAGTGCCCCGCCTTCCGCATCATCTCCGCATCGCCGGCGAAGCAGCTGGGGAACAAGGCCGTCTGTTTCTTGAGTTCAGCCCGCTTGGCGTTGCGCGCCGATCTCCGCCGCGATCTCTTGGTTTTTGGGGACAGCGGCTTCTCGATGGGCGAGGCCCCCGTGCTCTTCTTCCTCCGGGCGAGGGCCTTCAGTCGAGCCATGGGAGCAGAAGGGAAGTTGGTGCAATGGCAGCAGGAGGAGGTAGCGGAGCAGAGTCAGGAGGACGAAGGCGGAGGCGGCGATTTGGGGATTTCGGCGAATCTGGAGAGGTAACGGCTACAGTGGAAGCCAGTCGTGGCTTATAAGGCATCCCACACGTCGCGTCGCGGCCTCATTACTCCGACGGACGTGGGGATCGAGGGGGCGTGCCGATTCTGCGCGTTTCGCCCGTTGGATTCCAAGATAAGCACGGAGTCCGTATGAATCGCAACGTTCGCCGCGATTCAGTCAACAGGACCCGGGGGCTCGTCTCTACCTCGCCTCGGCGGGTCCCCAACGGAGCAGAGCAAGGAAGACCAGGTGCCCGGGGACCCACTTTGACCTATCTTTAGGCCATAGCCCCGGCAGCTGGAGCAAGAGCCGCCGGGACCATGCCCGGGGGCTACTGTCGCAGCAGTGGAACACGGGGTTCCCCTAGTGCTGCCAAAGTGGGTCCACCCCATGTGGGCCCAAGATGAAGATGGACAAGACCAAGACTCAAGTCAAGCTGGCGGGTTCACCGTCAGGACAAGCAAGGCCTACGTCGACAAAGGGCTCCGGTCCTGGGGGCCTGCCGGGTCCCCGAACCAAGCAAGAAGGCAAGGAAGGACCCGAGAGCCCGAGTTCCCGGCAGGAGGCCAGGCTCCCTCTCGGGTACTTCCCCACATCACTGTGGATAAGCTCTCCACCTCACGCTAGAAGACCTCAGAAGACTTGGGAAGCAAGGCGAAGGCAGCGCGGGCAGGAAGCACAGCCCGTGGTGGTGTCAGCCCCTGTCCACCCCAAGGCGGACGCTCCCACCTAACCCAAGGAGACGCTAGGCTGAGGAGAGGCCACGTCTCCCCCTAAACTAGAAGGAGGGTCCTTCACGCCGAAGGTCCCTCGTGCCCCTCACGTGACCCTGTGGCAACCCCTTAGCCTATAAAAGGAGGACCAAGGCACGGAGGAGGGAAAGGTCGGGACGAAGGCACAAGTCCAACCAGAGCAAGACTAGACTAGGGCTGCGAAGGTAGAGGGGAAGGTGATCTCCTCCGGGTCAGGATCTGTCCTTCTTCTACCTCCAGCCAAAACCCTTCCGGGTACCTGTCCGGAAGGCTCCATTGTAAGCCACACTATGAAGAACCCATCAATCCAGACATGCAGGAGTAGGGCTTTTAGCCTCCGGCGGACTGAACCTGGGTAGCTCCTTGTGTCCCTTTGGTTGCATGCTTTGATCGTGGAGAGGAGAGCTTGATCTAGACTCCGCCCGAGAAGACGATTCTCAGCCTCCTTCGCGCCCCGTGCCGAACCTAAAAGGGGGTATCCTATACTCACTGTGTCCGTGCATCGAGACACGACACATGGATTCTCACCCATTCTCATAAAAAACATTCCACGATACTTACTTTTCTTCTTATTAAAACAATTGTAGAAAAACACTATACTATCTTGTGCCTATATAGTATATACACACCGTCTAACGAAGGAGTGCATAAGCAAAGTTCAATTCTAATAACTCAGTAATTCAAAATCTCTCTCGTGGTAGAAGATCATTTTGCTGTCTTGTGCGTATATTCTCGCATGGAGAGGTGCATAGGAGAACTGAAATTATAATAAGGAGGTTCGTAGAAGTTTAATGATGGTAGAATTAGTCCAATCCGATCTATTCTAATATCAGTGTGAAGAAATTTCACTGCAAGAACGTGTAACTTTGTAAACTTTATTCAGATATATAACAGCAATACAAGGAACTATGATCAGTATAGCAAGCTAGATTGCTAGAACAATACCATCAAAGGGCAAAAGGAGTCGCGACTAGAAACCTTTCCAAGCAATCCAATGTCTGAAACTGGCGATTTCACTATATCCGTGATCCAGTTTAATCACAAATTCTCCTTGATGAAGTCGAGATTGAGTGTGTCGCGCACAATCAGGAACATGCCAACCATAAGTACCAACAATATCCCTGATGACATGATCCTCTGCTCAATTTCACGGGGGATCTTCTGCCCACCGCGGGCTGCCTCAAGAAGGATCAACGCCAATGTCCCACCATCTAAGGCCGGCAACGGTAGCAGGTTGATTGCTGCGAGGTTGAGGTTAATCACTGCCGCAAACTGAAACAGGCCGTCAGCGCTTGACCTGGCCACCTCGGCGCCGACAGCGATTATGGCAATAGGGCCTGACACCTTCTCCGCCGTCTGCGAGAAGTTGAGAAACGTCTGCTTGAGCCCGTCGAGGACCGTCCCGCCCAATGCTGTGAACTCGCGCACGGCGAGGACGGTGGCCTCCGACAAGTTCCTTGGGTGGACGCGCGTGACCCGGTAGTTGGGGGAGAGCTGCACGCCGATGCGTCCGGTGCCATCTGCACTGGTGTCCGGCACGACGGTGAGATCAAGCGACTGCCTGTCCCCGACCCCGGGCCCGGTTCTTGACACGGTAACGAGGACCTTCTTGCTGGGACTGGCTTTGATGAGGTCGACAAGGGCTGGGACGGACGGGTCAGGCGCGGCGCCAGGGACGGCGAGAATGACATCGCCAGGAAGAAGCCCGGCACGGGCGGCGGCGGAGCCGGGGACAACGTCCGGTACTAGGACGCCGGTGAGCAGCGCCTGGACAGGGACGCCGACGGTGAGAGCTTGGGCGTAGACAATGAGGAAGGCGAAGACGAGGTTGGCGATTACGCCCGCGGAGACGACGAGGAGGCGGTCCGGGACGGGGCGGTTGCGGAGGAGGTCCGGGTCGTCAGGCGCGAAGCCGGATTCGGGGTCGTCGTCGGGGAAGCCCACGTAGCCGCCGAGCGGGATTGCCCGGAGCGCGTACTCGACCGGGCCGAGGCGGAAGCGGGCGAGGGCGGGGCCGAAGCCGATGGAGAACTGGGAGACGTGGATGCCCCGGGAGGTCGCGGCGACGAAGTGGCCGGACTCGTGTACGAGCACGATGGACGCAAGAACCGAAGCAGCGGACGCGACAGACTCGACGCTGGCGAGGAGGTCAGATGGAGAAGCCGCGACGGCGACGGAGAAGTGCTTGGCGGGATGACGGTGGCGGCGGAAGAGGGGGACGGGGACGGGGCCGGCGACGTGGGAATGGGAGTGGGAGTGGATCGGGGCCGGGAATGGAGGCTTGAAGATGTGGGTGGTAATCATGGTGTGAGGAGTGGATAATCTGGCATTCTTGGGAGCTTGAGCGGTGTGGCCGGTTTGTTGGGCCTCCGCGGCCAGTACGGCTGTGTGGTGTGGATTGATAGGAGGGTGACGGACTGCGGCCGCGGCATAAACAAGACTACAAGAGTAAGCTGTTCATAACCCTCAAAAAAAAAAAAAAAAGAATAAGCTGTTCACCCTTTGCCACTTGCCAGTTCAAGCCGGTAGATTATTAGTTTCTTTTCCAAATTTTCTTTACACGAGTTCTCTTGTAAAGTTTACTAAAAATAGGGCCTTTGCGTTGCAACATGAAACAATTACTCTCTTACTTCCTTAAACTAGTAATCATGCACGTGCAATGCACGTTTTTTGTATGTTGAAAATACACAAAAAGTTATATACATATATTATATTAAATGAAAATTCGTATATGACAAGCTAATAATGATATGTAGACATTATATTGCAGTGTCGCAAAACCGTGCAATGCTTTCAATCTTTCATCGTTTGCATTATGTTTTGCTCTGCAGGTGTTACCAATTTCAAAGTAACTACAATGCTTTAAGGCATTTGAGAATATTGCCTAGTCAGAGACCAAGCAACGCAAAGAACAAACGATTTACAAGCCCATAGGTGGTGTGTCCATTGTAAACCTCCAAAGCAACATACAAACTTGTCTGGTAACATAATAAAATAATGTAATAATAATAAATCTCCACTACAATCCTCACATGGAATTGATAAATGAAACGTCAAGGTAACTTAAAATGAGATGGCAATTTTAAAGAAAATAGTCTATCCCGAGGCGCTTGACCAAATCTTGTACAACTTGAGGAATGTTGGCTTGACATTCATTGTCCTTATACGTCAGCATGTGTACCAACACCTTGTTTTGTATTTCGTAGGCGTCCTACACATACAGTATATATAAATATCACGAATATCTCACATTTACACTTGAGAAACATGAATATTGAAATACCCACTTTCACAAAAGGTGGTGTAACTTCTTTACCATTCCACGATCGCATATACTTTAGTACCAAAAAACCAGACATGTTGCTGTATAGATGTACACATTGTTATTGTTAGAAGTATGTATGTAAAATAGTGAACGACACATCTATAATAAAATCGGTAAACATTTAACCTGTCATAGTTTTTTATCAATATAGCTGGTCTGATGCGACGCCATAAAAAAACATCGTCATTCCGGCCAGGACGCTATGGTGAAATGTTCTATATGTATATATTTATACTGGTTAACAAAATATGAGTTAGCAATTGCTGCAAGTCCATTTATATTGCAAGTCTAAATACACTAAGGTATATCAATCCTATAAAAGTGCAATCACGTCTTTACTGTCACACGCAATGCTTTATCACTTGATTATTTACTACTTCCATATGCGAACATCCTACATAATAAATATTTGGTCAATAAATAACTCCAATATTTTAAAAAATATCATAATCTTTACACGGTGTAATAATATGATGCATGGAACCCACATGGACAGAGGTAACACAATTATCAAAACAATGAACATCATATTTCAGTGTGATTTCTATACAACAATCAAAGCCACTGAGTTTTGATTTAAACATCAAACATTACTCCTCAATTTACTTATTACTTCGGTTGGTATAGTCATCTCTTCACGGCCACGCGTCTGCCTATACAAAAAGTACCACACCGTTTAAAAATATTCAATAAAAATCCATTTTCTTTTTAAAAAGGAGTTGCTAAACCACCAAGCGCCCCCCCTTAATTTGTCTCACCAAAACGGGTTGTGCAAACTATTGGGCTGAGCCTGCAATCTTCCAATTACAGTACAGGCAGCTACAAATTATTCTTAACTGTTAAGAAGGGAACGAAAGTGAAAGGAACATCAAAATATATGTCGTGTCTCGATGCACGGACATCGGGAGTATAGGATACCCCTTTTAGGTTCGGCACGGGGCACGAAGGAGGCTGAGAATCGTCTTCTCGGGCGGAGTCTAGATCAAGCTCTCCTCTCCACGATCAAAGCATGCAACCAAAGGGACACAAGGAGTTACCCAGGTTCAGGCCGCCCGGAGGCTAAAAGCCCTACTCCTGCATGTCTGGATTGATGGGTTCTTCATAGTGTAGCTTACAATGTAACCTTCCGGATGGGGTACCCGGAAGGGTTTTGGCTGGAGGTAGAAGAAGGACAGATACTGACCCGGAGGAGATCACCTTCCTCTCTACCTTCGCAGCCCTAGTCTAGTCTTGCTCTGGTTGAACTAGTGCCTTGGTTCTACCTTGTGTTCGTCTTCCTTCCGACCTCCCCCTCCTCCGTGCCTTGATCCTTCTTTTATAGGCTAAGGGGTTACCACAGGGTCACGTGAGGGGCGTGAGGGACCTTCGGGGTGAAGGATCCTCCTCATCTAGTTTAGGAGGAGACGTGGCCTCTCCTCAGCCTAGCGTCTCCTTTGGGTTAGGTGGGAGCGTCCGCCTTGGAGTGGACAGGAGCTGACACCACCACGGGCTATGCTTCCCGCCCGCGCTGACTTCGCCTTGCTTACCAAGTCTTCCGCGGTGAGGTGGAGAGCTTATCCACAGGGACGTGGGGAAGTACCCGAGAGGGAGCCTGGCCTCCTGCCGGGAACTCGGGCTCTCGGGTCCTTCCTGGGCTTCTTGCTTGGTTCGGGGACCCGGCAGGCCCCCAGGACCGGAGCCCTTTGTCGACGTAGGCCTTGCGTGTCCTGACGGTGAACCCGCAAGCTTGAATTGAGTCTTGGTCTTATCCATCTTCATCTTGGGCCCATATGGGGTGGACCCACTTTGGCAGTACTAGGGGAACCCGTGTTCCACTGCTGCGACAATATATATGATAATGAAAGCTGAAAAAGAAAGAGCAATGGCTTTTGTTATGTAATAACGCTATCCTAGTCTTTGCTTATTTTAATGATGTTCCTATTGCCACATCGTAAGTAGAATACGGTGCAGATATGGACTAACCCAATAATTATCAGTCGCCTCTCACATAATTGTCAGTTTTTTTCCTTTATAAGCTGAGATCAAGTCAGATGTCTTGGTTACTTATGCAAAAATAGGTGAAAATTAAATTAATGGAAAAGGGAAATCTATGCTCAAGTACCGTGCGGTACATTCAGTGTGAAGATGGCATAACATAGGTGGATGGCTTGGATAAATGACGCACCTACATGGGGGTCAGACCGTCAGATACAAATTTCCCGTTAGAGCTAATTCTTTCCGACAGCAACGAATAAGAAGTCTTGGTTAAATATTTTGATCGCACACATGGTTAAAGTAGAAAACATGAATTTGATCAGATGATTTTAGAGAAGAGTGAGAAAGGTAGCAAAAGATTGCCCTCGTATATAGCTATCCTTTGAACTCCTCAAACTGCATACAAAGAAAAAAAACTTAATTTGTATGTTTAACATCCGGTCTTTGTATGATTGCTAATAAACTAACTTACTAAGTCTGATAATCTTTCACTATATTTTTTAGCAATAGACCGGTTAATATATGATCTATATATGAAGCTGAAGTGTTGAACTCCGTAATAGACAATTAGGAAAATCGTAGTATTTGACAATCCGTACTTTATTCTGTAGCAGATCAGTCGCAAGCAAGGATTTGGCGGTTCCACTTGAGACGATGCAGAATTGCACAGCAAATCGGAATCCCTTCCTCGTCTCAAAACTGATAGAGCTACAAAAAAGTTTAATCTGCCTTAAGCTAATTTCTATACACAATCTTCTTCCGGGAATCAACCACCAACGGACTGACCTATTGCTCTGAAAATGCAGGGAATTTTAAGACTGGAGAGCAAGGGATCGGGAGAAAACAGTTGCAGTGGGCAGTTGTGCGCACCGTCCTCCATGGACCATCGCTCCCGTGCGCTTGATCTGCTGCTGCTCGGGTCGGCCATGGAAAGAGACCACAGCGGCGCGCAGGTCCATCGGGTCAGTGGCAGATCCATTGCCACGGGGAGCCGTGGCAATGTGACCGGTAGTGCTGATGGGGTCGGGAGGAAGGGTTGGGGGTGGACGGAGCTTGGGTCATGGAGGCGGGAGTAGAGTTGTCGTGGGAGGATGGACGCGCGGCCTCCTTGGCGGCAGAGGTGGCACACAGAGATATGGCGGCCGGAGGCCAAGGTGCGCACGGCGGGCGATGGGGGCGATGGGAAGTCAGCCTTGCCGGAAAGATGGGCCTGGCTCCGCGTAGGGCAGGCGGCAGGTGGGGATGGAAGTCGGCCGTGGCCGAGAAGCTCCGCCGCGACGGCGGAATCGCAGGGGCGACACACAGAGGGCGCGGGGCTTCGGGTGGAGCGGGGCGAGGAGGCACTGGACGGTGACGCTCGGTGGGTTTTGCGCTGGAGCAGACAAGGAAGGAAAGAGAAGTGGAAGATGGAAGTGGCGAATGGCGTGGGTGGGCGGCGGTTCGGGAAATGGCAGCGGCATGGTGGGCGGCGGTTCAGGCCGGCAGCGGCGCGTGGGTGTGCTTCGTCTGCGTTAAACATCAGAAGGCTGTGGACCGTACGATGGTTGCGTTGAACGGATGTGATGCTCTGAATCTCCGCCCTCTGCGTCTTTTTATATTAGTCTAGATACATTTAAGATTGTGAAAACATCTTATATTTAGAAACAGAGGGAGCAACTTGGATATAGCTATTGATTTTTCGCCAAAGCATGACGAACCTGCCGTAGTTTTAGTACTCCTTTGATTTATCGGATTTTCATAGGATTCGTGTAAGATTGAGGTCGTATAGCATTTTTTCTACAAACTTGTTTGATTCCGCCAGTAGGTTGGAAGATAGGCCAGGTTAATAAGAAGGCGAATAACTGGGGCCCCATTCCTCACTGCACTTAAAACAGAGCCCCCATGAAAACAAACCATTTTCTACTTATTAATTACACTCGTACTTAAATGCGTTTCATTAGCAAACTGGCCTCCGGCAGGCCTGGCAAATGTAACGAGTCAACATCATTAGCACTACACAGTATCTCCTCTGACAACCGTGTAGGTGAAGCAGTTATTTCGTTTTAGCTCGTTGACACTAGTTGCTATGCTCGCTGCATGCAATTGATTGAGGTAGATCATCAATTATCTTACAGTCTGTTGGCACTTGCTACGTCTCATCATGCGCACTCTGACATGAACTCTGTACCATCGTATAATTAGAATCTAAGTAGTTTATTTATTTATTTTTAATCCGCGTGGGCGGGTATCTAAGTAGTTATTGTAGTGATTTGCGGGACTAGTAATTCTGACCCCGCTAGAACCCGACACGGTAGACGAATCTCCAGCTAATGACCGGACGACACTGGAGGGGGTGGTATAGCCAATGGGCGACCAAAAATCCACTCTATTTTATTATTTCTCCTTTTTACATTGTAATTTATTTTTTTGCCCCACTTACCTTAAGCTCCATAGAATTAATTTTTGCTCCCTTTTACATTAGACTCCGATTATTTGCCCTCTTTTACATTGTAATTATTTTTTCCTCACTTATTATAAGCTCCCTAAAACCCTAAAACTGAAGAGCTCTCCTTGATTGTGGCCCCACCTTTTGGGAAATTTTATTTTTTACACGCCATCTAAATCGGAGGCCTCACCAAACCGACAAAGGTGAGCCAGGAACATAAACCAGTTCACTAAACTCTCAGCACACACCTCTGCGTGCACTCTATAAGTCACCACCTCCCTTTTTCGCCTACCAATTTTTAGGAGAGATCAACGCATTGACCTTGCCAGGCATGTCGTCGATGCCACCACGGCACAAGAGAACACCACCGTCATGCGCGTCTATCAGAACGGGTCCGCCGCTGAGACCCCGCTATGCCACACCGTCGAGACTCGTTGTTATCGATGTGCGTCTCGATGCAGTTCTCCCTCCTGGCGCCGCGTACCACCATCGTCCGATATGAGAGACCTAGATCTAGGGTTTTCCCCGTAACAACGTTGGTGAGAGGATGAGTTTTGCACAAACGATGTCTTTTACAAGGTTTTGCTAATTCCCAGTCAATTATTTTCGGACACGTGTCCACTATTTGTCAATGGTTTTGCTAATTCTCAATTTACTATGATTTTCTTAAAGAGCGTTCTCAAGTAAATACCATGAAGTTTTTTATTTTATTTCACAGCTTGGTAATGGTACATCAAGGCGATTATATTTATTTCTAGAATGACATTAGAATTTCTCATAATAATAGTTGTTTTTCGAATCTTTTGGTATAACAATATTTTTTTTCAATTGTATTAAGAGACATTTTCATGTACAACATAGTTGAATGTGTGTGTGGGTGCAATTTTTTATAACAGTGCCGAATGATGCTCACGTGGCGTCGTGACTTTGTTATCTCAAAAGCTATCAAGACATGTCTTTTTTTTTTAGAAATAGGTCACCCGACCTTTGCATCAAAGTGATGCACACAGCCGTTTTTTATTAATTTAAACGTTCAGAGTGTAAGTAGCCAACTTATTACAATTTATGGATCACACAAAGTAGCAACGAAAATAAGCCAAGTGAAGATCGCAAATCTACACATTTAGCCTTCTAGGATTTAACCAGCCTCCCGGGCATAAGATAGAACGGACAACCGCCAGCATACGGGTACATCCGGTATCCATGAGCGCCCTCTGGTCGACAGGTAGAAGCAGGGACCATGTATGGATCCAGTAGATGGACCTGTTGATAACCTGCAAGTAATGAGCAATATTTGATTTGTTAAACACAATATCATTTCGGCAGTTCCAGATTGACCAAAGCAAAGCAGACACGCCTATACATATTCTATCTTTTGTTTTACAATCAATTCCATTCAGCCAAGAACCAAACATATTCGCAATATTGGGTTACGTGCATGGAAAACAAAAAAATTTGCCAACTACGCAACAGCCAAGATCTACTATGAAGATACAAGTACAGGACATGCTTATTTGATCCAACTGTAAATCGTTACCGACACCGTTGAAGCGGAAGAGATGTCGATGACGACGTTGATGAAGCTTATGGAATAACTCCCTCGGCTAAGCCTAGCCAAGAGAATCGTAGACTCCTCGCATCCCGCCTTGATCCAACAGAGTGAGATAGGGTCAACCGTTTCTCAACGGATCACCCCTCTGAGTTTCACACGCATACATCTGATCTAGTCCAGTAGGGCTTCGCCGTCCACACTTGAAGCACTCACCGCTGGTGTATAGGAAGGTGGAGATCTCAACACATGAGAAGGAGGGAGAGAGAGATTAGAGATCTAGATCTAGATCTAATTGGGAGGATCCCTCTAAATATTTCGAGGTTCCCTTTAATCCAACTAGAAGAGATCTAAACTTGTGTGTCCCAAATAGAGGGGGTGTGGGGGTTTATATAATAGGCCAAGGGGCAGGGAGGCTTGGGGAGGGGGCAAACCCTCCCCCATGGGGCGCCACAGGTAACCCAACTATCAGTGGCGCACCATCCAGTGCGCCACTGATAGTCGATTGTAGTGCGCCACAGGTAACCTCAGGGGGACACCCCATTTCCGTGCCGTGCCCCCACCGTGCGCCACAGGTAACACACTTGGTGCGCCACAGGTAATATGCACCGTGCGCCACAGCTAATGTTTTCAGTGCGCCACAGGTATTTTATGCCGTGCGCCACAGGTAAGTTTTTGGTGTGCCACTGGTATTATTTGCAATTTTTAAAAAATGCACCGCATTTCGTATTTGCATAGGTATGTTGTACAGGTATACAGTACACATGCAGTAAACAGTTTTTGAATAACACAAGTTCATCACATATGATATTAGAATACATACATCACATAGTTTATGAATAACACAAAGTGTTCCTCACAAGTTCATCACATTTGATACTAGATAACATAATTAGCAAATTCGAAGAAACTAAAAACAACAGTAACAAGTTTCTGAATAACGTTTACAAGACACAAATAAAAGTTCAACGGTTGCACTCGGAGGCCATCACTCGGAAGAACAACATGTTGAGACCATCACTGCTTCTTCTTGCTCGCTTTCTTTTTCGGGATCGGCGGGAAAGGCTCGATGCCATTTAAAGTGTTGAATGGCCTGTAGTCACACTGATCTTCTGAGCGTTTTTCAACTACGGCGTTTAGTGGCGGGGAACCGTAGTAGAACAGCCCCTCCTTACGGAGGACATCCTGGGTGATTGTTGTCGCAATCGTATGCTGGATGCGAACGAAATGTTGTCTGTGTTCAGAATCAGTGGCTTCCGACATGTTCTTCAGACACCATGTTTTGAGTTGCCCTGGTAACGGTAGTTGCTGCATATCCCGATGATACTCCTGCATGAGCATTAAGACGTAGTAGGCGTCCAGCTTACTGCTTTCCGGCTGCGTGACGGACATGAAATCCATTTTGTGGCTGAATACCAGCTTGCCGTCTTTCGGTACTTGTCTCTTCATGGCGCACCCATGGAAGGCGTAGCCGGTGAGAGCCTCATTCAAAACACTCTTGATGGGTCCATAGTTTTTCTTCTTATGATGCCTCCCCGAGTCCAAATAAATGGCATCCGACCATTGCGGGAGCGCAATAATGAGGACGCAGTATTTGTTCCTGCACAAAAGGAGACCATCATACTCAAATTAACCTTTGTATGGACGTAAATCCACGAAAAGCATGTAATGGCGGCTGGCGAACGACTTACTCAGGAAAGTATGGCATTAGAATGGATTTCTTGTCCTGATTGTCCATGAAGAATTTATGTATGTACAACGCCGCTTCTCTCGCACCATCACTGTGGTTCAGGCGGCCCTCTTGCAGGTGGTAGCGGTCCATTATCGTTATGACCGGGGTTTCCTCTTTCATAACCTGGTACTGCATATTGAGGGCAAGCAGGCGGACCAAGCATATGGGGAGTCGTTTCGTATGGTACATATGAAATATCTCTTCAAATCTCAGAAAGAACACATCCGCGGGGTACTCATCGGCATAGCCAAGGTTCTTTGGTACCTTTACCGGGTAAAGTGGGTACAATGGATCTGAGGCGTTGAGAAGAAGTTTCTCCACACGATGAATACCTTCATGGAGACTCCTCATATACCCATTTAGGAGTTTGGATAGTCTCGGTGGCAGGATCGGTTTAGCCAACTCATGAAACGAATGCCGTTTGGAGACGCCTACGTTGTCCTTAGCCCGCAACGGTTCCTTGGTCCTCGGCGCTGGTTGGCTGCTGGAGGCAAAGTCACTCTTCACTTTTCTTTTCCGTCCTTTATTACGCCTCTTCTCTGCCGCTGTGGGAGGGATGGTCCTTTTCTCAATCTCCGGCATGACCATCTTGAGGAGTGTCTCCTGGCTGAAAGGCTTGTTGCCTTGTTGATCCTCGATGAAGGGGGCAGCTTCAGGCGTACCTTGAGAATTGAACAGACGCTTAGAGCATTGAGGAGGAGCGTGAAGATCGTGATCATGGTGTAGTCCTCCGTCATCATAATCATGATCCATCAAGTCATTGTGGTCACCATCCTCGCTTTGCCTTGGCTCGACAGGATCAACCACTGGGAGGGATGGAATGACTAGCCCTGGAAACGGAGTCTTGTTGGCTGGTGATAGGATCTGCCAGATGTCTGGCGCCTGCTCTTGATTCGCCGACCCTACCCGTGTTGGCTGTGGCGGGGTGCAGGTGATAGGAGGGTCCAAACGGATCAGTGCCTTTGGCCATGTCATGGGATAACCCAAGCATCCATGGAGGGTTAACTCGGAATCGGCACCTGCGGGTTGACTCGGACGATAAAGTTCATCATAACCCAAGAGCACCCGATGAATATGTACCCGAAACACGTCAGGGGCCATAGGCAGGTTGTGCATCACGCGTTAAGGTAGTGCCATGATGGTTGCCGTTGCCACATCTCGAAGCTCATTCTCCACACACAATAGCAACGTGCATCCCACCTCGTCGGCCTGCAAAAACATGCATGTAAGGCATAAGAGAGGGCGCCAAGGATGAGGTATATACATAATTTGTTGAGACTTGCGACGCTTAATTACCGTGAGGGCTTCGAGCTCGGCTAATGGCGTTGGACCGCGGGCGGGCGTGGAAGAGATGATGGAGGGGCTGCTAAGATGCACGCTGGCTGGCGAAACCCCTTTAGCAACTTCATTGATGGCGGCCGGCGTCGCATCCTCCCTACCACAAGTAGGGTTGGCGGCTGGAACATCCATCGTAGGCGCCTGATTGTTGGAGTTGCTTGCGACAAAGCTGGGCATGTTAAACGGCCCTTGTTGCCCTTCTTGCATCCAAATCTTGACCGACTGCACCAGGCTAGGCATGATGGCACTGAGCGACTGCGCCACTTGTTCTTGGACTAACCCGGGCATGGTTGCCTGCACCTCCTTATCTACAGCCGCCTTTATATCCGTCTGCTCGAACCTCTTCCTCTCCTTTCGCAGCTCCTTGTCCTCAACAGGATAATAGTAAGGGGTGTTTGTGATGCTTACCGGCGCCTACCACACGGCCCTTGTGCGGTTGTTCTGTCGCCGGCCTTTCCTTCACCTGGTTGTACGCCCTGAGAAAAGGAGTGTCCCAATACGGGAGCTTCGACGAACCCTCGGAGGAGGTTTGAGTAGATTGCGCCTTTTCTTCCTCCTGGAGAAGTAATGTGAACCGTTTAGAAACAACGTGAGTGCTATATAATTTAATGGACTTGATTAGAAGCATTTTAAACTGGTAAATTCCTTACCAGAATCTTCTTCTGAAGGTCCAAGACCTTCTTTCCCGTCTTGAGCTCCCCGGTTTCCTTATCATGCTTGTATCGGGCCCTGATCATTCTGTGTGCCAACGGGTCCGTGAACTTATCCAAGGGGTTCTCCTCATCAGGATTACGCTTGGCATCCTCCTTGTCCCATTTGGGCTGCTTTCCGGCATAACCACGGGTTCCAAGAGTGTGGTCACCTATGTTCTTCTCCCGCATTACCTTCCCCCACGCCCGTTTGGCAATCTTTGCTGGGGTGTTCTCGGCCTCCTTGAAAGTAGTCCATTCGTTCGCCGAAATTTGGGGATTGAGGTGGTGAACATCCTCGAAACTGCAATCTTTATCAAGCATCTTCCTCAGCCTATATTTCCAAGAGCCTAAGCCTTTGCTGATCTTGCCGAGGGCAGCTGTGTTTACTATGTTGTTCTTGATATCTAGGTTATTGTATGGGTTTGGGAACTTGTACCGCTCATGGACCCTCTGAACGAGCAGCCTTTCCAGAGGTTGTTTGGCTTTGTACCTTAGATGCCCGTCATTGATCGAGCACAGTTCTCGAGCAATGGCGGCACAGATGTTGCTGAAGCCCCTTGCATGTATGTCAGGCGCCACTGGTAAACCACTGGTGGCGTCCACCTCTGTGATTTCTAGTCGGTCGGTGCCCAGCATGTTGGGGCGCCTATCCTTCTGCTGACGCTTGGCGGCGCTACCTGAGGTACCATCTGTGCCGGCGCCGCCGGTGTCAGTGGTGTTGTTGTCCGTATCCTCATATCCATCATCCTCGCCGGTGTCATCGAGATTTTGCGAGAAATATTGCAGGTAGTGGTTATCCAAGTCTTCTTCGTCGGAACGGGCATGAGCCCCAAAACCACCGGCTTCGTCGTTGTCCGCCATGTCTGCACAAATTAGTAAATAGCACGGTATTAGTAACAAAACAAAACGAAAAAATTCGCCATGACCTTTGCTAAAAAGTCTAACTATGAAGTGCGATAAATTTGCCAATTTCAGCAACTCCATTCATGCATACATCCACAACTCATAAAAATATTTACATCCATCCATGCATCCATCCATTCACAACATACACAACTCATAAAAATTCACAACATAAATGCATCTTCATTTCTGTTAAAAAGTACCAAGTTTGGAGCATTTCTAAAGCATCAAATCTTGATCCTATTTCAAATTTACCTTCATGGATCTCTTGTACTAAGATAGTACTTCATGATAAACCCCAAAAATAATTTTTTGAATACATCTAGAACCTTAATTCAAGTCAGTTTCTAAGCCATGTTTAAACAGTGACCAAATTTGACTTAGCAAAAATTCTGAAATTTTTGGTCTCCTAATTTTTTCATGTACTAAAATTTTCCTAGAAGCACTACTAGCAGAACCTAGCAGCACTAGCAGGATCTAGCAGCAAAATAAAGCAAAATAAAATTGCTTGGGCATTTGAGCAAACACCTTGTGTGCCTCTTTCGGTAGGGGAAGGAGAGGGGAAGCACCTCGGGGAGGGGAGGGAGGAGAGGTCGTCGAGGGCGGTGTGGAGGTCGTCGCCGGAGTCTCGGAGGGAGGGGGCGTCTCGCCGGTGGCTCGGGGCCGAGCGCCACGCGGGGGCGCCGAGAGCAGCCGCGGCGCCGGCGCACGGGGCACGAGCGCGACGCGCGCAGGATGAGCGGGGGCGGACGGCGGTGAGTCGGGGCGGTGGCGCGGGCAGGGTGGGCGGGGGCGGGAGGCAGCGCGAGCGGTTCTCCGGCGGCGAGTTGGGGCAGGCCGGCCGACGCGCGCGCGTTTTATGACTTAGAAAATTTTCGAGATGGGACGAGAGAGGCGGGCGCACCGGCGGGCCCACATGTAAGTGGCCCTTCACTTATCTGTGGCGCACCGCACGGTGCGCCACAGGTAAGTTTTGTGCCACTTACATGTGGGCCTGGCGGTGCGCCATAGGTAAGTTATCTGTGGCGCACCATCTGGTGCGCCACAGGTAGTCTACCGGTGCGCCACAGGTAACCTGGGACAGTTTTCAAAGTTTTCAAAAACAGACCCTGTTTTTCAAAGTTTTCAAAACCAAAAATTATTTAAATTGCACAATTTTGCACATATATTTGACAATATTGTTCAGATACTTGAAAAAACTCAAAAAATTCAAAAATATTCAAAAATTCAAAAAAAATAACAAAATTCGAAAATTGTCCACACAATTAAGATACAATAAGAGGGATACAAATGAGGGATACAATATTGTTCTCATATCAATAAGTGTGCTTCATGAGTTGATCGCGATATATAAGTGTGTAGTTATACAAATGAGGGATACAAAATAATAAGTGCTTCAATCATCAGTGTTTGGCAATCTTCTTTCCTTTTTTGGTCGATGTTGAAAATTTTAGCCCGACATTGTGACTTTTTCTTGTGTACGGAGGACCTGCTGACTTGGGTGGTACCGTGGTCCTGCTTGTTCTTGTGGTGTATGTTTCCTGATTGTTGTCGTCATCTTCAATAGTTGGGTCACCGTACGTATCAAAGTCGTCCTCATTGGCGACTCCATCCATTCCGGCCATGTTCCTTTTGCCTCTCCTCACAACAACACGGCTAGGCCTGGACGGGTCGGTTATGAAGAAGCATTGTGTGCAGCGCTTAGCTAGTACCCATGGCTCATTTTGTGCGGTGACGTTGGCGCCGGATTTGGCTGAGGGTATGGACATGGTGATGAAATATCGGTCTTCGGGAGTGACGTTCTTAGCCCATCTGACACGAAACATCGGCACCTTCTCTCCAGAGTAGTTTAGCTCCCATATCTCCTCGATCCTTCCGTAGTATCTTGTCAGAACGTCACCAGTGTAGGATTTCATCGTCACCCCTGAGTTCTGATAATCAGAGTTTTTGTCCTTCTCCTCTGTCGTGTCTCGTTGCACGGACACCGGGAGTATAGGATACCCCCTTTTAGGTTCGGCACGGGGCGCGAAGGAGGCTGAGAATCGTCTTCTTGGGCGGAGTCTAGATCAAGCTCTCCTCTCCACGATCAAAGCATGCAACCAAAGGGACACAAGGAGCTACCCAGGTTCAGGCCGCCCGGAGGCTAAAAGCCCTACTCCTGCATGTCTGGATTGATGAGTTCTTCATAGTGTGGCTTACAATGGAACCTCCCGGCAGGGTACCCGGAAGGGTTTTGGCCCGAGGTAGAAGAAGGACAGATCCTGACCCGGAGGAGATCACCTTCCTCTCTACCTTCGCAGCCCTAGTCTAGTCTTGCTCTGGTTCTAGCTTGTCTTCGTCCTTGGTTCGACCTCCCCCTCCTCCGTGCCTTGGTCCTCCTTTTATAGGCTAAGGGGTTGCCACAGGGTCACGTGAGGGGCGTGAGGGTCCTTCGGGGTGAAGGACCCTCCTCATCTAGTTTAGGGGGAGACGTGGCCTCTCCTCAGCCTAGCGTCTCCTTGGGTTAGGTGGGAGCGTCCGCCTTGGGGTGGACAGGAGCTGACACCACCACGGGGCGTGCTTCCCACCCGCGCTGCCTTCGCCTTGCTTCCCAAGTCTTCCGTGGTGAGGTGGAGTGCTTATCCACAGGTACGTAGGAGTACCCGGGAGGGAGCCTGGCCTCCTGCCGGGAACTCGGGCTCTCGGGTCCTTCCTGGCCTTCTTGCTTGATTCGGGGACCCGGAAGGTCCCCAGGACCGGAGCCCTTAGTCGATGCAGGCCTTGCGCGTCTTGACGGTGAACCCGCCAGCTTGACTTGAGTCTTGGTCTTGTCCATCTTCACTTGGGCCCACATGGGGTGGACCCACTTTGGCAGTACTAGGGGAACCCCATGTTCCACTGTTGCGACAGTAGCCCCCGGGCATGGTCCCGGTGGCTCTTACTCCAGCTGCCGGGGCCATGGCCTAAAGATAGGTCAAAGTGGGTCCCGGGTACCTGGTCTTCTCAGCTCCGTTGGGGACCCGCCGAGGCGAGGTAGAGACGAGCCCCCGGGTCCTGTTGACTGAATCACGGCGAACGTTGCGATTCACGGACCCCTTGCTTATCCTGGAATCCAACGGGCGAAACGCGCAGAAATCGGCACGCCCCCTCGATCCCCACGTCCGTCGGAGTAATGGGGCCGCGACGTGACGTGTGGGATGCCTTATAAGCCACGACTGGCTTCCACTGTAGCCGTTACCTCTCCAGATTCGCCGAAATCCCCAAATCGCCGCCTCCACCTTCGTCTTCCAGACTCTGCTCCGCCGCCTCCCCTTGTCGCCATTGCACCAATTTCCCTTCTGCTCCAATGGCCGAGTGAAAGTTCTCGGCCGGAGGAAGAGGAGCGCGGAGGCCTCGCCCACCGAGAAGCCGCTGTCCCCAAAAACCAAGAGATCGCGGCGGAGATCGGCGCGCAACGCCGAGCGGGCCGAGATCAAGAAACAGAAGGCCTTGTTTCCCAGCTGCTTCGCCGGTGACGCGGAGATGATGCGGAAAGCGGGGCACTTCGGGGTGATGGAGTCGCTGGCGCCGATGGTGTCCCAGCAAGGAAAGCGTCGGAGGTCTTTCCGCCGTCGGCGACCAGGACACCCAAGCAGATCCCCATCTTCGACAGCTTCATGATGATGGGGCTCGTCCCCCCTTTCTCGGATTTCTTCATGGAGATCTTGCGCGCGTATCAGCTGAAGCTCTTGCATCTGACGCCCGGCGCCATCCTCGACTTGGCGGTCTTGCCTACACCTGCGAGGCGTTCGTCGGGTGATGCCATCCGTGGCGCTGTTCCGCCACTTCTTCTACCCTCGCATTGGGGGCCAAGGCTGGATGGGAGGCAGCGTCACGTTCTGCTTCCGTCCGAACATCAAGTGGGCCTTCCCCCTCATGGAAACCAAATCCAGATGGGAAGAGTGGAGGGATCACTGGTTCTTGGTCGGGGTGCCAGAAGCTGATGCTCAGCTGGAGGAGCCGACGGAGCGTCCCGTGGATCTGGACACTTGGAGAAGTGTCAGTTTGCAGGATGAACAGTTCTCGGCGGTCGTGGCGCGCTTCAAACTTCTTCGCGAGAAAGAAGTTTCCGGAGCCGCCATGTCGCTCATTTCCTCCGCAATCGCCTCGCGCCGCTGCAGAAACGCCCGCACCCGGCCTGGAACTTCCAGGGCCCCGGGGATCCTTCTCGCCTGAGGTGTCCCGACATGGAGGAAAACCTTGTCCGGGATAATGTGAGAGGGACCTTCACTCCAGGGGTCAAGTACCAGCTGCCCAAGGGGTTTCTGCCCCTGTGCGACGACCCGGAGAAGGACAAGATCCTGGCGCAGATGCCGGTCTGCAACGCTTTTGGTATCGTAGGCCGGGCTGATCACGGGCCCAGACCTCCTGTGGTGAAGACCCGCAAGGTCAGGGCACCTTCCAGCCCTGAAGAAGGAGAATGCTGGGAGTCCAACGAGGAGAGCGAGGAGGAATCCGAAGAGGAATTCTCCGGCTCTGACGATGACGATGACGACGGAGGCGACGGGCGCGAGACCGACGCCTCCGACAGAGACGAGGAAGCTGGCGACGACCCTGTTGCAGCGATGACGATGATGAAGATGACGACGAGGAGGGGGCTGCTCCGCCCCCGCAGTCTGCCCTCGGGGTCGATGCTGCCCCAGACCCGAGTGCCCGTAGCCGTTCCCCGCCAGTCGTGGTGATGGGGAACGATGAAGACCATGTGGACGAAGAAGCGAACGCCGCTGGCTTCGTCCGAGCCCCCCGCCGGAGAGCTTCTGCCGGCCGCCTGTCACCCGTGGTGGAGCCACCTGCTGCCTTGGGAGAGACGCCAGCGAGCCCCCAGGCATCTTCTGCTGCGTCGGCAGATGTTCCCCCGTCAATGGGTACCAAGCGCACCCAAGAGTAAGCCTCTTCTTCACTCTTTTCTTGCACTTTGCACTCCTTGCCTTCCCCAAGGAAAATGACCGAGTGTTGGTGCAGGGGTTCTCCTTCCTTGGGTACTGGCAAGAGACGGCGTGATACGGCGGAGGACGACACCGCCACTAGCCTTGGAGCCGGTGGAGGAGGGATGCTTCCCCCTCCCATAGCAGAACTTGAAGGCCGTCGAGGGAGCGGAGTGGGGAGCGTGACGGCGACCTCCCTAGCTCACCCGGGGAAAGCGCTCGACGCCCTGACGCCCGAGCAAGCAGGTAACCCAGAGCTCGCGGGTAACTTCGTTTTCTTGACGCACCAATGCTTTTCCTGACATCCTTTTGTTCCCAGATGCCTCAGTGGCCAACGTCTTTTCTCCCGGGGCCTTCATGGGGGACCAGCCAGGAGAAACCACCTTCCCTCTCGCCTTCAGAGGGTCAAGAGGTGTCCAAGGGCGCCCCGAGTTCGCGGGCAATGGGAACGCAGACCGCGAACCCTGCTCCGGGTCCAGGCCTCGACTTGATAGAGAGCTCCTTGATGACTGGGACGGTGTTAACGACTTTCGCCTCTTTTTCCACTGATTCTGGTGCCAGCAAGGAGATGGCGGCGCTGATGAAGATCAAGGAGAGCCTGGCCGCCAACCGCAAGAAAAGTGTGCCTGCCCCGGGAGGTCCCCCGGCAGCTACTCCAGGGTTCACCATCAGTGGTGACGACGCGATGGATGCCATCATCCGCGGGATAGCTCAGCTGGGCAAAGACTTGTGCGACCGTGAGGCCGCCGTTGTGGGGACCATCGAGAGTGTCGAGGAACTGATCCAGAGGGGATGGACAAGCTGAATCGCTTGGCAACCCAGATCACCACCTTGCTCCCGGCTCTTGAGAAGAAAGACGCAGACCGGAAGGCCGAAAGTGAGCGCCAAGGCAAAGTCCTCTTGGCGAAAGAGCGACAGCTAGCCTCCCGGGAGGCAGAACTGGCTGAGAAGGAGAAAGCCTTGGAGCTCCAGAAACTCCAGCAGGAGCAGCAGACTGAGAAACGCCTAAGGGAGGCAGAGGACCGCCACCGTGAAGAGCTCGAGGCCAAGGACAAGGACATCCAACTCTGGAAGTCCAAAGAGCAGGAGGCCGCCCAGACCATTGAAGATGTCAAGAATGCCTCCATCAGGAGCAGGAGTCCGTCCGAGCTTTGCAGCAGCAGGCCAAGAATGACGGCCAGAAGATGTCCGAGCTGAAAGAATCCTTGGAGGCGCAAGGTAATGAGCTTGCAGCACTGAAGGAAGGCCATCAGAAGCTGATCCAGGCCAACTCCCAGGCATCTTCTGAGCTGTCCGAGCTTCGCCGCCTTAACCAGGAAGGTTTCGCCGAGGTTGAAGCCGCCTGCGACTTGGCGACGACGCGAGTGAAGCGGCTGAGTCTGCCCACTGCAGCCCCGGTGTTGGAGCCAAAGCGCCAGAGTCTGCCCCTCGTCGCGAGATTCATCAGAGAAGTAGTCGCTGATCTCCGGTCTTTCAAGAACAAGATGGTCACCCGTCTTGTGAGCGACAAGTATGAGACGAGCAAGGCGACGGCGGCCTTGGTGATGGCGTCCTTCAGAGAGGCCAATCCGGGCGTGGCCTTGTGTGGGGACCCCGGACTAGCTGTCTGAAATACCCGATTATGCTTAACACAACGATCCCGTGATCAGTCTGTCGTTGCACATAATCCGAATTGGATACCAAGGTTTACATCCATTACAATACCGAATTAAAAGTCTTACATAAACGGTCATTTAGACCAAGTCTTACATAGGTGCCTTCATGGGCCAAACCAAAATATCAGCGGAAGCTACGGCGTAGTAGACATCATATTCTAACGATGACGACCCGACAGGCAGCTGACTTGTGGAGATCCTTAGTTTGCGTAGAAGTCGCCATACTCCTACTCGGCGTAGTGCTCCTCCTCGTAGTCTGGCTAGGACAATAGCCAGGGACGAAACCAATATGAGTACATTTGAATGTACTCGCAAACTACCCCAACATGAGTATGCACTAGTTTTTATCTTATTTTCATACTTTTATTTATTTAAAACATCTCTATATCTTTATTGAAAAAGGTAAGAAGAGTTTTATAACTATCTTTAAAAGAAGTCACCATCTCATTTGTTTCTCCAAAAACCCCTCCTTTTCCTGACCATGGCTCACCATGGTCCATTTATTTCAACAACTCATACCACTCCATTTAGTATAGCTGTGTAACACCATCACCATTTCAGTTTCTTTTAAACTTAAAAGCTTTTCCAAAAACTTGCACATGATCTTAGGACAGCCTCCCAATTGTCCATAACCGAGGACTCGGCTATTCGAATAGTTTTGACCCTCTGCAGAGGTAGCACGCTTTTAACCCACATCCATCCGGTAACTCATCGTGTCAGCCACGTCCCGCCATACAAGGTGTATGCGAAGTTGAGCCACCGACCCTAGCCTCTCCTTTGCTCATGCTAGTATAGGACCCTGCCCCTATGATACTTTCCATCCACACTTAACCCAGCCCGTCAGAATCTACGTGGGAGGACTCATAGGTTTTTCCCGGCGACCACATGGTGAAGTCTTCAATCCTCCTCCTTATCTTTCATAGAGTTTGAGCGAGGACCCAGGTCAGGGGTGGATCACAAACCATCCCCTCATGCATAACGGAGTTATCTCCGTCGATGAGGTATCCCATACTAATAAGAGCAAATTATATGACTAAGCCCTTTCCCATATGTGGGTAAATGTGGTCGCACAAAGTAAGATTGGTTGTCATAGTACTAGGACACTGTGCATTTTTCATAAACATTCCCATTTTCCATTTCTCCACTTCAACACCGACATCTCGGCATTCCATAACCACACAAGTATTTTCAAAGGAGTTTTGAATAAGCAACATTGTTTCCCATCCTATAGTTTTATATAAACTACCTTATATTTCTACATAGGGTGGCAAAATAATATCCATATACTTTTTTAAAAAGGTTTTGTAAACCAATGCCTTAAGAGTAAATCATTTGATCAAAGTAGATGCATATGTATTTAGGTGCAAGCTCAGGGAGTAGCTTGCCTTGCTCGGCAAAGTGAACTTGGTCTTGATCTTCAGATTCAACAAACTCTCCTTCCTCGATAAATCCGACAGCGTTCTCGTCTAATTAATAAACAAACAAATACAACCAATCACTAAACTACTCAAGCAATCATCTCAACATAACAACCATAAACATCACAAATAGCTACTGCACACATCAAACAATACAATTTGGTTTCAAATTAATTGAACTAAACAATATTTATTTATGTCCAAAATTATGGCAGAAACTTGTGGAACATGTTTAATTGCACAACTTGAGTTCTGTTGGTCACAAAAATACAAACTAAATTTCTTTAGAAATCTACTGATGTGTAAAAGACAACCCAATTTGATTTGGATTAATTGGAGTTACCAAACTCCCTACACAATTGTTTGAATCCAGTAACTTAATAATCAAGTTTTAGCTACCAATTAAGTTCTGTTGATCCTAAAATTATATCCTTTTAGGGGAAACTAAACATGACTAAATGTGACCTAACAAAATTGGTCCTAATTCATTTGGGTTAACCATTAAACATATTTAAATGTTTGAGTGCAGAAGGGTGTTTAAATTTCAACTTAATATTAAACAAATACTACTGCACAAATAATTCTACCAAAATTAGGGAAGCTAACACATGGCAGTACTAAGCTAGAAAAATTGGTTTGGAATTATTTGGACTAACAGAGTATCAGAAACAAACAAGTTTAGAATTTAAACCTTCTGTAGTACTTTTAATAATAATTTTTAACTATTTATTTAAATGGAATGAATCCAATTGGGTTGGTTAAACATTTTCATAAGCTTTCCAGAACAATTGGATTTGATTTATTTGGATTCCTAAATCTCTAGATATTAAATTTTAAAGTTGGATCCAGTACTGATTTCATATTTCAATTTAAACAGAGAAAACCTAGTTATGGATAATGTTTAAATTTCTGACAAGTGGGGCCTACATGGCAGCGGCACAGCGCGCGCGCGGAAATGATTTAAAACCTGACGAGCGGGGCCCGCCCGTCAGTCTCTCTCTCTCTTTCTCTTCTAACCGAAGCGGTACGCGTCCGTTGGATCGCGATCCAACGGCTCACGTGCAACGCAACGACGGCGACCATATTCCAGCGGCGCTGCCGCGCCGGCGACAGTGGGAGAGCTCGATTAGCTCACCTCGAGGCTCGGGAGGTCGCGGCGAGGGTGCAGGAGGGTTGCGGGGGCCTGGGGAGAGCTCCTGGCCGAGTTGCGCTTCCTGGGAAGGGGTGTAGCGTCCACGGCGAGCAGCTACACTTCCGAGGCCACGGTACGTCGACGGCGAGCTTCTCTGGGGTTCCTGGGCACGGGACAGAGGGGCAAGAGAGTGCGGAGAGATGCGCGAATTTGGGCCGGCTTCGCCGCGGTTGCCACGGCGGAGCTGGGGTGGATTCGAGGTGAGGGAGAGCTCGAGTGCTCTCTTCTGCGGCGCAGAGGCTGCAGAGGACGGGGGCGAGGGAGAGCGCGGCCAGGGGGGCCTGGGCGGCCAGGGAACGGCGGGGAAACGGCATGGCGACACGGCGACGCGTCGGGGCGAGGGAGAGAGGTAGGGGATGACGCTTTTGCATAAAGCCCCTGCCTCCTCTCTGCTTCTAAATTTCCTTCTGTTTCTGTTTATTTCTGTTTCAGTCCAGCAGCAACTTCTAGAATTTATTTGAGGCACTTAAACAATTTAGAAAAATTTGCAAATATTTGTGGGGCTTTCCCATAATATGTAGAAGCTCCACAAAATTTGGCTTTGCAAACTAAAATGTTTTGAATCATTTTCTTTCATAGGGTTTCAATTATGGCATTTTGTTTTATTTCAATTGTTTTTACTTCTGAATTTTAAAATAGGTGTAAAATATTATTTGGAAGAGATAAATGATAAGAATGTAAATGAGAGGTTTCATATACCATTCCTCTGAATTTTGTTTGGAACAATTTTGAGTTTCTTATTTGTCACTTTTATTTTTCTTGTTTCACTTTTGCTTTTGTATTTCATTTTATTAATTCAAGCAAACAAGCAACACAAGCAACAAGAAATAATTACCACAAGCAACAACTTGCAAACAACACAATAAAAATCAACAAAAGTTTTTGTTGGCTCTCATTTTTGGAATAATAATACTGATAATATTTTTGGGATGTTACACCTTGCCGGACTTCTTGGCCTCGTCTCCTTCTGAGGCATCTCTCCAGGCGGTGTCAGCTCCCGCGACCGCACTCGCCATGAAGAAGTTCCCGCCACTTTAGTTGTCCGGCACCATGTTTGGGCATTTCGTGCCCCCGAATAAACTTTGCGTCAGATCTCGTGTATCAGCATATTAAAACTTGCTTGTAATAGGCTAGAACTTGCTATGCTACTCTAGTTCTCGGGTTGCTTTTATTTGTCTTTAGCATGTTTTTACTTTTCTCCACGTCCTTGAGGAACTTCCTGGGATGTAAGCTTACCCGCGGGGCCCTGACAGGTCAGGCATGCGCTCGCGAGCCCTACCGATACCCAAAAGCCGCTCACTCTGTTGGCACGCACGTCCCCGGGGTGTATCAGGTCTGCGCACCGCTTTTTACCCCCGGGAGAGTCGATACCCCATGAGTGCTCGCACGACGGTCGAGCCTTGCCTTTTTAGTTCCGCACATGTTCTGTTACCCGAGAAGTAGATAGCACGGACTGCAGAAACAGGTTTGAGGGCAACTTATCTTTTATTCATCATGGACGTCTCTGAACGACAACTGGACACTTCAGGGTACATCTTGTGGCAACATGGCTCTTCCGAGTACACAACACGGATTGCTTCAACGATTCTTGCACGGAGGAAGGTTAGCAGCTTCTTTCATCCTGGCGCATCGGTTGGCCATGTCCCACAAGCTCTCCAGGGTATCCACAACATGGATACTCATCTTTTCACGCATCTTGAGGTTGCGGACGTTGAAGTGGAACGCGGCGATGACGGAAGCCTCACAGAGGTACTTCGGGATAATGCGGTCGACGACGCCCCGGAACCTCCAGATGTAGTGTCGCAATGTTTCCTCAGCTTCTTGCTCCAGGTGATAGAGGTCGGAGACGGTTGCAGGGTACGGCGTGCAGCAGGTCATGAGGTGCTGGCTGGCCTGGCCTTCCATGTCCTCCCGCGAACGACGCCTGGGGTTGGAGCTCTGACCAGCACTTTCTTCAGGAAGTTCCATGGGCCGCTTGCCATGGGGGTCCTCAGGCTGTTTCTCCGCCGGAGGTAGTGGCTCGGGGACGGCAGCGCCGTGGTCGATGGTCGGGGCAGGACTCGTTGGAGCGTGGCATTGGAGAGCGTAGTCCAGCAGGTTTTCCAAGCTGTTGATCCATGTCTTCGCATGGGGATCACTCTTGCACTGATCTGGGGGAAAGGAGAGAAGCGCCCGGGCCACGCCCAGAGCTTCCTCTAGCCCCCAGCCTTTCCGCGATGCCTGGCACGCTTGCTCTCCAAAGACCTCCCGAGCTCCCGACATGACTTTTGCTTGTGACTGAGGCAGCTGCTTGCCTTGTCCCGAGGAGACGGCTGTTCCTGGAGCGGATCCGACCGCGGGCAGGGTGCTCGAGGCAGATCTTGGCGATCTTGCCGTAGACCGCGAACCAGAAGGAGAACTTGACGACGAGCTTGTTTCCGAAGAAGAGGAGCCTGATGTAGATTCCGACGTTGTCGACGAAGAGCTTGCCGTCGCGGCTGATGTAGGCGAATCCAGTGCTTGCGTCCCCTACCTGGCGCGCCAGATGTCGTGTCTCGTTGCACGGACACCGGGAGTATAGGATACCCCCTTTTAGGTTCGGCACGGGGCGCGAAGGAGGCTGAGAATCGTCTTCTTGGGCGGAGTCTAGATCAAGCTCTCCTCTCCACGATCAAAGCATGCAACCAAAGGGACACAAGGAGCTACCCAGGTTCAGGCCGCCCGGAGGCTAAAAGCCCTACTCCTGCATGTCTGGATTGATGAGTTCTTCATAGTGTGGCTTACAATGGAATCTCCCGGGCAGGGTACCCGGATGGGTTTTGGCTGGAGGTAGAAGAAGGACAGATCCTGACCCGGAGGAGATCACCTTCCTCTCTACCTTCGCAGCCCTAGACTAGTCTTGCTCTGGTTCTAGCTTGTCTTCGTCCTTGGTTCGACCTCCCCTCCTCCATGCCTTGGTCCTACTTTTATAGGCTAAGGGGTTGCCACAGGGTCACGTGAGGGGCGTGAGGGTCCTTCGGGGTGAAGGACCCTCCTCATCTAGTTTAGGGGGAGACGTGGCCTCTCCTCAGCCTAGCGTCTCCCTTGGGTTAGGTGGGAGCGTCCGCCTTGGGGGTGGACAGGAGCTGACACCACCACGGGGCGTGCTTCCCACCCGCGCTGCCTTCGCCTTGCTTCCCAAGTCTTCCGTGGTGAGGTGGAGTGCTTATCCACAGGTACGTAGGAGGTACCGGGAGGGAGCCTGGCCTCCTGCCGGGAACTCGGGCTCTCGGGTCCTTCCTGGCCTTCTTGCTTGATTCGGGGACCCGGAAGGTCCCAGGACCGGAGCCCTTAGTCGATGCAGGCCTTGCGCGTCTTGACGGTGAACCCGCCAGCTTGACTTGAGTCGTGGTCTTGTCCATCTTCAACTTGGGCCCACATGGGGTGGACCCACTTTGGCAGTACTAGGGGAACCCC
This sequence comes from Poa pratensis, assembly GCA_947311845.1. Taxonomy (NCBI): domain Eukaryota; kingdom Viridiplantae; phylum Streptophyta; class Magnoliopsida; order Poales; family Poaceae; genus Poa; species Poa pratensis. The sequence goes on from CAMZMU010000020.1 coordinate 40,283,267, forward strand.
ATGTTCCACTGTTGCGACATCCTCCGTGTAGAATGTGGACCCGTTGATATCATACGCTTGAAACGTCACGAGGTTGGTCATGTGTCCATGTGCCAATGCGAATAAGAGGATGTCATCCTCCGAGATCATTGGTGGCGGATTAGCCTTAAGCCGTTCTTTGATTATTTCTCCCTCCGTTCTCGTCTTGCCTCTATCACTGTACTTCTTCCTAATTTAGTTTTGGTGCTCTGTCAAATAATCGTCAACCATATCAATGTGTTGTAGTGCTACTAAGTTGTCCCTGTCAAAGTCGGCGCGTCGACCTTCAAAGTCCACATGCAAAATCCCTCCGGCCATTTCTGTGACCTGATCCAAGTAGATTGCCGAGGTGCTTGTTTACGGGCAAACCAACAGGGTTCTCGAGTTCTAGAAAATTCGTGCAGAAAGAGATGCACTCTTAAGTGAGAAAGCCTTGGATGATGTTTCCATCCAGACGGGCCCTGTTACGAACAAATCCTTTGATGACCCCATTCAACCGTTCGAACGGCATCATATTGTGCAGGAACAGCGGCCCGAGATGGATTATATCATCCACGATATGGACCAATAGATGCACACATATGTCAAAGAATGCGGGCGAGAAGTACATCTCAAGCTCGCATAGTATCACAACGATCTCTTCCTGCAGCCTATCGAGCTGCTTCCGGGTGATCGACTTTCGAGAGATGACGTCGAAAAAGTTGCAGAATCCAAAAACTGATTCACAGACGTGCTTGTCCATTATCCCTCTGATTGCAACCGGAAAGATCTGCGTCATCATCACGTAACAGTCATGAGACTTCATCCCGCTGAAGCATTTTTCTTCGGGTCTAGGTATCTGCTTATCAACCTCGTGTAACCGATAGGCACTTTGACTCTGAGAAGGCACTTGAAGAGTTGATCGATCTCATCCTCATGCAGAGTGCAGCTGGAGGGGGGCAATAGTAGTCATTATTCCTCTTAACCCTTTTGTCCCTGTGACCGTCCGTTTCCTCATCCGACTGATCTTCCCCGGTCTTTCGTCCGGTAAATCAAGAGGGCACACGACTTTCTTGGCCTCGTCTAGACTCTTAGGACACATGTTCTTCTCCGAAAGGACATTCTTCCAGTATAGCAGATTAGCCTCGGTGCTAGCGTCGGTCCAATGGTGTTTTACCTTCATCTGCAGACCATCGAGAGATACTTTCAAACGGGAGTGCTCAGGCCTGCAACCTGGATACAACAGAGTATTCGAATCTATCTCAAGTTGCCCCAACTTAGATTTCTCTCTAGCAGCAGCTCTATTGTTACTCGTTGGCCTTACAAGCAGTTCTTGCAAATGAGAGTCCTGCAAGAACGTAGTTAGCGGCGTCTGCGTCTCCGCATCAACAACGTCCAGTTCTCCACCGTCATGGGCGGTAGGCTCTTCGTCTTCTTCCCCCTCGTTGTTATTCTCAACAATCATCATGTCATGATGCCCTTCGTCGTCATGTACTGCCATCGGCGCCGCATGGACCTCCACATCATCTTCATCATTCATCCAAGGGGCGCCATCCATGAAACCACGCATGAGCAGGTGATCCCGCACTACACCGGAATAGGGGTGGTGCAAGGTCATTAGCTTGCATTTTCGACACGGACATCTTATCTCATGCTCCTCATTTGTGTACATGTCCTCCGTCGCGTGTCTCAGATATCTGTCCACTTTCCTTTCGCTCATGATGGCCATTATCACCTGCACGTACGACGGTACACATATAAGCAAATAATTAGGTAGAATTACCATCTCAGTAGTTGTTGTCACGCAAAATTTCGGCATGACCTCCCTACAAATGGGACCGAGAAGTTTACCAAAGTTTTGCCGAAACAGAAACGAATCAACGTTTTGACAACATTTGGCAACTCATTTTCATGTCACATCATTTTCGGACGGAGAGAATGCATCTCACATCCACCCAAATCTCACATTTTCATATATTTAGTGATCACGCATTCTCGCCCAAATCTCACAATTTCATTTATTTACATCATCCAATCCATATAGTCAGCTTACACATGAGAAGAGATGACTGCTCGACGAGCTAGAGCTTGTTGGAGAAGGGAGAGAAAAAGTAGATCTATAGATCTAGGTGTGGGAGAGATTTTAGAAGCTAGATCTATGCCATGGATGTAGGAGATGTGTGTGAGGGAGATTTAGCAACTAAAAGTGGTTAGATTGACCAAATTTGGTGCAAAATGGGGGAAATGAGGGAGGAAGCAAGAGATTTCGAGCTAAGAAGAAAGGGGGAAGTGAGGTTGCAATAATGTAGGTGGAGGTAGGTGGGGAGACTTTAAGTTGTCTGCCCAGGTTACCTGTGGCGCACAAGCTCACCGTGTGCCACAGGTAAAAACTTTACCAGTGGCGTACCGTGTAGTGGTGAGCCACTGGTATTCTCTGTCCACTTGCAAAATATCTGCCCAGAAATACCTGTGGCGCACCACAACACGGTGCGCCACTGCTATTCTCTCTCCTGTTTTAACCTGTGGCGCACCACAAAACGGTGCGCCACAGGTAATCTCTCTCCTCATTTTTGACTAGTGGCGCACCTTCTTAACTGTGCGCCACTGATATTCTCTCTCATCCCCCGAAAATTTTCAAGTTTTGGTGAAACTTAACAGTGGCGCACGAAATTTCCGGTGCGCCACTGGTAAAAATTTACCAGTGGCGCACCAAAATTTCCTGCGCCACTGGTATGTTCTGGCAAATCTCCAAAACGAGGAGAGAGAATAGCAGTGGCCCACAGGCAAGCTAGTGTGCCACTGATATCATTTCACCTATAATCTTTTTCCTACTAGTGTCCCAACTATAAACTTACCCCGTGAGAAAAACTCATTTTTTGCCCGCATCAATCCTTTCCAAAACGGTGAATCTGATGGCTGGGCCTCCACTTGAGCTAACGTTTTCCGCATCATTCATTTTTGCCCGCATCAAGACACGTCTCTCTATATTCAGTTATTTTATTTACCTCTAATATTTTGTCTGAAATAAATTTGGGTTGTGACAAAAAAGTACATTGCTAGACGCTAAACATGATAAAGTAAAACAAATAAGTTTATAGATAATGAAGTTATTCTCATGCATTGAATTCTAAAGACATGTTATAGACACAACATCAATTGGGCACGGCAACGCGCGCCTCACCCTTCTACTAGGAACTAATCTAATAAGAACCTTGTAGTGTAAATTTCATTAAAAAGCATTAGATCAGACCTCACGGCAACTTGATGCATTACAATCAAATAGAATTTCTCTTCTCATAAGATTCAGACAGACATGACATTTCAATCCTATAAATTTTCTATTCCGATATATTTTATATCCTATAAATTAAAAGAGGCCTCAAAATGTTTTCACCTCCTTGGCGGTTTGACAAGGCGCCATTGCCCTTATCATTTCACCCTCTAGCCACCAGCTCCCCTTTGACGTGAGAGAATGCTTGATTGGCTGAGGGCATTTCTTGTCACTCTAGGGCATGGTCTAGTAGGGACAAAATTTTCGTTACTATATGAACTTTAGGCCATTTATTGCAGTTCCTTTCGTTGCCCACAATATGTCGTCATGCATGAGCACACTAAGCTGAGTTGATGCAAGGTGCTCATTTCGTTGCCCATGGATGCAAGGTGCTCATTTCGTTGCCCAGGGATGCAAGGTGCTATACTTGATTGCACATTTTTAGCTCGGCGTGGATACATTGTACCCACATTTGGTGAGCATACTCTTTCAGCTCGGTGTGGTTACACCGTACCCCGCAACCTGAAACAAATAGATGGAGTTTCGTCAAAGCATGACGAACATGCGATAGTTGCAAAATATTTTCACCTCCTTTGATCCTTGACAAGGCGCCATTGCCCTATCATTCCACACAGTGGCGGACCCAGCAATTTGTCGAAGCCTGGGCACGCCGCAAGCCAAAAAAAAAATCTCAAACAAATATAAGAATGACATGGAACAAATAAATTTTCACGGCAATTCTAAATGTAGAAACACGGATCAGTACATTACAAGTTCACAACAGATTGACATGTTCACAAGTTCATAGTACATTTGAATGTTCACAAGTTCACATACATTCAAATATTCATACTCTAATATTAGATATGATAGCTTAGCAAGAACTCCCAAAATACATACAACTTCCACCGACCAAAGTTAAATGTCCCAATACACCCACAAAGAGACTCTACAAGATAAAAAGAAAGGAGGATTAGAAGATCATATAACCGTGGCTCTAAAACATATTTAGCATGAGGCAAGGAAAATTACCAAGATAGTACCAATGATGTGCTAATTAGCCCTAGGCTTACGAGGTAATTGTTTCCTCCTCTTCCTCATGTCTTGAAACCGTTGAGCAATAACACCACTATCAACTTGGCTAAATAGCTCCCGCTCGGTGTAACATATCATCAAGTCATTGAACCATTCATTCTTGAGTTTGTTACATAATTTGGACTTGATGATTTTCGTTGCCGAAAAAGCCCTCTCAACCGATGCCGTTGAGACCGGTAATATCAAAGCCAACTCAATAAGCTTATAAACCAACGGGAAGACCAAATGTTTCTCGGTTTCAACCATCTTTGTAGCCAAACTTTCAAGATTTGTGCAAGTGGAAAAAGAGGAATGCACTCTCACATGATGAATATAAGTCTCAAGTTGGCCTCTTATGATTGCACGGTCACCATTAGAGAAATCCGCATGATATATTGAAGATAATCGAGCAACCTTGTCCACATCAAACTTTGAGAAAGAGTTCTTTGGACTAAGGCATGAGAAGCTCTCCAATGCCTCTATTGATGCTTCACAAAAGCGATGATGCATCTCAACATATATCTTGTCAATGGCAACATAGAATATCTCAACTTTATAGAAGTGAAGATTAGTGTATGTCATCCCATCAAGCCTCGAACGACCCCGCACCGGTATTTGGTGATCCATATGTGGCACCGGAATACCCTTCTCCATGCAAAATTGTTGGACCTCCTCAAACAAGCCCTCCCAACCACCCTTTCTTATAGAGGCCAACCGAGCTTTCACATCACTAACTAGTTCCATGGCATGCACAATATTAAGATCTTTGCTTTGCAAAACATGTGAAAGCTCATCCGTGATGGCAAGCAACTTAATCATGAGCTTTAAAATAAAAGCAAATTTGAAGTTCTCCATTTTCTCTATTAAACCCGCCGCTTGGGTCAATCCACGAGACTCATCATTGACCAACTTGAGAACTTCCAATGCTCCCAACCACATTTCATGCAAACGAAGCAAAGTTTTATAATGTGAACCCCATCTAGTATCCCCAGGCCTAGTGAGACTTGTTTCTTGATTCAAGCCACTTCCACTAGATATCTCACCCCTTTCAAGCATATCCACCAAATTTTTATGATGTTCTTCCGTAAGCACATCTCTTCTTTTGCAAGATGCACTTGTTGTGTTCACAATCAAGGACACATACTCAAAGAAATCATAAATGGATGAGCAAGAACTAGCAACGGAGACAACTACCAATTGCAAACGATGAGCAAAGCAATGCACATAGAAGGCATAAGGGTTTTCATCTAAGATCTTTTTTGCAAGCCATTGAATTTACCTCTCATATTGGAAGCCCCCATCATATCCTTGCCCTCGTAGCCTATGAATAGATAGATTGTGATGATCTAGAGCCTTCATTAGTGCCTTCTTTAGTGTCTCCGATGTAGTCTCATGGACATGATATAGAGAAAGAAAGCGTTCCACAACCTTCCCTTCGTTGTTCACATACCTAATAACAAAACAATTGCAATAAGGGTACATGAAAGCAAAGTATGGAACAATAGGAAATATTTATAACAAGACACCACCACGAACCTCAACATTACCGCCATTTGCTCTTTCACGGATATATCACGTGATTCATCAATAAGAACGGAGAATTTCTTACCACCAATTTCTTCCATAATCATCTTGGTGACTTCTTGAGCACAACACTTGGTAAGATCCTTTTGAACTTTGGGAGAGATCATCTTGGAGTTTCCACCACGCTCATAAGCATGCTTCACTTTTCCATCCTTTTCTTTGAACCAATCAACCATCTCACGGAAGTTGCCCTTGTTTAATGAACCAAGGGATTCATTATGGCCACGAAATGCCAATCCTTGACCAATGAGAAATCTTGCACAATGCAAAGAAGAATGCAATCGGATCTTATATAGTTCTTCGGATTCCTTAGATGCACGAGCGAGGTTAGTAGACACACTTTGTCTTTGATTGCGAAAATCATCACAATGCAACCTTGCCTTATTATGGTCACTATTTACTCCACCAATATGCTCGGGCAAAGCTTTGTAACCATGCTTCCAATCACTAAATCCGGTTTTGGTGAAGACTTCACTACCAAAATGGTGTGAACTTACAAGTGGCTTGAAAAGAAAGCAATAGAAACAATAAGCCTTATCATGAGACTCACTATATTCTATCCAATCATATTTATCATACCACGCTTTTGAAAAGCCCCTAGATCCACTTCCATTCTTAGGAAAGTTCACAATTGGTTTGGTTGAACCCTTCAAAAGGTATGCTCTCTTCACTTGGTCTTGCACATCCGGATGATATTCATTGATTTGTTTTCTAAGACCGGGATCACACAATATTTCATCCGGATTGAACACATGAACCGGCTCTTCCTCCTCATTTGCAACATTTGGTTGCGGTGGTGGTTGTGGTAAGCTTCTTCTATCAACCAAAAACCTCCCAATTCCTGAAATTTAAACACATTTGTTAGTTATTAATTAATACTTCAAGGTTAAAACAAGAGCAGCTAAGTGAAAGTCATCGTATTCCCAATTGCCGACAAGAACTAGTTAATAATGTATGTCAAATTCATGGCCAATGTCCTAAATTTTAGTTTCGAAATTCATAACCGAAATACACCTAAAATGAATAATCTCAGTTGAGGAAGACATACCTGTCTGTCTTCTGCCTGATGAAGTTGTGCTTGATGAGTCTCTCTGGCGCTTTTGGCCGCCAGATGCAACTGGGCATGGCCGCCCCTGCTGCTGCTCGGCACGGCCGCCGCCGCTGTCCCTGAACGGATCTGCAGAGGCCGCTCCAGCCCCCGTGCGTCCCGAGTCTCCGTCCTCCATGGTCTTCCTCTTCCGCCGCCAAGTTGGGGAAATCCCGGCGCCGCCGGCCGGACGGGCAAGGGTTCGCCCTGGAGTCAAGCGAGCTGGTCAGCTGGGGAACGGGAGTACAGGACGATTCGTTTCCGTCTTCGATCTGGCAAACGAGTCAACAAACGAGCACAGCCCAAGAACGATTGGTTTCAGGCCTTCTTTTCCATCACGAGCACAGCCCAAGAACGAACTGCCAAGCCCATAAATATCAAAGCCCAACAAATGAGCAGTTTTGCCCATCATAACATGTGATTTAATCACTAGAAACGCTAATTACTACGAGGCGAGCACGGCTGAAGCCCGGGCACGCGCCCGGGCAGCCGGGAGGTTGGGTCCGCCCATGTTCCACACTACAAGGATTCCGGTCTATTGCAACAAAATTGTTTGTCGTAATACATGCCGATTCGTGGCAATAGGTACCTATTGCCACGAAACGACTTTCGTTGGCAGCCGTTGCAATTAGACGCATGGTAATAGGTTATCGCCACGAAAAAGCAATTGTGGCAATAAAAGTGTGCTATTGCAACAACCATGTGGAAAGTTGCCACATTTTTTCCCGTGGCAGCACTCACCTGATGCCACGATTTGGTTTGTGAAGATAGTTTTAATGCAACATTCAAAAAATCGTGGCGACTGATAGCTCGTGGCGATAGATATTTGTGGCAACAACCTATGCCAACGACGGTCGTTTTGTGGCACATACTCTTTCGTGGCAATTGACAATCGTGCCAGAAACTATGGCAACAAACATTGCAATCGTCGTAACAGGAAATTGCGACAATTTAAACTTTTCATGGCGATATTCTATTTCAACAAAACATAGTTTGGTGGCGCTAAACAGCTATCGCAACTGCCAAAATATTTGTAGCGACAAACTATTGCGACAATTTAAACTTTATGTGGCGATACTCTATTTCAACATAATTTAGTTTTGTGGCGCCAAATAGTTATCGTAACGGTCAAAATGTTTGTAGCGAGAAGCTAATGCGACAATGTAAACTTTTCTTGTCTATACGCTATTTCAACAAAACTTAGTTTGGTGGCGCCAAACAGTTATCGCAGCATACAGAAAAAATGTGGCGCCAAGTTATTGCGACAATATAAAGTGCTCCGTTGGAACATCCTGGTGCAACAAAACAGGTAGGCGTGGCGACTGAGATTTGACGCAACAATATATTTTCGTGGCAATAGGCTAATGCAACCGTAAAAAAAAAATACAGGCATTTAATTACAATCTTATATTTACTAATTGGAGGCATCATACGAGGCTCCACGTTAATCCTCAAGGTTAGAAAATTTTGTCTGTCCAATCTACCCATAATCTATCTGAAGCCGTTAGATTAAAGTTGATTGTCAAACGCACAAGCGTGACTCCTGTCGCACGTATGTTTGCGCGCTTGAGTTCGAATCCCAGACAATGCATCCTCCAGATAAGAAGTTAATTAATTCGTCCGATGCAGAGGATTATTTCCCATTGCCTAATCATCATCAAACAGGTTACGTCTCCGCATAGGTGATAGCCGAAGTTCGGATGGCCGGACTGCAACATGAGCCACCCATCAGCCGTAGTATCTCAGGCAAGGTTCAGATCCGTCCAGCTCTGATCTGTAAAATTCTAAGAGAAATAGTATGTTCTTTTATGGATGCATTGGTTGGATCCTCTCGGTGCAAACACATAATTGATTGGGTATGATCCGTGTGCACTTTCCTTTCCTGTACAAGTTCCAGGTCTACTGATGCTCCGGTCGCCGGCCCCGCGGGTGTGCGCTCAGTTGATTTATTTTCGTCTTTCCTGCTGCAGATATAAACTCATAGCTAGACTAAATATCTTGCCTGCAAGGTTATTCCTGGCGCTATTTCCATATTCTATGCATCGATGGATCAAGGTCATACGAGCACACACTTCAAGTCTGAATCCCGTGCGGCGGCATGTCAGTCAATTGTATTATTTTGTGTGGTATTCTTAATATTGTCCATATTTAATTAACATTGCACGTCGTATCTAAATCCAGCATGTTGTCATTCCTACAGGGTATATTCCAATTCTTAACGAACCAGCTGCTGTACATCCAAGGTGCGCTTACTTCATCCATGGTTTTACTTAAAGTATTGTTTTCTTATACATCTACTTATCTACTTATATTCGATGCTAATGCAAAGTAGAAAGTTTTAGGTACATTAGGATAGGATATATATTTAATACAAGTCTTTTATGCCTCGGTACTTTTTTTTGCAAGAAAGTGTTGTCAGTTAGAAACAATGTGTAGACAAGACAAATTAGTACGCAAATTTTTGTTAGCACGAATGGAAAGAGGAGATAGATACACCTGTACCCACCGTAGCACACTCCTTGGACTAATATGGACGAGGAAAAAAATTCTAATACCATTTATTAAATCGTGCTGGATGTAGTCAGGAGTGATAATGAGAAATAAATCGAATATTTCATTATAGCTTATCACAAATAATTTTACTACAAATAAATCAATATTAAAATGTGGTGACCCATGCATGTAGTTTGGCCATTTCTAAATAATTTTGAACAGAAATTGTCTCAATTTCAATTAGTGATACATAAATATAATTTAGTACGAAAAATAAACCATTTTTGTGATTTATAAATTCTGAAGATGGCATTAATAAGTCCAGTCAATGGTACAGTAGATCACGTAAAAGCTACACGTATAGAATTTAAAGTTCTTATTAGGATATTCGTAATTACACGGTCATATTTATGAGCGCAAATATTTTCTTTCTTGCCATGTTTTCTTACGTTCAAACTATAGTCAGGTTAATATGTTGGTTCAAATGGTCAAACCAAACCAAAATCCAAGACGGTAGTAAGGCATGTGTTTAAAATCCGAAGATAAAGACCAGCCCGTGCGAATGCACGGGTTGTCGACTAGTATTCAAAACCATACGTATACTATGTTATATGTTGATTCATAATAATCATAAGTCTCATAGAAAATATCCATCAAATGAATCTCAAATATAATTTAGCCATCCTAATTAAGTACAATATTCAAAACCATACATATAATATGTTATATGTTGATTCATAATAATCATAAGTCTCATAGCAAATATCCATCAAATGAATCTCAAATATAATTTAGCCATCCTAATTAAGTGCCAAGACTACAGTGCCCTTGATCTACAGTCCAGTCCAGCTAGTTCTTTGGATCCTCCTGCAATCAAGAAAAAAAAAATTAGTTCTAGTGTGACTGAATGCTCTTGTTGAATTGCCAAAACTGATACAAAAGAGAATTACTACAAGCTGCTACCGGAATAATAAACACCCAAATTATGAAATAAACTAGAGTGTGAACAACTGACAACAGGCTGCTACTATGGAATTGCCCTGCATTAACTACAACAGACTACGGGCTGATAGCTTTATATTGCTTAGGAGCTTTAACAAGACCAGCCGGTGGGATCACCCAGTTTAACAAGAAAGCAACAACTGATAGAGCATAACAAGCCACAACTAACAGGCACCAATCGGAACCAGCAAATCAGTCGCCACTTTGCATTCTGTGCCTGCATTACCATGAGCAAAATGGCAAATCCAAGGACACTGCCAGCCTACCGCTTGGAAACAGAAAATGCAGAGCAAGTAGATGTACATGATCTCACACGTCAACTGAAAAGAGCACCCAGTAGCAGATAACGAAATTGACATTTAATTATCTGTAGTCATTTGTTATATTGCTCTTACTTTTCTAAAAGGTACAAAGAAATAATTAGCAATCAAGTGTGAACTTTTATAGCAGATAAAACGTCAACTATTATTCAGTTTTTTTGCTTGCGTTTCAGCAAAAGCACATTCATCATTTCAATTATTATTCAAAATTTTGAACTTGCTCTATCAGAGTTGCTAAATAAGAGGAACAGAGATCCAAAGCTAGCAAAATATAGAGGAAAATAAAGACATCTGCTCTTATATACTCCCTCCGTTCCACAATATAAGATGTTTTAGGTGTCACACATGTTGTCTTGATTCATACCAAAAAGAGTGTACATATTGTTGGATATATAAGCAATTTAGCTATTGATTTAATCCGCGAAAACAGTAAATAGTTTATGACTAGAATAACCAGAATTATACTAATCATGCGATCTACTTGAATAGTAGATAAATAGAACGAATCTAAAGCAACTAATACAAGCAGAAACTGTAGCAGTATTGTAAACAGGAAGATCAAGTAATCATACGGTGCAGCGGCAGCCGAAGCGTTGGCGTTGCTGTTGTCGCCCATGTCGTCGATGAAGAGGCTGCCGATGTCGGGGAAGAAGTCGTCGTTGGGGAAAACTCGATGCCAGTAGTCGCGCGAGTGCGCTCCCCAAAAACCTGATCGCCCCTCTCCCGTACAGGATCACAAGAGGCGGGGTTCTAGAGGCCTACTGTCCCTTCAACCGGTGCACGCCGGAAGACGGGATGGAGAAGACTTGGAAGACGGCGGCGCAAGGTTTTGGAACGGTGGTGCGATACCATGTGTTGCGTATATATACCAAAATTGGCTTGGTTCGGTTTTATATAGTGCAGGTTGGGAGTCAAAGCAGCCCTCATAAACGCGTCCGTTTATGATTTAGAAACTGCCGTATTAAACACGTCCGTTTATGAATTAAAAACGGTCACAATAAACGTGTTTGTGAATCAGAAACGGCTGTATTAACCGTGTATGTTAATGAATTAGAAACGGCCGTAATAAACGTGACCGTTACTAATTAATCAATGACTCATTAATTTTCCCAATTAACAAAATATAATAATGTGCCAATGAGAATTTCTGAATTTATCTTGGGCTAGTAAATACTAGTAAATTCCAACAATCCCCCACAAAGTCTCATTGGCTCATATCTCATCATTCAGTTCCAAAACATTGTTTTATATACCGGTACTCAGTGGAGACTGTTAAGTTGAACTTCCACTTAGAAACTTATGCTACACTAGATCACAACTTGGATAGTGGACTATGCCTTGAACTACAAGTTTGCTGCGACTTAGTTTCACACAAGCCCTTGACCAATACTGAGCTGCCGCAAGGCTTCCCCGCGGGTGGAGCTTATGCGTCATACTCCAAGACCTTTCATGAGTTTATTAAAGAGCACCCAACTCTCACGGACTGCGACGTTTAACAGTCAGACTCATATAGGTGTATTCCTCAAGAGATGCTCTGCAGGACAACATCTCCGCTTATAAAAGTAAGCCACTTGGAATACATTAAGATAAATATCAACCTGCCATACAGAATAGAAGAGTATTGCATCTTCATGGAGTGGGAAATATAATATAAGGATACTCTCCTCTCAGCTGCCCAACAGCTTGTCTCCCACTTCTAATTCACGGGATCTCCGATCACATAGAGTAGGTTACCACTGTGGACAACTCATACCGTGGGTCTCAAACCCATCTCCCTCGATGCACTATCTATCACATTACGTGATAAACCCTTTGTGAAGGGATCTGCCAAATTCTTAGACGTTTGGATATAATCCAACGCAATGACTCCGGAGTTCTTTAATTTTCGGACAGATTTCAATCTCCTCTTCACATGCCTTGATGACTTCATATTATCCTTAGAACTTTTAATCTTGTGTATCACAGTTTGATTATCACAGTTCATAAGGATAGCGGGTATTGGTTTTTCAACCACAGGTAAGTCCATCAAAAGCTCTCGAAGCCACTCTGCTTCAACAGTGGCTGTGTCCAACGCTGTGAGTTCTGCTTCCATAGTTGACCTCGTTAAGATGGTCTGCTTGCAAGACTTCCAGGAAACAGCTCCACCACCGAGTGTAAACACATAACCACTCGTGGCCTTAATCTCATCAGCATCAGATATCCAATTTGAATCACTATAACCCTCCAGTACCCTCGGGTATCCAGAGTAGTGAATTCCATAGCTCGCAGTGCCTTTTAAATAACGCATAACTCTCTCGAGCGCATGCCAATGATCATCTCCCGGATTAGAAACAAACCGGCTCAACTTGCTCACAGCAAAAGAGATGTCAGGCCTCGTGGCACAAGCCAAATACATAAGCGAGCCAATAATCTGAGAATATCTCAGTTGATCTCTAGCAGTCTGTTGATTCTTTCGAAGCAACACACTAGGATCATATGGTGTCGGAGAAGGCTTACAGTCGTCATACCCGAATCGACTCAAGACCTTTTCCACATAGTGAGACTGAAGCAGTGTAATCCCACCATCACCATCTCTCAGCAGCTTGATGTTCAAGATAACATCGGCTACTCCTAGATCCTTCATCTCAAAGCAACGAGATAAGAAATCCTTAACCTCCTTGATTAGATCAAGGTTGGTTCCAAAGATCAGTATGTCATCGACATACAGACAGAGAATAACTCCCTCGCCCCCACCATAGCGATAGTACACACATTTGTCAGATTCGTTTATAATGAAACCTGCAGCAGTTAAAGTTCTTTCAAACTTTTCGTGCCATTGCTTAGGAGCTTGCTTAAGGCCATATAAGGACTTCAACAACTTGCACACCTTTGCTTCCTGACCAGGTACTACAAAACCATCGGGCTGATCCATGTAAATTTCCTCGTCTAACTCTCCATTTAGGAAAGCTGTCTTCACGTCCATTTGATGAACGAGAAGCCCATGCGAGGCAGCCAATGAAAGTAGCACTCGAATCGTGGTCAGTCTAGCCACAGGTGAGTAAGTATCAAAGAAGTCTTCACCTTCTTTCTGGGTATAACCCTTGGCCACAAGCCGCGCCTTGTACTTCTCAATAGTACCATCAGGCCTAAGCTTTTTCTTGAACACCCACTTACATCCTACAGGTTTACACCCATAAGGACGATCAGTGACTTCCCAGGTTCCGTTAGCCAAGATGGAATCCATCTCGCTACGAACAGCTTCCTTCCAGTAGTCAGCATCAATAGATGCATAGGCTTCTGAAATGGTACTAGGGGTGTCATCAACAAGGTACACAATGAAATCATCACCAAAGGACTTTGCAGTCCTCTGTCTCTTGCTCCTAACAGGAGCTTCATTGTCATCCTCCACAGGGTTATCAGTGTGTTCTATCGAAATGGTAGGTTCAGGAATAACAGCTAATTCCTGACTAGATGTGCTAGGTATCTCCTGATTTGATGAGCTAGGCATACCCTTCATGGGAAAGATATCCTCAAAGAAAGTCGCATCCTTCGACTCCATAATCGTACCAACATGAACGTCGGATACCTCAGATTTGACTACCAAAAATCTATAACCAACGCTATGAAAAGCGTAGCCCAGAAGAACACAATCCACGGTTTTTGGTCCAAGCTTGCGCTTCTTGGGAATTGGAATATTGACTTTCGCCAAACAGCCCCAAGTACGTAAGTAAGAGAGTTTCAACTTTTTCCTTTCCCATTCCTCAAATGGAGAAACAGTTTTATCTTTTATGGGAACTCGGTTTAGGACATGACAAGCTGTCAATAGAGCCTCCCCCACCATGCCTGAGACAGTCCCGAAGTGTCTAACATGGCGTTAACCAAATCAGTTAGAGTTCGGTTCTTTCTTTCAGCCACTCCATTTGACTGAGGCGAGTAGGGAGGCGTCCTCTCATGTATTATACCATGTTCCGCACAAAACGAATCAAATTCATTGGAAAAATATTCTCCACCACGATCAGACCTTAGCCTTTTAATCTTTCGATCAAGTTGGTTCTCTGCTTCAGCTTTATAGTTTTTGAAGTAGTTTAAAGCCTCATCTTTTGTTTTCAGAAAATACACATAACAATATCTAGTGGAGTCATCAATAAGCGTCATGAAATATTTCTTTCCGCCTTTTGTCAACACGCCATTCATCTCACAAAGATCTGAATGTATAAGTTCCAGTGGCGCCAAGTCTCTTGCCTCCGCAGCCGTATGAGACTTGCGAGGTTGCTTAGCTTGCACACACACTTGACACTTGGAACCTTTGACAGTAGTGAATTTCGGAATTAAATCCAAATTAGCTAGCCGCGTCATGCAACCAAAGTTAATATGACAAAGTCGTGAATGCCAAACATTATATTCAAATTCGTGACAAATATGATTAATAACTTTGGTGCAAATATCTGACAAAGATAGGCGGAACAAGCCTCCGCACTCATAGCCTTTACCAACAAATTGTCCATACTTAGATATTACAACTTTATTGGACTCGAAAACCAACTTATAACCATCTCGACACAGAAGAGATCCGCTAACGAGATTTTTATTGATGGCGTTCTTCAGGCGCACGGTCTTCCCCGAAGTAAACTTCAGATCGACCGTACCAACACCACGAACAGAAGCATGTGAGTTGTTCCCCATCAGCACGGGAGAAGTCCCTGTGACCTGGTAAGAAGAAAACATGGAAGCATCAGCACAAACATGTACATTGGCACCAGTGTCAATCAACCATTCAGGAGAATGACAAACTGAAAGAATGGTAGGAAATATACCGTACCCAGATTCCTTCATCTCAGTGTCGCCGATGACAACATTGGCAGTCTTGCCGCTGTTCTCCGATGTGCGAAGCTCATGGCGGTTAGGACAGCGAGGTGCCCAGTGATTCGGATCACCGCAAACATGGCATGCTCCCTTCCTTGGCTTATTGTTGTTCTTCTTGAAGTTGGTAGACTGTGAAGGCTGTGCCTATCGTCAGACTTGCCTTTACCCCCGATTTGTTCTTGTTAAACTTGGGCTTGTGGGCGGCTGGTAATTCTTCTTCTGTACCACATGGGCACTAGAACCAGCCTCAGCAACTCGAGCACGTGTATCCTTTGCTCTCGCCTTCTCTTCAACATCAAGCGACCCAATGAGATCCGAAACGGAAAACTCTTGTCTCTTGTGTTTCAGAGAAGTAGCAAAGTTGCTCCACGAAGGTGGAAGCTTGGCGATAATGCCACCGGCAACAAACTTGTCCGGTAAATTACACTTAAAGTGCTCAAGTTCCTTAGCGAGTGACTGTATCTCATGAGCCTGCTGTACAACAGAGCGCTCATCAGTCATCTTGTAGTCATAGAATTGCTCCATGACGTACAGCTCGCTGCCAGCGTCCGAGGCACCAAACTTGGCCTCGAGCGCATCCCACATGTCCTTGCCGTTATCAAACGACATATACGAGTCCACAATGGAGTCGTCAAGAACACTCAGAAGGGCACCCTTGAAAAGGGTATCGAGCTTCTCAAAAGCTTCCAGTTGTTCAGTATTGAGATCTTCCTCAGTCTTGCCTTTGGTGGCAGCATAGCAGTTACTGTTTTGAAACCAGCAATTTAGCTATAGATTTAATCCGCGAAAACAGTAAATAGTTTATGACTAGAATAACCAGAATTATACTAATCATGCGATCTACTTGAATAATAGATAAATAGAACGAATCTAAAGCAACTACTACAAGCAAAAACTGTAGCAGTATTGTAAACAGGAAGATCAAGTAATCATACGGTGCAGCGGCAGCCGAAGCGTTGGCGTTGCTGTTGTCGCCCATATCGTCGATGAAGAGGCTGCCGATGTCGGGGAAGAAGTCGTCGTTGGGGAAGAACTCGATGCCAATAGTCGCGCGAGTGCGCTCCCCAAAAACCTGATCGCCCCTCTCCCGTACAGGACCACAAGAGGCGGGGTTCTGGAGGCCTACTGTCCCTTCAACCGGTGCACGCCGGAAGACGGGATGGAGAAGACTTGGAAGACGGCGGCGCAAGGTTTTGGAACGGTGGTGCGAGACCATGTGTTGCGTATATATGCCAAAATTGGCTTGGTTCGGTTTTATATAGTGCAGGTTGGGAGTCAAAGCAGCCCTCATAAACGCGTCCGTTTATGATTTTGAAACTGCCGTATTAAACACGTCCGTTTATGAATTAAAAACGGTCACAATAAACGTGTTTGTGAATCAGAAACAGCTGTATTAACCGTGTCTGTTAATGAATTAGAAACGGCCGTAATAAACGTGACCGTTACTAATTAATCAATGACTCATTAATTTTCCCAATTCACAAAATATAATAATGTGCCAATGAGAATTTCTGAATTTATCTTGGGCTAGTAAATTCTAGTAAATTCCAACACATGTACACTAAAATGTGACTAGATACATGTGTGTGCATGTGCATATGGAAAAAGGCTAAAACATCTTATATTGCGGAACGGAGGGAGTAGGAATGAACAACACTGAAAAGGTTCAGTTCTTATAGGCAAACCAACAAACAGGTAGAGAGATGTAATTATAACCAGAAAACTTGATTACTTATAATTTATATCCCTCCTACTGGCGCTTACGGACGATCTAGTGTGACATTGGCGTTCCCGAACGATCTACTGTGAGATTGTCATGTCCAGTCGATCTGGTGTGACACTGGCGTTTACGGGTGATCTAGTGTGACTTTGTCATTTCCACGTGATCTAGTGTGACACTGGCGTTTACGGGTGATCTAGTGTGACACTGGTGTTTACAGGTGATCTACTGTGACACTGGTGTATATGGACGATCTAGTGGGACACTGTCACATCCGGCGATCTAGTGTGACACTGGCGTTCCCGGACATTCTACTGTGACATAGTCATTTTCACGCGATCTAGTGTAACACTGGCGTTTACGGGTGATCTAGTGTAACACTGGTGTTTATAGGTGATCTACTGTGACACTGGTGTATATGGACGATCTAGTGAGACACTGTCACATCTGTGTGATCTAGTGTGACACTGGTGTTTCCGGACGATCTAGTGTGACAATGTCACTTCAAGGCGATCTAGTGTGTGACACTAGCGTTTATGGGTGATCTAGTGTGACAATATCACTTCCAGGCGATCTAGTGTGACACTGGCGTTTACGAGTGATCTAGTGTGATACTGGTGTTTACATACGATCTAGTGTGACACTGTCGCTTTCGAACGATCTAGTGTGACACTTGTGTTTTCAGACGATCTAGTGTGACACTGTCACTTCCGGACGATCTAGTGGGAAACTGGCATTTACAGATGATATAGTGTGACACTGTCACTTCCGGGCGATCTAGCGTGGTATCGTCGTTTGTGGATCTAGTGGGACACCTACTGAATCGGCAGAAAGCCGTCTACCGGAAATAGGTAGAGAGATTGGAAATGCATACAAATCACAATTTCAGCTATCTGCTATTTTTTCGTAATCTGTTAACCTACGGTAGCTTTTCTCTTATTCTTCTTTGAAAAGACAGCCGAAACAATTATATAAAAGGTCATAGACACCTGTGTAACAAGTTCACTTCTCTATCCCAATGGCAAAGCACTGAACATTCCAACCTCTGGGTTCGAGTCCTAGTCCTCAATCCTTTTTTTTTTTACTAAAACGATTTGGTAGCAATGAAGAACTTGTTTTGTTGCTGGGCCCTGTCTAAACCGTGTTTTTTTTTGGACTAAAACGATTTGGTAGCAATGAAGAAACTTTGTTTTGGTGCTGGCCCTGTCTAAACCGTGTTTTACGCTAACTCAGCTAATCGATCTCCCACCTCTCCGCCGCCGCACCATCCTCACGACCTCACAGTTGCCGCCCGACGGAGACGAGCTACCAGCCCCCAGCCGCCGCCGCCGCCCCTCCATCCCCGCCTGCCCGTCTCGCCCGACAGAGACGGAGACGAGCTACCAGGCCATTATCCATTACTTACTTCAGTAAGAATTTCTGATGCCCCTTTGAATTTCAAAGTCAAATCTTGTGTTTTCTGCAGTGTCAGTTCACGAGATAGGCTGGCTGTTTTCATGTAACAGTCAGAGAATAGCTGTACGTTGTTGTTCCCCTTGTTTTGTTTCTTGTTCCTCCTTCAGCGATGTAACATAGCAGTTCCTCCTTCAGTTACACCGCTGAACTAGGTCGTTTTGGCAATTTATGGGTCTGTCTAACGCTGAACTAGCTGAGAATTAAGCTAATTCTCAGCTAGCTGACATCATCCCCGTATTTATGGAACGATTTTGTACAATCCAGACTTTATCAGATGTTCGTACTGATTTGTGAAGAATAGCTAGCATGGGCCGGCCCAGCTAACTCCACGCGTAGCTAGTCCACTCGTTCCTGCTTTTCCTGTTTGCTGCACTTGATCTGTTCGCTAGTTGCTTTTATTTTTTTATTTTTTCACTTGTGCTGCTAGTATTTCTATACGAGTACTGGATAGCTAATTAGCAGTTTGTATCTGTATTAATACATGTACGTGCATGTGTATTAATACATGTATGTGCATGTGTATAGTTGTATGTGGTACGAGTTTGTCGGACAGCCGGCCGTACAACGATATCTTGCTCGACGCAGTTTTCGACTACACCGTCATCTCGCTGACACCATCTAAGTTGTCTCACTGAGAAGTCGTCGAGTGGTCCGAATGTACTTATACCAGACGGTCGAAGACCACCTCTCGCCTCACCGGGATGGCGCCCAGCTCAAGTCAGGTAGGTATCCCGGCGGGCTCTCGCCAAGGGTCGTCACTTATTGCCGACCCTCCCGGATGATGCGAAGTTCTCTACGACCAACTCTGTGTAGCGTGACGTTGCCCATCTGGGACCTCGTAGGGGCGGCCCGGATCATCGCCAGCCTTTCCCGACCCTCGACAAGTATTGCCGACTCTGAACAAGCACGCCAATTCTCGACAAACATCACTAGCCGAGACAAGCCTCACCGGAGTTCGGTAAGCGTCACCAGTTCACCGAGACACCCAACAGGGGTCCCCAACAACACCAATCGGCCGAATCGTCATTGCCGACGCCTGTCATCGAGCCCCCCACCCCCCACCCACCCGACTACATCGAAAAGCGCCCTCGGTCCTCATCGCGCCCCTCGTCACCTCTTGGAGGCGCGGCAAACTAAAAATGATAGCATAATGATATGGTTGTACCATACAAATATGGTGGTTTCCCTTCGTCCTTTTCTTAACACAATCCAACGAAAAAATAGGAAATGAGAGACAATTTAAAGAAAAAGCTAGTGACTGGAAAATAAGAGAGAATTGAGATTATCCAGTTATATATGTGTCCAAATGGAGTATTTTTTTTCAGTTGCATTTGGTTACAAACAAAGATCACTCACAACACAAATCCAACATCCAATCACATTTTTTCTCATTTGAACCCGACTTTTAACTCGAAAATCTCAGTTGCTACCCGACATGCAAGAGGAAAAAATTCTCAGTTGCAACCACACTTGCGACTAGAAAAACAATTCTCAGTTACAACCAGACTTGCAACTGTAAAATGCTCAGTTGCAACCCGACCTGCAACTAAAAAAAAGTTCAGTTGCGACCAGAATTGCAACTGAACTCTCAGTTGCAATCAGATGTGAAACTGTAAAATGCTCAGTTATAAGCAGACTTACAACTGGAAAAAATCTCAGTTGCAACCTAACTTGTAACAGGAAAAAAAATCTCAGTTGCAACCAGACTTGCAACCGGAAATTTTTTTCATACAAGAAACATCACATTTGCAATCACAGTTGCAACAGGAAAAAAATCTCAGTTGCTATCGACTAATTATGCTCGATTGATCTCAAATCGAGTTGAATCAAAAACTGAATTTCATACAACACAACAAAAACTGGCTTACAACAAAAACAAAACAAAAAATTAAATAAAAAGAAATTTAACAAAAAAATAGTAATTAAAACTCAGTTGCAATTGGCCTGTCTCAGTGAAAAACTCAGTTGCAAGCGCAGTTGCAACTGGATTGCAATAAAAAACATATAAAATTCAATAAGAAAAAATAACAAAAAAATAATTAAAAAATCAGTTGCAATCGCAGTTGCAACTGGCCTATCTCAGAAAAAACTTAGTTGCAATCGCAGTTGCAACAGGCCTATCTCGGAGAAAAAACTCAGTTGCAAGCGCAGTTGCAGCTGGCTTGTCTCAAAGAAAAACTCAGTTGCAAGCGCAGTTGCAACTGGCCTATCTCAGGAAAAAAAACTCATTTGCAATCACAGTTGCAATTGCCTTCCAGAAAACAAACAAAAAACACAAAAACATTAAAATAAAAAATAAAATAAAAGAAATTTAACAAAAAATAGTAATTAAAACTCAGTTGCAAGCGCAGTTGCAACTGGCCTGTCTCGGGAAAACTTAGTTGCAAGCGCAGTTGCAACTGGCCTATCTCAGAGAAAAAAATTCATTTGCAATGACAGTTGCAACTGGCTTCCAAAAACAAACAAAAAACACAAAAACATTAAATAAAAATAAAATAAAAGAAATTTAACAAAAAAATAGTAATTAAAACTCAATTGCAAGCGCAGTTGCAACTGGCCTATCTCAGGGAAAAACTCGGTTGCAAGCGCGGTTGCAACTGGACTATCTCAGGAAGAAAAAAACTCATTTGCAATCACAGTTGCAACTGGCTTTCAAAACAATCAAAAAACAAAAAAACATTAAATAAAAAATAAAAATAATTTTTTTTAAAAAAATAGTAATTAAAACTCAGTTGCAAGCGTAGTTGCAACTGGCCTGTCTCATGGTAAAACTCGGTTGCAAGCGCAGTTGCAACTGGCCTATCTCAGGAAAAAACTCAGTTGCAACTGGATTGCAAACAAAAACATATTAAGTTCAATAAGAAAAAATAACAAAAAAATAATTAAAAACTCAGTTGCAACTGGTCTATCTCAGAGAAAAAAATTAGTTGCAATCGCAGTTGCAACTGGCCTATCTCGGAGAAAAAACTCAGTTGCAAGCGCAGTTGCAACTGGCCTATCTCAGGAAAAAAACTCATTTGCAATCACAGTTGCAACTGCCTTCCAAAAACAAACAAAAAACACAAAAACATTAAAAAAAATTAACAGAAAAATAGTAATTAAAACTCAGTTGCAAGCGTAGGGAAAAACTCGGTTGCAAGTGCAGTTGCAACTGGACTATCTCAGGAAAATTTTCATTTGCAAATTGCAGTTGCAACTGGCTTCCAAAACAAACAAAAAACACAAAAACATTAAATAAAAAATAAAAAATAAAACGAAATTAACAAAAAAAAATAGTAATTAAAACTCAGTTGCAAGCGCAGTTGCAACTGGCCTGTCTCAGGGAAAAACTCAGTTGCAAGCGCAGTTGCAACTGGATTGCAAACAAAAACATATTAAATTCAATAAGAAAAAATAACAAAATAATAATTAAAAAGCCAGTTGCAATCGCAGTTGCAACTGGCCTATCTCAGAAAAAACTCAGTTGCAATCGCAGTTGCAACTGGCCTATCTCGGAGAAAAAAATCAGTTGCAAGCGCAGTTGCAGCTGGCTTGTCTCAGAGAAAAACTCAGTTGTAAGCGCAGTTGCAACTGGATTGAAAAAAAACATATTAAGTTCAATAAGAAAAAATAACAAAATAATAATAAAAACTCAGTTACAATCGCAGTTGCAACTGGCCTATCTTAGAGAAAAAAATTAGTTGCAATCGCAGTTGCAACTGGCCTATGTCAGAGAAAAAATTCAGTTGCAAGCGCAGTTGCAACTGGCCTATCTCAGGAAAAAACTCATTTGCAATCACAGTTGCAACTGCCTTCCAAAAACAAACAAAAAACACAAAATCATTAAAAAAATTAACAAAAAAATAGTAATTAAAACTCCGTTGCAAACGTAGTTGCAACTGGTCTGTCTCAGGGAAAAACTCGGTTGCAAGCGCAGTTGCAACTGGACTATCTCAGGAAAAATTTCAATTGCAAATCACAGTTGCAACTGGCTTCCAAAACAAACAAAAAACACAAAACATTAAATAAAAAATAAAAAGAAATTAACAAAAAAATAGTAATTAAACCTCAGTTGCAAGGGTAGTTGCAACTGGCCTGTCTCAGGGAAAAACTCAGTTGCAAGCGCAGTTGCAACTGGCCTTTCTCAGGAAAAAACTCAGTTGCAAGCGCAGTTGCAACTGGATTGCAAACAAAAACATATTAAATTCAATAAGAAAAAATAACAAAAAAATAATTAAAAACTCAGTTGCAATCGCAGTTGCAACTGGCCTATCTCAGAGAAAAAAATTAGTTGCAATCGAAGTTGCAACTGACCTATCTCAGAGAAAATCTCAGTTGCAAGCGCAGTTGCAACTGGCCTATCTCAGGAAAAAAACTCATTTGCAATCACAGTTGCAACTGCCTTGCAAAAACAAACCAAAAACACAAAAACATTAAATAAAAATAAAAAAATTAACAAAAAAATAGTAATTAAAACTCAGTTGCAAGCGCAGTTGCAACTGGCCTGTCTCAGGGAAAAACTCGGTTGCAAGCACAGTTGCAACTGGACTATCTCAGGAAAAATTTCATTTGCAAATCGCAGTTGCAACTGGCTTCCAAAACAAACAAAAAACACAAAAACATTAAATAAAAAATAAAAAGAAATTTAACAAAAAAATAGTAATTAAAACTCAGTTGCAAGCGCAGTTGCAACTGGCCTGGCTCAGTGAAAAACTCACTTGCAAGCGCAGTTGCAACTGGAATGCAAACAAAAACATATTAAATTCAATAAGAAAAAATAACAAAAATAATAATTAAAAAGTCAGTTCCAATCACAGTTGCAACTTGCCTATCTCAGAAAAAAAACTCAGTTGCAATCGCAGTTGCAACTGGCCTATCTCGGAGAAAAAACTCAGTTGCAAGCGCAATTGCAGCTGGCTTGTCTCAAAGAAAAACTCAGTTGCAAGCGCAGTTGCAACTGGCCTATCTCAGAAAAAAAAACTCATTTGCAATCACAGTTGCAACTGCCTTTCAAAAACAAACAAAAAACACAAAAACATTAAATAAAAAATAAAATAAAAGAAATTTACGAAAAAAATAGTAATTAAAACTCGGTTGCAATCGCAGTTGCAACTGGCTTCCAAAATAAACAAAAAATATAAAAACATTAAATAAAAAATAAAAAGAAATTTAACAAAAAAATAGTAATTAAAACTCAGTTGCAAGCATAGTTGCAACTGGCCTGTCTCAGGGAAAAACTCAGTTGCAAGCGCAGTTGCAGCTGGCTTTTCTCAGAGAAAAACTCAGTTGCAAGTGCAGTTGCAAATGGTCTGTCTCGGAAAAAACTCAGTGGCAAGTGTAGTTGCGACTGGCTTATATCATCAAAAAAAAATTCCATTGCAATCGCAATTACAAAACTGGCTTACAACAAAAACAAAACAAAAAACAAAAAAATAAATAAATAATAAAAAGAAATTTAACAAAAATAGTAATTAAAAACTCAGTTGCAATCGCAAATGCAACTAGCGGATCTCAGAGAAAAAACTCAGTTGCAAGCACAGTTGCAGCTGGCTTGTCTCAGAGAAAAAACTGAATTACAAGTGTAGTTTCAACTAGCTTATATCGTAAAAAAAAATTCATTGCAATCGCAATGGCAAAAACTGGCTAACAACAAAAACAAAAAAAAACACACAAAAATTAAATAAAAAGAAATTTAACAAAAAAAAATTAAAAAGTCAGTTGCAATCGCAGTTGCAACTGGCCTATCTCAAAAGAAAAAACTCAGTTGCAAGCGCAGTTGCAGCTGGCTTGTCCTAGAGAAAAACTCAGTTGCGAGTGCAGTTGCAACTGGGTTGTCTCAAGAAAAAACTCAGTTGCAAGTGCAGTTGCAACTGGCTTATATCGTCAAAAAATTTACAATGCAATCGCAATTGCAAAAAAACTGGCTTGCAACAAAAACAAAACAAAAAACACAAAAAAAAATTAAATAAAAAGAAATTTAAGAAAAAATAATTAAAAACTCAGTTGCAATCGCAGTTGCAACTGGCCTATCTCAGAGAACAAAATTCAGTTGCAATCGCAGTTGCAACTGGCCTATCTCAGAGAAAACTCAGTTACAAGCACAGTTGCAGCTGGCTTGTATCGTCAAAACAAATTCCATTGCAATCACAATTGCCAAAAAATGACTAACAACAAAAACAAACAAAAACCACAAAAAAAATTAAAAAAAAGAAATTTAACAAAAAAAGTAATAAAAAACTCAGTTGCAATCGCAGTTGCAACTGGCCTATCTCAGAGAAAAAACTCAGTTGAAAGTGCAGTTGCAGCTGGCTTGTCTCAAAGAAAAACTCAGTTGCAATCGCAGGAGTAACTGGCGGATCTCAGAGAAAAAATTCAGTTGCAAGCACAGTTGCAGCTGGCTTGTCTGAGAGAAAAAACTGATTTGCAAGTGTAGTTGCAACTTGCTTATATCGTAAAAAAAATTCCATTGTAATCGCAATTGCAAAAACTGGCTAACAACAAAAACAAAAAAAAAACACAAAAAAATTAAATAATAAGAAATTTAACAAAAATAATAATTAAAAAGTCAGTTGCAATCGCAGTTACAACTGGCCTATCTCAAAAGAAAAAACTCAGTTGCAAGCGCAGTTGCAGCTGGCTTATCCCAGAGAAAAACTCAGTTGCGAGTGCAGTTGCAACTGGGTTGTCTCAAGAAAAAACTCAGTTGCAAGTGTAGTTGCAACTGACTTATATCGTCAAAAAATTTACAATGTAATCGCAATTGCAAAAAAACTGGCTTGCGACAAAAACAAAACAAAAAACACAAAAAAATTAAATAAAAAGAAATTGAAGAAAAAAATAATTAAAAACTCAGTTGCAATCTCAGTTGCAACTGGCCTATCTCAGAGAAAAAATTTCCGTTGCAATCGCAGTTGCAACTGGCCTATCTCAGAGAAAAACTCAGTTGCAAGCACAGTTGCAGCTGGCTTGTATCGTCAAAACAAATTCCATTGCAATCGCAATTGCAAAAAACTGACTAACAACAAAAACAAACAAAAAACACAAAAAATTTAAAATAAAAAAAATTAACAAAAAAAAGTAATAAAAAACTCAGTTGCAATCGCAGTTGCAACTGGCCTATCTCAGAGAAAAACTGAGTAATAAAAAACTCAGTTGCAAATGCAGTTGCAACTTGTGGCATCCTGTAGAAAATCTCAGTTTCAAATGCAGTTGCAACTGGGACAAAAAAAATTTAGTCGCAAATGTAGTTAAAACTGAAGCATCCTCAAGGAAATCTCAGTTGCAAATAAAGTTGCAACTGGAGAAAAAGTACTTATAACTGAAATGAAGTATTTATAAATTAAATCTAAGAATGAAACATAAAAAAAAGATTTAAAGGATGTCAAGGTATTAACAAACATAACAACATGAAGATGCAATTGTCATATTTGCTCTATCCAGAAAAACATCTATGAATAAATCTAGTTTCAACAGTGGCACAATTAAAAGAAATATTTTAAAAAATAAAAGTCAGTAGCAACAAGTCTGAAATTGATAAAAGAATCCAGCTGCTATTTAGTCCGTAAAAAAAACATGCGAAGGGTAGCCAAAATCTTAGAATGACAACAAAAAGAAAAAAAATGAAAATTGTACAAAAAGCATCGCACTAAAGATCAAAAAAACAAGATGTAAATAACACCGGGAAAAGAAGAAAAATTCTAACCACAAACAATAATTCTTACGACAATGAACATAAAGTTATTGTTTGTACCCCTGTTATCGCCTGGGTATAGACCTAAAATTTAATATGTTCGAAAGCAAAAAAAAACATTACTTGCAACAAGTATGCGAGGGAAGAAAAAGTCGATTGCAACCATAGTGTAATTTAAAAAATAATCAGTCGTAAACATGGTCAACTAGAAAATTTCAAGTTGCAACCAATATGCAAGTGAAAAAATCAATTTCGGTGTTGCAACAAATTTTAGTTGGACATAAAGCGGCACGAATCAAACAATCATCCAACGGATGTGAAATTGACCGAGCTCTACCTCGCAGACAATAATTAGCAATCCCGGAAAAGAAATAGGTTAATACTATAAAGTTTGTTTTGGAGATTTCCTATAACACGACAAACAAAATGAACCAACCCTTAAAAACAGTAAGAAATGAAACACTATGCCGTTAATTATTAAAAAAATAGTTTGTGAAGAAATTTTAAAATAAAGAAAAAGAGATAAAGATTTAAAAGGTAAAGAAAACAAAAAGGAAAAACAAAGTCAACGAAGCAAAAAATAAAAAATGAAACACTGCAAGAGAAAAAGATATATAACAGATATAACAGACATAAGCACCCGACACAATATCCGTAAAAAATATTCTAGTACAAAAATCAACGAAACACACGAAAAATATCCACACACACGTGAGTGGACCAAATCTGTAGACAACGTATAAAAACGAACATGGCCCATCATGCAAACTTGGCCCAAACTTGTGGAAAAAAAAAGAAAAAGAAAGAAGCCCATCAAGGAAACTATGGATCAATCGATCCTGTCGAGCGTGTAGTCTCCTAGCCTGAGCGCGTTGCGCGCCTACATGTCACGTTCCACGACAAGACAAACAAACGACCAATACGAATCTCAAGGCAAAATTGTGTGGTTAGGAAGTTGACTGAGCACTAAGCTAATTCTCAGCTAGCTGAAAATTAGCAAAACTCCAGTTGCAAGTGCAGTTGTAACTGGCTCAGGAGAAAACTCAGTTGCAAGCATAGTTGCAACTGTCTTCCAGACAAAAAAACAAAACACAAAAAAAGTAGCAAAAATAATAATAATTAAAATGATAATGGAAAAAAACATAAGCTGCAAGTGTGTTTGCAACTAAGGAAAAAAACAAGTTACAAGTGTAGTTGCAACTGGGGAAACTAAAAAAAAATCTCAGTTGAAATGAAGCGTCCTTCAAGAAAATAACCTTTGTTGCAAGTGTGATTGCAACTGGGGGGAAAAGTCAGTTGCAAGTTGAGTTGCAACTGGGGGGCATTCTCGGAAAAAGCCCTAAGTTGCAAGTGTGGTTGCAACTAAAGAGAAAACACGAGTTGCAATTAATAAAAATAGTGTTAAAATAATCATTTCTAATCAAAATATTTAAAAATGTCAATTAAAGGTATAAAAACAAATCGGTGCTTTGTTAACACACAAAAATATGTAGAGACAAATTAGGACACATGAGATTCACTAAAGGACATGGGAAAAATAAAATGATAAAAATAAAAATAATTACAAGGAAAATGTAAAATAAAAACATTTTTCTTGTGATAATCAACAAAAACAGATACAATAGACAATGCTTCGTTAAATAGAAACATGAAAAAGGCCCACACAAGTGCAAATGGCTCAGATGTGGAGACAAAAAGTCAAATAGACAAAGCCCCATGATGCAAACCTCACGGGTGTTAGGGAAACAAAAAAATAAAGGCCCAGCCAAACCACGCATGTACCTCTCTACGTACAAGTCGTAGTTAGAGAGACAAGCGATAAAACAAATTACACAAATTAGCGCTTAAAGATCAGATGGACTTTAGTACAGTGAAGTAAACTATTTATAACTTACAAATAAAAAGAAAAAACAAAGCACCACACCCCGTGTAGAGGTAGCATCCCGCACACTCCATGCACCAAAAATAGAAAGCCCACATGAAAAAGAGAAGACTCGTCGCTACATACCAGATCTAACGTGTGACGAGGTGATTAAAATTAGTTAATTCTTAGGCGACTAAGAGTTAACAAAGTAAACAACAACACACAAAAAAGGCCTAGGATGACAAGGAAAAGGAAAACAATTTCTAATTTGAAAAAAATATCATGAATGAAAATATTTAAAGTATCACACGCAAAATCAGAAAAGAAAACAAAAGCATAACAAAAAAGGGGAAAATAACTACAAACAATAGTTCGTATATATCCGTGAAAAGGGAAACATGTTCGTACCCATGCCCAGGTCAAAAAACAAAAACAATGAGAAAAGTCTAGCAGATGCTCACGGCCCGTGAAACAAGAACGACCGAAGTAAAGGCAGCCCAAAACAATTTTCCGTTAGACTGAAAAGGCCACGATACGAGACATGATACGCTCAGCCAAAATCAACGATCAATCGATCAACATAATGGACGGCTAAGCAGTCGACTGAGAATTAACATAATTCTCAGTCGACTGAGAATTAGCAAAACCGTTTGTTTATTCCCAGTTCGTGTACTCCATCGAAGGCCAGAGCAGAAAGTAGTTTTCTAGCATCAATTGTTTGATTTATAGCGCCGAATAATTCTGCAGCAGCTAGTTCACTTAGCGAGAAGGTGCCATGTTGTGAACCGTAATTCAGTTAGTTTTCTCATGTACTCTAATCTTTCAGTTAAATTCAGTTAAATTCTGGTTTGACCTGTCCATAATTTCGAGTTATAATCTGTACAAAAGTTGTAGAGCATGTTCCAGGCTTTCGTAGAATATTCATATGGGCAAGTTGGTCTCACGGTTTGGTCTGAAACTAAAGTTTCAGTTTTGTTTCTCTATTGGTTTAGTGTTGTTGCAGACCTCTCCTCTCTCAGCTCACGACACTGAATTTTGTGCTGCGTGCAACAAGACACGGAATTAGCTTATTGAACAATATAAAGTTTGCTGATAACTAATCATAGAGTTGCTTCGGCCACACTAAAGTTTAGCAATTAAAATTTGGTTTGTTTGGTTTGGTCGCTGGAAGTATAATTGTATGATCTGAACTGGATTTAGCCAGGGTTCCAAACTATATCCAGTTTATGCATTGAGAGGGTCTGTACTTTGCAAAATGTTGCAGTTTTTGGTAGGTTTTGCACTCAAGTTTATTGATTCACATATAATGAATAATAGGATCTGCTTTGTATGGTAAAACTTACTTCAAAGAGTAAAACGCCTGTGCGGTCACGAAGTTGCCACGAGCGAGCGCATTGGTCACCAACTGGAAAAACGTCAAATCGTGGTCACTTAGTTGCGTGGTAGAGCCACGTTAGTCATTCCGTCAAGACAGACGTTAAGTCGCTGACATGGCCGTCTGACTTTTACAAATACACCCTTATAATTTTATTTCTTTTAATTGCTAGGTCCTTTTACATTTTTTTGCCTCCCTGTCTGTGTCTTTGCTAAGGCGTGCTCTGCCGGCTGCTACTGCCGCTGTGCGCCGTGCGGCGTGCCACACGTACCCGTCGGCGTGCCGGTCGGCGCCGCTCGATACCTCCTGCCTGGCCTCCATGTTCCCACCGACGAGCACCCTCGTGCTGTACATCCTCGATCCGTCGTAGATCGGCTCCCAGTGCTGCTCGAGCGCCATCTCGTAGAACACGCCGCGGTCCATCTGCTCTGACGGAGACACGCCGTCCTCTTTGATGAGATAGAACGGGCAGTACCATTTCCCGACAGCCGTTGGCATCGGCGTCGCCGTGGGAACGACATCGAGGAGGCTCGCGCCGGAGAGCTGGCGCGACCGGAGCGCCGCGTTGATGCCCGGCGCATCGCCGAGTTCGAAGTGGTTCTTGGCCTTGGAGGCGTACACTCGCCAATACTTCTTGCGGTAGAGGAAGTGCGGGAAGCCGTCGGCGACGACGGCCTTGGCCGTGAACCGCCCGCGCCGGCGCTGGACGATCTTGATCTACTGGTACACGTCGGCCGGGTCGAACGGCCACAGCTTCACGTCGCTGATGCAGCGGCAGAAGCAGCACGGGGTCATGTCCTCCTCGCTAGAGCATGTCCTGACGAGCCCCTTGCGCTTGCCCGTGGCGACGACGGCGTAGTAGCGGTTGGAGGCGATGGGCAGGTCGGGAACGGGCACGAAGACGACGGAATCGGTGTAGGTGGTGCTGCTCTGCCCGTGGTGCTCGGTGTAGCGCAACGCCGGCGACGACGGCGCCGTGGCCTGGGACGTGAGCACGGCCGCGGAGAAAGGCAGAGCGAGGAGGGCCGCCACGGCCACGCCCACAGCCACGCGCGCGGCAGGGTGGCCGACGGGCGGCGCCCCGAACGGCGCCGTCGCCATGGCCGTCGTTGGCATCTCCGTTCGCCCCACTGCCACAGGACTCGCGGAGGTCCTAAAGCATGTCCAAGAGCTCCGCCTCTATGTCCTAGTACTCTCCACTGACGGAATCGAGCCAAATCTTCTCCAATCGCCGGCGTGGAGGTCGTCTTCCCCGATTCTGGCACCGGCCGTCCCCGCGCCGATCTCCTCCTCCGGGGAGATTCCGACAACCCAATCGGCTCCTGGAGCTCCCTCAACCTTAGTATTCTAGCCCCTTGGCTCTAGACCTCTAGCACGGCCGCTGCCGGTGACGACCCAGACGTGTCCGCCGGCGCGGAAGCGTCACAATGTGCCACGGCAACCGTGCCGTCCGGGTGGGCGGTGAGCACCATGTGTCCAGCGAGAGCGCGGCCCATGGCGGCGTCGACGAAGACCGGACTCTTACATCGATGGGAGGCTGGGCGCGGCGACGCCATGCTGCCGGCGAGCAAGCCACGGCGCCCCGCACGGGAGCAGGCGGTTAACAGAAGTTGTCCATCACCTGTTTGACAAAATGCCTGGCCTAATTTTTTGTAATAGGACAAATAGATGCGAAGAAGAAAAAATATGTAACATCCCAAAATTGTAACCCAGTTTTATTAGTCAAAATTGTGGGCCAACAAAATTTTTTGTTACTTTTTGTGTGCTTGCTTGTGTTTGCTTGCTTGAGTTGTTGTTTGCTTAAATAAAAATTTGAAGAAAAGAAAAGAAATAAAAGAAGTGTAGAAACAATAAACATAATGTGACAAGTGTCACACTAAATCTCCAAGTGTTGATTCAAAAAAAAAAATTCTCCAAACAAAAATTCAGTGGAGGGAAGTGATCCCTCCCATTTCATCTTTAATACTTTTCTCCCTCCTTATTTAAAAAAAAAACGTTATTCAAAATTCTATTTTCAAATTTCCAAATGTTTCTTTAACTTTGGAGAACCCTCAAAATCACCAACCTACACTTCCAAATTAAATCAACCAATGGTCCCACAAACCTTGGAAAAATATTTGGAAGCAAACTATGAAAAGAAATTTCAAAAAAAATCAAATTTGAACTTGGTTCGGGTATTTGATCGAACACATGGTGATCACCACCGTGTTCATCTTTGTATCAAAAATTCAACTCAAAATTCGAGCTCAATTCAGTGCAATCGATCACTCCAGTAGCTCCCACTCCTTCCTCTCACCTCACACACGTGAATGATTGCGAAGGAAACGAGTTCGTTGACCCGGAGGTGGAGTGTGGCGTGCGCCACGCCGATGCCGCCCGTGGCGCACTGCCGCACGGGTCGTCCCCGTGGTGAGCAAGGACGCGACGCAGAGGCGACGCCGCGCCGTGCTCGACACCCCTCCCTCTTCCCTCTGCCTCTGGTCGACGTGACCCAAGCGCTGCAGAGCTCGCTGGCGTGCTCACCGTCCGCGACGCGACGCCACGCGCTGTCGTCTGGGGTCGCTCTGTGGAGGAAGCCGAGGAGGCAGCAACGCGACGCCACGCTCTGCTCGACACACCACCTCTCCCCTCTGCACCTGCTCGAGGTGACCCAAGCACCGCAGCACACCCCACCCCTTGCGTGCACCCTCGCCACGCCACGGCCAGAGCGCGCCGCGCGACGCCACCCCTGCCAGGGTCAGCGAGGAACACCACCGCACCCTCTCCCCGTTTGCCACCGCACCACGCCGTACTCGCGCAGAACCACCACCAATGCCGCGCTCTCCCACTCCCCAGCCCCATCCCTGCACTGCGTCCACGACGAGCCCGAGCTCCCCAAATTTTGGTAGAATTAATTGAGTAGTGTAAACTCCTTAGCCTTTGGTTGAACTTCAGTGCACCCTTCTGCACTAAACCAATTAGTGTGATTTAATAGTAGGTCCAACTAAACTAAAACCAATTTTGTTAGGTCACATTCAACCAAGGTTAGTTACCCCTAAAAGGATTTAAATTTTGGAGCAACTTAATTTGTTTGGTAGCTAAAACTTGATTAAAGTCCTTCTGAACTAAAACAAATGTGTAGGGAGTTTGGTAACTCCAAATGACCCCAATCCAATTGGGTGATCTTCTACACATCAGTAGCTATCCATAGAATTTAGTTTAAATTTTTGTGACAAACATAGATTAAATGGTGAATTAATTGGTGTACAACTAGTTTCTGCCTTAGTTTGAAAATAATTGAATAAAGATTAATTCAATTAAATTAAAACCACCTTGTGTTGCTTGATGTGTGCAGTAGCTTTGTAATGTTGTGATGATGCTTGAGTTGGTGTAGTGATTGTTTGTGTTGCTTGTTTGACGTTTAGACGAGAACGTTGCCGGAGTCTACGAGGAAGGGGAATACTTTGAACAGCAGGAACCAGACTCCGAGAACTTTGTGGAGCAAGGCAAGCTACTTCTCTGAGCTTGCATTTATAACCTCTATTTTAATCACATGAGTTCTTCACAAGTGTCAAAGATTTTGAAACCCTTTTTACAAAGATATGAAAACTATTTTGAAGATAGTACAACTATAGGGTGGGAAAAACATTGTTTATTCAAAACTCCTTTGAAAGTACTTGGATGAAGTTGAAGTACCGAAAGGTCGGTATGAAGGTAGAGGAACAGAGAATGGTGTTGCTTTTGGAAGGAAAGATGCACATTGTGTCCTTGTACTTACGTCCCCAGCCAAAAATCTGTGCGACCACATTTACCCACATATGGGCAAGGGCGTAGTCATATAATTTGCTCGTGTTAGTACTGGATGCCTCAATAACGAGGATAACCTCGTTCCATGAGGGGATGGTCTGAGGACCTACCCCCTGACCTGGGTCCTCTTAATAGAAGTCTACCGGAAGCCGGTATGAACATGTCGGAGAAAGAGGATTGAAGGGCTCCCTTGGGTCCGCCGGGCAGAACTACGAGTCCTCACACTTAGTTTCTGAGGATTTAAGTGTCGATGGAAAGTGTCGTAGAGGCAGGGTCCTATACTAGCATGAGCAAAGGACAGGCTATGGCCGGGAACTCAACTTCGCATACCTCTGGTATGGCGGGACGTGGCTGACACGATGAGTGACCGGATGGGTGTGGGAAAAGCGTGCTACCTCTGCAGAGGGTAAAACTATTCGAATAGCCGAGTCCTCGGATATGGACAGTTGGGAAGAACTGCTAAGACCATGTGCAAGTTTATAAAATATTGAGTTTTGAAAGGAAAATGAAGTGGAAAGGATTGCATACCTGTACCAATGAGTTGGTACGAGGTTGTGACGGGTTTGGGAACCATGATTGGGATATGGTTGGATACCGGAGGAGTTTCGGGGAAACAGCTAAAATGATGTCTTCTTAAAGGATAGTTGTAAAAATTTCTTCTTACCCCTTTTCAGAAAAGACTTTCTTTTAAGATGTTTCAAAGCTAAGTAAAAGTTTTCAAACTAAAACTAGTGCTTACTCTAGTTGGGGTAGTTTGCGAGTACAATCAAATGTACTCATATTGGTTTCGTCCCTGGCTATTGTCTTAGCCAGATTTCGAGGAGCCCTACGTTGAAGAGGAGTTTGGCGACGTCTATGCGAACTAAGATCTTCATAAGTCAGCTGCCTGTCGGGTGCTGTTAGGTGGATTAGCCCTACTACCGTAGCTTCCGCTGAATAAAGATGATTGGCCCTTGAAGGCACCTATGTATAATTAGGCCTGTATGGCCAGGTTTGTAAGACTTTAAACTCGGTATTGTATGGATGTAAACTTTGATATTCAGTTCGGATTATGTGCAACGACAGACTGATCACGGGATCGTTGTGTTAAGCATAATCGGGTATTTCGGACGGCTAGTCCGGGGTCCCCACAGAGCTGGTATCAGAGCCATCCTGACTTTAGGAGACCTTAGTTAACATGGGCGTTAGTTAGGAGTTACAAAAGTTAATTTCTAAAACAAGGAAGTGGAGTATTTTCGAAAATTTCTTATCTCCCCAACCCTTCCATTTATGTAAAAACCTTATACTCATTAAGAGTTGTCTTTTCTTGAACCCTTAAAATTTTGCACACTTGTCCCTCCATTAAGTTTACATTTGATACTCATGTCACTTAACTAACTTAAAATTTTGCTTAAACTTGTAGATGGCACCCAACGTCACCGAGTTCGTCCAAGTTAGGAAGGACGGCCTGCTGATGTTCGAGCAGGACTTGTACGAGTTGAGCCAGACTTTGGGACGCCCTGTTCCAGAGTTTGAGGGAACTCAGGTCGATTCCCTCGGTGATGGGAACCTGTCCTGGCTCATCAAGTCGTCCGTCCGAGGCAGGATTCAGCCACCCCGCTCCAAGGACTTGGTCTACTCCACGATGGACACTACTTGGGTTGACGGTCTGACCCGAGTTATGCAGAGGCTGCTAGCCCGCCTTTGTGAGGAGCACAAGGACGAGCTGGTTGGCACCGTTTCCAGTACTTCGGGAGGCGTGACGATGAGGGAAACCCCACCTACCCCGCGCAGCACACTCTCTTCGGCGAGTACATCACCGACATGGAGGTGCTACTTCACGACACCCAGGAGAACCTGCGCGATGCTAGACTCAAGGTTCACTTCCAGCGTAGCTCCCTCGACGATGCCCGAGTCCGTGAGACCCAGCTGAAGTGGGAAATGACAATCTCCGCCTGAAGCTGGCCCGTCAGAGGAGGACTATCGTCAGGCTCCGCAAGACGGTAGCAGAGCAGAACGAGATGATAGACGAGATGGAGCAGCAGGCGAACGAGATGGAGGAGGAGGGCGAGGATCTCCGCAAGGAGAACAGTGCCTTCATCAGCGATGATGAGGACTACTTAGAGGAGATGGACTATGGGGAGGAGGACGACGAGGAGGAGTTAGTTGACGAGGAGGAGGAGCCGTCTGAGCCAGTTCTCGAGGAGGAGGATCCCGAGGAGCCACCCTACGACTCAGACGTTGAGATCGTCGAGCCTGAGGTTCCACCTCAGTAGTTGAGCGACGAGAGCACTACCTAGGACTGTGTCGACCCCCTATGCGAGTAGAGTTTATGATGGTTCCTAGTGAAACCATGTTGTATGTACATTAGGTGTAGTAGGATGTTGTAAGCTTGATGTGTGAACTCCTTGATGTGATGATTGTGTTGAATAAATGTGATGGTCTTGTTTGACTAGTGTTTCATCAACCACCCCCTTTGTGACTTCATCGTTAGCCAAAGCCTTTTTGCCTTGCCTCTTATATCGTATCTATTCCAGGATGACGAACACTCGCCACAACCAGCACGCGACACCACCACCACCGCCGGAACCCACCGCTGCTCAACTGCTTGCGATCATCATGGAGGATCGCCAAGCTGCCCGGGAAGAGCGTCAAGCTCATCTCGCCGCCCTGCAGCAACTTGCTGCTGCCCACGCCAACCAGAAAACAATGGTGGCAATGGCAATGGCGACGAGGGTGGAAACCAGCGCTCTACCCTGAGTGACTTCCAGAAGACCACACCTCCTACCTATTCCAAGGGACTTCATCCCCTGGAAGCAGATGACTGGATCCGCACTATTGAGAACGACCTGGAAGTTGCCTCGGTAGGAGAGAATGAGAAGGTCCTGTATGCTACCCACTACCTTGCTGGACCTGCAAGAGCTTGGTGGGAAACTACCAAGACCATCCAGCAAGCGGGTCATGTCATTACCTGGGAGGAGTTCAAGGACAAATTCCGCAAGAAGTTCATCTCTAGCGGTCTTATCGAGAGGAAGAAATGAGTTCCGTAAGCTAAGGCAGGGAGGCAGAGATGTGGTTGGTTATCTGGATGAGTTTACCGATCTTGCTCGGTATGCTCCTGAAGATACCGACACGGAAAAGAAGAAGATGGAGCGCTTTCTGAACGGACTCCATGATGAGATGCAATGTGCCTTGGTTGTCCATGACTTCCGTGATCTGGAGTCACTAGTGGACAAGGCCATTCAGCTGGAGACCAAGCGCAAATCCATGTTTGAAGGCCGCAAGAGAAGGATGAATATTCAGGAAGGTTCCAGCAGCCAGAAACCCGCACCTTCCAGCCAGCCCCAAGCCAGTTTATCGATCACCCCCAGCTCCACGTCCCAACTATCCCAACCGTCCCAACACACAACAAACAACAATGTCCCCCGCCCAAACACCAACAACAACTACCACCCCAATGGCAACAATCGTCCCGGAGGAAACACAACACTTTTACCCCTACTGCCAGTGTTGTCTGCTTTGAATGCGGCAACAAGGGTCACTACTCCCGAGAATGCCCCAATCCCAAGAGGAACGTTCAGCGCCCCAATGCACCAGCACCCAACTCTGGACAAGGCCGTAATGGAAATGGAAACGGCAAGAATGCTGCACCCCGTGGCAATGCTGTTGCCAGAGGCCGTTGAACCACATCAACACTGAGAAGCCCAGGAAGCGCCAGATGTTGTGCTGGGTACGTTCCTTGTCAACTCAGTACCTGCAACTGTCTGTTTGATTCTGGTGCTACCCATTCCTTTGTTACCAAGGAGTTTGTTGTTAAGGGAGGTCTAGTCGGGAGCCTCTTGTCCAAACCCCTGCTTATACAAACCCCAGAGTTCCTAGTAGAGACCAAGCTGTTTTGCCCGACGTCTCTCTTGAGATCAAAGGAGAAAACTTTCCAGCTGACCTAATCATCTAGGAACCCAAGGCATAGATATCATTCTGGGTATGAATTGGTTAGCAAAGTATCATGGTCGTATCGACTGCGCCAGAAGAGCAGTATCTCTCACCACAGACCAAGGAACCGAAGTGGAGTATGCATCACAAGCCAATCCATCTCAACCCTGTTGTCATGAAGGTATAGCCCGACCAGCTCTAGATGAGATCCGTGTTGTCCACCTATTCAAGGATGTTTTCCCGGAGGAATTGCCTGGTATGCCACCAGACCGGGATATTGAGTTCGTGATTGAACTTATTCCTGGAACAGCCCCTATATCCCAGAGACCCTACCGGATGAATCCAGAAGAACTGGTGGAGTTGAAGAAGCAGTTAGCTGATCAGCTCAGCAAGGTCTGATTCGCCCAAGTGCATCACCTTGGGGATCACCCATCATCTTCGTGGACAAAAGAGACGGTACCACACGCCTGTGTGTGGATTATCGCAAGCTCAATGATGTAACCATCAAGAACAAGTACCCCTGCCCAAGATCGAGGATCTGTTCGATCAGATGAACGGAGCCCGAGTCTTTTCTAAGATCGATCTTCGGACAGGTTATCACCAGTTGAAGATTCGAGAGTCTGACATTCCCAAGACCGCCTTCACCACCCGATACGGATTGTTTGAATACACCGTTATGTCCTTTGGCTTGACCAATGCCCTGCTTATTTCATGAATCTCATGAATAAGATCTTCATGGAGTACCTCGACAAGTTCGTGGTTGTCTTCATCGATGATATCCTTATCTACTCCAAGACTGAAGAAGAGCATGCTGAACATCTGCGTTTGGTTTTGGAGACCCTCAGAGAACACAAATGTATGCCAAACTTAGCAAGTGTGAATTTTGGCTAAGTGAAGTGGCATTCCTCGGACATGTTGTGTCTGCAGGAGGAATCTCTGTTGACCCCGAGAAAATCAAAGCCATTCTAGACTGGAAATCACCCACCAGTGTAACGGAAATCCGAAGTTTTCTCGGACTAGCAGGTTATTACCGCAAGTTCGTTGAAGGATTCTCCAGTATAGCCAAACCCATGACCCAGTTGTTGAAGAAGGATAAGAAGTTTGAATGGACCCAGAAGTGTGAAGATAGTTTTCAAGAACTGAAGAAAGACTGACTTCAGCCCCAATCCTAGTCATGCCAGACGTCACCAAGAGTTTCGACGTGTATTGTGATGCTTCACGTCTCGGACTTGGTTGCGTTCTGATGCAAGAAGGAAAAGTTGTGTCGTACCTGTCTCGACAGTTGCGACCGCATGAGGAGAATTACCCAACCCATGACTGGAGTTAGCAGCTGTGGTTTTTGCTTTGAAAACATGGCGACCCTATCTTGTGGGTCATCGCTGCGAGGTCTATACAGATCACAAAAGCTTGAAGTACATTTTCACTCAGAAGGAGTTGAATCTGAGGCAGAGAAGGTGGATGGAATTGATTAAGGACTATGATGTCGGAATTCATTACCATCCCGGAAAAGCCAATGTGTAGCCGATGCCTAAGCCGGAAGCCATGCACCCTGAATACCCTAATCCAAGCAGAACAACCAGCCTTGTTTAAGGAGTTCGAAGATTTCGGACTTGAATTGGTTAGCCATGGATATCTTGCCAACCTGGAGTTAGCCCCAACCCTGTTGGACCAAATCAAAGAGGCCCAGAAGGGTCATGAGAGTATCGAGGGATTAAAAAGAAGATACCCCTTGACAAAGCACCTGGTTTTGCTAGATGCTGAAGGAGTTCTGAGATTCAAAGGACGCCTGTGTGTGCCCGATGATAAGGAACTCAAGGGTCTAATCCTAAAGAAGCCCACGATACCCCATACTCGATCCACCCCGGAGGAACCAAGATGTACCAAGATCTTCGTGAGAAGTTTTGGTGGCATGGAATGAAGCGAGAGATTGGTTCTTTCGTGGCCAAGTGTGATATCTGTCAGCGAGTCAAAGCAGAGCACCAGCGCCCTGCAGGATTGCTCCAACCCCTTAAGACCCCCGAGTGGAAATGGGATGAAATTGGAATGGATTTTATTACCGGACTTCCTAGGTCCAACCGAGGCCATGATTCAATCTGGGTCATAGTTGATCGATTGACCAAGGTTGCCCATTTCATTCCGTCAACACCACTTATAGAGGGAACCAGCTAGCAGACTTGTATATTTCCAGAATAGTAAGCCTGCACGGAGTGCCTAAGAGGATTGTATCTGACAGAGGCACGCAGTTACCTCACGGTTCTGGAAAGCTCTTCACGAAGCCCTCGGAACCCACTTATCATTCAGCACAGCCTATCACCCCAGACCGGAGGACAGACCGAGCGAGTAAACCAGATTCTGGAAGATATGCTTCGTGCATGTGTCCTAGCCTATGGCTCTAAATGGGAAGATTGCCTTCCGTTTGCAGAGTTTTCCTATAACAATAGTTATCAGTCCAGTCTGCAAATGGCCCCATTTGAAGCACTTTACGGCAAGAAGTGTCGTACACCTTTGAACTGGTCCGAGACCGGAGAAGGAAAAGTGTTTGGACCAGATACCCTCCGTGAAGCCGAGGAGCAAGTCCAACTTATCCGTGAACGTCTCAAAACGGCCCAATCCCGTCAGAAAAGTTATGCTGATCCCAAGCGTCGTGACGTCACCTTTCAACCTGGAGATTTTGTCTATCTTCGGGTGACCACTCAAAGGGATGCAACGTTTCCATGTCAAAGGAAAGTTGGCACCCAGATATAGGACCTTTCAAGATTCTT
This sequence comes from Poa pratensis, assembly GCA_947311845.1. Lineage (NCBI taxonomy): Eukaryota > Viridiplantae > Streptophyta > Magnoliopsida > Poales > Poaceae > Poa > Poa pratensis. Next base: position 40,323,480 of record CAMZMU010000020.1, read on the forward strand.
GCCCGTCGCGGAGAGGTAGCCTATCAGTTAGAGTTGCCCCCAGAATTATCGGAATTTCATAATGTTTCCACATCTCTCTGCTCCGGAAATGTCTTGAAGTTCCTGACCAGCCAGACGTCTTCAAGAACATTGACCACCACTCCATCGACCTGAACCATGATCTGACTTACCGTGAGAGACCATTCAAAATTCTCGACGAAGATATTCGTCTCACCCGGAGGAACAAGATCAAGTTTTATAAAGTCCAGTGGACTAACCACTCTGAAGAGGAAGCCACTTGGGAACGTGAGGACTATCTTAGAAGCGATTTTCCCAACCTCTTTAGCACCTAAGCCCAGCCAATCTCGGGACGAGATTTATCCTAAGGGGGGAAGGATCTGTAACATCCCAAAATTGTAACCCAGTTTTATTAGTCAAAATTGTGGGCCAACAAAAATTTGTTACTTTTGTGTGCTTGCTTGTGTTTGCTTGCTTGAGTTGTTGTTTGCTTAAATAAAAATTTGAAGAAAAGAAAAGAAATAAAAGAAGTGCAAAAACAATAAAATAATGTGACAAGTGTCACACTAAATCTCCAAGTGTTGATTCAAAAAAATTCTCCAAACAAAAATTCAGTGGAGGGAAGTGATCCCTCCCATTTCATCTTTAATACTTTTCTCCCTCCTTATTTTAAAAAACGTTATTCAAAATTCTATTTTCAAATTTCCAAATGTTTCTTTAACTTTGGAAACCCTCAAAATCACCAAGCTACACTTCCAAATTAAATCAACCAATGGTCCCACAAACCTTGGAAAAATATTTGGAAGCAAACTATGAAAAGAAATTTCAAAAAAATCAAATTTGAACTTGGTTCGGGTATTTGATCGAACACATGGTGATCACCACCGTGTTCATCTTTGTATCAAAAATTCAACTCAAAATTCGAGCTCAATTCAGTGCAATCGATCACTCCAGTAGCTCCCACTCCTTCCTCTCACCTCACACACGTGAATGATTGCGAAGGAAACGAGTTCGTTGACCCGGAGGTGGAGTGTGGCGTGCGCCACGCCGATGCCGCCCGTGGCGCACTGCCGCACGGGTCGTCCCCGTGGTGAGCAAGGACGCGACGCAGAGGCGACGCCGCGCCGTGCTCGACACCCCTCCCTCTTCCCTCTGCCTCTGGTCGACGTGACCAAGCGCTGCAGAGCTCGCTGGCGTGCTCACCGTCCGCGACGCGACGCCACGCGCTGCCGTCCGGGATCGCTCTGTGGAGGAAGCAGAGGAGGCAGCGACGCGACGCCACGCTCTGCTCGACACACCACCTCTCCCCTCTGCACCTGCTCGAGGTGACCCAAGCACCGCAGCACACCCCACCCCTTGCGTGCACCCTCGCCACGCCACGGCCAGAGCGCGCCGCGCGACGCCACCCCTGCCAGGGTCAGCGAGGAACACCACCGCACCCTCTCCCCGTTTGCCACCGCACCACGCCGTACTCGCGCAGAACCACCACCAATGCCGCGCTCTCCCACTCCCCAGCCCCATCCCTGCACTGCGTCCACGACGAGCCCGAGCTCGCCCATAAAAGGCCACCCGCGCCTCGCCACCTCTCCACACCACCTCACGGCCACCATTCCACCCACTCACCCCAGTGCACCGCCAGGAGGGCGGATTCGCAGCCGCGGAAGCGCTGCTGCCCTTGCCCGTGCTCTGCACCTCGCCGGAGCAGAAGGTGGGCGACAGTCACGGCCGAGCCGTGCCGCTCTCCTCCCTCTCTTCCTTGCACCCTATCCGCGTCTCCATTGAACCCTCACTCACCCGCCAAGTTTTCCCCGTGTTTCGTGCACCACAGCACAGCAGGGGACTCGCCGGAGTTGGAGCACGGCCGCGGAGGAGGAGCTGATCACGCCGTCGTCGAGTGAAGCCGTCCCAGCACGCACGACTCACCCCAGAGCTTCCCCACTCCCTCCGCCGTCGATCCCCGTCATCTCCGCCACCACCCGAGGCCCTTAGGTGAGCTATCCATGCTCGCCACCGTCGCCGGCGCGGCGGCGTCGCCCGTTTATGGTCGTCGCCGTTCGCGGCCTCTGTGAGCCGTTGGATCTAGATCCAACGGCAGCTTACCCTTTCGTTTAGATTAGACACTGACTGGTGGACCCCACCCGTCAGCGTTTTAAACTTAAACCGCGCGCGAACCGTTTTCCGCTGAGTCGCTGACGAGTGGACCCCACCCGTCAGGGATCTCTTCTTTATCCAGTATTTTCGAGTTTGAATCCTCTCTGAATTCAGTACTGGACCTAGTTTTGAAATTCAATATCTCGAGTTCTAGGAATCCAAATAAATCAAACTCAACTGTTCTGGAAAGCTTATAAAATTCTTTAACTCACCAAAGTGGTCTCATCTCATTTAAATAAATAATAAAATGTATTAATAAAAATGCTCCAGAAGGTTTAAAACACTAAACCATTTGTTTCTGGAGTTATATAAATCCAAATAACTCGAAACCAATTTTGGTAGCTTTGTATTAGGATCCTTTAGCTCCCCAAATTTTGGTAGAATTAATTGAGTAGTGTAAACTCCTTAGCCTTTGGTTGAACTTCAGTGCACCCTTCTGCACTAAACCAATTAGTGTGATTTAATAGTAGGTCCAACTAAACTAAAACCAATTTTGTTAGGTCACATTCAACCAAGGTTAGTTACCCCTAAAAGGATTTAAATTTTGGAGCAACTTAATTTGTTTGGTAGCTAAAACTTGATTAAAGTCCTTCTGAACTAAAACAAATGTGTAGGGAGTTTGGTAACTCCAAATGACCCCAATCCAATTGGGTGATCTTCTACACATCAGTAGCTATCCATAGAATTTAGTTTGAATTTTTGTGACAAACATAGATTAAATGGTGAATTAATTGGTGTACAACTAGTTTCTGCCTTAGTTTGAAAATAATTGAATAAAGATTAATTCAATTAAATTAAAACCACCTTGTGTTGCTTGATGTGTGCAGTAGCTTTGTAATGTTGTGATGATGCTTGAGTTGGTGTAGTGATTGTTTGTGTTGCTTGTTTGACGTTTAGACGAGAACGTTGCCGGAGTCTACGAGGAAGGGGAATACTTTGAACAGCAGGAACCAGACTCCGAGAACTTTGTGGAGCAAGGCAAGCTACTTCTCTGAGCTTGCATTTATAAACCTCTATTTTAATCACATGAGTTCTTCACAAGTGTCAAAGATTTTGAAACCCTTTTTACAAAGATATGAAAACTATTTTGAAGATAGTACAACTATAGGGTGGGAAAAACATTGTTTATTCAAAACTCCTTTGAAAGTACTTGGATGAAGTTGAAGTACCGAAAGGTCGGTATGAAGGTAGAGGAACAGAGAATGGTGTTGCTTTTGGAAGGAAAGATGCACATTGTGTCCTTGTACTTACGTCCCCAGCCAAAAATCTGTGCGACCACATTTACCCACATATGGGCAAGGGCATAGTCATATAGTTTGCTCGTGTTAGTACTGGATGCCTCAATAACGAGGATAACCTCGTTCCATGAGGGGATGGTCTGAGGACCTACCCCCTGACCTGGGTCCTCTTAATAGAAGTCTACCGGAAGCCGGTATGAACATGTCGGAGAAAGAGGATTGAAGGGCTCCCTTGGGTCCGCCGGGCAGAACTACGAGTCCTCACACTTAGTTTCTGAGGATTTAAGTGTCGATGGAAAGTGTCGTAGAGGCAGGGTCCTATACTAGCATGAGCAAAGGACAGGCTATGGCCGGGAACTCAACTTCGCATACCTCTGGTATGGCGGGACGTGGCTGACACGATGAGTGACCGGATGGGTGTGGGAAAAGCGTACTACCTCTGCAGAGGGTAAAACTATTCGAATAGCCGAGTCCTCGGATATGGACAGTTGGGAAGAACTGCTAAGACCATGTGCAAGCTTTATAAAATATTGAGTTTTGAAAGGAAAATGAAGTGGAAAGGATTGCATACCTGTACCAATGAGTTGGTACGAGGTTGTGACGGGTTTGGGAACCATGATTTGGGATATGGTTGGATACCGGAGGAGTTTCGGGGAAACAGCTAAAATGATGTCTTCTTAAAGGATAGTTGTAAAAATTTCTTCTTACCCCTTTTCAGAAAAGACTTTCTTTTAAGATGTTTCAAACTAAGTAAAAGTTTTCAAACTAAAACTAGTGCTTACTCTAGTCGGGGTAGTTTGCGAGTACAATCAAATGTACTCACATTGGTTTCGTCCCTGGCTATTGTCTTAGCCAGATTTCGAGGAGCCCTACGTTGAAGAGGAGTTTGGCGACGTCTATGCGAACTAAGATCTTCATAAGCCAGCTGCCTGTCGGGTGCTGTTAGGTGGATTTGCCCTACTACCGTAGCTTCCGCTGAATAAAGATGATTGGCCCTTGAAGGCACCTATGTATAATTAGGCCTGTATGGCCAGGTTTGTAAGACTTTAAACTCGGTATTGTATGGATGTAAACTTTGATATTCAGTTCGGATTATGTGCAACGACAGACTGATCACGGGATCGTTGTGTTAAGCATAATCGGGTATTTCGGACGGCTAGTCCGGGGTCCCCACAAAATATAGGGTGTATTTTGTAAGAAACCAGACTGCCACGTCAGCGACTTAACGTCCATTTCGACGGAGTGACTAACGTGGCTCTACCACGCAACTAAGTGACCACGATTTGGCGTTTTTCCAGTTGGTGACCAATGCGCTCGCTCGTGGCAAATTCGTGACCGCACATGCGTTTTACTCTACTTCAAAACTAATGCAGCTGCTATGTTTTTTCAACAGGACGCAAAATGACAGGAGATATGAGCTGGATGGATAAGGAAAGAGATTCTGTTGAGTGCCACAGTTAACCTAGCATTTATACAATATTAAACATCGGACCCTCAATTCTTCACAAACACACGCACAGCCCATTGGTCTGAAACTTATTCTGCTTCACGGAGGCGCGAGTTCGAATTCCGGCGGAAGCTAAAGCCTACACCTGTTTTGCCTTTTTTGGCTAGTTAACGTAGCGGCAATACAATATGTAGCGTCAAACCCTAATTGTTCCGCGCTGGTTCGAATCCCCTGGGGAGGTGAGTTTTGCCTTTTTTTGGCTAGTTAACGTAGCGGCAATACAATATGTAGCGTCAAACCCTAATTGTTCCGCGCTGGTTCGAATCCCCTGGGGAGGTGATGGTTCCACTTTTTTTCGTTTTTGATTAACTAAAATTGGTGCAATTAATAAATATATTTAATTACTCCTTAAAACTTGCAAAAATCATAACTTAATATCTATAAATCTGAAAAATACATAGATGAGTTTTTGCTCCTTTTTTCCAACATTAGGGGATTGTTGCAATATGTTCTGCATATTACCATGGATGGACAATTTTGTTGCAATATGTAATAGTTAAGCCTACACCTGTTTTGCCTTTTTGGCTAGTTAACGTAGCGGGAATACAATATGTAGCGTCAAACCCTAATTGTTCCACGCTGGTTCGAATCCCCTGGGGAGGTGATGGTTCCACTTTTTTTCGTTTTTGATTAACTAAAATTGGTGCAATTAATAAATATATTTAATTACTCCTTAAAACTTGCAAAAATCATAACTTAATATCTATAAATCCGAAAAATACATAGATGAGTTTTTGCTCCTTTTTCGCAACATTAGGGGATTGTTGCAATATGTTCTGCATATTACCATGGATGGACAATTTTGTTGCAATATGTAGTAGTTATTGCGACATAATGAATGTGATGCAAAAAGTCGTCATATTGTATTGCCTTTTTTGGCTAGTTAACGTAGCGGGAATACAATATGTAGCGTCAAACCCTAATTGTTCAATAACACACGCACAACTTAGTGGTTTGAACATTGTTGTGCATGACAGAGGCGCGCTGGTTCGAATCCCCTGGGGAGGTGATGGTTCCACTTTTTTCGTTTTTGATTAACTAAAATTGGTGCAATTAATAAATACTTTAATTACTCCTTAAAACTTGCAAAAATCATAACTTAATATCTATAAATCCGAATAATATAAATTATATGTCTATAATTATCAGAAAAATACATAGATGAGTTTTTTCTCCCTTTTCGCAACATTAGGGGATTATTGCAATATGTTCTGCATATTACCATGGATGGACAATTTTATTGCAATATGTAATAGTTATTGCGACATAATGAATGTGATGCAAAAAGTCGTCATATTACAACCAATACATATTTTGTTGCAATATGAAGCCACTTTTTTGCAACAATATCTATGACTAGCGCCACATGCGAGAATTATTGTAATATATGTCCGAATATTACCACAAAGATTTAGTTCGTCACAATACCTAGTCTCTATTGCAACAAAATGACTAATTTACGCAACGCAACGCAACTGTCGCAATATCACTACCATATTACAACACTGATACAACTTGTGGCAATACGTGGTTTTTATTGCAACAAAATGAATACTTACTGCGACAAAACGAAACTGTGGCAATACGTTGCTCCTATTACCATGAAATTGAATTTTGTGGTAATATTGCATTTTATTGCAACGAAATATAGCTGTAGCAATAAATTTTGTTGCAATATACCAACAAACATAAGAACTATGAACTGCACGAGGATTATGAAGTCTTTCAGTCGGCCTAACTCGATTTGTCCTGCACCTTTGCCTACTCCATTTTTATCGCTCTCTGGCAACGGAACTTAGAGTAATCTTCCACTGCCTTCTCTCTAGTATCAAACCATTTGTATAAGATGTTCGAGAAACCCTTCACTCTGTCAAAGCATGTAACATCCCAGAATTTTCAAACAAGAATATCACAAGAAGTATAAAACTTTTTGACAAGGAATTAAAACTCTTGAAATTTGTTAAAATATATTTTTTCAAAACTTTAAAAGAATGCACACACCCACTATCATCAGGAGCCTATAAGTTTGAATCAAATAAAATTTAATTTAAAATTTCAAACACGAAACCCTGAATGAAAATTCACATAAAGGAACCACTAATACCCTATGCAATATTTTGAATTTTATAGAATCATTTCATTATGGAATCAGTACCAAATGTTCCATTTTGAATTATCTTTCCAAAAAAGTATTTTTTCGATTTTTTCTGAGAATATTTTTTCTATGACAATATTTTAAATTTATAGAATCATTTTGTTATTAAAACAGTACCAAAATGTTCCATTTTGAGTCTGCTTTCCACAAGTATTTTCTAGATTGAATTCAAAATGGGTGTTCAAATATAAGAACATAAAAAGAAAAGACAAAAAAAAGTGAACCGACCCAGCCAGGCCGGCCTAACAAGGAGGCCACCTCAGCCCTTCTCTTTTTGTTTTTTCTTCTTTCGCCTATTTTCTATTGGGACGCATATTTCTAGCCCATCTAGCCGACCAAACCTAGCCCATCCAAACGACTCCTCTTTCCTCGTGGAGGAGCACATACAGAACCTTTACCATAAAACCATGGCTGCCCTTTTTTTTTGTTGCGGGTTGTTGCCCATCTATTCATCTCCTCGTCCCACCTATTTTAGTGCCTTAACATTTCCATACTCCACCATGAAACGTGGTGAACCGAATGCCACCCGTCGACACTCGTCTCCCGATCTCCCTCCTCATACCATATAAATACGACTGGAGAGCGTCACTTCGTGCTTTTTTGCCTCCTCTTTAGTTTTTGTTTATAAAGGTTTACGAGAGGACGTGGGGTTGTAGGATGGAGCATGCCCATCTTCGGTTTGGCGGATAACTTTTGTTGATCTCGCCTCAATCTTCTCCTTTCAATTTCACGACTTGAGTGTCATGCAAGTTTTGGTTGATTGTGTCATATGGGAAAGTGAACAATTTGTCGAGAGTTAAATCTAAGTACATAGTCGTGTCCCCATTGTGACCCGGTGGACAAGGAGTATGTAGGGCCAAAACCTTTTAGTAAACAAAACATCTTTAATAGTTTTATGTTCCAGCATATCAAATGCTAAGTCCAGATTCACTACATTAACGAATGTATTCTTATACCCAAGGTAACAAGTCCGGATGGATCTAGCTTTCAGAGAGCCATACTGATTCGGATGAATCAATCTTGGCATGACTCTTTGCAACCTTTTGGCAAGCAACTTTGTGATGATTTTGATAGAGCAAAACAGAAGAGGATGGGGCTAAAGTCAGATGCTTGCAAAGGATACTTCTTTTTTGGTATAAGGGTGATAAAAGAGGAATTCATGCTTCGTAATTGACTTTTCCTTCAAAGAAATCTTCAGTGAGCTTATAGAAGTCTCAAACAGTAATATCCCAAGAATGCTTGATAAAATTTGTACTAAAACCATCTAGACTTGGGGATTTGTCAATTTCTACTTTTGTAAAGAGGTGGTCAAGAAGCAAAAGGTCGGGAATTGGCACTCGTTAAAGTTGTGCAAGTTCAATAAAATGTGAGTGTAATTTTCAGTTCGTAGGCTATACACGGAGTGACTTCGAAATGATGATGTTTAGATGTTGAGAGAAGGCTAAAAATGTGCATCAATGCATGAGATTGATGAGAACTGCGGGCAAGTAATAATTAGGCAGCTCTAATATATTTTCGATTTCTTCTACTCTCTCCGTCCACAAAATGATGTCTCAACCTAGATCAAATTTGTATGTATTTACACACTAAATCATGTCTAGATACATGCAGATTTGGTCTAGGTTGAGACATCTTTTGTGAATGGAGGGAGTATATGGAAACACAATCCGTATTACGCACGCCTAAAGTCTATATGGCGCTGAGCTGCCTTATGTTGATGGGAAAGATGAAGGGCGCCGACCCATCAAAGGCGGTGGTGGTGAGCTTCTGCGCGGTGGCCTCCGTCGGGTGGTAGAAGTCCCAGAAGACATGGTCCGAGCGGTTGGCGCAGTAGTTGCTGATCGGGGTGCAGGCGATCTTGGCGTTCATGTCCCCCAAACCGCAGCACGCCGCCTTCACCTCAGCATAACCGTACGCCGCTGGCTGGTCGATGTACCGGAGAAGCGCGGCGGAGGAGTCGAAGAACGCGTAGTGCAGGTCCGGGTGCTGCGAGGTCATGCCAGCCAGGACGGGCTCGGCCGCCTTGTTATATTGCACGGCCATGGCGTTTGCCTCGGCGATGCAGTCCTTGGTGGAGCTCAGCTCCCGTAGCGACGGGGTGCATCCCACCGGCCCAATGCCGAGGAACACCACCTTGCGTGCCCTGAGGTTGTAGAGACTCTGCAGCTGGCCTGTGAGGGACTGGATCAGCGTGTCCACGAACTGCTGAGAGGGGTTCCGGAGCTTGGTGGCCGAGTTGGCCTTGGCGTAATGGATGATGTCGTTGCTGCCGATGGTGATGGCGAAGATGGACTTGGCCAGGTGGTTCGCGGCCTGGGCCTGGCCGAGGTTCCGCGCCAAAGACGCGTACACCGTGGAGTAGTACTGGATCTGCTTGTCGAAGGTGATGCACTGAACCTGTGATTCATTTCATCAGTCTGCAGTCTCTGGTTGATGATTTTCACACCGTCGATGGACAAAGTAGCGTGCATACCTTGTTTGTGGAGTTGGAAACTCCTGCACCACCAGAAGCGAAGTTGACACCGTTCGCGTAGTTGGCATTCCTGCTTTTGGATAAGGCGAGGTACGGTGGTGAACTCGCCAACCCGAGCTTGTCGGCTGCATCCATATATATTTATCAGAAAAAGACATAGCATGCAAAGTGTTGTGGTTCCAGCGAATATATGTGTGCTTATTTTGAGTTAAAACGGCTCAGGTCTGCAACTATAGTTTCTTAGTCACCTATGACTTCTATGTTCTAATTTCAAGTATTAAGATATTCCAGAGTAGTTTCATGTTCATTATATTTAGTCATAGACTATCCATAACGGAAGTAGCAAGTTAAACGTCTAATGGAAGTTAGTCGTCACCATCAATTCAGACAAGTCCTCCGGCCCGATTAATATTGTCAGAATATAGGGGAATATAGAATGACACCAAGTATGAATACAGTTGGCTGCGTTCACCGATTGCGATCTTGGGACAACTATGTTTCTGTTTGTTTCGGATGAAAGACTTATACACGAAAACAACGTCTGCAAAGAATGATTTCATTTGGCCGCCACATCTGGACGTATGCAGTGAAGTTCCCTATCACGCACAGTGCTATCTCCAGCTAGCTAAGCTACAGTTGCTACAACTTGCCATCGTAAAAAATTGTGCTAAAATAAAATTTGTAGTGGGGAATAGGGACCAGGTAAAATGTGTAAAAGATCTTGCCCCTGAATGCAACGTAGCTGGCATTCTGGCATCGATCGGATTTCCTTTCCGCGTTTTCTTCTTTTTATAGTTTTGTTTGGCTGAAGTCCTTGAAGAAGATAATTTGTTGTTCGTGCTCAACGAGTAGCATCAGATATATTTAGGAACTAACAAACTACGTAGAGTTGTTCCACTAAATATTGAAGTCGGGGCAATCATACTAGGTTTCCACCTCATGAGTCCAATAATAGCTATGCACACGAAGTTCGGATTAATATATCAAGATTCAAAACTCACGCAAAAAAACGCCAGAGTATGTATCCTCTCATTCGACCCTAGCAGGCGAATGCAATGCGTGACAAATGAGAGATGACCAATTGCAGGCAGGCCAGGAAAGAATGATATCGTTTGTGGTGAACTGAATACGCACCGAGGAAGTCTGCAGAGTTTTTGCCGTTGCTGAATCGGCCGGTGGCCTTCCCTCCCGGGTAGTCCATGCCGTTGTGCGGGAAGTCCGCCTTGAGCAGCGTCAGCAGGTAGTTGTTGTTCCCGACGTCGGCGAGCGAGTCGCCGAACACGTACACCGCCGGCACAGAAGCCGCCACGGCCACCGTAGCCAAGAGCGAGGCGGCCATGAAAGCCACAATACCTATGGAGCAAGAGGCAACTATACTGGCACCCATTGCTCTCAAACAAAGCAATTGTTCAAGCAGCGCGGTGTGTGTGTGCTTTGCACATCTCACTCGAGCTCTTAGTAGTGGACAATGAATTCAGGAGGCTTGGCTGACGGCAATTTATAGGCTTGGCTGACGGGTGGAACGGTGCGAGTAAGAGATAAAGTACTGTATTAGTTAAACAAGGTGTGTACTGAAAAGAGCGCGGCAGATGAGAGTACGTACGCTGATGTAGCGTGTGTGTATGGGCTGAGTGGTGTGGAGAAGACGGCAGGCCAATGTGGCATAACGACCAATGTGACGATTGAGCGTATGGGACGGGTCTCCAGCTGGTTATCCTTCCATAATCTGGTGCTCGCGTGGGTCACAGTCTCCGGGGAAACTATTCAAACAAAAAAAAATCTACAATACACCTCGATGGTGCATTATCTCATCATACAGAAGGATCTGGTGCAGGTCAGCAAACTGATAGGAGAAAACCTATCATTGTTTACTTGCAAGATATAAGTCAATAGACGGACATGACTTATCGGCGGCCTGCTCTCAAATATACGTTGAGGAACGACAATCTTTATGTCCGAAGAGCTGATGCATGGTCTTCTTCTGAAGTGTTTGGACAAAGAGTAAGCTAGAGTCCCTATGTGAGAGATACATAACGGCTTATGTGGAACGCATCAGTTAGCTTAACATGGAGTCACTAGTATGATGTGTAGGATATTATTAGCCAACTATGATCAATGACTGCTTCAGAAACACAGTGTACAAAGTCTACCATCATATTGGAGATATTCAGGTTGTGTCTTTTGATGTGTTACATCCCACGGTAAAATTGTGGCTGTTCACTGGTTGGGATTGGATTTGATTGGTATGACCTATTTGACCTCATCCCACAGTAGAATCTCGAGGCATGGTGCTACATAAGTTACTCTGGCTGTTTGAGGTTTGTTAAGTAGAACGGTTTATCGCAGTTGACTATCACCATCCATTAATGAATAACATTGAGGAAGTTGCTGACAAACGCATAATGACCTTAAAGTCATCCGGAATGTGAAGTTGTGTGAGGCCAGATCTGTAAAAGAAGGTCTGAGTGAAGATCATTTAAGTCAGTGACATGCTCTTGAAAGTAATCCCGACGATTGTGTCAAAAGATCGAAAATTTGGCAAGTGTTGAGTTGGGATGGTCCTCTTAGAATCGTGATAATAGTACATGGCAACGGTTTTTTTCGTGGAATCCATGGAGGTGGGCTAGTACCCCAAGCTATCAACGGCGGATACTTGAAGAGATTATACCCGAGTGTATGGCAAACAATCTACGCACGTGTATGTCTCATATAGACATAATTTTCCGTAAAGGGGAAGCCTCCAGCCTATCCATCGATAGAAGCACACTGCCCTTTTTAACTGAGTTCGGCATTGAAGTTTATTACAATTACGGATGAGATAAGGTTTATACAAGAATCTACCAATGAAAAACAACACACATAAAAGAACTATACATCCTTTAGATATGTCGTCAACCGACCCGCTGAAGGTATCTTGAGCGACCGTCAGTAACTGTGTGCATCCAAACTCCATAAGACCCTGCTAATCCCAGCTGGAGGACAAACGCCCATAACATGAGATCCAGTGTGTGTATATAAAACACCTGGAAAAAATTGAGACTTCCGATTTGTATTTGTAAAAATAATCATTTCGGCACTTCCATATCCACCAACATAAAGCAGACCCCTATACGAATTATTGCTTCAGTTTTTTCTTTAAATAACAATCAGTTAGTTACCAAAGATATTTGTAACCTTGGCTGGCTGAGTTAGATTAAAAGTGAAATGAACAATACGCCAAATAAACTTACCAAAGGGACATGAGAGAAACATATGGTCCAGCGTTTCCTCTGAATAGTAAAAACAATAATTTTCAGACCCATTGTTGTCACTTTGCCAAATTATTTCTAGCGAGTAGAACTATTTTATGAAGGAATCACATACAAATCTTAAGAATTTTTAACTTCTAAGGTATTTACGTTGAAACCTCATATGTCCGTTCATGAGACTAGTGTACATAGACTTCACCAAAAAGCTTCCATAGACAACAGGCAGGTTCATTAGAAAGTTTACCAACATCAAACACCCACATGAATGAAGAGACGATTCCACTTATTGATCGATAGGGCATGCATAAACCCTATGTTTAGAGGTGCTTGCGATAGAACATGGCACACTGAAACATAGTATTGGTATCTCCGCAAAAAAATCATCGTTTTTGTATACAATATTATAAAGAGATTGGTACTGCTAAGAGAGAGGTGTATCACCAAGCCACACATCCTTCCAAAATTTTACACTATCCCCATTAGCAAGTTTGCAAACCATTATACCTTTCCCATGAGGATTTTTCTGGACTTGAGCAAGCGTCTTACTATTAAGATATTTATTTGTAGCAGCTTTTGCTACACCCCTTGTTTACCTTTCTTCTCGTCACTTTGCGAGAGAAATCTCGATCTGCAAAAGTTAAGACGATTATGTATGCCGTTGGGTATTTCTAGAAATGATAACATAAACATATGTAAACTCGTGCACATAATTAATGAGGACAAGTAGATCTCCGTACGAGCTTCCCTATACAGCAATCGATATTATCCTCGAAGTGTCGTTCTATTTAGATGACATTCTGAATTTCTTAATTTTTTTAATGGATAGGAATCTCAAGATAAACCTGCCTCGCAACAAAGAATTGTTTATACGATTGTTCCTTTTCCATTTACATTCCAAAACAATATAGCCCACTAGTGTAAAAATTAATCTTTAGAGCATGCAGTTGTTCAAAAATGCAAAGAATAAGTTTCATAATAACGCCTTTATTGAAGTCATGCTCCATAAATAAAGGAGTGTCATCAACACATTGAAAGATGTATTACCCCCCCCCCCCCCCCCGCCTCGAACAAGAGGATGTATGAGGCCACGAACTTAACCATCCTCCTTTGCATGTGCAATAAGGATTGACAACATGTCTGCGACAATATTGAAACAAAAATGGAGACAAAGGACCCCGCATGTTAGTCCTTTTCGATACTGAAATAATATTTACTTTCATTCCCACACTCTGTTCTTGGAAATATTGCATAATCCTGTCACACCACTTTGTGTGCAAAACGTCTCATATGCAATGTCTTGAGGATAAAATGTCACTTTACTCTATCATATGCCTTCTCGAAATCAATTTGAAACATGACTCCATCCATCTTCTTTCTGTGAAGCTCATGATTAGTCTCGTGTAGGACAAGAGATGTGACGTCCTAGCATAAAAGACGTTTCCTTAGGTCGAATGACCTTATCAGCAATCACCGTTGTACCGACTTTCATTAAAAACATAAAACTAACATTGAGAAGAGTCTACCGTGTTTTTTTTTGGGGTAAGGGAGTAGTCACCCCAAAGTTCTACTTAAACAACACTTGTTTGTAATTGAAAATACATTGCCATCAAGTCAGTCTTAATGACATCCCAATTTTGTTTGACGAAACTCTGTAGGAAATCCATCGTAGCAGGAGCTTTGTAATGTTCCGTTTGGATGATAGCATCATACACCTCCTCTTCGGAGAAATCTACCATAAAATTTTCATTTTCCAAAGTGAATAATACTGGTATATCAACACAAAAAGCTTCTTATAATATCCAGTGATATAGACCTTTAAATTCGCCTCACCCACTATTGTTCCTGCATCTTGTTCTAGATGAATACTATTTTTCTTTTTATGCTTGCCATTTGCAATGAGATGAAAGTACTTAGTGTTATTTCCACCCTCCTGAAATAACCTTAGCTCTTTGTGCCCACTTAGTTTCATCATCATGCCCCAAATGGGTGGCTTACCAGCAATGGTGACCTCGCCGTGCCACCCCCGAGCAGTTCCACATGGCCGTCCATGAGCAACATGACATCATGTCGGATGCGCAGAGGAAGCTCCCCAAGAACCACCACGCCAACCATGGCGCATGGCTCGAATGCTCCACGGGGAAGGCACACTACCATCAACACGCACAATGGTAGGATGTTCAGACTACATCGGTACTACTACAGGGACGGAGGGAGTTGGTTTGAGGTGTCTAAACACACGATTGATAGTGTCATCAAGTCTACCGATCGGCAGGGCGCACACAGGGGCAGCCCCATTCCCTTCCGATCACAGCCACCACTGCACGGAGGGGGTGGTGGCGACAACGACATCGTCTTCCGCCATGTCAAGCCACAATCGTCCTCACCACCACGGCGAGGAGGCATCGTGATAATCCGCGACGTGAAGACGGAGCCACGCCCTCGTAGCAGAGAGGTTCTAAGGTCTTCACCTTAGGTTGTCTTCTTTCTTATGTCAAACGCTATCATGGTATTGAATTTCAAGTCTGCTTGTAATATTGTGTGTATCTTGTTGTGCCGATACATGGTTTAAACTCCGAGTATTTTTTTAAGGAAACATTTGCTACAAGATACCGTCGTTTTCAGTCCTTTGCCCCGAGGCGTTGAAGTCGGCCATCGGCCAGCCAGCGTTGATGTCCTTTCGAGCCAATGAAAGCTCTTTGTGAGAAATTAGCTCAGCCGCGTCGCACAATCATACGAACGGATTGATCTGTCAAAGAATGGGAGAGAATGATCATCTAAACAAATCCGAAGCTGGCAGAATAATAATGAACCGCACACTGTTGTGGTCTATCAAACAAGAAAGTGAGGTGGGAACCAGAAAAGAAGCAGAAGGCATCGCGTTCTCAAGCTAACGCCTATCTGCGAGATGGAGAGGGCGATTTATATGCAGCAGATATAGACATACCTTGTATGTTAGCTAGAATGCTGCTAGATAGGGCATCAGTGGTCGCACTTCTAAAAATCCTGCTGACTGCTTGTCTAGTCGTCTGCATGTACTCCTTTGACCAAAATACAGGCAAGATGATTATGCTACATTCTGTGTTCATCTTGCATTCGATAGCTTGTCCAAACCGTTCACACCATTAGCCACGCCAATTAGAAGAGGAGTATGTATTAAAGGGTTGATTATTCCCTGTGGTAGTGGTGCCATGACCGATGCTGTCATGATCAGTTTCAGGAATGCCGATTTTGTTTTTGAATATTTGTATTGGGCAGAAGTGTGGACTTAAGACCAATACACGCAGTGATGGTCACTGAACAGTGTTTTGTTGTTTGCGGCATCCCGTGCCGACAGTGGATACATCGGTGGCTCTTGCTGATATTTTGCACGATTCCACATATTTTTTCTGTTCGTTTTCTTTTCTATTGTTTTTCATTTGGGGATTCCATATTTGGTCATATAGTTTGCATATTAGTTTTACTATTCCACTTATTATACTTAGTTATTACATTTAGTTTATTCACTAGACTTTGTATTCATTTCGTTCTAATAACCGTTTGCCTGGCAACCACGTGGTTAATCTGGGAACACAAAACAATCTCCTGTTTTGCGGAAATAACTTGAGAGGAGGAAGGAGAAGTTGCTCGCTCCTCAAGGATCGATATTAAACCATGATTCACTCTTGTGGGGAAAACATTTGCTTCATATGAGGTTTCAGTGAGTGGTACAGAACTAAGATTGTTGCCATCAAACAAGTTTTCTCACACCGTTGTAAGGAGCTCCCAGTCACAGGAAGCTAGCCTCTGCCATAAAACAAATGACTTTCCAATCAATAGCAATCTGAATTCTAGGCACAACTACATGAATCTAGGCACAGCTGTATACACGCTTTGCCTAGATGCCGGTGTCACATAGGTGCTGAACATTTCTGGGGGTAACAAACGGCGCTGACCCGTTGAAGGCAACTTGAGTGAGTTTCTGCGAGGTGGTCTCCGTCGGATGAACAAGGTCCCAGAAAATGTGGTTGGTTCGGTTCTTGCACAGGCTGCTCAAGGGGGTGCAGCTAAACATGGCGTTTTTATTCCCTAACCCGCAGCAGGCCGCATCCACCACATCATAACCTATCACCGTAACATCAAAACCACACCGTCCATAAGAATGACAAGCAATAACAACAAAAAATAGAGAAGTCGGCAAGCAGATTATTAGTCCATCGATGAATACCATATTTCTTTGGTTGCTCGATGTACGGAAGCAAAGTGGTGGCCGTGTCGAACAAGGAGTAGCGCATATCCGGGTGCCAGACGCTCATGTCATCTGTTGAAATATTGTTAAATTTCTAGGATGGGCTTTTCGCCCATCTAATAATTTCCAGAAAATCACTAAAGGCCCATGCTATGGCAAATGCTGGGAGTTTAGTTCCACATGGCTAGTTGCGAGAGATTTACACCAGTTTATAAGATGAGCTCTTCTCCCACATGTATGAGGTGTTGGCTGTGAAGTGAAGGGAGACGTTCCAGACACGCGCTTCTCCTCCTCCGTCGCCCGCCTCGTCACGACGCGCCGTGCCGCGGGAATCTCGCCGAGCCGATGTTATCTTTTTGTCACGCAGGAAAAATATGAACGGTCAACTGGAACGTTTCTGCATTAATGGAAATGAATACGAGCTGAAACGTTTCGTCTTAATTACGGACGTTATCAGAATTCATTGTGATTCATTACGTACGTTTTCGTTGGACCTCTCGCCTGGCTCGGTGCCTATATCAGAGAGGTCGCTCCTCTCCGGAATAGACAGACAACACATACAAACTGCTCGCGCCGCCACCATCGTTCCTCTCGCTGTTGCTGCCTCCGGTGATCCCATCCCGTCAATCGCGTACACGGTTGTCGGGAGAGCAGGCCTCTGAAACCCCGCCTCTCCACATCCTGTACGGGAGAGGGGCGATTAGATTTTTGGGGAGCGTCTTCCACGCGATTGCTCACCTCTGTTCGTCTACTTGAACTACATCTACATCAACTACGTCCGCGTCGCCTTCCTCTTCGCCATGGCCACCGACGCCGACATCGAGAAGGCTGCTGCTGACAAGGGGATCGCCGACGAGGCTGCCTTCTCCGCTGCTGCGGCCAACTGGCCTACTGGAGGGTACACGTTTATCCCTCTCCTGATTACTTGCATGTTTGCCGTACTAGCTATTTGTGTAGATGTTTCTACTATTTATCTAGTACATGATTTTATCATAGAATTTCAGTATGTCATTACCACTGTTTACCTCATGTTCATGATTTATTCTTGGATTAATTTAATCGAACAATTGCTTAAATACTCAACAATCCAAAAATCTAATGTGTGTAGGCAATTTTCGATCCAAAGTTTTGCTGCTGCACTGAAACCAGCCCCGTTTACGGGGACATATTTTAAGCGTTGGCAAACAAAAACCACCTTATGGCTCACTGCGATGAACGTGTTCTGGGTCGCCGGTGTTACTCCCACTCGAACGATTGCTCCTGAACAGGAGAAGGCGTTCAGGGAAGCCACCGTTGTCTTTGTTGGAGCCGTTCTGAGCGTGATCGGAGATAAGTTGGTTGATGCATATTTACATGTGCGGGTTGCCAAGAACTTGTGGGAGGCGCTCGAATCTAAATTCGGCGCAACCGATGCTGGAAGCGATATGTACACTATAGAGCGGTTCCACGATTACAAGATGGTTGAAAAACGTTCTGTATTGGAACAAGCTCATGAGATACAGTGCATCGCTAAGGAGCTTGAGCTTCTCAAGTGTGTGCTACTGGGCAAATTTGTCGCGGGATGCATAATCGCTAAGTTGCCTAATTCCTGGAGGAACTTTGCTACTGCTCTGAAACACCAGAGACGTGAATTCTCAGTTGAGGATGTCATCGGCCATCTGAGTGTCGAGCAGAATTCGAGAGCAAAGGACTCGAACGGAAAAGGAAACGAGGGAACTTCTGTCGCCAATTTTGTACAAAAGAACTCCAACTTCCACAAGCCCAAGGGGAAATCTGGTGTCCAACAGCATACCGACTTCAAGAAGAAGGGTAAGAAACCCTTCAACAAGGATAAGAAGAAAGGAGCCTGCTTCACATGTAGTTCAGAGGAACATTGGGCTCCCAAGTGCCCAAAGAAGTTCAAGAAACCAGGACAGGACTTCAAGTCCGTCAACATGATTGTGAGCAACAATGAGAATGGTGCATCTGGGTACGGTAATTTGTTTACAGTATTTTTTGTTTGTCAGTCTAACGATTGGTGGATTGACACAGGTGCAAATATTCATGTGATGTTCTAACATCTCATTGTTTTCTTCTTATCAGGTCACAGGGAACGGATCCGTACTGATGGGGAATGGCGCAAGTGCTTCTATTCTTGGTGTTGGCACGGTCGATCTGAAGTTTACTTCGGGAAGGATCGTGCAGCTCAAGAACGTGCAGCATGTCCCCGCCATCAAGAAGAATCTCGTTAGTGGCTCCCTTCTATGTCGAGAAGGGTTTAAGTTGGTCTTCGAGTCTAATAAAGTAGTTGTTATGAAATATGAACTATTTTTTGGAAAAGGTTATGAATGAGGAGGCTTGTTCCGCTTTTCCCTCGCTGATTTTTGTAATAAAGTCGTGAACAATATTCATTCGAATGTTAACGAAACAGAAGTTTGGCATTCACGTCTTTATCACATTGGTTTCGGTTGTATGACGTGGCTAGTAAAATCGAATTTAATCCCGAGTTTCACTTTAGCCATAGGTTCTAAGTGCCATTCGTGTGTGCAAGCAAAGCAACCTTGCAAGCCCCATAAGTCTGCGGAGGAAAGACACTTGGAACCGTTAGAACTTGTACATTCTGATCTTTGTGAGATGAATGGTGTGTTGACTAAAGGTGGAAAGAGATATTTCATGACACTGATAGATTATTCCACTAGATACTGCTATGTATATTTGTTAAGCACCAAAGATGAGGCTCTACACTACTTTAAAATCTATAAGGCAGAAGTTGAGAACCAACTTGAAAAGAAAATTAAGCGATTCCGGTCAGATCGTGGTGGAGAGTACTTCTCTAATGAGTTTAATTCTTTCTGTGTGGAACATGGTACTATTCATGAGAGGACGCCTCCCTATTC
Source organism: Poa pratensis (assembly GCA_947311845.1). Lineage (NCBI taxonomy): Eukaryota > Viridiplantae > Streptophyta > Magnoliopsida > Poales > Poaceae > Poa > Poa pratensis. Next base: position 40,343,350 of record CAMZMU010000020.1, read on the forward strand.
GCCCCAGTCAAATGGGGTTGTCGAACGGAAAAACCGTACTCTAACAGATTTGGTTAACGCCATGTTAGATGCATCGAGTTTATCCAAGGCATGGTGGGGGAGGCTATATTGACATCATGTCATGTCCTGAATAAAGTTCCGACAAAGACAATGAAATTACTCCCTATGAGCAATGGGAGAAGAGAAGAACGACACTCTCATACTTACGTACTTGGGGCTGTTTGGCGAAAGTCAACGTGCCGATCTCCAAAAAGCGTAAGTTTGGACCAAAACCCGTGGATTGCGTTAATTTGGGCTATGCTAAGAATAGTGTCGGTTATAGATTTCTAGTAGTGAAATCTGAGCTACCTGACGTGAAGGTCGGTACAATTCTGGAGTCTAAAGATGCTACATTCTTTGAGGATATTTTTCCTATGAGACATATGCCAAGCACTTCTAGACAGGAATCTGATGAGACTACTGAATCTACCATTCCTATGGAATATTATGAACAAACACATGATGAAAATCCTGAGAAGGATGACGAGGAAACCCTTGGTAGGGGCAAGAGACAGAGGACTGCAAAGTCTTTTGGCGATGATTTCCTTGTGTACCTTGTGGATGGCACTCCCACTTCTATTTCAGAGGCTTATGCGTCTCTGGATGTTGAATACTGGAAAGAAGCAGTCCGTAACGAGATGGATTCCATCATAGCTAACGGGACATGGGAAATTACTGAACGTCCCTATGACTGTAAACCATTGGGATGTAAGTGGGTGTTCAAAAAGAAGTTTAGACCCGATGGTACGATTGAAAAGTATAAGGCTAGACTTGTGGCCAAGGGTTATTCCCAAAAGGAAGAGCAAGATTTCTTCGATACTTATTCACCAGTGGCCAGACTGACCACCATACGAGTATTACTCTCGTCGGCGGCCTCGCATGGTCTTCTCGTCCACCAGATGGATGTTAAGACGACTTTCCTCAACGGAGAGCTAGACGAGAAAATCTACATGCAACAGCCAGATGGCTTTGTAATAGATGGTCAGAAAGGAAAGGTGTGTAAGTTACTGAAATCCTTATATGGCGTGAAGCAAGCACCTAAGCAATGGCATGAGAAATTCAATACAACTTTAACCTCTGCTGGTTTTGTTGTTAATGAAGCTGACAAATGCGTATACTATCGCCATGGTGGGGGCGAAGGAGTTATACTATACTTGTATGTTGATGACATACTGATATTTGGGAGCAACCTCAAAGTCAATGAGGAGGTTAAGTGGTTTCAAACTCCATAAGACCCTTCTAATCCCAGCTGGAGGACAAACGCCCATAACATGAGATCTAGTGTGTGTATATAAAACACCTGGAAAAAATTGAGACTTCCTATTTGTACTAATAAAATAATCATTTCGGCACTTCCATATCCACCAACATAAAGCCGACCCCTATACGAATTATTGCTTCACTTTTTTCTTTAAATAACAATCAGTTAGTTACCAAAGATATTTGTAACCTTGGCTGGCTGAGTTAGATTAAAAGTGAAATTAACAATACGCCAAATCAACTTACCAAAGGGACATGAGAGAAACATATGGTCCAGCGTTTCCTCTGAATAGTAAAAACAATAATTTTCAGACCCATTGTTGTCACTTTGCCAAATTATTTCTAGCGAGTAGAACTATTTTATGAAGGAATCACATACAAATCTTAAGAATTTTTAACTTCTAAGGTATTTACGTTGAAACCTCATATGTCCGTTCATGAGACTAGTGTGCATAGATTTCACCAAAAGCTTCCATAGACAACAGGCAGGTTCATTAGAAAGTTTACCAACATCAAACACCCACATGAATGAAGAGACGATTCCACTTATTGATTCGATAGGGCATGCATAAACCCTATGTTTAGAAGTGCTTGCGATAGAACATGGCACACTGAAACATAGTTTTGGCATCTCCGCAAAAAAATCATCGTTTTTGTATACAATATTATAAAGAGATTGGTACTGCTAAGAGAGAGGTGTATCACCAAGCCACACATCCTTCCAAAATTTTACACTATCCCCATTAGCAAGTTTGCAAACCATTATACCTTTCCCATGAGGATTTTTCTGGACTTGAGCAAGCGTCTTACTATTAAGATATTTATTTGTAGCAGCTTTTGCTACACCCCTTGTTTACCTTTCTTCTCGTCACTTTGCGAGAGAAATCTCGATATGTAAAAGTTAAGACGATTATGTATGCCGTTGGGTATTTCTAGAAATGATAACATAAACATATGTAAACTCGTGCACATAATTAATGAGGACAAGTAGATCTCCGTACGAGCTTCCCTATACAGCAATCGATATTATCCTCGAAGTGTCGTTCTATTTAGATGACATTCTGAATTTCTTAATTTTTTTTAATGGATAGGAATCTCAAGATAAACCTGACTCGCAACAAATAATTGTTTATACGATTGTTCCTTTTCCATTTACATTCCAAAACAATATAGCCCACTCGTGTAAAAATTAATCTTTAGAGCATGCAATTGTTCGAAAATGCAAAGAATAAGTTTCATAATAACGCCTTTATTTAAGTCATGCTCCATAAATAAAGGAGTGTCATCAACACATTGAAAGATGTATACCCCCCCCCCACCCCCGCCTCGAACAAGAGGATGTATGAGGCCACCAACTTAACCATCCTCCTTTGCATGTGCAATAAGGATTGACAACATGTTTGCGACAATATTGAAACAAAAATGGAGACAAAGGACCCCGCATGTTAGTCCTTTTCGATACTGAAATAATATTTACTTTCATTCCCACACTCTGTTCTTGGAAATATTGCATAATCCTGTCACACCACTTTGTGTGCAAAACGTCTCATATGCAATGCCTTGAGGATAAAATGTTACTTCACTCTATCATATGCCTTCTCGAAATCAATTTGAAACATGACTCCATCCATCTTCTTTCTGTGAAGCTCATGATTAGTCTCGTGTAGGACAAGAGATGAGACGTCCTAGCATAAAAGACGTTTCCTTAGGTCGAATGACCTTATCAGCAATGACCGTTGTACTGACTTTCATTAAAAACATAAAACTAACATTGAGAAGAGTCTACCGTGTTTTTTTGGGGGGTAAGGGAGTAGTCACCCAAAGTTCAACTTAAACAACACTTGTTTGTAATTGAAAATACATTGCCATCAAGTCAGTCTTAATGACATCCCAATTTTGTTTGACGAAACTCTGTCGGAAATCCATCGTAGCAGGAGCTTTGTAATGTTCCGTTTGGATGATAGCATCATACATCTCCCCTTCGGAGAAATCTACCATAAAATTTTCATTTTCCAAAGTGGATAATACTGGTATATCAACACAAAAAGCTTCTTATAATATCCAGTGATATAGACCTTTAAATTCGCCTCACCCACTATTGTTCCTGCATCTTGTTCTAGATGAATACTATTTTTCTTTTTATGCTTGCCATTTGCAATGAGATGAAAGTACTTAGTGTTATTTCCACCCTCCTGAAATAACCTTAGCTCTTTGTGCCCACTTAGTTTCATCATCATGCCCCAAATGGGTGGCTTACCAGCAATGGTGGCCTCGCCGTGCCACCGTTGCCCGCCACCCCCGAGCAGTTCCACGTGGCCATCCTGGAGCAACATGACATCATGTCGCATGCGCAGAGGAAGCTCCCCAAGAAGAGTAAATGGCACTGCCGGTCACACAACTCGTCCGCTATGTGCACTTAAGTCACACAACTGGAGAACGTGATTTTTTGGTCACACAACTGGACTTTTGGTGCACGTAGGTCACAAACCCCACATGTCAGTCCGTTTTCCGTTGCGGGAGTGCTGACGTGGACACGTAATTTTGCAGAAAACCCCCTGTATTTTTGGACATTTCGCAAAAAACCCCCAAATTAGGGTCCAATTACAAATATTGACACCAGTTCAATAAAAAATAAAAATAAAATTATTTTAAATCATGGCTGCATATCGATTGCTGCCTGCGCTTGAGGGAGCTAGCTAGCAGGTGCCCTCTGAGCTGCCCCTGTGATGCACGGCCGCACCCACAACACAGAGAGAGCAGCAGCGCACGCACAGCGTAGAGAGAGAGCGAGCGCACGCCTGGCCATCCCGGCGCCGCGTGCAGCACCGCATGGTCACCCGCCCGGCGCCGCGGCAGCGCAGGTGCCCGCGCGAGCTTCGCACCGACCCGGAGGACCAGCACCATGGCACGGCCCGCCGGCAGCCTCGGCGAACTCCGCCCGGCTCCTGCTCTCGCCGTCTCCCTCGCCGGCCGGCCGCGGCGGCGGCGCCTGGCCAGCAGCCAGCTGCCGGTACGCGCCCTCTCCGATCTAAGGTGGAGGATGAGCGGGAAAGAGTTGGGGAGGGCCGGGGAACTCGGAATCTGGCCGGAGCTGAGGACGAAGGGATCGAGAACGGTGGATTCCGAGCATCTCGGCTTGATTCGCGCCGGAGGTGAGCTTCAGGGGGCGAGCAGAGAGGATGGCAGGGTCTAGCGCGCCGGCGGGCGCTGGTTTCCGGCGACCTGGCCGCGTTCAGGGACACCCCAGGGCGGCGCGGCTGCGGCCTGCGGGGGATGGAGGGCGTCGCGTCTGGCGAGGATGGTGTTAAAATAAGAGCTGGTAGTGCCAAAGACGTGCGCCGCCGTCAACGGCCCACACAAGATTAAGAAAAATCTACTGCTGGCTTCCTTGCTCCCTTGTTGTAACAATTAATCTCGGTCAACGGGTCAGAGAGAGTGAAAAAATGTTATTGGACCCGAATTTGGATTTTTGCAAAATGTCCAAAATACAGGGGGTTTCTGCAAAATTACGTGTCCACGTTAGCACTCCAGCAACGGAAAACGGACTGACATGTGGGGTTTGTGACCTGCGTGCACCAAAAGTCCAGTTGTGTGACCAAAAAATCACGTTCTCCAGTTGTGTGACTTAAGTGCACATAGCGGACGAGTTGTGTGACCGCTAGTGCCATTTACTCCCCCAAGAACCACCACGCCAACCATGGCGCATGGCTTGAATGCTCCACGGGAAAGGCACGCTGCCATCAACACGTACAATATTACAACCATTTGCTCTCTGTTGCCTCGGATAGTTGTGTTTATTTTCCTGTCTCGGGTGGCCAAGCCGCTGAGGCCCTAGCATTGATTAAGGCAAACGAGCTAGCACAGGCGGCGCTAGCAAGTGCAAGAGTAAGATTGGAGCAAGAGCAAGCGGCAGCCAAGGCCAAGGAAATCGCAGTGGAGGTGCAGCAGGGACCGAGGGCGGGCCCTCGGAGGCAGCTGACACCACAGCAGGGGCTGTGGCAGGTCAGTACAATGGAGAACAACCGTCTCGATCACCTTCCCCTCCCAAGAAGGTGACAAGAAGACGGGCGAAGTCTGCGGCGCCGCAGGGGCGACGCCCAGCAACCCGCCAAGCACGGGCACAAGGGCTAGTGATCTAATGCGTATTCTGTTCTAGAACATCAGGGGGTTCGGCCGCGCGGGGCGCCGAACCCTGCTTAAAGAATTACTCCGCAAATGCCACATCGACATCATCTGTATTCAGGAGACAATCAAGCAAGATTTCACCGATTTCGAACTCCAAAGCCTGGAAGATGGGGAGAAGTTCTTCTGGACCTGGCTTCCTGCCTCGGGCCACTCTGGGGGCATTCTGGTGGCCTTCAAGGACAACGTGTTTGAAGGGGAAAGCACTGACAGGGGTCAGGGCTTCATTAGTGCAAACATTCTTTATCGTGCGCTTAACAAGCCGACATCATCTGTATTCAGGAGACAATCAAGCAAGATTTCACCGATTTCGAACTCCAAAGCCTGGAAGATGGGGAGAAGTTCTTCTGGACCTGGCTTCCTGCCTCGGGCCACTCTGGGGGCATTCTGGTGGGCTTCAAGGACAACGTGTTTGAAGGGGAAAGCACTGACAGGGGCCAGGGCTTCATTAGTGCAAACATTCTTTATCGTGCGCTTAACAAGCCGTTCACCTTTATCGGGATTTATGGGCCAGCCAATCACTCAGCCTCGGCTGCCTTTTTGGACGAGGTGTCCAGCAAGGTGGCAAGCTGTAGATTTCCAATCCTCATGGGTGGGGATTTCAACCTGTTGCGAGGGGCGCAAGATAAGAATAACGACAGACTCAACTGGCCAAGAATTGATTTGTTTAACAATCACATCGCCGCGTGGGCTTTAGAGAAATACCGCGCTCGGGGGCGCAGTATACGTGGTCTAACAAGCAAAGAAACCGGTTCGATGCGTGCTGGATAGAGTGTTTGTAGCGCCGGAGCTAGATGCCTTGTTTCCCCTAGCTTCGCTTTGCGCTGAGACCAGTCTTGGGTCCGATCACACTCCGCTTATTTTCTGTTCTGGCGAGGGAGCCCCGATCAAAAGTAACCGCTTTCTTCTTCGAACTTGGGTGGTTCGAGATTGAAGGGTTCACGGAGCTTTTGAAGAATCTGTGGCATCGCCGGGGGCTCTCGGCGCGAGGCCGTGATGTTGTGGACTGGTGGAACCATATGTCGGTTGAGCTGAGACAGTACCTTAGGGGCTGGAGCAAAAACATGGGCAGGGAAGCTAGGCAAAATAAAACGTCGTTAGTGAATCAAATCTCTCAGTTGGATGCGAAGGCCGACAGCGTTGGGCTTGAAGAAGATGAGTGGATGTTCCGCTAACACCTGGAAGACCAGCTGTTGCAAATCTATAAGTTGGAAGAGGAATATTGGCGCCAAAGAGGTAGAGTACGTTGGACTTTGCATGGGGATGCAAACACGGCGTACTTCCACGCGGTTGCCAACGGTAGAGGGCGAAAGTGTAACATCACGACTCTTATCACGCCGGGAGGGCCGGTGTCGGATCCTCGGCTCATCCAGTAACACGTTTATGACTTCTATAGAGAATTGTTAGGCTCGGAGGCGCCGCGCTGCCTAGGGTTGGCCAACAACACTTGGACCGGGGGGGCCCAAGTGTCGGCGGAAGAAAACGATGCTTTGATGCTAACTTACACTGAGAAAGAGCTTGATAGCATTTTGGAGGAGATGAAGGTGAACACGGCCCCAGGCCCGGATGGCTTGCCGGTGGCCTTCTTCAAGAAGGTTTGGCCGCTTTGCAGACAAGGGGTCTTGCATATGCTGAACGATTTCATGCTAGGAAGGATAGATGTTTCCAGGCTTAATTTTGGGGTGTTGACGCTTATCCCTAAAGCTCCGGGTGCTGATCTTATCTCCCAGTTTCGCCCGATTGCGCTCATCAATGTTATTTTCAAAATCATCTCCAAAGCGCTGGCCTCCAGACTGGACCCAATTGCCAACAGGGTGATCAGCCCCACCAAAACTGCTTTCTTGAAAGGTCGCTTCATTCTGGACGGTGCGTTAGCGCTGGTAGAAATTGTTCATGAGCTGAAGTCCAAAAAGCTGGGAGGTATTCTGCTAAAACTGGATTTCGAGAAGGCCTACGACAAGGTGAACTGGTCGTTCCTCTTGGAAGTGTTGCGTCGAAAAGGGTTTGATGCTGGGTACATTCATAGGATCCATCAACTGGTTGTGGGAGGACAGACGGCTATCTCCATTAACGAGGTAGTTGGCCCGTACTTCCGCAATAAAAGAGGGGTGCGTCAAGGGGACCCACTCTCTCCAATCTTGTTCAACTTCGTGGTAGAAGCGCTCTCTGCGATGCTCTCAGCGGCAGCAGCTGCAGGTCATATCAAAGGGTCGTGCCGCACCTTATTCCAGGGGGAATTTCGCACCTTCAATATGCCGACGACACCTTAATCCTAATTCAGAATGAGGACCTGAGCATTGCCAACCTTAAGTTCCTGCTGCTGTGTTTTGAGAATATGTCGGGTCTCAAGATTAACTTTATAAAAGCGAGGTGTTTGTGTTAGAGGATCAGATGGAGGAACAGCAAAGAGTAGCCAATATGCTGAACTGTAAGTTGGGTAGCTTTCCTTTTATCTACCTAGGGCTGCCAATTTCTGACCGTAAGCTCACGGTGGAGCAATGGAATTTTTTGGTTGCCAAGCTGGCGGGAAAGGTCGAGGTGTGGATGGGCAGACTGCTTTCCTCGGGTGGAAGGCTGATTCTCTCCAATGCCTGCCTCGACGCTCTCCCAACCTTTTCCATGGGCTTATTCCTGTTGCAAGATGGTGTGCACGCTAAGTTTGACGCGATTAGGGCAAGGTTTTTCTGGGAGGGCTCTGGTTCGAAGCGCAAGTTTCATTGGGTCAATTGGCCAGGGGTGTGTAGGCCCAAAGACTGCGGGGGTCTTGGGCTTACGAACACCAAGAATATGAATGTTGCTTTGATGGTAAAGTGGGTTTGGAAGCTGTACCAAGAGGATAATTCGATTTGGCATGCGTTGGTTAGGGCAAAGTATCCAGAAGCGGATGATGTCTTTTCCAGTGAATCCCAGGGGGGATCTCAGTTCTGGAAAAGTATTCATAAGATCAAAAAGTGGTTCAAGTTAGGGGCTCGCCATGCTCCCAGAAATGGGGCAAGAACTGCTTTCTGGCTAGACTGGTGGATTGGTGACAGACCGCTCAAAGATGAGTTCCCCAGATTGTTTGCCATTTGCAGCAAGCCTAGTATCTCGGTGGCGGAGGTGTTTGCCCCTGCTTCGGAGGGCATCACGTTCCGTCGACCACTGGCGCCGGAGGGTGTTGCAAGGTGGAATGCCTTACTTGCGCTACTGGATTCGTTTGTGCTGCAAGATGGGGCAGATGTGGTTAGCTGGGCGCTGGAGCCGTCTGGGGTTTTCTCGGTGTCATCCATGTATCAGTGCATCTCTAAAGGGGCATCAGTGGCCTTTGGGCGGGACATCTGGAGGGCCAGACTACCGCTAAAGGTCAAAATATTTACGTGGCAACTGGTGTTGGATCGCTTGCCAGCTGGGTTCCAACTGGCAGAGCGGCATGGGCCTTCGGATGGCCGATGTCGCCTGTGTGGGGAAAGGGAAGACGCGTCGCATATCTTCTTCGCCCGCGCGCTTGCTAAGTTGGGATGGAGTGTCGTGCGGCAGTTACTAGGGTGTAACTGGTCCCCGGCTAACTTCCCACAGTTCTTTTTGATCATTCAACGTCTGCCAGAGCAGCGTCGTAGACTAGCTTGGGTGCTGGTTTCGGTTCTGTTTTGGGCTTTTGGGTTACTCGTAACAAACTGGCTATTGAGGGGATTATCCCCAAGCACCCTTCTGATCTCGTTTTCAAATTCGTGATGTTTCTTCAGATGTGGGCGCAGCTATCAAAGACGCAGGACAAGGTCGTGCTCCAGGACATGGCAGGAGGGCTAAAGGCGATCTACTCCGCGCTCAAGCCAAGAAATGATCCTCCGTAGTTATTTGGTCCTTTTCCGGCTTGTTGGGAGTTGGCCGGCCCCGGTATCGTAGCGCTACTTTCGCTCGGAGAAGCTGTAGTCCTCAGCGTTTACTTTTCTCGGAGAAGCTGTAGTCCTCAGCATGTGTATTATCGTGTGTGGAACCTATCTTGCTTTATTAATTTAAAGCAGGGCATGTGCCTTTTATCTAAAAAAAAAACCAGAAAAGAAGCGGAAGGCATCGCGTTCTCAAGCTAACGCTTATCTGCGAGATGGAGAGGGCGATTTATATGCAGCAGATATAGACATACCTTGTCTGTTAGCTAGAATGCTGCTGGATAGGGCATCAGTGGTCGCACTTCTAAAAATCCTGCTGACTGCTTGTCTAGTCGTCTGCATGTACTCCCTTGACCAAAATACAGGCAAGATGATTATGCTACATTCTGTGTTCATCTTGCATTCGATAGCTTGTCCAAACCGTTCACACCACTAGCCACGCCAATTAGAAGAGGAGTATGTATTAAAGGGTTGATTATTCCCTGTGGTAGTGGTGCCATGACCGATGCTGTCATGATCAGTTTCAGGAATGCCGATTTTGTTTTTGAATATTTGTATTGGGCAGAAGTGTGGACTTAAGACCAATACACGCAGTGATGGTCACTGAACAGTGTTTTGTTGTTTGCGGCATCCGGTGCCGACAGTGGATACATCGGTGGCTCTTGCTGATATTTTGCATGATTCCACATATTTTTCTGTTCGTTTTCTTTTCTATTGTTTTTCATTTGGGGATTCCATATTTGGTCATATAGTTTGCATATTAGTTTTACTATTCCACTTATTATACTTAGTTATTACATTTAGTTTATTCACTACACTTTGTAGAGAGAGATAGAACAGGGGAGGACTCAACACGATTTGTTATTCAGCAGAGGTTTTGTTTAAGTACAGCTTATCCTCAACTGTTTCAGCCATCGTGTGATGCCACGATCTAATCTAACTACTGCTCGACATGGGAGGAGTGGTGCGCGTGTGGTTGACTAGGTACAGGGAAATACACACGCACACATACACTATACAGTATATCCTAACACCCCGTAGTCGTGACGTCGGCTGTCGAGACGCAAAGACTGGATCGGAATTCTCGAAAGATGTCTGTTGGGAGCCCTTTTGTCATGATATCTGCAAACTGTTGCCGCGAGTGAACATGGAGTACTCTGAACTCGCGAGAGCCACTCGCTCGCGAACGAAGTGGATGTCGAGCTCGACGTGCTTGGTTCGCCGATGGTGCACTGGATTAGCAGACATGTAGACGGCCGAAATGTTGTCGCACTAGACGAGCGTGGCCTTGGAGATGGAGCAGCGAAGCTCGCCGAGAAGTTGTCGAAGCCAGACGCTCTCAGCCACGGCATTGGCGACGCCGCGATATTCAGCCTCCGCGCTGGAGCGCGACACCGTGGCCTGGCGTTTAGATGACCAGGAGACCAGTGCATCGCCCAAGTAGACGCAGTAGCCGGACGTCGATCGGCGAGTGTCGGGGCACCCGGCCCAATCAGCGTCAGTGTAGACGCGCAGGTCCATGCTGCAGAAGCTGGGATGTGGAGCCCCATGTCGGTGGAGCCGCGTATGTACCGAAGAGCACGCTTGATCAACCCGCGATGGCATTCACGAGGATCATGCATGTGCAGACATATCTGCTGAACGGCGTAGGCGAGCTCAGGATGAGTGATCGTCAGGTACTGAAGTGCTCCGGCGATGCTTCTGTAGGCGGAGGGATCGGCGACGCGGGGACCGTCAGCAGAAGGAAGCTTGGCCTTGGTGTCCACTGGGGTCGGGGCTGGCTTGCAGTTGTCCATGGATGCGCGTTCCAGCACGTCATCAGCGTACTGCTGCTGGGACAAGAAGAAGCCAGCCGGCGTGCGCGTGACGCGGATGCCGAGGAAGAAGTGGAGGGCGCCAAGATCCTTCATTGCGAACTCGCCCGTAAGCCGCGCAATGATGTGCTTGAGGAGGGCCGGCGTCGAAGTAGTGAGCACAATGTCGTCGACGTACAACAAGAGGTAGGCCGTGTCGGAGCCGCGGACGAAGGTGAACAGCGACGAGTCGGAGCGCGTCGCGTTGAAGCCGATCGTCTTGACGAAGCCAGCGAACCGGAGGAACCACGCGCGCGGGCTTGTTTCAGTCCGTACAGGGACTTGGACAAGCGGCAGACATGGTCTGGCTTGGACGGGTCGACGAAGCCGGCGGGCTGCAAGCAGTAGACCTCCTCATCAAGCGTGTCGTGAAGGAACGCATTCTTCACGTCTAGTTGGTGCACGGGCCAGCGGCGCGATGCAGCAATGGCGAGGACGGGCGGATGGTGGCGGGCTTGACGACAGGGGAGAAGGTCTCGCCGTAGTCGATGCCGGCGCGCTGTGTGAACCCGCGCACGACCCAATGAGCTTTGTAGCGTTCGAGGGAGCCGTCCGCGCGCGTCTTGTGGCGGAACACCCATTTGCCGGTGATGAGGTGGGTGCGAGGAGGCCGCGGCACCAGCTCCCAGGTGCGGTTGCCAACGAGCGCGGCGAACTCATCGCGCATGGTGCCGAGCCAGTTCAGGTCACGAACGGCGGCCTGCACAGAGCGCGGGATGGGCGAGATGTCCGGCGAGGCGGTGGTCGATGCTGTGTTGGCGTAGCGCGGGTTAGGCTTGACGATCCCCGACTGTGCACGCGTGACCATGCGTCGAGCAGGGGCCGACGAGATCACGGCGACGAGCACTGTGAGGCCGCGGGTGTCGAAGATGCGGGCGAGGAACCATCAGATGACGAACCAGGGGCGGGCGCGGGAGAAGTTGAATTCTCAGGGCGCCCGCGGGTGAGCAGCTGAGCTGGCGAGGACGGCCCAGTTAATGGTTGGAGGCTGTGGCCAGCAGAAGCAGCCGGCGAGGCGCTGCTTGAACCAGCAGCGTTGGCGCCATCAGAAACCTGCACACACGGCACAAGACAGTGTACCGGATCGGGGCCGCCGTCAGGGGGCGGCGCAGGTGCGGCGGCGGCGTCGCGCATGTGTGTGTAGGCGAAGGGGAACTTGTCCTCGATGAAGCAAACATGGCGAGAGGTGAGAACCCGTCGTGAGACGGGATCAAAGCATCTGTACCCGCGGTGATCAGGGGGATAGCCAAGAAAGACGCAGGCGATCGTGCGATGATCCAGCTTGTGCTTCGAGGTGGGCGTGGTGTTGGGATAGCATAGACACCCAAAGACACAGAGATGCGTGTAGTCGGGAGCGACACCGAGGAGAATCTCGTGCGGTGTGCTGGGCGCGCTGGAATGGCATGGACGCCGATTCAGAAGGTACGTCGAGGTGGAGAGAGCTTCGGCCCAGAACCGTGCGGGCATGGAGGCATGAAACAGGAGCGTGCGCGTGCCTTCGTTGAGAGTGTGAAGCGTTCGCTCAGCTTTGCCGTTCTGCTGGCTGGTATAAGGGCAGGAGAGGCGAAAGTGGGTGCCGTGGTCAGCGAGGAGCTTGCGCAGAGCTGCGTTGTCGAATTCCCGCCCGTTGTCAATCTAAAGAGCAAGAACAGGGCGCTGGAACTGAGTCTGGACATACGCGTAGAAGGTGACCTGGACAGAGTAGGCGTCAAATTTATGACGGAGGGGAAAAGTCCAAGTGTAGTGACTGTAATCATCAAGTATAACAAGATAGAACTGATAGCCCGAGACACTTACAACTGGAGATGTCCAAATATCTAAATGTAGTAGTTGAAAAGGGAAATAGCTAACAGTTTGTGATGACTGAAAAGGAAAACGCACATTCTTGCCGAGCTGACAGGCATGACAAGTATGTGGAGTGGATTTGCTACAATCGAAATCAAAACTAGACAATGTGCTTCGTAGAGCGGTGTGGCCGGAGTGACCAAGTCGCTGGTGCCAGAGGGTGACCGAGGCTGCGCTGGCGAAGGGGTGACGCAACGTCGAGGCGCCAGGAGCCACCGGGTACAGATCGCCATCAGAGTCACTGCGGAGAATCACCGTCTGGGTTCGAAGGTCCTTAATAGAGAAACCAAACGCGTCAAATTCAACAGAGACGGGGTTATCTCGACAGAGTTGTCGAACAGAGAGTAAATTCTTAATGAGAGAAGGAGAAAGAAGCACATTGCGTAATTGAAGGGGTGATGTGGAAGTGATAATGGAGCCGGTGCCTGTGTGTGTGATGGGAAGATGGGCACCGTTGCCGACAACAATTTGAGAAGACGAATAAGATGGACGGAGGGAGTGGAGATTACCGACGCCAGAGGACATGTGCGACGAAGCTCCGGTGTCCAGGTACCAGTCAGAGGTACCGCCGGACAGAAAAGTCTGCGCGAGAGCGCCGTTGAGAGCGGCGTGGAGCGCGCTCATGTCCCAGGGTTGTGGCTGAGGCGGCGCGGTGCTTGAGCTGGCGCCGGGCGTGCCGTAGAGCGGTGGCGGAGCAGAGCTGGGGCCAGCGCCGGGCGAGCCGTAGGGGACGCCGCCGTAGGGGACGCCACCGTAGGGGACGCCGCCGTAGGGAGCGCCGCCGTAGTTGTACGAGGGCGCCATGGCGGACGGCGGCGCAGCCATCAGGGCCTGCTGTAGAGGGCCGCCAGTCGGCCGGCCGAGGATGATGGCGCCAGGCACGCGCCAGTTGACAGGCCATGCCTGCACGAGGCCGGTCTAGGAGTTGGATCCCGGAGCGGGGCCCGGGTACGCGGGAGGCCGCGCGGCTGGTGCTGGAACGGGCGCCGATGATGAAGGCGAGGACGAGGCAGGGGCCCTGTCCTTGCCCTTGTTCTTGCCGCGACCCCTGTTGCGCCCACCATTGGAGCTGGAGTCGCCATCGATGCCGTGCGTAGGCGGCGGTGGAGCGGGTGCCCGTGCCGCCATGAGAGCATGGGCCGCGTTCTGGCGTGCAGATTGCTCAGCCCGGTGCTCCTCTAACAGAAGGAAGGAGCGGACCTGCAGGAATGAAGGAAGAGGGCCGCGCGACGTGATGTGCGGGGATGGCGTGGTGGAACTGACGCCCGAGCCCGCGCAGGAGGTTGAAGACCTGCTGCACCTCGGTGACGGGCTGGCCGAGGTTGTGGAGCTGGTCGGTGAAGCTCTTGAGCTTGGCGCAGTACTGCATCACGGTCAGCTCGCCCTGAACGAGCGCGTGGTACTCGGCGTCGATGTAGACGGCGCGCGCGAGTTGGTTGTCGCGGAAGAGTTCCTAGAGCGCCGTCTGATACGTCTCAAACGTATCTATAATTTCTGATATTCCATGTTGATATTATACCAATTGTTACATGTTTTACATACACTTCATAGCATTTTTATGCATTTTCTGGGACTAACCTATTAACAAGATGCCACAGTGCCAGTTCCTGTTTTCTGCTGTTTTTGTATTTCAGAAAAGCTGTTCTAGAAATATTCTCGGAATTGGACGAAACCTGGACAGGACCTCCTATTTTTCCAACACGTACACGAAGTCCGAAGGAGAGACGGAGCGACGAGGAGGGCGCCACACCCTAGGGCGGTGCGGCCCCCATCCAACCGCGCCGTGGTGTGGTGTGGCCACCTCGTGCACCGCCTCGCGACGCCATTTGGACTATATATTGCCTCCGCGGTGAAGACCCTAAAAGGATCGACTTTTTCTCCAGAAGAGTTATGTAGCTCCGCCGCCACCAAAAACCAAGTTTCGGGGGTCAGAAGTTCCTGTTCCGGCACCCTGCCAGACGGGATTGACCCCGGAGCCATCTCCATCGACCACGCCGCCTCCACTTCGACTCCATGATGGTTTGTGAGTAGTTCCCCCATGGACTACGGGTTCTAGCTGTAGCTAGTTGGTACTCTCTCTCCCATGTACTTCAATACAATGATCTCATGAGCTGCCTTACATGATTGAGATCCATCTGATGTAATCGGTGTTGTGTTTGTTGGGATCCGATGAATTGTTACATTATGATCAGTCTATCTATTAAAGTTTGTGAAGTTATTGTTGCTGCAATCTTGTTGTGTTTAATGCTTGTCACTAGTGCACGAGTGGCATGATCTTAGATTTAAGCTCTATAATTATTGCTTAGATTGTATCTACAAGTTGTTTGCACATGTCCTTGTCCGGAACCCGAGGCCCCAGAGTGACAGCAACTGGGATAACTGGAGGGGATGGTTTTGACATGAGGATCACATGTTTTCACTAAGTGCTAATGCTTTGCTCCGGTGCTCTATTAAAAGGAGTACCTTAATTACCAGTAGTTTCCCTTGAGGCCCCGCTGCAAACGGGCTGGTAGGACAAAAGATGTTGTGCAAGTTTCTCATTGCGAGCACGTATGACTATATATGGAAAACATGCCTACATGATTAATAGACTGGATGTTCTGTCTTAATGCTATAATAATTCTGTCAATTGCCCAACTGTAATTTGTTCACCCAACACTTGTTATTGGAGAGTTACCACTAGTGTAGATAGCTGGGAACCCCGGTCCATCTGTAATCATCATTGCTTTACCGTCAACTCCACGCATGCAACTATTTTCTGGTGCCATTGCTTCTGTGTTACTGTTACTATTGCTCTCATATTACTGCTGCTTTCACATCACCCCTGTTACTAGTGCTTTTCCAGGTGCAGCTGAATTGACAACTCAGCTGTTAAGGCTTATAAGTATTCTTTGTCTCCCCTTGTGTCGAATCAATAAATTTGGGTTTTACTTCCCTCGAAGACTGTTGCGATCCCCTATACTTGTGGGTCATCAAGACTATTTTCTGGCGCCGTTGCCGGGGAGCATAGCTCTACTCATAAGTTCACCTGGGGAGTACACCTACTTCTCTCTGTTTTTATTTTATTTTGTTTTGTCTAGTTTACTTTTGTCTAGTTTTATTGTGCTTAGTTTACTTTTGTTTAGTTTATTTCTGTCTAGTTTATTTTGTTTAGTTTTATTTTTCTTATATACCCAAAAATCCATAAAAATTTAAAAACCAAAAATCTAAAAAAAAACTGTTGCTATGGAAGAACATGCTAGAACCTCTATGTTTATGAAAGCTAAAGAATCATATATAAAGTTAAAATCATAAGAGGCATGTTAAAAAAGTTAAATCAAATTGCTGAAATTTTGCTTGAACGCCATGATATAAATTGTTGCTCTGAACAGGATACTAAACATCTTAAATTTCAATGTGGCTTCAGTAAAGAAGTTTTAATTATGAACTATCATTGGAATAACTATATTCATCTTGGATTTGAAGAAGTAGAACAATTTGTTTTACTTATGGGAGCTTCTGAAATAGATTCATTCATGGCTAAAAATTATGAAACTTGTGTTGCTTGTAATAAACTTAAAGAAACGGTCTCTTTTATCCTTGATTATTGCCTAGAAAATTTCAGCAATAATTGTTATATCATTGATTATAAAGGGAGACTCATTCATGCACAAGAATGTACTCACAATTTGCAGGAACCTGTGGAAGAAGAAACTGCTGAAGCTGAAAGCTCATTGGATGAAAAAGAGGAGGAGAGTGATGAACAAAAGAAGGAAGAATGGATTAGCTACCCATGCCTACCTTCTAATGAGAGTAACTCTTCATCTCTTACACTATTTGATTGCCCTCCATGCTTACCAAAGGGAATGAATGTTATGTTCCTGTGGATTCTCTTGAAGTATTCCCTATGAATGAAACTTGTGAAATGATTATGCTACTGTTACTATGATAATCCATGCTATTTTGATAAATCTTATGATAATCCTTTATTTTGCGTAATTTCGAAATGCATGGTAATGAAAAGTTTGTTTAGAAAATGTTTATGATAAAGCTCTAGATGATGGTCCTATATTGCTTGATAATATTATGTTCTACTAATGAAAATGGGATTGGAGAGGTCTTGACTTTATCTAGATGGAGTCCCATACCTCTTGAGAATGATCAATCATCTTGTTATAAAATTGTTAAAAGTGGGTTTGAAAGTTTTAATCCACTATTTTGGAGCTTGATAAAAATTATGTGTTTGTAGATCATGAAAAGCATGCTTTATGTGATAGTTATATTGTTGAGTTTGTTCATGATGCTACTGAAAATTATTATGAGAGAGGAAAATATGGTTGTAGAAATTTTCATGGTACTAAACACCTCTCTATATGCTGAAAGTTTTGAAGTTACTCTTGTTTTATCTTCCTATGCTTGTCACTTTGTTCTTTATGAATTTATTTGGGTACAAGATTCCTATGCATAGGAAGTGGGTTAGACTTAAATGTGTTTCGAATTTGCTTCTTGATGCTCCTTTTGCTTCATTTTTATTTTTATGTGAGCATCATTAAAACTATCAAGCCTAGCTAAAAGGCATTAAAGAAAAGCGCTTATGGGAGACAACCCATTGTTTTATTTCTGCAATTTTTCTTTATTTGAGTCAAGGTTTTGTTTACTTCTGTAACAATCCCTTTGTATCCTTTATTTTATCGCATTGTTGTGCCAAGAAGAGTCTCTAATGATTAGATGATGCTAGATTTGGATTTCTGCGCAGGAACAGATTTCTGCTGTTCACCGTTTCACTTTTCTAAAATCACCAGAAAATCTTTTAAATCTGCAAATTTTTGTGCGTGATCCTCAGATATGTACGCATCTTTCATTAGTTTCGAGTTTTCTGATTTGAGCAACGGAAGTGCCTCGGAAAAATTCATCTTTACTGGCTGTTCTGTTTTGACAGATTATGTCTCTGTTTTTTGCATTGTCTCTTGTGGGCTTTAAGCAAGGCTCTCTAGACGTGGAGGGTTGTAGCTAATGTTTTATTGAGTTCTTGCAATGTGTCACAACAGAACCAAAGTGGATTAAAGTTTTTGAGTACTAACCCCTCTAATGAAGTTTATGAGAAGTTTGATGTGGCGGAAGTTTTCAAGGGTCAAGAGAGAAGGATGATATAATGTGATCAAGAAGAGTGAAGAGCTTAAGCTTGGGGATGCTCCCATGGATCACCCCAGCATATTTCAAGAAGACTCAAGCGTCTAAGCTTGGGGATGCCCAAGGCATCCCCTTCTTCATCAGCAACTTATCAGGTCATCTCTAGTGAAACTATATTTTAATTCTTTCACATCATATGTGCTTTACTTGGAGCGTCTGT
Source organism: Poa pratensis (assembly GCA_947311845.1). Taxonomy (NCBI): domain Eukaryota; kingdom Viridiplantae; phylum Streptophyta; class Magnoliopsida; order Poales; family Poaceae; genus Poa; species Poa pratensis. The sequence goes on from CAMZMU010000020.1 coordinate 40,361,724, forward strand.
GTGCTTTTATTTTCAGTATTTTATTTTTCTTATGGTCAACTTGATTGGATCCTAGCATTCTTGATTGGGAGAGAGACACGCTCCGCTTTTTCATATGAATACTCCTATTCTTCACTTATACTTGTTGAGTATTCTTGTCTACTATTGCTATGCTTTTAGCTCCTGTTTTGCATGCATCTCTTATTCAGAGCTGTTAGTTCTTTTAAAGAAAGTACTCTCTTGCTTCACTTATAATTGTTTGGAGAGTTTATGTTGAAATAAGTTGATTGGTGTTTGGTTGGAACAGAAAATGCTGCATGTGGTAGATGGTATAATGGAAAAAGCTTACATATTCTTGTAGATCACTGTATTGGATAATTTGATACTTGTCAATTGTTTTGAGTTATCAAGTAGTTCATGTTTAAGCTTTTGTATCATGTAGTTAAAACCTATTAATGAAGAACTACCGTAAAGCTCGTTGAAATTTGGTTTGCATGATTGGTATCTCTAAGGTCTAGATATTTTCTAGTAAAAGGGTTTGGTTAACAAGGAAGACAGTGTAGAGTCTTATAATGCTTGCAATATGTTTTCATATAAGTCTTGCTGTGTCGGTTTGCTTCAAATAACCTTGCTAGCCTAAACTCTGTACTGAGAGGGAATGCTTCTCGTGCATCCAAAACCTTGAGCCAAAATCCATGCCATCTGTGTCCACCATAACTACCTATATGTGGTATTTCCTTGCCACTCCAAGTAAATTTTTCATGTGCTACCTTTAAACTATTCAAAAATTATTACTCCTATTTTGTGTCAATGTTTACCAAGCTCATGAGGACGGGGTGGATGTCTTTATGTCAACTGTCAAACAGACTTTACCACCGGACTAGCGGCATATACATCCGCTTATCCATTAATTTTGCAAAAAGAGCTGGCAAATGGGGTGCCCAGTCCCAATTAATTACAACTTTAACCGCTTAATTCTCTTCACATTTTTGCCCTGATTTATCAGTCAAGCAATGACAAACAGTGAAATATCTGCATGTGTAAACAAAAGAGAAGAGGGATGATCTGCCTTGCTGGTAGAAATAACGTCCTTCATGGGAGCCGCTCTTAAAAGTCTGGTTGGCAGGGGTCATATTGTATTTCCATTTTCTGATTCGTTGACAATTAACAAACACCTCCCAAAACTTATTTTTACTCTCTTTATGATTTCAAAAACTTAAAAAGCTCTAGCACATGATTTAATCCCTGCTTCCCTCTGCGAAGGGCCTTTCTTTTACTTTTATGTTGAGTCAGTTTTCCTACTTCTTTCTATCTCAGAAGCAAACACTAGTGTCAACTTTGGTGCAACAATTTTTATATGCTTGTATATTGCACTCATTATATTGCTTTGTGTTGACAAATATCCATGAGATATATATGTTGAAAGTTGAAAGCAATTGCTGAAGCTTAAATCTTCCTTTGTGTTGGTTAAATACCTTTTACTTAGAATTATTGCTTTATGAGTTAACTCTTATGCAAAACTCTTTGATGATTGTCTCGAAAGTACTATTCATGAAAAGTTTTTGCTTATATGATTCAGTTGTTTGCTCATTATCTACTTGCTAGCAAACTATAGACCATTGACCTGGATCACTTCATTCATAACATGTGCTTTACAATACTATTTGATCAAGATTATGATGGTAGCATGTCACCTCAGAAATTATTTTTTTTTTAGTTTTACCTACTCGAGGACGAGTAGAACTAAGCTTGGGGATGCTTGATACGTCTCAAACGTATCTATAATTTCTGATGTTCCATGTTGATATTATACCAATTGTTACATGTTTTACATACACTTCATAGCATTTTTATGCATTTTCTGGGACTAACCTATTAACAAGATGCCACAGTGCCAGTTCTGTTTTCTGCTGTTTTTGTATTTCAGAAAAGCTGTTCTGGAAATATTCTCGAAATTGGACGAAACCTGGACAGGACCTCCTATTTTTCCAACACGTACACGAAGTCCGAAGGAGAGACGGAGGCGACCAAGGAGGGCGCCACACCCTAGGGCGGCGCGGCCCCCTCCTACCGCGCCATGGTGTGGTGTGGCCACCTCGTGCACCGCCTCGCGACGCCCTTTGGACTATATATTGCCTCCGCGGTGAAAACCCTAAAAGGATCGACTATTTCTCCAGAAGAGTTCTGTAGCTCCGCCGCCACCAAAAACCAAGTTTCGAGTGTCCGAAGTTCCTGGTCCGGCACCCTGCCAGACGTGGATTGACCCCGGAGCCATCTCCATCGACCACGCCGCCTCCACTTCGACTCCATGATGGTTTGTGAGTAGTTCCCCCATGGACTACGGGTTCTAGCTGTAGCTAGTTGGTACTCTCTCTCCCATGTACTTCAATACAATGATCTCATGAGCTGCCTTATATGATTGAGATCCATCTGATGTAATCGGTGTTGTGTTTGTTGGGATCCGATGAATTGTTACATTACGATCAGTCTATCTATTAAAGTTTGTGAAGTTATTGTTGCTGCAATCTTGTTGTGTTTAATGCTTGTCACTAGTGCACGAGTGGCATGATCTTAGGTTTAAGATCTATAATTATTGCTTAGATTGTAACTACAAGTTGTTTGCACATGTCCTTGTCCGGAACCCGAGGCTCCAGAGTGACAGCAACTGGGATAACTGGAGGGGATGGTTCTGACATGAGGATCACATGTTTTCACTAAGTGCTAATGCTTTGCTCCGGTGCTCTATTAAAAGGAGCACCTTAATTACTAGTAGTTTTCCTTGAAGCCCCGCTGCAAACGGGCTGGTAGGACAAAAGATGTTGTGCAAATTTCTCATTACGAGCACGTATGACTATATATGGAAAACATGCCTACATGATTAATAGACTGGATGTTCTGTCTTAATGCTATAATAATTTTGTCAATTGCCCAACTGTAATTTGTTCACCCAACACTTGTTATTGAAGAGTTACCACTAGTGTAGATAGCTGGGAACCCCGGTCCATCTGTAATCATCATTGCTTTATAGTCAACTCCACGCATGCAACTATTTTCTGGTGCCATTGCTTCTGTGTTACTGTTACTATTGCTCTCATATTGCTGATGCTTTCACATCACCCCTGTTACTAGTGCTTTTACAGGTGCAGCTGAACTGACAATTCAGCTGTTAAGGCTTATAAGTATTCTTTGTCTCCCCTTGTGTCGAATCAATAAATTTGGTTTTACTTCCCTCGAAGACTTTGTGATCCCCTATACTTGTGGGTCATCACCGTCCAGACCGTCAGAGCGGTGTCCTCGGGCTGCATAATCACGTCTAGGAGCTCGGGGGAGACGGTCGTGTACAGCCAGTGCACGACGCAGTGGTCGATCATGACCCACTCGGGATCGTCGTGGCGAGGAACGGCGTTGGCGTCGATGTGGTCGCGCAGCCCGAACTTGCTGATGACGGTGTCGAAGAAGCGCCGCCACTGGGTGTAGTTCGCCGCGGCGAGGTCGAGAGTGACCGGCACATGGCTGCGGATGTGCACGGTCTGAAGGACGGTGGCTGGGAGCGCCGTGGGCGCGAGGGTGTGCGCAGAAGCCGGCGCGGGAGGCAGGGTGTTGAGCGCAGTGGCCACGGCAGGAGAGGCAGCCGGCCGGGTCGGCGAACCATCCGGCGAGGAGTCTGGCTCCGCCATGGGGTTGAAGAAAGGATCATCCATCGGGGCGGAAGCGTGGGAAGAACCGGGAACGTCTGATACCATGTAGAGAGATAGAACAGGGGGAGGACTCAACACGATTTGTTATTCAGCAGAGGTGGTGTTTAAGTACAGCTTATCCTCAACTGTTTCAGCCATCGTGTGATGCCACGATCTACTCTAACTACTGCTCGACATGGGAGGAGTGGTGCGCATGTGGTTGACTAGGTACAGGGAAATACACACGCACACATACACTATACAGTATATCCTAACACACTTTGTTTTCATTTCGTTCTAATAACCGTTTGCCTGGCAACCACGTGGTTAATCTGGGAACACAAAACAATCTCCTGTTTTGCGGAAGTTCCTTGAGAGGAGGAAGGAGAAGTTGCTCGCTCCTCAAGGATCGATATTAAACCATGATTCACTCTTGTGGGGAAACATTTGCTTCATATGAGGTTTCAGTGAGTGGTACAGAACTAAGATTGTTGCCATCAAACAAGTTTTCTGACACCGTTGTAAGGAGCTCCCAGTCACAGGAAGCTAGCCTCTGCCATAAAACAAATGACTTTCCAATCAATAGCGATCTGAATTCTAGGCATAACTACATGAATCTAGGCACAGCTGTATACACGCTTTGCCTAGATGCCGGTGTCACATAGGTGCTGAACATTTCTGGGGGTAACAAACGGCGCTGACCCGTTGAAGGCAACTTGAGTGAGTTTCTGCGAGGTGGTCTCCGTCGGATGAACAAGGTCCCAGAAAATGTGGTTGGTTCGGTTCTTGCACAGGCTGCTCAAGGGGGTGCAGCTAAACATGGCGTTTTTATTCCCTAACCCGCAGCAGGCCGCATCCACCACATCATAACCTATCACCGTAACATCAAAACCACACCGTCCATAAGAATGCCAAGCATTAACAACAAAAAATAGAGAAGTCGGCAAGCAGATTATTAGTCCATCGATGAATACCATATTTCTTTGGTTGCTCGATGTACGGAAGCAAAGTGGTGGCCGTGTCGAACAAGGAGTGGCGAATATCCGGGTGCCAGACGCTCATGTCGTCTGTTGAAATATTGTTAAATTTCTAGGGTGGGCTTTTGGCCCATCTAACAATTTTCAGAAAATCACTAAAGGCCCGTGCTGTGGCAAATGCTGGGAGTTTAGTCTCACATGGCTAGTTGCGAGAGATTTACACCAGTTTATAAGGTGAGCTCTTCTCCCACATGTATGAGGTGTTGGCTGTGAAGTGAAGAGAGGCGTTCCACACGCGCGCTCCTCCTCCTCTGTCGCCCGCCTCGCCACGCCTCGCCTCGCCTCGTCACGACGCGCCGCGCCGCGGGAATCTCGCCGAGCCGATGTTATCTTTTTGTCACGCAGGAAAAATATGAACGGTCAACTGGAACGTTTCTATATTAACGGAAATGAATACGAGCTGAAACGTTTCGTCTTAATTACGGACGTTACCAGAATTCATTGTAATTCATTACGTGCGTTTCCGTTGGACCTCTCGCCTGCCTCGGTGCCTATATCAGAGAGGTCGCTCCTTTCCAGAATAGACAGACAACACATACAACTGCTCGCGCCGCCACCATCGTTCCTCTCGCTGTTGCTCTCTCCGGTGATCCCATCCCGTCGATCGCGTACACGGTTGCCGAGAGAGCAGGGCTCCGAAACCCCGCCTCTCCACATCCTGTACGGGAGAGGGGCGATTAGGTTTTTGGGGAGCGTCTTCCACGCGACTGCTCACCTCTGTTCGTCTACTTGAACTACATCTACATCAATTACGTCTGCGTCGCCTTCCTCTCCGCCATTGCCACCGACGCCGACATCGAGAAGGCTGCTGCTGACAAGAGGATCGCCGACGAGGCTGCCTCCTCCGCTGCTGCGGCCAACTGGCCTACTGGAGGGTACACGTTTATCCCTCTCCTTATTACTTGCATATTTGCCGTACTAGCTATTTGTGTAGATGTTTCTACTATTTATCTAGTACTTGATTTTATCATAGAATTTCAATATGTCATTACTACTGTTTACCTCATGTTCATGATTTATTCTTGGATTAATTTAATCGAACAATTGCTTAAATACTCAACAATAAAAACCTAATGTGTGTAGGCAATTTTCGATCCAAGGTTTTGCTGCTGCACTGAAACCAGCCCCGTTTACGGGGACATATTTTAAGCGTTGGCAAACAAAAACCACCTTATGGCTCACTGCGATGAACGTGTTCTGGGTCGCCGGTGTTACTCCCACTGGAACGATTGCTCCTGAACAGGAGAAGGCGTTCAGGGAAGCCACCGTCGTCTTTGTTGGAGCCGTTCTGAGCGTGATCGGAGATAAGTTGGTTGATGCATATTTACATGTGCGGGTTGCCAAGGACTTGTGGGAGGCGCTCGAATCTAAATTCGGCGCAACCGATGCTGGAAGCGAGATGTACACTATAGAGCAGTTCCACGATTACAAGATGGTTGAAAACCGTTCTGTATTGGAACAAGCTCATGAGATATAGTGCATCGCTAAGGAGCTTGAGCTTCTCAAGTGTGTGCTACCGGGCAAATTTGTCGCGGGATGCATAATCGCTAAGCTGCCTAATTCCTGGAGGAACTTTGCTACTACTCTGAAACACCAGAGGCGTGAATTCTCAGTTGAGGATGTCATCGGCCATCTGAGTGTCGAGCAGAATTCGAGAGCAAAGGACTCGCACGGAAAAGGGAACGAGGGAACTTCTGTCGCCAATTTTGTACAGAAGAACTCCAACTTCCACAAGCCCAAGGGGAAACCTGGTGTCCAACAGAATACCGACTTCAAGAAGAAGGGTAAGAAGCCCTTCAACAAGGATAAGAAGAAAGGAGCCTGCTTCACATGTGGTTCAGAGGAACATTGGGCTCCCAAGTGCCCAAAGAAGTTCAAGAAACCAGGACAGGACTCCAAGTCTGTCAACATGATTGTGAGCAACAATGAGAATGGTGCATCTGGGTACGGTAATTTGTTTACTGTATTTTTGTTTGTCAGTCTAACGATTGGTGGATTGACACAGGTGCAAATATTCATGTATGTTCTGACATCTCATTGTTTTCTTCTTATCAGGTCACAGGGAACGGATCCGTACTGATGGGGAATGGCGCAAGTGCTTCTGTTCTTGGTGTTGGCACGGTCGATCTGAAGTTTACTTCGGGAAGGATCGTGCAGCTCAAGAACGTGCAGCATGTCCCCGCCATCAAGAAGAATCTCGTTAGTGGCTCCCTTCTATGTCGAGAAGGGTTTAAGTTGGTTTTGAGTCTAATAAAGTAGTTGTTACGAAATATGGACTATTTGTTGGAAAAGGTTATGAATGCGGAGGCTTGTTCCGCTTTTCCCTCGCTGATTTTTGTAATAAAGTCGTGAACAATATTCATTCGAATGTTAATGAAACAGAAGTTTGGCATTCACGTCTTTGTCACATTGGTTTCGGTTGTATGACGCGGCTAGTAAAATCGAATTTAATCCCGAGTTTCACTTTAGCCAAAGGTTCTAAGTGTCATTCGTGTGTGCAAGCAAAGCAACCTCGCAAGCCCCATAAGGCTGCGGAGGAAGACACTTGGCACCGTTAGAACTTGTACATTCTGATCTTTGTGAGATGAATGGTGTGTTGACTAAAGGTGGAAAGAGATATTTCATGACACTGATAGATGATTCCACTAGATATTGCTATGTATATTTGTTAAGCACCAAAGATGAGGCTCTACACTACTTTAAAATCTATAAGGCAGAAGTTGAGAATCAACTTGAAAAGAAAATTAAGCGATTCCGGTCAGATCGTGGTGGAGAGTACTTCTCTAATGAGTTTGATTCTTTCTGTGCGGAACATGGTATTATTCATGAGAGGACGCCTCCCTATTCGCCCCAGTCAAATGGGGTTGCGAACGGAAAAACCGTACTCTAACAGATTTGGTTAACGCCATGTTAGATACATCGGGTTTATCCAAGGCATGGTGGGGGAGGCTATATTGACATCATGTCATGTCCTGAATAAAGTTCCGACAAAAGACAATGAAATTACTCCCTATGAGCAATGGGAGAAGAGAAGAACGACACTCTCATACTTACGTACTTGGGGCTGTTTGGCGAAAGTCAACGTGCCGATCCCAAAAAGCGTAAGCTTGGACCAAAGACCGTGGATTCGTTAATTTGGGCTATGCTAAGAATAGCGTCGGTTATAGATTTCTAGTAGTGAAATCTGAGGTACCTGACGTGAAGGTCGGTACAATTCTGGAGTCTAAAGATGCTACATTCTTTGAGGATATTTTTCCTATGAGAGATATGCCAAGCACTTCTAGACAGGAATCTGATGAGACTCCTGAACCTGCCATTCCTATGGAATATTATGAACAAACACATGATGAAAATCCTGAGAAGGATGACGAGGAAACCCTTGGTAGGGGCAAGAGACAGAGGACTGCAAAGTCTTTTGGTGATGATTTCCTTGTGTACCTTGTGGATGACACTCCCACTTCTATTTCAGAGGCTTATGCGTCTCCGGATGCTGAATACTGGAAAGAAGCAGTCCGTAGCGAGATGGATTCCATCATGGCTAACGGGACATGGGAAATTACTGAACGTCCCTATGGCTGTAAACCATTGGGATGTAAGTGGGTGTTCAAAAAAAGCTTAGGCCCGATGGTACGATTGAAAAGTATAAGGCTAGGCTTGTGGCCAAGGGTTATTCCCAAAAGAAGAGGAAGATTTCTTCGATACTTATTCACCAGTGGCCAGACTGACCACCATACGAGTATTACTCTCGTTGGCGGCCTCGCATGGTCTTCTCGTCCACCAGATGGATGTTAAGACGGCTTTCCTCAACGGAGAGCTAGACGAGGAAATCTACATGCAACAGCCAGATGGCTTTGTAATAGATGGTCAGGAAGGAAAGGTGTGTAAGTTATTGAAATCCTTATATGGCCTGAAGCAAGCACCTAAGCAATGGCATGAGAAATTCAATACAACTTTAACCTCTGCTGGTTTTGTTGTTAATGAAGCTGACAAATGCGTATACTATCGCCATGGTGGGGGCGAAGGAGTTATTGTGCTTGTATGTTGATGACATACTGATATTTGGGACCAACCTCAAAGTCATTGAGGAGGTTAAGTCGTTTCTATCTCAGAATTTTGAGATGAAGGACCTTGGTGTGGCTGATGTTATTTTGAACATCAAGCTACTGAGAGATAATGAGGGTGGGATTACACTTTTGCAATCCCATTATGTTGAGAAGATTTTAAGTCGTTTTGGATATTCGGACTGCAAAATTTCTCCAACACCATATGATCCTAGTGTGCAGATTCGAAACTTCAAAGGCACAACTAAGGATCAGCTGAGATACTCTCAAGTGATTGGTTCACTCATGTACCTAGCAAGCGCTACGAGGCCTGACATCATATTTGCTGTGTGCAAACTGAGCCGGTTTGTCTCCAATCCGGGTGATGTACATTGGCATGCTGTTGAAAGAATTATGCGCTATCTGAAAGGTACTGAGAACTATGGACTTCACTATTCTGGAAACCCGTCAGTGCTTGAAGGGTATTGTGATGCGAATTGGATCTCTGATGCTGATGAGATGAAGCCACAACGGGTTATGTGTTTACCCTTGGAGGTGGTGCTGTTTCCTGGAAGTCTTGCAAGGAAACGATCCTGACGAGATCGACAATGGAAGCAGAATTAACAGCATTGGACACATCTGGTGTCGAAGCAGGATGGCTTCGAGATCTGTTGATGGACTTGCTTGTGGTTGAAAAGTCAGTACCGGCTATCCTTATGAACTGTGACAATCAGACAGTGATTACCAAGGTCAAAAGTTCAAAGGACAACATGCAGTCCAAAAACATATAAGAATGAGATTAAAAGCTGTCAGACATTTGAGAAACTGGAGTAATAGCGTTGGATTATATCTAGTCGGCTAAGAATCTGGCAGATCCCTTTACCAAAGGGCTATCACGTGTTGTGATAGAAAATGCATCGAGAGAGATGGGTATGAAACCCACATGAGTTGCCATGGTAGTAACCCAACCTATGTGATCGGAGATCCCGTGAAGTAGGACCTGAGAAAACAAACTAGTTGTTAACTGAGGAGAGTACTTTTACTAACCCAATCCGTTGGAGATGCAATACTCTCGGTAACTGTATGGCATGTTCATATTTGTCTTAATGTGTTCCAACGCTTTGCATAAGCAAGATGCTATCCTACAGAGCAATCTTTAGAGGAACACACTATATGAGCCTGACTGCTGGTCACAGTCTATGAGAATGGGTTGATCTCTAGTAAGTTCATGAATAGGTCAGGAGTGTGACTAATATGCTCCACCCGAGGGTTTAGCCTCGGCAGCCTAGTACTGGTAAGAGATTTGGTGAAACTATTTTACGCCAAACTAACAATTCAAGGCATAGTCCATTGTCAGTTTTGAAGGAGTGTAGCTATTTGTTCTAGGTGGATGTTCAACCTTAACGGATCTCCACTGAAAACACTGGTATATCAAAACAGTGTTTGGAACAGAGAACAACATCATGGGTCTTTGGGATCTGGTGGGGGTTTGTTGAAATATTGTTAAATTCCTATGGTGGGCTTTTGGCCCATCTAACAATTTTCATAAAATCCCTAAAGGCCCATGCTGTGGCAAATGCTGCGAGTTTAGTCCCACATGGCTAGTTGGGAGAGATTTACACCAGTTTATAAGGTGAGCTCTTCTCCCACATGTATGAGGTGTTGGCTGTGAAGTGAAGGGAGGCGTTCCACACGCGCGCTCCTCCTCCGCCGCCCGCCTCGCCTCCTCACGTCACGACGCGTCGCGCCGCGCCGCGCCGCGCCGCGGGTTGCAGGAATCTCACCGAGCCGATGTTATCTTTTTGTCACGCAGGAAAAATATGAACGGTCAACTGGAACGTTTCTGCATTAATGGAAATGAATACGAGCTAAAACATTTCGTCTTAATTACGGACGTTACCAGAATTCATTGTGATTCATTACGTGTGTTGGATCTCTCGCCTGCCTCGGTGCCTATTTCAGAGAGGTCGCTCCTCTCCGGAATAGACAGACAACACATACAACTGCTCGCGCCGCTACCATCGTTCCTCTCGCTGTTGTTGTCTCCGGTGATCCCATCCCGTCGATCGCGTACACGGTTGCCGGGAGAGCAGGCCTCCGAAACCCCGCCTCTCCACATCCTGTACTGCAGAGGGGCGATTAGATTTTTGGGGAGCGTCTTCCACGCGACTGCTCACCTCTGTTCGTCTACTTCAACTACATCTAAATCAACTACATCCGCGTCGCCTTCCTCTTCGCCATGGCTACCGACGCCGACATCGAGAAGGCTGCTGCTGACAAGAGGATCGCCGACGAGGCTGCCTCCTCCGTTGTGGCCAACTGGCCTACTGGAGGGTACACGTTTATCCCTCTCCTGATTATTTGCATGTTTGCCGTACTAGCTATTTGTGTAGATGTTTCTACTATTTATCTAGTACATGATTTTATCATATAATTTCAGTATGTCATTACCACTGTTTACCTCATGTTTATGATTTATTCTTTGAATTAATTTAATTGAACAATTGTTTAAATACTCAACATCGTCTAGGAGGGAGGCCACCTTGATGTTGAACCGAGCTGCCAAACCGTTTGCTTCTGCATCACACTCGTTGGCAGGGGTCCGCTCCCGCAGCACCGGGCAGCACCCCACTGGCGCTGCTCCAACGACGAACAGCTTGCGCATCCCAAGGTCATAGACCTCTGAAAATCAATCAGGCCGAGATTTGTTTCGGGTTATTAATCTTCTGTGAAAGAGGCTTTGCCTGATAAAAAATACTGTGAAGAGAGAGTGGTATATTTAAAAATGCAAGAGTAATTGTATGCACTGACCCTGTGGACGCATGCATATATAGTATATAAAATGTTAAAACCATCTCAGTTATTTATTCAGTAGAGTATTCCAGTAAAATCCATCGACTTGCTTCACCATCTTTACCTGGTTTGTTTGATCTGATACTCCTGCACCTCCTGAAGCAAAGTTGACACCCTTCAGATATATGGACTTGCTGCTTGACGTGGTACGGATATATAGGTATGGAAGAGGGCTGGCCAGCTGGAGATGCCCAGCTGTAATGGTATAAAGGGGCATAATCAATTCTTGATGAAAATCGCGCACACATGGATGCGTGTTCCTGAACTAACAACGCGACATTGGCACATTGCACAGAAAACTTAACGGTTCATCTTCACCTTTGCGAAACATATAAGATGGGTATCCCTGTCTCTAGCACAAGAAGGTAGAACTATTCGTCGAAGATTGTATAAACACTGTTTTCCTGGTTTAATAAAGCTCACCGGTTCACTAAAAAAAACTTGGCAATCTCTAGTTCACGTAATGGCTCTAATTAACTGAAGCTATAATTAACTTTGGACAGCAAAGTTAATGCTAAGAAAAACATTACTCGGCAGTGCCATCTTACAAACTGAGAACATCATGCAGTCATGCACGCACGAATCCCTTCCCTACATTTTCTAGCATCTGATCGGCCGTCAGGACTCAGGACCGCAAAAATGCAAAAGGTTCATTGTCCTTGGAACAATGCTCATGTTAAAAAACGGAACAAAAAATAGACAATTAACACGCACATCATGGCCATTTCGAAGGGCATATACGCACCGAGGAAGTCGACGAAGTTTTTGCCGTTGCTGAACCTGCCGGTGGCCTTGCGACCAGGGTAGTCGACGCCGTTGTGCGGGATGTCCGCCCTGAGCACCGTCAGGAAGTGGTTGTTGGTCCCGACGTCTGCCTGAGGATCGCCGAGCACATAAAGCGCCGGGATCGAGCACTGCGCCGCCGCCTCGAACAGACAGCAACTAGCCAGGAACAGGATGCAAGGCAAGGCACAAGAGATGACGATCCCACTGGGAGAACCCATTGTGCGCCAAGATGAAGCTCGCTAGCCAGGTACTACCTATTTCCGAGCATTCGTTCGTATATACAGTATATAGAGAGAGACACACACAGGGGAACTCGCAACATTTACAGACGTCCTCATTGTCAGTTAACTCAAACTAGGCAGATGTCGAGCATGGTATAGAAGTGGAACTAGCCGCAAATTGTGGGACACGTTCAAGATAATATTTTCAACTGATGCGCAACTCTGTGCCTCCTCTGTTCTCCAGCGTGTTCACGTTGCCGTATCTTCGTATGTCAACTTTGAGATCGTACGTACTTCTCGCAGAGAATTAAGGAACCTGCGTACCATAAGGTCGTTGACGGAGGTTAAGGCAAGTCCAGAGTTAGACTACGTGTGTACGGAAGAATATAGGGCCGGCGTGACTGATTAGTGATTGCCTGCAGTATCTTTAGGCTCACTCGAACATGGCTGAATAAAAGGCGGGAGAGCCACGCTAAAACCATGTTGTGCAGTTTGTTTGATCGTCTGCACAATGGTATTTTGCACCAATGAAAAAACTGGGTGAAGCTGTTCGGTTAGATATTTTATAAAGGGAATTTTATTGCTTAAAAAGTGTTTAAACATTACACTTTGCCTATACATAATTAGGAATTTAGGATGCACACAGCCACCACCGCACAGTCTCATAAAAATAAAATAAAATAAAAGGTACACATGAGTAACTAGTTATATTGCTTATGATAATGGGGCAATCCAAAAATCACACGCCCATCTATATCATATACAAATATTCCCTCCGTACAAATAAAAAGGTGTTGATTTTGCACGCATTATAATGTGGACCACGAATGAAACAAATTGATGCAACGGTATCTTGTCATTTCTACATAGTCAGAGCGACCATATTACAGCTATCGCACCCACCCTAATTAGTACCATGTAAACAATTGCCGAAAATATTCGCAGGTGCACATGGAAGATACAAAATTGAAGCTACTTGGATGGCTGACCAAATAGAACGGACAAACTTATAATAAAAAAAATAAGTGTTTCATAGTCTCCTCATGTGAACAAAAAACACACTTTGTACTTCCATGTTAGTTGCGTTTAACAAGATTATACTTTTTTTTGAATTTTCCACATATATTAAACCAGCAAAGAGTACACGATTACATCGATTAAAAAAACAAAACTAAAAGAGACTAGCAAATCTATGAGATCTTCAAGCCCTTTCTTCATCCATGACACAATCTTGTACTTTTCTGAAGGCAGCCGTAAAATAACGCCAACACCACCAAACCACAGACCTGTGAATACCACCGAAGGTTCTCCCTTTTTAATTTCGAGCCGCAATGCCAAGGCTTTGTGCACGCACGCAGCCATTAAATTAATCAAGCAACATCGGCAAGAGCACCACCACTGATATTTCAGGGACAAATAACCGAACCACTTTGTCGACGTCGTTGGGAGCCGAGAGAACGAATCACCATTGCCGAAAACGTAGTAGACGGGATAGATATTGCGAGGACAAACCTCCTCGCGGCAACCATGAGAAACAATCCAAGATTGATCTGGCGAAGCAATATCTGAAGAACCATACCTAGACAGACTTAATCTTCCAAAGCCACCATTGACGCCGGGAAGGATATCTCGTCGTCGAACGAAGCGTGAAAGATCACTTATTGCAGACGATATCATCTCCATTAACGAAGAAGACGACGAACAAAACCAAACTCTACCGTTAAGGACCTTCGAAAAGCGCCGTGCGCATGTCCGAGGTCCCCACCCCTCCTAGTGCCAGAACGGCACCTAGAGGAGGCGAGGACCCGTCGAATTTTTACCGGCGGCGACGATGAAGCTGTAGATATCACCGGCGGCGGCGGCCAACCCTAGCCGCCGCCACGATCGCCCAAATCGCCTCGCGCTCCCTTCCTTCGTAACGTACCTTCCTTGGCCGCCTTACAGTCTAACAAGATTATACTTAATTAGAATAACACCTCGACAAATATAACACACAAAGATTTTTATTTTTATTTTTCGGAGGAGCAAATCCCAATCTTAAACTATTAAATCATGTACATGTTTTTCAGATATACCTGAAAACTGCCAATATGATCGTTCAGTTACGGATGACGTTTCATAGCACCAAACTAAAATGTCTGACATGTAGGAACCTAATATCCTCATGGTTTAAGGGTGTGCATGTACTTGTTAACACTTCTGTGAATTTACTAATAATGTTGGGACGATGTGATCTCACTGTAAACCAAATACTTGGGTATGTCCAACACTCATTGTTTCACTAAGCGATGCCTGCTACGCTCACCGCGAGGAGCCCCGCCGCCCAATTCACCGGAAGTCGGGAGGCTTTTCCCGGCAACAGACTCCAGTTGCGTCAAGGAGAGGAAGGAGTTGAGGGGAGGGTAGTGGAGGCTCACCGAGCATTTGTTAGAGCGTCCCAAAAAAGGTCTCCAACCCCCCCCCCCCCCCCCCCGCTCTGGTGCAAGCTAATCAATGTCGAGTCAGTGGTCCGACGTGGTGCTTCGTCATTTTTATTGCGCCGATGTTTTTTGTGCCATGCACCTTTCTGCAGGTTCTAGATCTGGCTAGCAACAGTCACCTGACTGACGACGTGGAACAGGGCGATGCCTCCGTTAATATGCCTTATTCCCTTAGATCTCGTCATACACAGCGGATGTATATGGTGTCAAGACGCCTCGAAATCACGGTGCCCAGACATGCCCGTTACTCTCGCATGGTCAGTGATGGACTCGCTGGCGGATGGCTGGTGGATGTTCCGCCAGATCTTGACGCGAGGGAAATACGCGAGCTACCGTCCTTGGCTGAAAGTGTGGCGGCGTTCGCTCTGGCCGAAGGGGTCATGGACGAGTTCAGGTGGAAGTTGGGCCCGCTCGGCCTACCGGGCCTTCTTTGAGGGGAAGATTGGGTTGACCGGAGCCCAACAGGTCTTGTGCTCGCGAGCTTCGAACAAATGCAAGTTCTTCCTCTGGCTGGCGCTGAAGAACAGATGCTGGACCGCGGGCCGACTTGGATGAAGAGGTTTGCCTCGTCCAGCCTCCTGCCCGTTTTGTGACCAGGAGGAGGAGGACATTGACCACATGCTGCTCGGGTGTGTCCTTGCTAGAGAGGTTTGGTCCTCTTTCCTGTGCAGATGGTGTAGAGCTGACTGGGTTCCTAATCACGATGACCGCCTCGTGGACTGGTTGCCATCTAAAACACCAGGAGGGAACGATGCGAAGGATTTGTGGACGGCGATCACCTTGATCTGCTGGTGCATGTGGAGACACAGGAACGGTGTGGTCTTTGAGGGTCACAGACCATCGGGGGAGACTGCCTTGAGGATGTGGTGGCCGAAGCGGATCTAGAACCCGTAGATAGGTGGAAGGTTGGCGATTGATCCCTTTTCTCTTTGAGAGGATGGCGTTTTTGACGCATGTGGCTAAACGCGTTGTAAACGACCGTTTGGTCTCTCCTTATTGAAGTGATACGTCTGGCATCCTCAAAAGTTTTTTTTTGGAGTTAGGAGAAAATCTTGGACATGCTATAAAGGTCGATCGCTTCTCCGAGTTCTTACCAGAAGATTACGGCTTCAGAATATATGTACGCTTGGCCATCGTGTGTACGTCACAGTATTCAGATTGACCAAGTCGTACAGCCTCTTCCATTTGTCTCTCGCGCATCCTACACTGTCCTGCACGGCGGCAAACCTCGCAGACTCTTTCGCACGGATAGCGGCCTCGGCCGGCGTCGCTCTTCATCGATCGCTATGTGCCGGCCGGCAGGCTTAACGCCAATATTGTTGTATGTTGTTATGCTTGCCTATGCCTACATATGCATCAGCCATCCAACATGAACTCGGATACTCGCTGTCCCTCAACCCGCACAGGCACGAGCAAGCTTACGTCGATCGCGCCATGTCGTCGTCCAGACGGTGGGCCTCCTCCCCCTCGTCCGGCACGGACCTGCCAGCAGGCCGGTCTGTTCTCCCTGCGGCGGCGCTCTCACCCTTGCGCCACAGCTCCCGTCGCTCTGTCTCCCGTTCCGACCCGGCCCCTGGAGCCGCGACCCTCGGTCGCAGCATCTGGCCTTCCTCCTCCGACGGCAAGATCACGAGCAAGAAGTCGTCGCCGTTGCCATTTCCCTGCCCGTCACCATCACTGTCGCCATCGGTAGCCACCCTTGCCGACCACCTGACGAACGATGCCATGGACAGCGCCCACGCCGTGGCGCCGCTGCCCCAGTCGCTTTCCCGCCAGCGCAGCTGCACCGAGCTCCCGCGCTTCACGGACGCCGACGCCGACGAAAGGAAGATCGCCAAGTCTTCCGGTAAGGGCGGTCACGCTTTCGGGCGCTCCATGCGCTTCCTACCGTCCTCCAAGCCTGCCGGCGTCACGCTCACTCCGGGACGTATCGCGTCGTCCGACCTCCGCAGGCTCAGCGGCTCCTCCGTGGACTGTCGCGCCGATGTCGCCAGCTCCGGATCGGAGTGCAGCGACGCCTCCAGGGGATCCAGTGCGAGGTCGACGATCCCCAAGCCGCACTCGCCGTTGATTGCCCGTACGAGCTCGGTCCGGCTGCTCGGGTCGACCAACACGCAGTGGGCTCTCTCGCCTGGGCGGCGAAGCAGCTCATTCGTAAAGACACTGACGACCGTGCAAGAACCGAAGGGGAAGAAGAGCCTGTTGAGCATGGGATGGGGCCATCTTTTCAACCGGCGGAAGTCGATGGACGCAGATTCATCCATTGCCACCACGACCCTGCCCAACGTAGTGCCCTCACCGGTGTCACGCAGCAACGGGGGAATAGGGGAGGCCGGACATCAGATGAGGATGGTGCATTGCCGTTTTTTGCAGTGGCGCCTGTTGAACGCCAAGGCGGACAAAGCGTCCAAGAACAAGCAGGCTACCGCCGAGGTGCTCATATATAAAAATAAATTCATCAGTGTTCTTCTACGCAATTGCATAACATATGCATTAAACACCTGGACTAATTTTTGCATCTCACAGGTTCAGTTGATGGGTGCATGGGCCAGGATTTCAGAGCTCAGAGGGAAAGTAGCGAGAAAGCGAGTGCAGCTTGACAAGGAGAATCTGAAGATTAAACTCAGTAACATACTTTCTTCTCAGGTCCGTTTGTTAATAAAACCTTAAGTTTTCATTCCAAATTATTAAAGTATACGAGAATGTGCACCGATTATGGACATCATTCTCTACAGATGAGGGGTTTGGACAGTTGGGGGCAGGTGGAGAGCAAGCACGCCTTGGCTCTTGACTCCACACTGGATTGCGCTAAGGCAGCAGTTTGCAGTGTTCCTCTTACCAACGGAGCAAAGGTATGCTCTGTTAAATAGCTCAACCTCATTTTCCTAAGTGAAAGGTTTACAAAAAGACAGTCTGAAATTGCATATATAGGTGTCTTTGCCGGTGATGGCATCCATACTAGAGCAGATGTTCGAGCTCGCAATGACGGCCAGGATATCAGTTCGTTCGTTTAGTCCCATGGTAAATAATTCAGCGAAAAACAAGTTCAAAGTCCGTGTACCCATCTCTGTAGTTTTTACCGATTCAAGATCTGAATGTGGATTTCTCCATGCATGATAAATGCATATGCTAGGCTCAAGATACGGCAGCGCTAATCTCGGAGCTGGTGCGCGTGGCTCATGGGGAGCAAGCTCTGTTACAGGAGTGTCTCGACCTGCTTGGACGGGTCTCGGCACTACAGGTAGTTTGA
The DNA here is from genome assembly GCA_947311845.1 of Poa pratensis. Lineage (NCBI taxonomy): Eukaryota > Viridiplantae > Streptophyta > Magnoliopsida > Poales > Poaceae > Poa > Poa pratensis. The sequence goes on from CAMZMU010000020.1 coordinate 40,380,047, forward strand.
ATTTATCTCTTACAGGGAAATATTAGTATTTGGTGTTGTGCTGCGGTTCTTAATTAAGAACGTCTTCACTTCGATTGTGGCTAATTAATTGATGCGCAGATTGAAGAACAGAGCTTGCGTTGCCATATGGTGCAGTCATCATCGTCGCTGAATCTTGTGATAGTGAATTAGAATGGCCATGGACGGGAGCTCAGTGCACACATGTGTTCTACAAGTATAACCGACCAGGAATTACCAGCGGATTGTCCCAACGCTAGATTAAAATCGAACTTGTGGTGCATCTAGAAGGGAGAGAAAAGAGTAGAGGCTGCTCACTCTTACAAAGTAGTGCAGAGCTGACAATTAATTGCATGTGATGGTGTTCAGTGCTCTTATATTAGAGTAGCTTAAGATGCAAAATAAAAATTTAAATTGCAAACACAAAGTTCTTCAATGTCATTACTCCCTCCATTCACTAATATAAAACGTTTTGGCAAGCTAAGTTATTAGTGAACAGAGAAAGTACTGAATTTAAAGATAAAGAATGAGTGTGTATTTTGTTAATATTCAATGCAGATGCTGGAGGTTCCCCTACCTTTTTGAAAATAGATGTGTTGTAAATATTACATTTGTATTGTTCGAGTGCGTGGTGAATATTGGAGATACATCTTGCATTCCTGGGTAACGTTCTGTATTTTGCACAAACGAGTCTTTTTTCAACCAGCGACATTTGATAACAGCATATAGGTTATGCGAGTTGCAACATTCGTTCTCCTTTTTGTAATATTGTTGGACTAATTTGTAATCTGAAATACTGAAACGGAGAGTGGTCCAGGATTTGACAGGAAGATCAAGCGTGGATAAAAGGAGGACACATTTGGCATGCCACAAGAACCTTGTTCCGAGAAATTTTTACTCATATTGGTCGATAATTTGATGTTCAAGTGCAATTTGGGTCATTCTTAATTAATTCATCGGGCAATAACGTTATAAAGATGGGTACCATCGGTTGCACAACCATAACTCAAAATGGAGAGGCTCTGTTAATATTGACGTTTCCACCAAAATTTACTTTTTCGCTATGTGCACAAAATTGGCAAGTAAAAGCTTGTGACATAATACGCATTGTCTAAACCTGGCTGGCCAACATTGAATCCCAAGGCCTCTGAGACCATTTTGAACATCAAGCAACTTCTATGCAAAAACATGTAAAATCAAGCATTTTGCAAGATTTGAATGAAGTTCTATAATACTAGTAGTAATTTAATATGGTACATATGAGGTAACCGGTCTAGGGCTGGGCAATGGGCAACGTGTCAGGGGCGGAGCTGGAGCTCGAGTCACCCTGATGCACCACTTTACTATGCTGACATGGGTATACATATCGGGTACCCTATCATGAGGGTACCTGGTGCACGTGACGACTAAGGCCCAATATCGAAGAGCCTATTCGAAGCCCAAGACAAGAGGCCCAAGAAGATGGAGTACCCTCCAAGACTAGACATAGGCATAGTCGGTTTAGCCTTTCCTTATGTGTAAACTAGGTCGGTTACAAACTCCCGAGACCCAGCCTATTTAAAGGCTGGGAGGGGTACCGATCTGGGAAAAAGCCATACACGAACCACCAAAATTCTTGCGAGATCATCAACTCGCCGGAGCTCCCCTGTAATCGCATAATCCATAATCAATACCAGACAAGCAGGAAGTAGGGTCTTTACCTCCACCCGAGGGGCCTGAACCTGGGTAAATCTTTGCCTCTGCTTGTCAGCCGACGAAACTACCAGTACTACCACGTTCTCTCCCCATAATCTCAACCCTAGGTCCTTAACCATGGGATTTGATGAGGGTACACCTCGTCAATTGGCGCCGTCTGTGGAAAGAATAGTGCTGGACTCGCGGTTTCTTCGGTTCCATCGGAAAACGGCGACTCGCCGATCAGATCTACAAACAGCAACTCGCCGGCTGCATCAACAAACCAGAACTCGCCGACTCAGGCGGCACACGGCAACTCGCCGGTTCACTCGGCAAACAGTAGCACGCCAGCTTCACCCGCAAAAAGCACATCGGATCCTCTGATGGATTTCGAGCCACACTCGCCAGGATTCCAGGAGGCCTTCTCCAATCTCGAGTCAGGTTTGGGTTTAACCGTTGGTTCGTTCAATTTTTTCGTCAACAAGCTTGGTGTGCAGGACTTGACGGATCCACGCCAACTCGCGACTTTCGCACCCGAGGCTCCATCGGCTGCGGCTCCTTCGACTGCGGATCTTTCCGCTGCGTCCATACCATCATCGACCCTCCAAGCTTGTTCGTCTGCAACAACCATGTCCACACGAGAGATGCGCGAGCTCATTGAAGAGCTCCAGGGCGAGGAGGCCGAATCAGCATACCGCACAAACGATCCCGAGCTGGATCTCCCACTCGAGGATAGTTTCGACTGCGGGATCTCCCTCAGCGACTTCGATGACCTCGAAACTCATACCGACAACCACGTCAACTCCGAGATCTGCGCCAACAACAATCTCGACTTCGAGACTCATAACAACCTCGCCGACGCCGAGATGGGCATAGGCGACGAAGACGTCGACTGCGAGATCCGTCCAGACGAACCACTCGGGTCCTTCGAAGTGGGTGACTTGGTACTTCGACTGAAGCAAAAGAAGGTGCATAAACTTGCTTCTCCATGGGAAGGACCCTTCATCATCACTGAGGTCATAGGTGGTGGAGCATACAGACTGAAGCATGCGAAGACCGGCGAACTCTCTCACAATCCTTGGAACGTTGCGCAGCTGCGCCGTTTCTATGCTTAGATTGCTCAGTCGCATAATGTAATAGGCTCATATGTCGGATGGCTGCAGGTTTCAGACGCGCTCTTTTCCTTACCAGGGTACCTAAGGGGACTGGAAGGTTTTTAATGAGGCGGCCTGCAGCCTAACATTCATAAATGGAATATAGTCAATAAATTCCTCATACTTTTCCTGTTACTACTCGCATAGCTTATCAGCACAAAACTTAGCCTCACCCGTATGCTCGGGGGCTGAGCTATCTCAAAACATAAAAGCTTTTGCTCTTTCAAACACAATACTCAGCCACACTCGAATACTCGGGGGCTGGATCGTAACACTAAACACAAAGGAAAAGTTGCTCAACCCCAATCAATCACTCGGGGGCTGAGCCTGCAGGCATAAGTTGAAGCTTCAACTCTCATAAAATTCATAACCTCACTCGAGCACTCGGGGGCTATGTAATTCATGATCTATGTAAACTGTTTTTCATAAACCCCACTCGATACACTCGGGGGCTGCATATATACAAGTGAACAAATATGTACTAAGTGGCAAATTTACACTCGGGGCTGTTCCCTATACATAAATACCTAATCTTCTGGTTCATCCTTTGCTGGAAGAACAGGGCCCATAAGTTGCGCTTGATAGCAATCAACCAATGTCCTCGCGTGATCGAATGTTTCGTCAAATTCGACTGGGACAAAGACGATCCAGGCACGGGTGGACGTAGCTGCAAATTTGGACGTTGACTTCGGAGATACGCCATGGTTGCATTGGCACCGTCCACAAGCTTCTGGGTGATGAAGCCTCGAATGGAACCTGTTGACCGGAAGAGATCGAGCAACGCGTGGATTCCTTGAGGTTGTGGCCCAGTCGGAAAAACCATCTGGTTGATTCGACTGAAGGCCGACCTGCACAATTCAAGAAGCATAGTGCTCCGCCACACCCGATCTTGCAGAGTCGCAAGTATGCGTGCTCGGTGCTTGTCCAATCGAAAGTGCTGGCGGCCAGTCGTGGGTTCGTCAGTTGCCATGTTCAACTGCTCATCCACGCGAGCCTGCTCCGCCTGGAAATCTTGAACAAAACCTGCAACAACACAAGTTGGGTGAACAAAAAAGAACAGGCTGTGAACTCATAAGATCAAGGCAGTCATGCTTACACTCGAGCTGTCTGTTCACGATCTCCATCTCGCCAAGCACATACTCCTCCCGTTGGGTGGGTAAAGCAGGCCTTGCCCTCATCCTTTCCAGCTCGCTTCGGGCACTCGCCAGTTCCTGCTCCTGTTTCGCAAGTCGAGCCTTCATATAACGTATTACCGCGGCATCATTTGACGCCTGAGCTCGAGATCGAGAAGGGGTATGATGCCGCGACGAACTGGATGAAGTGGCGGCTGGCCGTTTCTGTTCCAAGCATCATAAAAGTTTCATGAGAAACTAGTCACAAAGCTCAGACGAGCAACAACATACAGCTTTACAAACAGAATCATAACGAGGAGCATAAATTCATACAAAGGTAGCAAAAGCACATGCATACTCGCATGGTCATAAGTTTAATTACAAGACATCAAAGGCGGCTGCCCTACTTCTCAGACATTGACTCTGACCTAGCCCTACTCGCACGAGCGGCGACCTCTTCTGCCCGGCGCTCCATGGTGGCCATAAAAGTTTCAGCCAACTTTGCGGCTGGCTCGTTCAAATGCTTTAGGGACACCAATTTCCCGCCAGGCTTACGAGGGAAAGCAGACAGAGCGGCTTCGAAGTCACCCTCTATCCCATGACCTAAAAGGAGTTTGAGGGTGGTCTCTGAGCCGCGTACCGTCAAAGCGCGAGCAAAGTTCGTCATAGTCGAAGTTCCCGGGCCCAGGACGTCTGCGAAGCCATCCACAGTCGAAGGAGGTTGGCTGGAGGGGAACACATCCTTGAACACGGCGCCGAGCGTGCTCGTAGATTTGGCGAGTGCGTCCTTGGCTTGGGTAGAGACGACATCCAGGTCGCCGATTGCGCGGTCAAGGGACAAATCGACACTCGGTTGATCTACAGGTGTCGATGCCCCAACAGCTCCTTCAAAAAAGCAGAAGTAACAAAAATGTTACATACTATTCAGTGGCAAAAGAAGTAGGCAAAAAGTGAAAGGCTCGACTCACCGCCTACGTCTCGGGTGAGGCTCGCCAGGCGCTCAGCATAATTCTTCTCGCGCAAAGCGGCGGAGTCCTTGGCATCATCCAAGGCCTTCTTCGACTCCTCGCGCTCCTTGGCGAGTGTCTCTTCTAACTCTTTAACCCGAGATTCAGCGTTTGCCTTGTCACCTGAGATAGATGGGCAGATGTCATTCACAATCGACAAGGCAAAGACTTACAGAAACCCAAGATACTTACGGGTGAGCTGCTCCATAACAGCGCGCAGATTATCCCTCTCCTGTTCAACCTGGACAAATGCTTTACCTGATTCCACCAGGTTGAGGTAGAAGGGCTGCACGCACACGAAACCAACATAAGCTATACACAAATAGGTCCAGAAGGAAGACTCGACAAAAAGACACTTACGTGTTCAATCCAAGGCGCGGGCTTGGCAGCAGAAGTTCCAATTTGCGGAGTCGATGTACTCGCAATATTGGCAGCCTCAATGGAAGTGTCGTGGCTATTGTTTTCACAACCTCAGCCGCAACAGGAGAGGCTTCAGGCTGATCTGGAGTCGAGGCTCTCACGGTTGGAGGAGTTGGAGGTCGCACAGTCTCGGCACTACAAGTGACCGAAAGGCATACAACATAAGCAAAAGTACATAACTCACAAAAAATATTACTAAGTGCAAAAAGGAGCAAACCTGTGCTCTTCTTCATCCTCAGTGTCGAGCTCGTCAAAGTTTGGGCCTCCAAAAGGAAGCTGCCCACTCGACTGAGGAGGAGGGGAGCCGAGCTCAAAGGACTCACGTCCAAGGGAGCAGCTGTGGTCGTAGGAGACGGAGCTGAGTTTCCATCATCCCTCACATCCGATTCCCTCGCGGGTGAGCTCGTGGAAGAAGACAAAACTTGGGCTGCCCGACGGCGCTTGCGAAGAGGAACCTCGCTAACATCCTCACTCACGGCAGGCTCCTTGCCTGTGCTTCCTCTACCCCTTCCTCTTCAACCTCTTCTGTGGGTGAAGTGGTAGCCGAAGGTAAAGGCGATTCATCCCCTCCCTTCGCTTCTACTGTCACCTCTGTTTCATAAGTTGGCCCATCTTCGGGAAGAGGAGGAAGAGTGGAGGCAGTCGAGTGGCCCTGCATACAAGATATAGCAGTCGAAAGTCAAAAAGATGCACAGAAGGATAACAAAAACAGAAGATCATATACTCGAAAGATTCACTAACCTCTGCAAAGGCTTTTCAGCCCCATAAGGATCGACTGGGCAGTCGACGTTGCAGGGCTCGCTCTGTTTAGTACTGGTGATGGACCGCACATGTGTCACCAGTTCACTCCTCGACAGCTCCTCCTTGCTCATTCGAGTGGAGTCGAGGGGACCTTCATACTCCCACATTGGGTGGGCACGAGCGCGGAGTGGCCATACCCGCCTCTTCACAAAGGTGGCAATCAGATGCACACCCGTGATGCTGTTCAGGAGCCCTCCAATTGTCTCCAGCATAGGCGCTGCTTCCGCCACTTCTTCAGTCGAAAGCTCATGGTTCCAGGCTTTCGTCCTAGCGGCTATACCAGCAGTCGAAAATGCTGGGGCCACATTTTGGTCCACTTGCACATAGAACCACCTCTTCCTCCACCCCTGCGCCGAGTCGACTGGCTTCAGGGAAGTACCGGGTGTCGCTGCGCACTTGGATCTGCAGGCCTCCGACTGGTAGGTTCGGCCACCTCGGTTGTTTGGCCGGACCATGAAGATGGACTTCCATAATGCCCAACTCGGAGCAACACCCAAAAAACATCGCACAGCGTGATGAAACACGCAATGTGCAGAATACCGTTCGGGGTGAGATCATGGATCTGCACCCCGTAGGCAAAAAGCAAACCTCGACAAATCATGGAGGGGGAGCGAGAAACCCCTAGGCAAAAACTCCGCGAAACAGACGCGCTCGTTAGCGCGAGGCTCGGGAAGTACCTCTTGGGCGAAGGTGCGCGGACGAGGAGTTGGTCGGAAGGTGGCAGCAATCCTTCCTCGCGCAGCTTGTCCAGCTGCGCATCCTTCAGGGTGGATTTCATCCAATCCCCATTGGTCTTCTTGAGGTCGACGGCGGCCGCAGATGTGCTAGCCGCAATCTTCTTCCCCTTCTTCGCCGCCGCATCGGGCGCGGCGGCAGCAGTCGAGGCGGAGCGCTTGTTGCCCGCTGCTTTCTTCATCGTCAACGAGCAGGTGGGAGAGCGCGCAAAGCTTTAGCAGGAGCAATGGAGGCAGAGCGCGAGGAAGACGATGGAACAGGGGCGGCGCGCAGAGCAAATGGCAGGTAAAAAACAAATGCCAGCGCCGTTCCCCTATTTACCACAAGACAAAAGCAATCACAGCCGTTCAGATCCAAATCGTGCGTTACGCACGCAATCTGACCGTACACGTGGCAAACGCGGAGGGCAACCGTCGCCGGCCACTCCGCCCACTACGCACGTAAAAAGAGGAGCCATCATCACGCTTGCGGAAAAAGTGGGCCCGTATAGTCAAATCAAGTCCAAACGGCACCGTCTTCGGTCAGCTCTGCACAAATGGGCCCACCTATGTGTCACGTCCCATCAATCGCAGCATAACGCACGCCACGCGTGTCAGAAATCGCAGTCGAAATAAACGTCATCCCTGACGTCATTGAAGCATCTGTTCAGAAAATATGTTCGAGTATGCTCAACGCATATTGGTCACTCGATTGCCCTGATTAGTTCGGGTGTGACAAAACTTTCTTAAGGCAAAATTGGTCACTCGACCGTTCCTTCGACTAAGTCATATTACTCCCATCGGGAGCATGTTCAAAAAATTCTTCGACTGAAGATGCTTAGGATAATGATTGAGATTATCCTCCATTTACAAGTAATACAGCATAATCTCGGGGGCTACTCCCATCGGGAGCACTGTCGTGCACCCGATAGAATTATGGCACAAATTTCTTCGATTAACATATGCAGAGTTTTTGAGATTATCCTCCATTGCAAAACAATAAAGCACAATCTCGGGGGCTACTCCCATCGGGAGCGCTGTCGCGCACCCGATAGCATAACGGCAAATATCAGTCGACAAAGGGCATGACTCGTCCAACAAAGTTCAGAAATCATACTCGAAACATTCCCGAGTTGCGTCAGTCGCAAATACCTCGGATGCTGCACGCATAGTGCAAAGGTAAGACCCGCCGAACTTTCGAGCTGGGCTAAGGACCGTTCCAGCAACGTTAATCCTTACACTTTCCGTGTCAGCAGACATGATGAAAAATCCCGACGGACGCGTTGGGTAAAATTCAAAGTTATACTGCAGATCGACTCAGTAAGACCTCAAGCGGCCTAGTCGAATCTGACCAGTTTGTTCCAGATTCGAGTCCGGGACTCGAGTTTGATTGAAAGCTAGTAAGGTTTTACCCGAATGAGTAGTTAACCAGTCCCGATCCGTCGAGTGTACTGGGCCTGCTAAGCTATTATCCCTTGATCATCATAAAACACAGTCGATGAGATACTCGACATAGCCAAACGTGTGCTATTCATACAGGAATTCCAAATTATATGTACAGAATACAAAGCATACGACGTGCACTTACGAAAGAGTCCATGCCCGATTCTTCGAGTCAGCCAAGTACTCGGGGGCTACTGACATGGGTATACATATCGGGTACCCTACATGAGGGTACCTGGTGCACGTGACGACTAAGGCCCAATATCGAAGAGCCTACTCGAAGCCCAAGACAAGAGGCCCAAGAAGATGGAGTACCCTCCAAGACTAGACATAGGCATAGTCGGTTTAGGCTTTCCTTATGTGTAAACTAGGTCGGTTACAAACTCCCGAGACCCAGCCTATTTAAAGGCTGGGAGGGGTACCGATCTGGGACCAAGCCATACACGAACCACCAAAGCTCTTGCGAGATCATCAACTCGCCGGAGCTCCCCTGTAATCGCATAATCCACAATCAATACCAGACAAGCAGGAAGTAGGGTCTTTACCTCCACCCGAGGGGCCTGAACCTGGGTAAATCTTTGCCTCTGCTTGTCAGCCGACGAAACTACCAGTACTACCACGTTCTCTCCCCATAATCTCAACCCTAGGTCCTTAACCATGGGATTTGATGAGGGTACACCTCGTCATATGCCATAAAATTTTCAAGCAACACTGTACTTTATAAAATTATGTCTTGTAATTTCTAACATAGATACTATGATATAATAATGGAGAACGTATAAATACAAAAGAAAAATAATGAAATATCAAAATGTCTACTATATCGATGAAACAAAGAACGCACTTACATGGAAAAGATGTGTTGAATTTTTAAATTCCAAAATAGATCACCAGACACCAAAGGCTCAATAACCTTAACCTGCAAGATAAAAAGTAGACTTAATATTCAGGTGGAACATAATAAAACAACTAAAATTATAGTACTCAAGTAGCTACAGTTTTCACATTACCTTGTACTGCACTGTTTTAGTACACTCGATTCTTCAAAACCATGAAATATTTAACCACTTGATCATCGGTAACTTTCTTCATTTTTTTTCTTTCTCCACATAACAAATAACATCATCTCTTAAGCTATCATCCAAAAGGAAATATTTCTTGGTACGAATATTTTATCCAAAACGAAATACATATATTCTACACAAATCAATTTTCAGGAAATTGAATCAACTAGCCTACAATTTTCTTAAAAGATGAATGGAATAGAGTAACTAGGTTACCAGGGGGAAGAGGTTGCAGCTGTAGAATTGAAAACGAAGGCCGACACTAGTGGAGATAGGGAGATCGTTGGTTGATCGGTCGCTGGATTCCACTACGAACGAAGAGCGGGCGGACCGGTAGTTGATCGCAGATTCGCAGCGGTTGGAGATCACTGGTTGAGGGCTCGGCATGCCTCGGCGCAGTTCTCGCGTGTTGCGTCGGCGGAGTCGCGGAGATCCCCTGAATCCCTGATTGGAGATCGTTGTTGTAAACTGTTGGGTTTTTGTTTCAGCCGTGACGTGCGAAGGGCCGCGACGTGCGAAGCTTCGTTCCGTTTTTTTCTTTTCTTTTTTCTACTAGTAAAATGCCCGTGCGTTGCTACGGGAGCGTGAATATTTTATGAGGTACTTTGTGACCGTGCGTAAAACATTTGTACACATATGTTGTTACAGTTTTGGTGACCCTCCATCACCATGATTTAATATGAAATTTTTATAGTCAACTTCACGAGTTTATATGTTTTACTAGGTTCTTAAGAGATACCCGCTGCAACGCGCGGGGTATCGTTCTAGTTACTTTGGTTTATCAGGATTTAACTCGGTATGAGTATTTGATAGGTATAATAACCAGGCATCCCTTCATTAAGATGTCTAAGTGGTTATGCACAAACAGCCTTGCCGACTTGACCATGGATGTTCCATTTGCTCATTATATGAACTGGTATTAGAAAGCCATTGGTGACAATACGTGATAACTTAAATGTAAAGCATCTACATTATTCTCACAGTGATAATTAGAATCTACAAGATGGACCTTCAAAGTATGGATTTGAGATGATAATTACATACCTGAATGTCACCAACTTGTGATGCTCCGCTTGAGAAGAATTGTAATAAATTTGAGTTGGAGAGGTGGTCGATGAGGAAGAGGTTGGGACAGACCGGCCCGATCTGTAACTTATCATGCAGTGATGAGTAGCCTGGTGTAGTTTTTGGACTGTTAATTACGATAGGCAATTAAACGGTGTGATTAATGACCGGCTGAAGTATAGGGCGTAAATTATGGTGACTGATTTTTCGTGCGGCGCAGCTATATGTACGACATATTACGTCCGATCCATGTACGATCCTACCATGGTAGCGAACTTGCCTCGCGCGGCTCACGTGGGGATGGAAAGGAACGGTTTGGGGTTTTTTGTTTGAAATTTTCAATATATATATATATATATATATATATATATATATATATATATATATAAGCAAGCAAGACGTCTCATTAAAACTTTCCAGTCCCATTAGGTACCCTGGTAAGGAAAAGAGTGAACTGGGATCGAACCTGCTCTCCTATGGTAGGTCCCATCATTTAAATAACACATCTTTTACATTTTATTTCTTATCCCCTATGCTAATGCTTGGACAGTGTGTTCTAGCAGTCCTTTTCTTTTTTAGTAAAATAGGCTCCAAAAAGAATATTCTACCACGTGAGATCCACATGTTATGATTTTTTTCCCAGTTGTCATCTTCCTCAACTCACAACGTCGCTCAGATCTTTGCTTCGGCGCATCGCCCCTGCTCTTCAGCAACGAGGTCTGCTTGTACGCCTGCAAAGCCACCTCCCCACATCGCTCGCAAAATTCAGCTCGAACTAGTCGTTGTAGCGAGGTCGGCCTCCCGCAAGAGTCCTCATTGAAAATCCGGCGGGGCCGCTCCCTTCTCGGCCGCACTCCGAGCTCCCACCACCCGAGATAGAGGCAACCCCACCAATGATTGCTACTATCATCTCCACATTTTTTTCTCTTATTTTGTGCCGGTCCGGTGATGGTTGAGCTGAATTTTCCTCCCACAAAACATCTCATGGTATACAGTTTTCACTCGAATGATGTATGAGAGACTCGTTTTAAGTTATCGAAAAAATTACGGATCTAACCAATTTACGGGATCTGATCGGGTATTTTTCTTCCCCACAACAATAAGACGAAATTTCTTTCTGTTCAGGATTTTTTCCCGCAAAAAAAAAGCTCCGTGACCGGCACAATTAGTTTATTTTTTATTTTTTGAGGTTAGATACAGGTAGGATTTTGTTCGCTAGCGTACATCTCATGTGATCATGTGAGAGAAACTATCGTTGGATTTGGGCTGGGCCTGGATTTGGGCGGGGCGGAGAGGATTTATTAACGCAAAGCAGTGAAATAGGGCAAAACCTATATCGCGCGTACCGCGGAGGTTACTAACCTCCGCGTACCCGATTGGGCCGCAGCCCACGCACGAGCCGCGCTCGCCGGAGACGGGGAAGGACGCCAGAGACGGGGAAGAAGGAGGCGGCAGCGGGCGCCCTGGCCACTCACCGACGACGGGGACGACGCGGCTGACCGCGGCGCCCCGGCGGAGGTGAGGCCAGGACCTCGCCGGAGACGGGGACGACGCGGCGGGCCGCGGCGTCGCCGGCGGAGGCGAGGAAAGAAACTAACGCAGGGGGGGTGCGGTGCGGAGCTCGCCGGCGACGGAGTTAGGGTTAGGGTTCGGGGTGGGGGGGTTTAGAGGGAGGCCGGTCGGGGGCGGCGGACCGGCGGAGGTGGCGGCTGGAGCAGGGCGGGGCGAGGAGGCGGCGCGGCAGCGGCGCCGAGTGCGGGGGGCGGGAGCTGGCTGTTAGGCCGGCGGAGGCGGCGGGGGATCGACGGGGAAGAGGAAGAAATGCGAAGAATGGAGTCGAGGTTGAAGACGACCTCGTGTGGGCCAGGCCCACGAAGGATACGCGGAGCTTCGCTCCCTCCGCATACCGCGGTATACAGGCGTACCGTGAAGTAGCTAGCACGACGTATGTGGAGGAACCATCGTACAGAGATCGGACGTGAATCGTCGTATGTGAAGCAGTTTCGTTTTTCCTGGGGGTGGTCAATGAATGGTAGGGCGAAATGGGAAGGTATATGTCGTGATTTATATTGCCATGAATGAGTGTTACTTTATTTTCCACAAAGTAATCATCACATTGTCTTGATTTTTTTACGTGTGGTGCGTACGCAAATCTGTACGTGACCCCCAAAAAAAAACTGTACGTGACCCTTTAGTATTTTCTGGTTGATAATAAAGAAAATGGATTCAGAGTTAATTATAAAATGTTAATGGTCATATCTGTATCATATTTGTAGAATATCGAGGTGGGTTTTTTCAAAATTGTGATCGAGGTGCTTAGATGATTTTTTTTAGTATGTTTTAGAAACTGTCCATATGCATATTAGCTCTCAACTTTAGATGCTTATCGGTATATCTGAACATGATTCAGCAGCACCAGTCAGAAAATTCGTACTGGGCAGACATATTCATTTGGTAGAGTTTGATGAGAGTTTATACAAGTTTGTGTCCGTCTACAAACACACGGGTAAGTAGAGCAACCCCTTTATTTTCCCAGCATATTTTCCTCACACTTACCGCAAGCAATTTTTTATAATAAAATTACAGTAGTTGCATATTTTTGATCATGTACACATGCACCACACCAAATAGACATGCGGACAGGTATTAAGTAAATGGATCTCGTATGAGAATAACATTAGGAATTGATTCGAATACTTTTAAGAATTGCAAACCATGGTCTCTGGGTAGTGCCCATTACACTAAAGATAACCTATCTGACTAGATCGCAGACATTTAATTTAAGAGGCAGCAAACTGAGAATAGTACGACTTCACGAAACACATGTCCTAGACCAGCAAAGAAAATAGCTGTCACTGTTTTATAGCCACCCGAGTCAAAGGTTCGCGCATAACCCCATATTCACCCTTGTTCCCACCAAGGCTCTGGCACGTGCTTTGAGTATGTTTCTTAAAGGTCCGCCAAGTGTTCGACTCCAAGCTGATAGATCACGCCCCAACTGCATGTCTAGCTCAAAGACAATATGGCTTTCGTCTATTGATTTCAAAGCCCCTACAGCAATTGGAAAACAATGTAATTGATATACAGTATATAATGCTGACGAAACCATGTTAATTCATAACTCAAAGTAAACACGCCTTGCGCCACGCTAACCTCTACGAGGGTTGCAGCTAAGGTCCACATTTCCTGTTCTGCGTGTCGCCATCTCGTCATGTGGCGTGTCATGTGCTTGTCCCGTATGCGCAGGACAATTATCTCCTGCCTGGTAGAGCAACACTCATTAATCCAAGAGAACACTGAATAATTATTTGCAACAGTAGCAAGAATCATGGTGTTATTTAAACTTACGCTCTGTTGATGAGCATGACATCTCGGCATGCCGTGCCCTGGCCGTTTGACATCAGGAATCTTATGGGTTCGACATGCAAAATGACCCCAATTAATCCTAGGATGTTTGATTCGACCGCAATCAACTTTTGCAGTGACCTCCCATGATAAGTTGTGGATGTGCTCTGTTTGAATGTCCTGGAATCTAACTTCCCTGCACAAAATTATCCATACCTAGTTAGATAATGCAAGACAATTAGATAATGCAAAACACTAAGATCATTCAAGAAAATGTTGCAGGACATGTGGTCATTGTTGATCGGAGGCCAGACGGCGGGAGCTGGGACTGGTGGAGGTGCCGTCCCCCTCATCAAGCCTGGGCGTCCCATACTGCTTCGAGTCGTCAGATTGTCTGCCAGAAAGGATGGATTAAGCTGGAGGGAGACTGTTTTGAGATGGAGATTGTTGGGTTTTAAGTAGTAGAGATATGGCATGGGGAAGCGATGATTTTGGCTCATTATTTCCGCTAATTGGTTCGGCTGATGTTTGGGAGCGGTGATTTCCCCACCTGATATTTGATCGCGGCCTTAATAAAAGGTTCGGCTGATGTTTAGGAGTGGTGATTTTCCTTGCATCGCTGCGGTTAGGTGATTGATCGCTGTAATTAATTTGGGATTTATTTGTCCCCTAACTAATAACTACGGAGTAATTGGCATGGCATGCTGGAGAGAGGTTATTTCCGTGTGTATGTACGGGGAAAAAGCAGGCGGGGAGAATATGGTGTGGGACGAAGGAAAAAGTGGTGCGTTCTTGTGTTGATTCCAAAAATTAAAAATCCTCAGGAGTTAGCACAATATCGGCCTATCTCCTTATGTAATGTGCTTTATAAAATTGCTTCGAAGGTCCTGGCTATGAGGTTGAGGCCACTCCTAGATGATATCATATCTGAAGAACAGAGTGCTTTTGTCCCTGACAGGTTAATCACTGATAATGTGTTGGTGCCATATGAGAGCATCCATTACCTAAAGAAAAAGAAGGGGAAGACAGGTGCTTGTGCTATTAAACTGGATATGGCAAAAGCTTATGATAGGGTGGAGTGGATTTATTTGAGATCTATTATGACTAAGCTTGGTTTTGCTGCTGAATGGATTGACCGAGTTATGTGTTGTGTGGAATCGGTGTCCTTCTCTGTTCGAGTGAATGGAAATTATTCTGAAATATTCAGACCAACAAGGGGTATCAGGCAAGGTGATCCTATATCACCGTATCTTTTCCTGCTATGTGGGGAAGGGTTTTCATGCATGTTAAAGAACTATGGTGCAGGCCATCTAGCTAAAGGAGTTCGTGTTGGTATCCATTGCCCCTGGATCTCTCACCTGTTGTTTGCAGACGATTGCATTATTTTCACTCAAGCAACTGGACCAGGGGCAGACAGATTGCATGAGATTCTCGAAAACTATCGACGTGGTTCTGGTCAAATGGTGAATAAACACAAGTCTGCTATCTTTTTCAGTGGAAATTCCGATGCTAAGATGAAGGTTGTTGTTCACCAAAGTTTGGATATCCCAACCGAGGCACTAGTGGAGAAATACTTGGGACTTCCTACAGCCCTGGGAAGGTCATCTGATGATCAATTCGAGCATATAGTTGCCACACTTAAAAAACTGGTTTCAGGTTGGGCACCCAAATTGCTTAATAGTGCTGGCCGGGAAACACTTATAAAAGCAATTTGTCAAACTATTCCAACATTCTCGATGAGCTTTTTTAAATATCCAAAAAGATGTGCAAGAAGATTACTGCAGTGGTTGCTCGTTTTTGGTGGGGTGGTGATGAGACCAAGAGGAAGATGCACTGGATTAAATGGAGTGACTTATCTTTTCCTAAGAGTTTGGGAGGTATGGGTTTCAAAGATTTCGCCCTCTTCAATAAAGCCATGTTGGCGAAACAAGGGTGGCGTTTACTTTGCAAACCTGATTCCTTGTGTGCTAGAGTGCTTAAAGGGAAATACTATCATGCGGGAGATTTCATGTCTGCGGGAAATAAGAGGAATGCTTCTCACACGTGGAGAGCAATTCTTTTCGGAGAGAAGCTCTAAAATTGGGACTGATTAAACGAGTGGGTGATGGAAGCACCACTCGGGTTTGGGATGATCCTTGGATACCCTCAAATCCATCCTTTAAAACCATTGTTCGAATGCCAAACTCAACAGTGACATTGGCTGAGGAATTAATGGATCCGTTGATGGGAGGTTGGAGAGAAGACAAGATAGCAGAAACCTTTGCTTCGGTGGATGCTCGGGCAATTTTAAAAATTCCTCTTGGCCGCCTTGACGATGATATATGGGCTTGGCAACTAGAGAAGCACGGTAACTTCTCTGTCAGATCAGCTTATAGAGCACTCATCCAAGCGTCAGAACATCACACTCCAGCGCTTGGTTCTACAGGTGCGGGCAACTCCTTCTGGAAGATCTTATGGAAAATGCCAGTGCCTCCGAAGGTGAGAAACTTCTGGTGGCGAGTGATTAAGAAATTCATCCCTTGTCGTTCTGTGCTTCAAAACAGACATATTGAGAAACTTCCTTTTTGTCGGTCGTGCGGTCAGCAAGAGACTATAAAACATGCCCTCTTTGAATGTACATGGGCAAAGCTGTTTTGGAAGGAAATTAGGGATGTTACGTCAGTGAAAGTGCCTGATCTACATCCTGATTCATGGGCTATTGATCTGGTAGATAGCAACAGAATACGGGAAGAAGATGCTTCGTCATTTTATGTGGATGTTGGGTTGTTTGGTCAGAGAGGAATGCGCGAGACCATGAAGGCCATTCTAGAACTATCGCAGCTTCGGTGAAATGGACTGTTGATATAGCGTCAGACTTAGCTACATCTGGTCGCTCTAATGCAGTTCGCACCCCAAAGGCTCGCGTTCGTTGGCAAGCTCCTATCGAGGGAATTGTTAAGATGAATGTTGATGCCAAGTTTCTGCCAACCACAGGCGAATGTGCCTCTGGTATGATTTTGCGTGACCATCGGGGAAGAATGATGCGGGGCCAGTCAATTTGGTATGAACATGCACAAATGCTATGACTATGGAGGCTTTGGCGATCAGAGATGGAGTGAAGGTCGCATCATCTATGAGACTTCCCAAGGTTATTGTTGAGAGTGATGCAAAGGAAGTAGTGAGCCTCTGGGATAATCGGCTCCAAGGCCGATCTGAGATCTCAGCGGTGATACAGGAGATTGAAGAGTTGAGCGCCAATCTGGAACATTTTCAGATTATTTTCAGAGGCAGAGAGGCTAATGAAGGGGCGCATTTGTGTGCTAAGCAGGCTACGGCGATTAGAAGAAGATGCATCTGGGTCAATTTCGTACCTAGTTTTTTAGCTCAATGCCTGCGTATCGATTGTAATCCTGATGAGTGATGAGTGGAAGTTGTAAAACGCAAAAAAAAACGGAGGAGCGAAACGTTGGGGAGCGAAACGGTAGGAGGCAGACGACGGAACGAAACGTTCCTTTTAGATAGGATAGGAAGAGAAGAGAAGAGAGAAGAGAAGAGACTGTTGATCGACTGGTTGATCGAATACGAAACCAGGCATGTACGAGAGTCGATAGAAATCAATGATTAGCGTAGCGTTTCTGTCCGCACTCCGCAGCGGCCTGCAGGCGAGGCCTGATGCACTTCCGAGGCCCACCCTGATGCCCTGTACGGCATAGGCCATAATCGATGGTATGTGCTACTAAAAATATAATTCGAACCGTATTCCTGTGCATCACGGTTCATCCATTGAGCTCCCCCTGACTAAACCCCAGAAAAACACAAAATGGTTGTACCAGGTCTCACGAAATTTACCTTTTTTCTCTACGGCATTTTTCTTTTCTTTTTTCTTTTGATTCGCTTTATACAACTCTCCTTTCTAAAAAAAAAAAATTAGTAGCTGCAGAAAACAGAAAAGAGAAGTGGCGCTCTAGGGTTTAACCCTAGCCGCCGCTTGTCATCTCCGCCTTCTTGAATCGGTATTCGACGGGTCCCACCTCTTGTGCTTGCCGCTCTGGCGGCGGGAGGGGGTGGGGATCTCGGACCTGCGCTTGGCGCTGTTGTAAGGTTCCTACTATTAGAGTTTGGTTTTGGTATCCCTAGCGGCATCAGTGAGGTGGTAGTGACGATGGCGCATTGAGATAAGATCTGTTCGGTCTCTCCCTAGCTCCTCAATGTTTCTGGCGTGGGCGAGGTGCTAGTGAGGCTAGGTGCGTCACATCTGTTGGTCTCCATTGGATCTTGACAGTTGGTAGGTCGTTCAATGGAAGTTGTTCGCTGGTCTGTGGTGGGGCATTTTCGATCTCTTCGTTCATTTGGGTCTACGGTAAGGTTCGGTTTCTCCAACCCATTGGATTGGTGTGGTGGAGGATTGCAAGTCTGTGTTGTTGTTTGGGGTGTGTCCCCAGACAATGTTTTATCTGTGTTTATTCGATCTCATTGTTCGCGGAGAGTGTCTATTGAAGTTTTCAAAGCCTTGGTTAGCGAAAGCGTTTGCAGGTGAACCCGTTTTAGCTGCTTGTTCAGTGCACAATCGGAGGAAAGATGACCAGTATGAGTTTAAGTGTATTTTTAGTTTGTACTAGCCGTGTTGTGCCGAGTTGTATCTCCCTTTCTTTTTCACAACCAATACCATATATTATATTAGCGAATAGTACATGGTATAGAGCCGACTACAGCGATTACAAGATAAGTTTAAAAGAAACTAGCAAATCTTTGAGATTTTCAAACTCTTTCTTCTTCCATAATTACTTTTCTGAATGCAGTCGTAGAACGACACAGATATCAAATCACAAACCTATGAATACCAACGAGTATTTTCCCATAATTTTAATTTTGAGCCGCAATGCCAAGGCTACGTGCATGCATGCAGCCATTAAGGCAATCAACCAACATCGGCAGGAGTACCAACACTGATATTTCAGGGAATAACAACCGAACAACCTGGTCGACGTTGATGGGAGCCGAGAGTATGAATCACCATTGTCGAGAACGTAGCAGTCTAAAGAAATATTGCGCGGATAATCCTCTTGTCAATCCTGAGAAAAAAAAATCTAAAATCAATCTGGCGAAGCAAGATCTGAAGAACATACCTAGACAAATTTAATCTTATACCACCATCATTGGCGTTGGGAAGTAGATCTAAAGGAACGAAGATTACTTATTGTCCATTGACGAAAAATACAGTTAACCTTAATCCAATCTAATGAAAACACTAATTTTATTAAGAACTCCACCCATAGATCAGATTCCCCACCCTCCCGACACCGGCGAGGCCGGCCGGAGGGGGGGACCGTTTATGGTGGAGGCGGAGGTGGCGACTAGGTTTTCGGGAGAAGAGCTTCATCCAATCTCGAGTTGTATTTCCTTTGTACCAGCTATTTTGCTTGATAAATATCGCTTAGCAGCTTGCTGCTAATGTTTTTTTTTTAAGTACTTTCTCTGGTAGAGCACATGTCTATGCATTGGCAAAGAGGGCCGGAAAATAGAAGAGGAGCCCATTGGATAGTCTTCCCATCCGCCCGCGCCCCGTCCTTTCTCCGCCCGCGCCGTCCACTTTCCAGAAGCGGCGGTCTGGACTCTGGAACCTCCTCTTTCTTCTCCTGGTCTTCCACCTCTTCCTGCATCTCCCAAACCACGATATCTCAAGCATCGAATCATGGACGGAGGAGGTAGCGCGACGCCCTTCTCCCGTACCACCACCACTTCTACCTCGGTATGTTTCTTCTTTATATTCTCTCGAGTCTTGATCCATCCTGCTCTTTCCCCGCCGTTGCTGCGTTCTTGAATCGGTTTCTTGGAGCGAGAGAGATCCCCACATGAGAAACTTAACCTTATGGCGCCTTGCGGACTTGAATTTCCGCATCCTTATTTCTGAGTGCATCTTATTTTAAGTTAATTGGACTGCTCTGTGTCGCAATGATTAAAAGCATTTTTTTTCTTATTCTTTTGCTAGCAAGCAGGGTGAGTCGCGGCAAGGGGATAGGGAAGCTGCTATTGATGCCGAGGTGGCCAGGGTTAACAAGCTTCCAGCCAATAGTTCCTACGCGATTCACCGCATGAAGGTGCTGAGCAAACTTCGCCATCTGATATCAATAAAGGTGAGGTTTACATAATTCTGCTTTTGCGTGATGAGAAATTCCCCGTCGTTTTCACCAACTTGTGCGGTATCTTGCTCCTGTTTCTTTTGTGAACTACGCGATGCTAGGATATGCCGTTGTCCTGCCAGGTTTACATCTCATCGGCGTGGTCGGAGCGCAACTTAGAGCTTCGTGTATATCCCAGTGTACATGTTTGCACTGTTCAGATGAAAGAAGAAGGCATTTTGTTTTGTATTTGTATCACAAATGGGAGAGGAGCAACATTGCTGATTGCTGGGAGTGTATCTTTTTATGTTTCTAATATAATCTATGATAGCATATACATGTTTTTGGAGTTATTGCTTCGTAAGGACGAGTCCCATGACTAAATAAAATACACACGTTGTTGGTCATACACCTATGAAAGTTTCTTATATCCAATAATGCTTATCAATATTCAATATGTACACCTATGAAAGTTTCTTATATCCAATAATGCTTGTCAAGGCATACACATATGTATGTTTCTCATACCCAATATTGCTCATCAAGACAGATACCTATACAAGTCTTCCATATCCAGTAATGATTGTCAAAACATAATGTGATTATAGTATTGCACTATGTTCCTTGAAGGTGTCAAATTGACAATTTTGTCTCAGATACTTGGCCTCTAAAAAATATGTTCTGAACCCCTCGGGTTGTAACAGGGCAAATGACCAATAAATTCATTACATTTCGTGTCATTTACATGTCAACTTATCATGATATAATAGTCTATGCACAATCTGTATAACTATAACCTGGTTAACCCATTTTTACTGTAGTGAGGTGCGTACCGACTGTTACAATATGTTCCTCACAGTGTTCCATGATCAAAATGAATATGCTTAACCACATATGATGGATATATGTCGAGGCTTTGTATACTTTATGTAGTTTTCCTTTGTTTAATACTGCCATATTATATGGCAGAACTGAGAACATCAAATATATTTAATTGATAAACAGAGATACTGTGGTCCATGTCTAGTTTGAGCATGTTTACATTGAACCTTCTGTGGCTATGTGGCCTCCATCCATCTGGGGGTTCTTAAGTCTAGGCTTTGTTTGGAGTTAGGACTTAGGACATGATAATTGACAGTAGATGCATTGTTCCAACATAATCAGATTGGCCGACTAAGGTACCAATATCCTAGTATGCAGAAAAAAATGTATGGTACCGATCCATAATATTCTAGTAGTTCGACACCATGATTTTCAATGACTTCATGTTACTAATGACGTTTGCTCTATTGACCATGATGAATTTTGAATTTTAACTGGTTCCCAATTTTCTACCGACATGAAACGATTGAGGTATCTCTTGAGCATTAAACATTAACCAAGGGATTCATTGGATCCTAAGTCACCAAAAGCTAGTTATGTTTGAGGGTTTGGCTGATAGGCACGATTCCGGGAGAACTTTAGTATCAAACTTGAAACCAAATCCAGGAAGGATAAGTGGCCTAAGCGCATGTGGCTGCTAGCATCGAGGAGTGTGGCGAAATGCTGTGCAATGAGCCCAGGCATCAGGCAGCTAACTGTGGCAGGAGTGCAGGGAAGGGATTAGCTACGATCTTCTAAGCTAGGGATCAGATTTCATTAAAAGATTAGATTGTGTCAGTTTAGGATGCCATCCGACACCGATTTTAAATTGAATAGCATCTCCTGAGATATTCTGCTACGATCTTCTTACCTAGCCTTTTTGTTAGGTAAGGGCTCTATTTAAAGAAACTCGTTTATGTTCAGAGTTATGCACAGAAGCCCTTCCAGAAAACACCATGTTCAGAGCCCCATCGTGGCTTTGGATCTACAAAAAGGCTACTTTGCATGGTATCTCTTAAATTTATCATTGCACTTGTGTACAAAAAGATCACTTTGAACATTTAGATGTGCTTTCATTTACTGTGCTCAGCTATTTACTCTTTTTTTTTAACAAGAAACCACTGCCATTAGATATTATAAGAGAGTACAATACAGTGATTACAACACTCACCCTGAAAAAAATTATTTACTCCTTTACCTTTTCCTTTGCAGAGGACCATATCCCAGGATGAGGAGCTCGAACTCCTTTTTGCAAGCCTTTCAATTTGAAGTCTATCTTCAGTATCAACATGTACTAGGTAAGTTGCAGTTTGAGAGTGCAATTTTTCATTGCATTATTTGTCTTCTACTTGTTTTTAGATAGGGATGTAGTTCCCTCTTAGATATGTTTAACTGTGTTTCTCTAGATCGAAAAAGTTGAGTTCATGCCGGAATAGTAACTTTTCCACCTGCAGGTGACGTCACTGTTTTGGCGCTTTAGCTGCCCCTGCCTGGCCAGTGTAACATATATATTCCCAATGGTTTTCAAGTTTGAAGGGTTCACTTTTTATCCAAAGTGTTAAGGAACTTGATGAACTAGAAATATTGTGTTTCTCTTAAATGGAGTTCCTTGTGGTGGTGAAATTTGATCATGTGCATGTAATCTGTTGGACCCAAATTTGGCGCTACCATAACTCACGCCATCGCAGTGTTTAGAATGTCAGCTAAATAATTACGTTGGTATGCATCGTTGGGTTTGCTGTTCTCACAATAGAATATGCTTAACTCTACTCTCTCCGATCCGTTTAAACTGTCACCGAAAAAGAACTGAGGTGGTACAACTCGCTGGCGACAATTTGTTCAGATATGGGAGTATAAAATATGCTGATTTGGCCTCTTATGTTGGAAGCATCTAGGACTGTGTATGAAGGAGCTGAATTTCAGGTGCCTAATTCATATTTCTAAGTGAATCCATAACCGGATTCAGTATCCATCAATCAGGGCCGGTCCTGAGGGGGGGCGGGAGGGGCGGCCGCCCCGGGTCCAAAAATTTCAGGGGCCCCTCCCAGCTATGTGTACATACAAATACAAGTCCGTGTATAATGTTTAATCACAAAAAAACTTAATGGGAAATAGCGTAAAAAGGCCTGGGAGACGAGCACGCTACTGGGCCTCTTGGTAATCTACCCAGAGAGGATAGGCCTGGGTGACGCACACGATCTAGTCAGGGACGTTGCAAGCTAGTTTTCCATATAGCGGTTAGATCGATGCGCCATATCTATTTGTGATTCATCCCAAGCTAAAACGCATCACCCAATCATCTCTCGCCTCGCCTAGCACTCCCGATGCTTAAGGCTCCGCGCCGCCGGCAGGTCCAACCGGCTAACCCGTCGCCCAGTCCGTGCGGGCCAAAGGTATCTCGATTGATTAATTTTGATCTTCTCTAATTTTCTAATATAGCTAGTTTAGGCCTAATTTTGATTACTAGTTTTTTATTTTCAGATTGGTTATGAAGCCTCTGTCCGGATGCGTTCCCGATCGCTCATGGCGTCGCACCGCCACCAGTCCAACTGGCCAACCTGTCGGCCAGTCTGTGCGATCAAAACGTATTTTGATTTGATTAATTTTGATCTTCTCTAATTCTTTACTATAGGTAGTTTATGCCCTAAGTTCGATTACTAGTTTTTTTCCAGCATGGTTATAAAGCATCTATCCCGGATTCGTTACCAATAGGTCATTCAAAAATATATTTGGCTTTTAAACGTGTTCAATAGATTTGAAGTGATTAGATGGTTCCTAAGTTAAAGTGATGAGTTCCTCAAAAAAAGTTGAAGTGATGTAAATATTGCTATTTTTATATGAATATTCTATCAGGTACACTATAATTTTGCATTTGTATAATTTTGCATTTGTATTATTTCAAACATGCATATATGAAGAAAAATATTGTAAGGGCCC
Source organism: Poa pratensis (assembly GCA_947311845.1). Classification (NCBI taxonomy): domain Eukaryota; kingdom Viridiplantae; phylum Streptophyta; class Magnoliopsida; order Poales; family Poaceae; genus Poa; species Poa pratensis. Next base: position 40,403,738 of record CAMZMU010000020.1, read on the forward strand.
GAATTCTAGCTTCGCCCTGGGCCCCTAAAATCTCAGGACCGGCCCTGCCATCAATCCATATAGCCTTATTCAGTCAAGGGTCACATAATCGACCAACAAAAAATAAGAAACATGTAAAGCATATGCATCAACATGTAGTTCTATTGTTAGATGGTCGCAGCAGCTAAACAATCTTGTGCAACCGTTGCCAAACGGATGCACCAGTATCCATGCATGTTTGTTTCTGGACTGGATGGAGATAGGACCACGTATAGATTCATAACAAATCTTGTGCAGTCGTTGACTCAGTATTCACGATTGCATGTTTCTTGCCTGAATGGGGATAGGACCACATACGGATTCAGTTGCTAGGCAAAGGGATAATATGCAAAATGGGAGTAAACACTTGTGGGGGCGCTGTTTTGTCTCATAAAATAGATGTCCCATTATGAAAAATACAATTTATAAACTTTTCAAAAAAAAAATCAGGTGTACAGCCGAAAAATTTATGTTTGCGAAAAGGCATTTTTAGCGGCATGTGTAGAAAGACAAATTTCGGTGCACCAAAATAATTTTTCATGAGATATTTTTCTATATTTTACATTCTTTGTATTGCTGTTTTTAGCAGTGTGAAGCATATGCTCTTATGAGTCGAAGTATATTTCTGGAGCTCATGTCCTTTTAAAAAGGTAATCATTTCGAACATGCCACATATCCCAAAGTAGAGCACAAACTCCCACTTGAATCTAAGCTTTGTTTTTTTATCAATTCCATTCAACTAATTTCCAAACATATTCGTGATAATGGTTCTTGGTGATATATTAAAAGCAAGTGAAAGGACCGGAGATAAATAGATGTTGTATTGTTTAATTTGCTTCACAAAAAAAACATTTCTTATCTCCCTACCAATTCCTCTTAGCAAACTTATCTTTAGTTAGAAAAACTTTTGTATGAAGGAGCCACACAAAAATATTTATGTGGAACTTTCAACTTCCAAATTTATTTACTTAAAAATCCAGTGTTACCATTTAATAGATCCAATACATTGATCTAATTGAAAAAGTATCAGATGTTGCGAGACCCGAAGCTGAAATTCGGATCCTCAGACAGGTGAGCATGCATTACTTGTACCAAGTGCAAACAAAGTGTCCACTTGTGCCACTTCGACATAACAAAATATTTTTCTTTTGTGAAAGTTTATCTTGAAAAAGGGTAGTTGTTCAAAGATACGTATGATCAGCTTCATGTTGCATGAAGATGATAGGGCATGTACAAAAAAACCTTTTATCGATATGGTGTGTTGTAGTGTTAGATGTTTTTGGCTCACATTTATCATTGACTAAACAAGGCACAATAAGTGTTGGTACGAGCTGACTAGTTTCAAAAAAAAATGTTGGTGCGAGCTGTCAGAAAGTTGAAGTCAAACTAACATTATATTGAAGAACACTTATGCTTACATTTTCAAGGGGTGTTGTTTGTTAGTACCTTATGATATCATGTTTGCAAAAGGTGACGATCCACAATTTTGTCGTGCCATTCTGACATTGATCTTATATATTTAGGACCATAGTTATAAATTAGTACTTTCCAAACTAATTCTATATATTGAATTATAATGATGTGATTTTTAAAGGAATTGGTTAGTTCATAATGAAAACGGCTTGGAAACGGATTTAATTCACACACGTTGACCGAGGCCACACACTAGTAGAGTGGACGACTTTACCCAAGCGACAAAATACATCACCCTAAACACGACTATGTTATTCGGAGCCGCATCTTCGACATCCACACTGGCACTAAGGCATGCACCCACCGAGTCGGCATATCTCTCATCACCCGACCAAAGACGAAACCAAACAACTCGAAGACGATTTCTAGAGCCCCCACTCTAGCTTCCACGTTGGCTTCAGAGGCTACGCTCCCGCCTAGGCAATGACCAAACTGCCCGGCAATGTAAGCCAGTGAGGCTAGATGACCGACCACGACAGAACCTTGGCTTTTCACCCGGATAGAACCATACTGAAATGATGAAAGTATGAAACAACACCTCCATGGAGTAAAATGACGTCCTCAGACGTCATCGTCGGCATCAAACAAAGTCTTTTTTTTTTAGTCGAAAACAAAGTCTTTGCTAGGCTTTCACCTAGAGCTCACCAAACGAGCAAACCTGGCCAACGGGCCGGCACGGCACGGCCCAAGCACGTTTAGTGCTACGCGGGCCTGACACGGCACGGCCCGTGACGGCCCGTCTAGTAAGTGGGCCGTGCCGTGCCGGCACACGGGCCTCGCCTCAAGGCCCCAGCACGGCACACCAACTAAGTGGGCCGGCACGGGCCCGTTTAGAACTAATGGGCTTGCTTTGGCACGTGGCCTGTTTTAGCTATTTTGGCTAAATCTGTTTAATATGCAATCGATCTGTGTTCCTGACAAGAGCATATAGGTGGCGTAGTGGTTAGTCCAGGCAAAGCTAGCGAGCTGGAGCGTTGCGTCGCGTGTTCGAGCTCTGGCTTTCGCAAATTTTTACTCGTTTCGCTGACTAGCGAGGACGTATTAGGCTAGTTCTAGCGGGCATGCGATGCTGACCGTTAAACGGGCCGTGCCGGCCCACTTAGTTGGTGTGCCGTGCCCCAGGCCCCAGCACGGCCCCAGGCAGGCCGCGGGCTCAGCCTCCAGGCCCCAGCACGGCCCCAGGCAGGCCGCAGGCCGGGCACGGCCCGTTTAGCAGCGTGCCGTGCCAGGCCCTGACGGGCCGGGCATGCGTGCTTTCGTGCTGGCCCGCGAGCACGGGCCCAGATGGCCAGCTTTGCAAACGAGCCTGCCCACGGTCTGCGGACCCTCCTGGCCCAGCCCACGTTAAGGCCGAGACCCTAGAAAAGCTAGAACAGCCATTTCCACCCATCCCCGAAGTAACTGCGGCGAGAACCCAAACGAATCGAAGCCATGGCATCTCGTCTGCTCGCGGCGGCTGCGTCCTCCTCCTCTTCCTCCCCCCTCGCCCGCCTCATCTCCAGCCGCCGCCTCGCTGGCGCCGCAGGTATGCTCGGATGCGTACGCGCGCCTTCTCCCCCCCTTCCCAGATCCGAGAATCGTGCACCCCGATTGTTTGGATCCGCTGGTTAGTTCGTGGATCTGTCATAGCCGGCTGTTGACCACGATTCGGTTGCGCGAATGGTTTTCCTTGAGTGGGAGGTAGATAGCCTAGGGTCGATGTGTTCATCCGTTACCAAGGATATGCCGAGCGCCCTGTCCGCCAGAAATGAGAGCCCGTTTCCCTTTATAGTTTTGGTGCGCCGTGTCGTTGCGATTGATGTCTTACTTCTTATTGATTCGTCTTGTGTGCTTTAACAGATGGCCACGCCTCCACGAAGGTCAATATGTGGAAAGAGCCCATGAACCCGGGGAATTGGAAGGAAGAGCATGTGAGTTTTCCCCTCAGATTCTCCTCACCCACATTGCAGTAAACAGTATCGAGTTCTATATGTTCATCTTAGAAGGGCTTTCTACTTCATTGACCATTGTCATACAACAAGGGTAGGGAGGCATTTTATTAGTATATGCCCAATTTTCTTGAGATGCATTAGTAGCTCGACTGATAAATTAGGGTTGCTTGTATGTTTCAGTTCACGCAGATAGTATTTCCCACCTTCTTTTCATGCCATATGACGTATGCAATTCAATAAGACCACAAAATCTAACTCCAGAGATACAATCGGGCAGCATGGGAAATAATTTTTTCTTGCCTAATTCAGTAGGAAATAGGGAGGTCTTTTTTTCATCTGTTATACTAACACACGGTGGTTATAGTAGTTAGATCACTCTTGGTACTGTAACTTTGTGGATAGTTCATATATGTCTTAGTCGTGATTAATTTAGAGTAATATAGCACTGTTCTGAGAAATCACTAGAGCCAAAGTTGTCATGGAATTTATTGGTGGGCTTAAGACAGACAAGCAGTCAAAATCTGCACAGAAACTGCAGTAGTTGGTTGGAGGTTCCAAGAGGTTAGGCATGTAGATGTGCAGGTTAAATAAAACTGTGTCTATTTTCTGTGGTCACTGAACAAAATATTTTCGCTTTCAGATCTCACGCTTATCCGCTGGGATCAAGTATTAGATGTTGCTGTGATTTGTTACAGGAAGACATCATGCAAGTGTTATTCTAAAACACAGCATTGAAATGTTCATATGAACTATCTAACCACATTCTGGAGATTTACGTGTTCACTTGATATATATCTTTTTTAGCTACAATGCTTCGTTCATCTTAGGAGGTTGTTAACAAACTCTATCTGCCTTTTCAATGAAAAGAAACGCAAAGCTTTTGCGTTTTCTCGAAAAAATGCTTCGTTCATCTGTACTGTACAGTAACTTGCTAGTGTCCTTGAACTTGTGGGTCAATTTGTCACAAACTTATTTCAAAAGCTCTCTATATCACTTTAAAAGTATCATGCTAACTGCTAAGTGTACACTAAATTGAAATGTAATTATTTTAATATAATCTGCATCGTGTCAGTAATTAGAGAACTGCCACAGGTTAGACCTTCTAGTTACATTTTAAGCAATTGCTGACCAAAACCTTTTTTGTTATTCTTCATCCTTGCTGTACAATGTGAAATTCTTTGTGCGCTTCAATAGACTGCTCATTTTCCATTATCCTTTTCTCGTTTATGTACCTTTTGAGGAGGTACATTTCTTCAGCCATATCGTCATTTACCATGCAGTCGAGTTGGTGTTATTTATTTACAATGTCTGCTTTGCATTTTTGTTTCTGTGGCATCCTATCTCATTACTTTATGCACTTTGTTCTATCTTTCCAAATGTACATAAATACATGATTTTCAGTTAATCTGTTCTGTCTGTTGCCAACATGGACTTTTTTAATAGGGTTTTGGATTGTAATTCATATTTTCGTTCATGAATAGTTTTCTAAAAATTCTTATTTAGTATCTTGTTCCTTGTACAGTTTGTCATCGCTAGCTTGGCCATGTGGGGTGGTCTCATTTATGGCGGACTAAAGCTGGTTGGTGGTGGTAAGAAGGAAGTTAAAACTGAGGTATTTATTTCTACTAAACCATTGTCAATCTTTTGTATCATAGTTTTTCATAGTGCAAGAACATTTTAAGGATTATTCTGGTAGAGTTGGCCATACAGGCAGAAATACAACCATTTGGCGCTTTATATTCTCATGGGCTAACTGTGCATTCATTAGCATGGTGAGCAGATGTTCCTGCCGTAATGTTATCAGCAGATTTTGTTTTCTTTTGTCAAATTGTTCTGATGCCAGCTTGTCTTGAACGCAAGAGTTACAAGGGTCCAATTAACTAAATAAGTAACATCCTTTCTTACTCTTGATGCGCTGCCAACAAAAAAATTGTCTTTACTAGCAAAATACTTGGATGCGTCCCTTTGGCTTGAATGGTTGTGTTGCATTCATATTGCACAATCAGGTATCCTTGGGATGGATGGTCTGGTTGCATTGATTCTCACAATCATGTACTCATGTCCCTGTTTCAGGCTATAGGGAACATAGAATGATAGGATCATTCATATGAAAATCAAGTGATACTTATTGGATACATGCCAGAGAAGTGTTTGTTGGAATCAATCAGTCTGAACCGTTTGTCTAATTGTTTCTTCAGCGGCTAGCGAATTAAGTTGGACCCTTGCAAATTCAGCATTAGTCGATTAAACAATTTCACTTGCTCCCCTTTCTGTAACTCTCATACTCACCTTTACTCTTTCTATTGAACCACCAAGATATGTTATGTGCGCGAAACAATAATGAATTCATTTTACTTGTGTTTGGATTATGTTACTTTACTTATCATGTTGATTTCTAATTGTACATCGGCTTTTTGTACTTGTATATGTTTTCTACATTCGCGATGTGATTTTTTTGTGTGATATTGCACAATACATGCATTGCATTGCACAGACCCAATTGCTAGTTGTATGTAGTTTGATACTGTTTGGATACGATTGCAGTATGTCTGCCTTGTTCCCTAAACGTTTATGCCTATTGTTTTCAGTTAATTAAATCTAAGCTGTTAGGTCTTCTAAACCTGGAAGACATGAAGCGTTGAATTCTTATGAAGATGATATGGTACAAGTAATAGTTTTGGGTAGTTTTTATACTGCTCAAACATGAATTTTACCATCCAGTAAACATTTTTCGCCTGAAATTTTCTTGAGCTGTCACATGCTCCCAACCTGTAGCACGCAGAGATAGAGAAAAACACATGGCGAGGAGAAGCCACTCATAAACCATAATTACTTGATTTCCAAATGTCTCCGTACCTCTATACAATTATAATGCTTGCCTTTATCTGTGTGCTCTGCCTGCTTGCCTGGCATCCTGAGTTCCTGACCCACGTCCAGAACAATGTGCATAATGTCTACGTTGATGGTTGGCACTGTCTTTTGGATTTTGTTATAATTATAAATTCTAGCTTCACATGTACTACATGTCAGCTGTTTAAGCCTGGGCCCTTTGTTATAAAAATCCAGACATGGATGTAACTTTAATTTAATGATGCCCTGACATTATACTAGGTGGGGAAAGCACCGAGTTCGTATCAACTGCCTTTGATCTAAAAGACGTGTGATGCTTGTTTATTCCATATATCATCTGTATTAGCTGCCAATCAATTTAAAGCTGTTCACAACCAGAGTTAGATTGCATTTTATTAGCTCGTGCACTCTTTGCATGGCTTATTCCTTTTACAGTTTATGGGATTTTTTTTAATCCAGTGCCATGTTTGTGTGTAACGACCAGATATGGTTGCCATTTTGTCTATCAATCCGAATTTCACCTTACTCTTGTAATATTCTATTACAGGTGGCACCAGCGGGGCCAACGCCAGCGCATTAAGCATCAGGGATTTATTTTATGCCGCAACTGTATGTTTTTGTCTGCCTAAGTATGTTGTTGACGATAAATTGTGGCAACTGAGATGCAAGATTTTGAGGTGGGCAAGGTTTTGAGGAGCTGCACTACTCAGCCACCATAAATAATCTTAATGCAGTGTAACTTAATGTTTGTGGACGCTGCAAATCTTGTGTTTTATACCAGTTTACTGATTGGTGTCTTGTTGTTCTTGTTTCTTCATTAATCCACATTAATTTTCTCAAAAAGAAAGCACAGAAACCGATGATTCAAACTTGCTGGTTACCGAGTTAGCTTTCACCGCAGCATGCCCACGTCACCGAATACTGTTCGCGTGAACAGTATTCGCACTTCTACAGTTCACGAGAAATTGCGGTGCAGTCCCACTATTTCCACTATTTGCACGTAGATGGACCTAACTGAAAATTGTAGACCTTGCAGGGGCCTAGCTGAAAACGCCACCACAACTCCCCCTTCTCCTTCCTCGCTTCCGCGCGCCGCCGAGCTCCCCCCGTCGCAGACGCTCGCCGCCGCCGCACTGCTCCCTGCCCAGATCGAAGGACACGGCGATCTTCCCCACCGCTCCCCCTTCCTCCTTGCCGATTATCGGCTGCCGGGACGTCCGATCGACGCCGGAATCATCGACGCCGCTCCCGCCGTCCGCCGCCACCATTTTGCTCGCCGCCGGCGAGCCTAGCGACCAAATGGTCCACCGCGCCGCTTCTCCTGCTCCCCTCCTCCTCTCGCGCCTCCGCGCAATCCCAGACCCACGCGCGTGCCCGTGCGCGAGCTCGGCAGTGCGGCAGCTCGCCGACGGCCAACGTCACAGTGTGACGTCATCGCGGGTCCCACTGTCAGCCTCCCATCTCCACAGACAATTCACAAAAAAAATGACGTGTGGGCCCTACATGTCATAGGTACCACAATTCCACCAGAATACTTAAATTGAAAAAAATCAAAACTTCTAATTAGTTATTCAGAAAAATGTATACAAAATATCGACAAATTTCAAATTTAACATACTTCCAAACTCTCCACACAAAAAATACATTATCAAAAAAAAACCTCGAACACACCAATTTCGACACGATAATATATTTGACTTTGTTATTCATAAAAAATGTACACAAAATATCGAAAAAAATTCAAATTTAACAAACTTCCAAACTCTCCACACAAAATATGCATTAGACCAAAAAATAAAAAAAACCTCACACACAATTAAAAGAAAACAAACCTCACACACAATAATTTCGACACGATAATATTTGACTACATCAAACGAATTTGCGTCAAGATTATTTTTTTAAAAAAAAAAATTTACACATAAATTATATTCCTAACATGTTAGACCATTTTACTTAAACAATTTGCATAAAATAAAAAGTGTTCAAACAAACAACATTTTCGAACTTACCCGTCTGAAAAAATATAAATACATATCCGAACTATCAGAAAAAAATAAATACTGCCTATTTATGGCAAAAAACAAACATGTTTTCAAAACTCCAATTTAGTCAACATTTCAAGAACATACACATACACTTCCTCGAAATATATGAAGCTGAATTTATTAAATGCTCAAACAATGCAATTCCTCTAATTACAAACTAAATTGAACGTTTCAACTAACTAATTATTTGCACGCAGTCTACACAAATATATAAAAAAAAAAGATTTCCAAAGTTCTCACACAAGAGTTGCACAAGCATTCCGTCCTGAATAAAAAAAAATACCCAAAAAGAGTTCCAAATTTAACAAATTTTGAGACTGCCCCCACAAAATTCTCACCACCAATGATTAACTTTCAAATTTGGATATTTCAAACTTCCAAATGTCTTCCAAAACTTTTGAACTAATTTCGGAATCTGAACAAATTTTAACCACAATCTTTCTTTGCATTACAACGATTCTCAAATCTACATAATTTTTAAACGGCGCTGATTTCAAATTTGAATTCTACCACACGGGTGCGGCGGTGCCGCCGCACCAAATTTACCTAGTAATTTATTGATGACCGACTTGTTATCTGAATTTGGCTGCCAGAAGCTGTCTATCCCTCATCTGCCATGACTGAGAGTAGGTCCGGAGGCGAGATTGATTGGTTCTGTCTCGGACGCACGTACCAGCGCTGGCGGCAGGCCTAAAGAAATGTGGTGGATTATCTAGCCAACTCGTGACGAACATTAGGGGGCGTGTTTGGTTTCGTGGAGGGACTCGTTTTGGCTGTTCAATGTAAGTTTTGGCCCGTTTGGTTGCTTGGCTGCAACAACCTTAAAGCATCCTAGGGTCAAGCATTGGAGGAGCGACCGATTTGGCCGTTTCCGTTGAGCCAGGTCCCGGGTAGGGAAAAGGTGCACGTGTGGGGCAGGGGCGCGTGACGGCGGGAGACTCCTCGTCCCTTCGGGAACATGCGCCATAAATCCTTTCACCGCTCTTTCTTCCCACTCACTCCACTTCGTCCTCTTCTCTCACTTCTACCCCTTGCCGCCGGTGAGTGCGGTGCTCCGTCGCCAGCATCTTTGGCGGCGGTGCAAGGCCGGTCATCGGCACTTCGTCTTCGATATCCAAGATCTGCATGGCTTCAGCGACGGCGTTGCATCCTCACCTTCTTCGATGGCTTCTCTAATGGCGGTAAGATCATCTGCTCCCACATTGTCCACCGTTTGTGATGTAGCCCAACCTAGGACCATCACCATGTCAAGCACTCCAACATACCACAAGTCACCATGGACTTCAAAGGTGAACTCATTCCTCTTAGATAACTCAACTCCCACCCTTTTGAATGGTATGCTACTTGACCATCGTCCCCGTTGCTTTACTAGGTATGACATGACGAGTACATGTACACGGGAGGATGATCAAGGTGCAAGAGGAATGACGTCCGACAAGACGGTGGTCTGGAAGAGAAGGAAGAAGAGGTGCTGAAGGATGGCCGGTACTACCGGCCACATCGCCCCGGTACTACCGCCGAAGCGCCAGGAGCTACTGGACTCGCTGCCGCTCTAAGCGGTACTACCGGAAATATATCCGGTACTACCGGACGTCCGCACGTCCGGTACTACCGGGCCATATCCGCCGGTAGTACCGGCCCTACGCGAGCCTGCGCGCAGATCTGGGCTTTGACCCATGTATTCCCTTTCCCTTTGCCCTTTGGGCCTAGACTATAAATAGACACCCCTTTGGTCAGATCTAGGATAGACTATGTTTTGAGATTAGAGTAGAGCTAGGCTCCCCACCTCAAGACGGTCTCCTTCCTCCCCTTGCGGGGATGGTTCCTCCCCTTTTGGAGAAGATTCCTTCGTGGATTCAAGACCTCTACTTGTAGTTTGACTACTAGCCAATCTTTCATCTTCGGGTGACTTTATTGGAGCGGTTCGGTTGACCGTTGGAGAAACAACCATCCGAGATCCCTTTTTGTATCTACTTGCCGATCTCTCCACCTTCGTGTGGATTCTATTGGGCCGGTTGGACCGACCGGTAAGGGAAACGGTTCTTGTATCTTGTGCGTGTTCTTGTGTTCTTGGCGTTCTTCCTCGTGTTCTTCGTGTTCCTCGTGTTCTTGCGTGCGTTCGTCCACATCCCCCGTCAATCCGTGAAGATCGGGCCACCCTAGTAGTCTCGTACTACACCAGTTTGTAGGCTAGATCTGTAAATCGAAGTCGATTATGCGGCATAGTATGACATGCACCGTAGATCTGCATGTTTCTAGGGTTCGATCTGCGTTTAGGGTTAGATGTTCTGATCATGAGTGTCAGTTTGGTCTACGATTTGGGTTTTTCATGTCTGTTGCTACATGTATTAGTGACCATGTTCTTGATGCGGACCGATGATGATGAACACTAGAGCAGATGTGTCTTAAGGATGTGGGGCTCCGCTCCGAAAATAATGTCACCTGTTGTGTGCATTGGTTTTGGCACGGTGCCCCGACCCCTACAAACTCTGCGTCATATTCCTAACTGAGTCCAAGCATAAATCTCATAGATCTACTGTTTTATGTGCTTTATCTTGATGCGGGCCGATGATTAAACTAGGTCAGGAGAATTGCACGGAGATTGTCTTCAGAACATGGGGGTAAATACAAGCTCAAGGCTTGTACTGCCACTTCGTTCTTGTAGACACTCTTTTTGCCCATTCATGGCTCTGATGTACGGGGCTTCAATTACACTAGTTCGCATTCGAGAGGTGTCTTTTAGTATCCGTTGTTGTGCAAAATTGTGTGTATTTGTGTATGATATCATCTTTTGAGTGTTGCATGGTACATGTGCCATTGATGATGGTGTTCGAATTGTGAGGCTATTGTACCACTGTCACCACAAGGAAGCCACCAAAATCAAGAATCAGGCATAACTGATTGTGTCTTTTACTTGCTTTTGTTGGTTGTCATGTGGTGCACTGCATACTTGTCTACGCCTTCTGATTTCTGAACTTAACCGAGGCATCCATTTTACGTTCAGTGTTGCATTGTTGACTACAATGGTCAAGCTGCCATTAACAATGGCTGGGCACCATTTGAAGCGCAATGTCTACAGGGTGACCATCTTCGATGTCGATGGCACAGAGATCGTTAAGAAGTACGAAGCGCATCCGATGAACTTGAAGCTGAAGCCAGCGGAGAACTAGTGATGCTGTCCCTCTGTCTCTCTCCTAAACTAGTGTTTGCGGTCCGTATGTCTGTGTCGTGAACCTGCTAGGTACTATGCCTTGCTATGTTCGTTTGTGATCGTGTTTATGACTGTTGCCTAATTAGCTAATTATCATATGCCCTTTTGTGTTAGTCTATGTTTTAATAGGTCTGTGTGATGGTAATCTCACCACTCGAAGTAGTGGTGAGAGTACGTGTGTGCATGCACATAACCAAACAGCGGGTTTTTGCATGTGTTTTGCTCAAACAGGTGACAAAACAGCGGGGCTTAGGAAATTGGCTGGTGCGACACGGGCCTGGCTACATCTTTGTGGGCAACCAAATGGGCCGCAGAACGTGACTTTCCCCTCGTTTTTTCCAGGGCCAGACCCTGCTGGACCACGGATGCAAAGTGACCAAAATGACTGCAGGTAACCAAACACCCCCAGACGTTCTTTCATAGGCATCATGCATGAGTTGAAAGACCAACATCTAAACAATTAATTACTGATGTAGTAACAGTTCAACTTTAAATGATCGGCATGTTGAATGATAAGCCCTCAAGCGGTCAAGATCATGCATTTTGCAGATTCATGTCCTAGGAGCCCAATTGTCCAAGCGGAATCCACGTGCAATCAAGCGCGTCGAAAATGTTGGCTCAGATTTAGGGAGTGTTTGGAAACCTTTGCCTCTGTGAATCTTCAAATCCGCCTCCCAATTCCGGAATATTGTTCCAATATGGACCCTAAAAGGTTCGGGACAGCTTATATTTTTTGGCTTTGCCACCCGTCATAGTCGTCTTCCTCAAATCAGCACCGACGGCCTAAGAAACACATAGAGCCACCTCGCAGCCATTTGTTCAAGGTTGAGAACATCGACGAGGCGCCTCCACTCCTCCCTGTGAAACTCCCTCTCCACCGTCTCCCAAGAGCTCTATGTCTCGGCCAACGCCTTTCTGAACTTGATGTTTACCCTCTTTGCCCTCAGCTTGGATCACCTCTCGTCTTGTTGGGTACGACAAGGGATGCTTTTCCGGTTCGCCGCGAAGCAGCTACTGCACAACTTCTCCCCTTACCTGCAGTAGGCTGCAATCCACAATTCGAAAGGACTTCCGCCCCACCTTCGACAAAGTGGATTGTTCTCGACATCAAGAAGGTTACACGAGCTTGACACGCTCCAGCTGCGTGGCGGGCCCTTGCTGAAACCGCTCACCGACAGGAGGGAAGAGGGACGCTGCATGAGGGACCGATGGATGGCGGCGAAATACTAGGGACAGTGCGTTGAATCGAGCAGTGGAAGTGGAGCCACGGTTCCTGTTTCGGGAGGTGGAGGATGGGAGAGAATGTGAGAGAGGAGAGAGAAGGCGCGTACCAGTTCGAGGTCTGGTGTCAGCAGTGTAATTCTCTCCAGCTCCTTATTTTTCAGTTTACGAGATCCCTGAGGCTACGTTTGTTTCTAGAGTTTTTTTAGGGATTGGTGGGGATTATCCCGGTCAAACCCCCAAATCTCCACATATACCAAAACATCGTTTGTTTCTAGAGTATTGGATAGGTTTTATCCCCACCTTTCCCCACAAATCACCAAACTCTAGTTCATTTTTCTCAATCCCCTAGGGAATTCAATACACTACCCCTACCTAGTGGATTATCCCCACCAATCCCCTAGCGGATTGGGTGAAGTTTGGGGTTTCACCCAATACACTAGAGGATTATCCCCACCAATCCCTAAAAAAACTCTAGAAACAAACATAGCCTGAATAGTCGAAAACCCATCCCGACAAGTGCACGATTTTTCTACTCAAACCTACGTCCCTCCTGGCCATTCCCAAACACGCACTTGGTCTTGCCTGCTGCGAGTGGTAGGCGGTGCTACCAGCGTGGTCGTCTATGGTGCGAGCCGGCGGTGTCTATCATCGGATTCGACCTACGCGGATAGTGGGTATGGTGGTACGAGTTGTAGGCGCTCTCATCGGTGGATTTCGATGGGTTGCTTCGCGTTTTTTTTCGATGGTTGTGGAGAGTTGTAGGGTGGTAAAGGGAAACGAGGGAAGCGGTGTGCGGGACACATGTCAGACGGTGGAGGATCGCTTGGAGGACTCTCAGCAGTTTTCTATTTTTTTTTTTGCCAAACCAAACTCACTGAATTTAAATCGCCTCAGTCCACACAACTGATCTCAATTCTTAAGCTACATGAATCCAATCATCATGACCAAGCTCAATTCAGCGTAAAAAAAGCGCTAGAACCTCGTGCTGCAGTGACACTGCAGATGACTACATGAGCATATCAACGTGGAAAACGACAGTTCGTTTCAGACCAGAAATGTTTTCTTAACACGCACGTGATTGCCACGTAGACTCGCACAGCCACTAGCTGAACTGCTAGTCCTATCCAGATGGCACGGGATGGATAACAGCGCGTGTGCAGTGTACCCATCGATACTGGTCAGAATTTTGGTCCGTTCCCCATCACACGTTTTGTATAATCACCACCAATTGTTCTTCTCAAGACTTCAGAGCCCCCCGGTTACCAAATTGATAAACATAGAATGCAACCTGCAAGAGAAAAAGCAAATCGACTATAAGTGAAGCTGTTCAATTATAGGGGGCCTAATCTCTCTGAGTATTAGGATAATGCAGAATGGTCATGCAGCTACATTCAGATCCAACTAGTTTCAGGTACACGTCTTCAGGGAATTAATTGCTAATGCACAAAATAACAATGAATCGACATAAACGTCACAAGGTGATCCTCACAGTCACAGGACATTCATATTTAGCAAAATAGATAAATGCAGAGAGCTATCATCCCGTCCTTTCTAGTGACGGTTTTCGACGAAACCGTGTACTTCCGGGTGGACAATGACATTATACTGGCCCCTAGAAGGGGTAACAGACAAGACTTCATTATCCAAAGATAATAAACAATGTCCAACCAGAGAGTATGAGGCATGATTTATGAATAATGAACTAGGGAATTCAATGGACGGCGGGGTTTAAGAGGTATTACCACGTGCTTAATAATAATATTTCCAGAGGCCGGTGGCATGCTGCTGTGGCACCAAAGATAACTATGCGAGGCTCCCTGCACTATGTCTATGTAGGGGACTGCTGAGTCATAAAGCTGCAGAGCACATGCTGCAACCTTTCATGGTTGGGACTTGCTCGGAGGGCTCTCCCTAGGAAGGAAGCTGCTCCCTCCCCTCCTCTATCCCTTCGCTCCCAAACAGTTCTTGAGAGGCGACTCTCGCAAATCGCCGCCGCCCCTCTCCTTCCTTCGCTCCGGTGGGCTCGCCGGCCGGCGTGGAGATGGAGTAGGTGGTCAGGCACCCTCTGTATATAGTAGATCTAGGTTAGTAGCTAGGTTTCTTGGGCGACATGCTCGGCTTTGGCTTCATGCCGTAGGTGTTGAAGGTCGGCTGGCGGATCTTGGCGGCCAGATCCGCCGCACCATGAGCTTCTTCTTCCTTTCTGCGATCTGGTGGTGGCAGCCGGTGTTGTCAAGAAGGTCGGCGAGCTCATGCATCCTTCCAAATAAGGTACGCTTGGGGATTTGGGGGTGGAGCTTTTCTGGCCAAGCTCAATCCCGCTCGATGTTCTTGTTTCTTGCTGTGGAGCTTCTCTGGTCGAAGCCGAAGATGGTGATGAAACAAGCACTCAAATCCCTCAATAAGGCCTATAAATCTGCTGTCTGCTACTGCTATTCTTTCTTTGCTCTACCTCCTCTTGCTTGTGGTGGAAGTTTGGAGTTCGACGGTGGAGTTGTTTATCAGGAGCAGTGGTTGAGAGCTGGTGATTTGATCTTGTCGATGGACGAGGTGATCTTTTCTTCTGCTCACTGTGGTAGTGATGAGAGGAAGTGGATTATCGGATGCAAAATTGTCATCAAATCACCATGGAGTAGAGATACCGCGAGTTGCTGTACAATCTCGACAGCCTTTTGCAGCTGTTCGACTATGGAAGCCATCTGGTGGCTATGCTTTTCGATTTTCATCGGCATTTGTTCAACCTCCGGCAGGAGGCCCTTCCTGAAGTTCGTCACGGCATTCTACATCGCCTTCATGTCAAGTGGTCATGTCCCCGATGTGGAGGATGATGGCAGTGGCTCGAGCTTCTTCTTCAGCATAGACGGCGGAGGACCCAATTGCATTCTCATTTCTCTGTGTAGGGTTATCTCTGTAAGACTTAGGGACCTGTTTGTAATTTCTGTCTTTCAGTTGGTCCTTAATGTAAATGTACCCGCCGATATGTAATGAAAGGTATCCAGGCCCTTTGGGCCGCTCCTTGTTCAAAAAAAAAGACTTGCTCGGAAACGAACAAGACAAGAACAAAAAGGTTTCTTGCAAGCAACTTTCTTGATACATGTACCCTATATATAAAAGTAGGTGCAAACCGCGCTCAGGTAGGCCATCCATGTCGCCGAAAGCCGCTGGCCGTCCGATCGCGCCGTCGGGTGGCCCAGATGCGCTCGCGCTCGCGCTACTATAGCAGGCGAATTTCTTCCAATCACGCGACGACACGTCGCCCGCACAGATTTTGGCGCACGAACATTTGCGGAAAACCCCCGCAAATCCAAAAATTACCCCGCAGTCCTCCCACCCGCTCGGTCTCCTTCCCGAGCTCTCTCTCTCTCTCGCGATTCCCAAATCGCCGCCGCCGTCGCCTTGCTTCCACGGCCGGCTCCGGTCGCCTCGGCCGCCTCCGTCGGTCGCAAACGACGTGCCTCGGTGCCCTCCTCCTTCCTGTCCAGCTCGATCTGGATTTCCCCCGATCCCTGCGTCGCCCTCCTCCTATGCACCCTCGCCGCCAGGACCCAATCCCGTGCCTCCCCATCTCCTTCGACCAGTCGGCCGCCGCGGCGACCTCCCGCTACCCTCCCCATGCAGGATGTTGAGGAGAGAGGAGAAGAAGATGAGACGAAAGGCCAAGGCAACGACGAGATCCACGACGAAGCCCACAACAAGATCTTGCATCCTCAGGTGTTCCTCCTATTCCATGCGAGGGGGATTCGCCTTAGTCTTAGGCCACGGCCACGGGTTGGACAAAACGTTGCCTCAGATTGAGCGCCCGGCGCCCGGCGGCGACCCAGCCCACATCCTCTCCGGCCGGCCGGTAATCGAGCGGATGAGCACTGCAGCAGCAGGCCAGCACTTCCCGGCCTCCCCCTCACCAGTAAGCTAGACTCCTCCTCGGCTCCTCCTCTCCTTACGCATTCCTTCCTCTCTCTTTCTCCTGTCAATTCCTATCTAATTGCATCGCCTTCTCCCCTCCTCTCCATATATTTTTTTAGATTGCTATCTAATGGCATAACGGCAGCAGCCTACAAATCTTAAGCTTCCAGTATGGCGTCGTGTTCCTGTTTTAGAGAAATAGCAATGGCAAAAAAATATATAATGCAGATGCAGTTTCTGTAATCATGTAGAGTGCAGGCCCATTTTCTGAAAAGATCAGAGAATCAACTCCATCCATGCTAGAAGGTGTTGGGTGTTTTGACCCCTTTAGCTACTAATTTACTTATTTATTGAACTTATCATCGTATTGGCACATTTTCAAAATGTCGTACTCCCGTATCTGTATAGGCCTGCTACCGACATTATATTTGTATCCTTATCAGTGTCGTGTAGGTTGTCGAGACCATGGTGGTTGCTGTTATATCCGAGGAGAAGGTTGTGGAGGTGGACATGGAGGCAGCAATGCCATCCATCAGGGGATGCCTAGCGATATGCATCAAAACTGCCATGCAGTACTTATATGCCCTATTATCACTATTATTCCCAAAAATGGATGATTTAGTCTAAGTTTTCTGAAGAAAACCAATGTCCTCTGTACTTATTTCAAACTGTTGATGCAATCATGCATATTAGATAGACTTCTAAAAACGCTGATATTGTTGTGCATACTACAGACTGTTGTGGCATTCTTAACTTTTGAAAGACATTCCTTCCAGTTGCACATGCTGAAAAGGTACGACAATTTTTAAGTAAACCTGTATTCATTTGTATGGAAACAGGCAAAGCTCTCTTGCTTTAATTACTCGGGGGAGATATAAGTTGCACACAATGTCTATTGGAAGAATGGATGATCTAACATGTGTTATACTCACTAACAGGTCAGCATCGTTGATATAAAGCTTTCAACAGATGAGACCGCTAGCACTTCCGGCCGGCACGAAGACACTAATAATCGACGTATGTACAGAAGTTCATCTCTGTTTTGTTCTTTTTCGTCTGTGATTTCTATTAGCACTGACTCCCTCTATCTGGAGGAAATAACATCAGTTGCGATGGCCACCGCCCACCAGCGCTATCTCTGACAGTAACAGGGCGGCACCACATCATCCTCCATTCATGTTGTTGACAATACACTCTCCTCAAGTAAGCTTCTCTTCAATAGATGCACAATGGTGTCTCTGTTAGTTTATTATAGATATGAACATATTTTGAAACAGGATTAAATTGTTTGTAGCTGGACACTTACTGTTCGTACCTTCACACAGTACGTGCTAAACAATGGAGCATATGCATCTTTCAGTGAGAGGGATCAGGTAAAAAAATGTCTCTACATAATATTAACATATTTCAAGTTTATATTCGAGCTTACGGAAAGTACAATGGTTGGCTTTACATGTAACGTGTAATATATAGTTTTTCCTGCACATTTAGCTGTGCCAGTAAAATTTTGTTCAAATTTGTGTTCCTTTTACTTCGCCTAAGGATTATACTGAGTAGGACATTCATTCCAACAGTCCTAGGTTTGGCCAAGTACATTGCGATTTAGTTGTACGACAAAGGTGGCAATGTAAAAATAAATTCTTATTGTTCAGGTTACAAATTATTGCTGTTTAAAATAATGAGTTGACAGAACTGAAGATTAGCTAGGATTCCAACGGAATAGCGGGATTTAACTAGATGCACTTATGTGGACACTCTCACTCTCAATGGTCTTTAATGAGTTTTTGACATAGCAATCTGAGATCCGGTAGTCCTTCCAGGGTACTTAAACTACTCATTTCAGCATGTAGTTAGTTCACATTTAATTAATCAGATTTCTTTTGCTGCTATTTTCAACAATAATGCTCTTTTCTAATGCAGCGACCCAGACATACTACCTATATATGAAAGTACAATAGATTCACGGAGCTTCACGCCATCCACGTTGCGCGCCAACCAGAGCCGTCCGATCCGCGCGATGGACAGCCCAGGTTTCGCCATGTCGTCTGTTTCCGGTTCGCACTGTTGCTGCGCGATTTTCAGCCAACCTAACGCGGATTTGCTTCTTGGTGCTGGATGCACCCGCGTTGCAGGACGACTTCTACCTCAACCTCATGGACTGTTCTTCGCACAATGTCCTCGCCATCCAATTGGGGAATTGTGTTCCTTGCAAGACTTTTTTCCCCTGAGACTTGGAGTAGAGATACTAAACAAAGTTTTATCACTGCACAGGTCACCAAGCTCTGCGATTTGGGGGCAGACGACATTGTTTGTTCCGTTGGTTGGGCGCAGCGTGCCACTCACCTGACTGTAGGGACTAACCAGGGCAAAGTTCAGGTTTCATCTTGCTCCCACATCTGGAATGATCAAATGACATGGTAATGATCCATTAATGTTTGGATGATACTAAAATCTTATTTCTCACTGAAAGCTTCAATTCAAACACCAAATAGTGCAGTTGTACACTTAGTTGTGAGAATTTTTGAAGTTTGCAAAACTATCACCATTTACCTCCCAGTATGGATTAGGGGTGATTGCTCTGTTTTAGAGTTTTTGACCATACACGCGGTCAAGTATAGGAGTTTCATGGGCAACCTGAATTACTGTCAATACCATCTTCAGTTATATGTTTAACAATAAAGTCGACAATTCACGTAATATTCTGTTGGTAAAAATGTCCATTCCTGTTAGCTTTTGTTATCGGTTGGAAAATTTTATATTCCAAGAGTGTCTGTAATTCTGATTTCGACCTGCATTTTATCTTATGTAGATATGGGATGCAATAAGATGCAAAAGAATGAGAACTATGGAAGGACATCGTACAATCCTATGAGATAGAACAATAATTATGCAGACAATAGTTTTCCTCTGGTTGTTATTGCTCAATTTTAAGTGACTGTTTGCTGATTATAATGAACAGATGCATACTTCTCTAGAGATGCCCCGTGCCTTCTACTCCAGTCTCTCTATATCCTTAGACATCCCGCGTTTACACTTTTCTGTAGCCATATGCCAATTAGAGTTGAATTCGACATATATTTTACACTGAATTCTACAAGTGGTTGTTATTTCGGCAGTTCTAGGTTCATGGTTTGGACCAGTAAGGAAGTTATAGTTGCAATTAGGCCATTCATGTGACTTGATAAACCAACTGTATCATGTTAGGTGTACAGACAATGATAAGATATCCATTATTGCACAATCTCCTACCCTAATTAGGATAATGTGGATTGTCAGGACGGTGACTGTTATCTTAATCTAACAATCTCAGCATCTCAATGAGGTAATGGGGAAGGGCTCTTTCTCTTGCAGCTGAACTCTCCTTTGAGCTGCCAGCTTCATAACTATACCTGCCTCCTTTCCTTTATTTCAATTTTCTGTGGATACACCTTTTATATTAGTATATGATTGTCGTCCTACCGCTTAGAACGAAATAGTAAATATTAGTATTCTGATGAAAATTCGTCGACTCTTCGTATTTGCAAAACAAAAATCGGACCACGCTTTTGATAAATTTATTTGAGTGTGTACCTACACGACTAAGACCCACCGCCTAAGAGATCACATCTCCGCTCTCTTCTCTTATGTTCACAATCCATTTAATTGCTTTCGATCAAGGAAAAAAAATACATTATCACCTATTCCAATATTTAGTATCACCACACGGGCGCGGGCGTGTCGCCGCGCTAAATTGTCTAGTACAACCATAAGAATACATTGCAATACCATTCCCCACACCCACAGGCGAGTGAGGGAGGAAGAGAGAGGCGCGCGCGCGCACACACAGAGGAACGAAGAGGAAGGAGCTGAACAAGGCATGGAGAGCAAGCACACGGACCAGGTATGCTCGATCTGATACCGAGTCCCTCCAGTAATCCAGACATCCAGTTCCTGAAGATTTGAGCCAAGACCCAAGATGAAGAATTTAGATATTAGACTGAGCGCGAAACCTAAGTTATCCAAGTCATATATGATCTCTATTCCTATGGTGGTCACATCAAAATAAAATCTGTTGAGATTCTCATAGAGATTTTTCTTCTTAATGTTTGGTCAGGGTAATACTGAGAAACACGAAATCACCCCCAACCCCAGTTCTAAAAATCATCCGGCTGAGGCACCATAAACACCTTTGTTCATCTGCGTTCTCCAAGTTTCCAAATAAGGAGCAAACTCGAACTTATACTGGACAAACATCAAATTGTAAACACAGTATATTGTACATTAACAAAAATGCAAAAGAACCACAAGACCTGCTATTTTTCTGGGCTCAGCGCCTAGCTGATTTCTGCTGTCTCTGGATCGATTATGTAAGGTATTTCAAAAGGATCAACCTTGCAAATTACAATTTATCACCACCTGAATTCCTATCTTTTGTCCATCTGCTTCGAAGGCAAAGGTGAAGGCAAACCTCAGCATGATGCACTCAAAGGTTGTCTGCTGCAAGCTCTACATTTCTGAAAGCCAAAATGCCATGGTTGTTGATGCAATCAGTCGCATAGGCCAGAAAACCCTGACGTGGTTTTACTCAGCAAGTTCGAGGATGAGTTCTACAACCGTGTCCGCTACACGCTTGTCTCCTATATTATCAGTGACAGGTCAACTGGTGAAGTTGTATTTAGCCCAATCAGGAAAGTATTGTTGGCAATGATTGAGGCTGCATTTTCAGCCATAAATCTTGAAGTGCACCGCGGAACTCATCCAAGGATTGGTGTCGTTGATGACATCTCATTCCACCCCTTGAGTCAAGCAGCCACAATAGAGGATGCTGCTCAGCTGGCTAAGCTGGTGGCCTCTGACATTGGCGATGGCTTGCAAGGTGTGTTAACTTCGACAATATTTTCTGCAACTGACAGATAAAATGATATGCTATATAAACATTTTGATTCTCTTACTTCCCGATTCTCTCTGCAGTCCCGGTGTTCCTCTATGCGGCAGCACACCCCAGCGGCAAGAGTGTTAGTTTAGTACGACGTGAGCTCGGCTACTACCGGCCAAATCACAAGGGCATCCAATGGGCAGGTCAGGTGCTCCCTGATATTCTGCCAATGAAGCCTGATGTTGGCCCAACTCATGTTTCTCGTGAAAGAGGTGCCACAATGGTCGGAGCTAAACCTTTTGTTGAGAGCTATAATGTGCCAATACTTTGTAAGGATGTCCCAACCGTGAGGAGGATCACCCGAAGGGTGACTGGACGGAGTGGAGGGTTCCCGACAGTACAAGCCCTTGCCCTTTTCCATGGAGACAATTGCACGGAGATTGCATGCTTGTTGGATCCAGATAATGTCGGTGCTGATCAGGTTCAATGGCTGGTGGAGCAGATTGCAGAGGAGCAAGGACTTGAAGTTGACAAGGGTTATTTCACTGACCTGTCCAGGGATATAATGCTAGAAAGGTACTTCAAGATGATGTCTGTTACTGATTGACATGTGCATAAGTTTCTTGGCAGAATGTGATGCAGTTAATTGCAGTTCCTTCCACTGATCGATATTCTTGTAATCATGCATGTCTTCACTTCCGTGTATGCTGCTGCTTAAACTGTGGCACCAACTAGCATCCGGGACCAATAACCAATTCTAACATTTTGTATATACAGAAGTCTATCTTTTTTTAGAAGATATAGAAGTCTATCTGCGCTGAAGATGGTCTATGAAAACTTCACCATAGTGATCGCCATATAATGGGTTTGACCACTGTACAAGAAGGTTGTTTTCAGCGATTAGAATATGGCAAAGCAGTATTCCTTTTACCAACATACAAGTTGTTGCACATTTCTGCATAGAAATGTGGAAGAGGAATAAATAATGTTGAGATGTAGTTAGAGTAACTCCCTTGAAAGTTTAGACGTAAAGAGACCACAGAGAATAAGCAGACACATAACAATCCCAAACCTACTAACTAAAACTGTAGATGAATAGTGTAACGCATGGGTAAAAGTTTTGGAGGGAAACCAGGGTTAAATCCCTCTATGCCCCTCCAAAAAGAAAACCGCGCCTACATGTGGGTACTGGGTATAAGTAGTACAACCTCATACCGATGAGAAATCACAGTTCAGATCTAGATCAGAAGCTCTTACAAAAAGTTCAAAGATACTAATTCACTTTACTCAAGATCTTTGGACCAACATGTGTAGAAAAATAGCGGTATAATGTAATTGAATGAGTGTAATTTACAGTTTGTGGAATCTACTCGAATGAGACTCAATAATAATGTATCCTAAGTGCATGTTAATTATTACATACATATAACAGGGTAAAACATCGAGGCTGATTTGAAATGACTGTAATGATATTATCACCTGACTTCTGCCGAATTTCAAATCTGATTGACAGCCTTGGACACTTGACACCGTTTTATACTTCTGCAAGTAACAAAACAGCAGTACAAAAATTGCAAGTAAACAAAACCTAATAGAAGTGTTTATCTCCGTGGATCAGTTTCACTGTGCTAAGTGGAAAAATACAATATGCAACAACTTCTTAATTTTGAACTGGATAAAGCAACCAAAAATTTACGATCCGAGAAAAAGTAAACAAGATATATTCAGAAGAGTAAAGCACTGCAGATTCCAATTTACATTGTGAAGATTCTTGTCTTTTTTCTCTTGACGAGAACAAAGAGAATCCGTGGAAAATTTATCAATGTTGTGAAAATGCAGCTCCCTACGGATAAAAATGGGAATTACATATAGACAAGAGCACCATTTTCTCTAGGATGCCACAAGCTTCATTCGACGAAAAGGGATACTGCAAGCTTAAAGTTCATCGCCATAAATCTTACCAAAGGATTTAGTGGGTCTGAATTAGACAACTGGTTCCCAACCTATTCACCATTGCAGAATTGTGTGTTTTGTTTATTTTGGAGCAGTAAACACATGGCTCACAGTTTCATGTGATTTGCATGATTATAAAATACGAGCTCCTGATGCATAGTATTAACATAAGGCCAAGTTTCTCGCACAAAAAAGGCATGAGCAGGTTATCCACCTTTCGTCAAAATCTTAAAGTTTAAGTGAAAATCGGTACTAGGCAATGCTAGATGATTATCAAGAGTTATACCAGTGTTGCGATGAGTACAGAATAATTTATTGATCTATCACCAATAGTCACCACATGAACAAGCCCCTTTGTTGAAATGATGAAACCTGTGATTGTCTCTCAGTATAATTTTTCTTCCTGTGACGAGGGAAAAGTATTTGTATGCAGAATGGCAATCACCACAAACACGAAGGTTCTTCATGATGCGGAGAGTGTCGCTAGAAAAAGAAGCTAAATCCCCAAAAGCAAAGGCCAGTTTTTCACAATGATAATGCAGTGACTCTTCTCTTCTGTCTTTTTCTATGTTGTGTGCAGCAAAACTGATATCAGGCACATAACCTGCAGCCTTGATAGTGCCTATCAACCTATCAAAATTCCTATATATCTCCTCAGAGATGGGGTGTGAACGGTCAGCAACACCAAATCTATGTGTCTTTTTGCCCATTTCAATCCAGCTAAATGCATCATAGCTATCTATACCCCTCTTGTCCATCACACTTCTAACCTTTTTTGCTTCTGTCCACCTCCCTAATCTTGTGTAGATATTACCAAGTAGTATATAATTTGTGGCTTCATACGGTTCCATCTCAAAAAGCATTTCTGCAATCTTCATGCCAGTTCCAATATCACGATGTTTGCTACAAGCACCAAGAACAATCCTCCATAATGGTGTTTCGGCTTCAAACGGCATTTCATTAATTGTTTTCATGGCTTCCCCGATTTCTCCTGATCGAGCCAGCATGTCAATTACACAGGCATAGTGTTGATAGGTTGGTTTTATGCCTTCCATATCCAACACGTAACGGAAGATATGTAAGCCTTCATGAACAAGACCAGCATGGTTAAAAACAGAAAGCAGATTCAGTAAGGTGACCTCATCAGGTATCAGACCAGAAAACTTCATCTGCATGAAAAGTTCAATTGCTTCTTTCGGGTTCCCATGCTGCCCAAGAGCCAAAATCATCGAATTGTAGGATAGTACATCCACAATGTCGTTTGAACTGAAGACTCTCCATGCATCACTAATGCATCCACAATCTGAGTACATGGTTAAAAGTGCATTTGTCATCGCAGCATCCTTGTCAGTGATGTTCTTCAGGCTGTGGGCATGAACTTGCCTGCCCATCTCCAGTAATGACATGCTCCCACAGATGGCAAATAGGCTAGAGTACACAAACTGTCTCGGCTTAATATCTCGGCACAACATCTTGTAGAATGTAAGAAGAGCACCTTCTTCCTCCTTGCAGTTGACATACGCAGAGATCATAGCAGACCAGACAACTGGGTCCAAAGTATCCACATCATCAAACACGACCTTCACACCTTCCAGTACCCCAATAGCTGCGTACATAGAAACAAGTGAAGCACTCACAAACGGATCTTTGTGCAGCCCGGATTTAATGACTTGCGCGTGCACGGCTCCCCCGAACTCTTGCATGCAGCTGCTACCGTGCTCCCTGCCAATGCCGGACAACAACGCCGGGAACGTGTAATTGTCTGGAGCGACATGGCCCTGTCTCCTCATGTCGCGGAAGAATTCCAGCGCCTCCTTCCGTCGACCCGCCTGCGCATATCCCTTGATGAGCGCGTTCCAGGTAACGGCGTTCCTGCTCTCGCGTGCCATTGCGTCGAACACCTGCCGCGCGAGTCGGGCTCCCGGCATGAGGCGTAGAAGTTGAGGATAGCGGTGGAGAGGATGGTGTTATCCCCGTCGCTCAAGAATCCACGCACCAGGGCCTGCGCGTGAAGCTGCGCGCCCAGGGAGGGGGAACGGGATGTGGCGGAGGAGGCGGCCTTGAATAGCGCGGAGAACACGCGCGGCGTGGCGGCGTCGGCGATGAGGTCTTGGGCGGCGGACAAGATGGATGGCGAGGATGAGGTGGTGATTCGGCCGCCTTGACGGCGGCATCGGCGTGGTGCCGGCTTCGAGTTCCGGTGAGGAGTAGCGTCGAGCAGGCCGCGGGCGGGCGGGCGGGATGTCGAGTTGGGCGCGCATGGGGTTGGAGGAAGAAATGGCAGCATTGGTCGAAGAACGCTGAAGCTGTACCTGGATACGAGCTGAGCAGAGGCAGCAAGTGAACAAATTGACATTTCAGTCGAGTCAAAAATATCTACAGACTACAGTACGGGTTTATAGGTCATGCACGTATCTCTACATAGTTAATTTTACCAATATAATCTATACTACTATTAAAAGAGCAAACTTGTACTTGTTGGAATACTTTAAATCTAGACCGTTCAATATCCGATCAAACAGCCCAGATCGTCCCAATGTTTGACAACTCAACATTGTCCGATTTTTCCCGTTTTACCCTCCCACCAAATCACATAATACAACCAAATTGCCACTCAACATACCTTTTCGTTTTGTGAAAATTACAATGATTGCCACCGCAAAAAGGTCATGTTATTTTTGCCTATATGGACTCTGCTCCTAGGAATAGGATCGCAAACAGCCGTCGTTTGCCCATGAAAGTCATACGTACGTGTGCAAACAGATTAGGAAAAAAATCTGATTTAGACAGTTGGATATGGACTCTAACGCATTATATGTGCCGAATTTTGTCCAAAAAGTCGTGCAATACAAAAGAAATCCTATCGTGTTGATTCGCAAAAAAATTGT
The DNA here is from genome assembly GCA_947311845.1 of Poa pratensis. NCBI lineage: Eukaryota > Viridiplantae > Streptophyta > Magnoliopsida > Poales > Poaceae > Poa > Poa pratensis. The sequence goes on from CAMZMU010000020.1 coordinate 40,430,092, forward strand.
TCGTACCACAAAAAAAAAAAGTTTCCTCGCGCGGCCGGGACTAACGCCTAAACGTAGGATGGCAGGACTGGGCGTAGGAGTTAATTTGTACTCTAATTGGAGTCGTACACAATCAGGATGGTTAGGAAAACTGAATCTGTATCCACACTTGAATCTCGGTATAAAGAGGCATCCATATGCTAGGTCATCGACTCATCGATTTCTATTGGGATCGTATATGGCGGAAGCGGTAGCAAAGCTATACGAAAGAGATGCCGTCGTGTATCGCCAGCGGCGACCCGGCGAGTTCAATAGATTATGCACATATGTGTATGCACGGCGACCAATCAATTTAGTTGCTGCAAGAAGCTGCACGGCCGGCCAGCTTGACAGCCACGATCTTGCCGACATGCTGGCCAGATGTGTTTTCTCTTAAAATCGCTTTGGCCGTTCGAGTGCATCTCAGCAGCGCATGTCCAGAGGACGCCGTATAGCTCTCGGGAGCCAGCCTTAGCTTCAAGAAAGGCAGGACCGGCTGCACACCAGGTACTCCATGTTTAAACCCAAATTGCGCATCGGCATGGTCCTGCGCGGCTACAAGCAGATGCCATCCGAATCGACGAGCTTTTGCTTTTATAGTGCCAGTTGCATGGGCTACGACCTGTGTGATGATCAGTTCGGCGACACCAAATACGATTAGCTAACATAAACAACGGATAAAGCCAGCAGCCAGTACTTTGTATTTGCGCAAGATTGGTGTGTGCATGATGCAAAGATGGATACGAGGTAAGATGGTAAAATCTCTGAATCCCTTCTTTTGACTATTTAGTAACTATTTGATTTTTCGTTTTGAAGACAATTTCTTACTCAAAGGTGTCATGAAAAGTCAGGCATGGAGGCCAATACAAGATGTACGTCAAGGGGCAAAAAATCACGGTACAATAAAGTAGGCGAAACAGCTGAATCTGAAGACTACCAGATGATAAAGTAAATCCTGTGTGAAACAAAGTGATTAATTTGTCCCTGAATCATGGATTATTTACACTACTGTTGATATTCGCTCCATTTATTACAATCTTCAAGTTTCAGATTAAATTGGTAAACGTCATATTAGGTTTGTCGTGTTCCCAATGAAATACAAATAACATATTGTATTATTTTGCCCGGATGAATATGTATCTTGATGTAAGATTTTTTTTTTAAATAGAGGCAAACTCTTACTATTTGTTATCGGTTTTCAACATTGTTGAGTACCTGAGGTACAAAATTTCTTTGAGTGTAGTACATTGGTTATAATAACACGGTATATCATCTTAAAACATATGTGGTGCATAATGGAGTGAGTCAATATCATAAAATATACATACATAATTCTAGGAGCGCTAAAGAGTTTGTAGATTACTGTCAGGAAAATATACAGTTTGGACAAAAACTGAGCGGGGTTAATAGTTAGTAGATAGGCTAAGATTTAAGGTCAGTTCAAAATAATAAATCCTGCACCTACAACGCAGTATCGGCCTTATTTACGGATTATATGCGGCGCGACAACGACATTAAGTTTTGTCCATATGTGCTTGAATGGGAGTTTTGGGCTTATGGTTTTTCTTGTGCATCGATCTATTGCTTGCAGAACTATGAAACAAGAACCTGGCCGGGAGACTTTCACCGGCTCTGGTACTGTATTTCCTTCTTGTAAATTGTACTTTTAATCGTGAAAACGTGCGTTGCACGTACATGGCAACTAGTGTAATAAATTATATAAGAGCAATTGTGACTCAAATTAAGTCCCCTAGGGTTTTGACCTAGGGTTTTGCTGTCCTCCGGCGGCCGTCCGTCGCGAGTTTCCTGAAGTCTGGTGGCCTCCGGCAACCGATCATGTGGTACTCCCCTGACTCTGCCTCCCCTCCTGCGGGTAGGGCAGCCAGACGTTAGGATTTTTTACGGAGGCGTTCTCTCGGCAACAATGGGAGAACCAGGTAGTAGCTCTCGATCGGGAACCTCGGGGGATCCAAGTGTTCTTCTAGAGCGCTTACACCTGGAAGAAAACGAATTGGATAAGTTGATTCTCCATCTGAGCAACCGAAGTGGCTGGCGATAGCACGGGTCCTCACCGGTAAATCCTATGGCCAAGGTGCTCTCATGGCGGACATGAGGGCGGCGTGGAATCCTGCACAAAAGGTAACTTGGAGAAGAATAAACCCTAATCTTTTTACAATTCAGTTCCAATGCCTGACCGACTGGAATAAGGTGTTGCATCAAGGACCGTGGGAATTCCGAGGGTTTGGAGCTCTGATTATTAATGAGTATGACGGATTTACCAACCCAGAATCGACCAAGCTCAACAAATTGCAGACTTGGTGTCAGATTCACAAACTACCTGATGCGGTGTTGAAGAACGAGGTGTTTGTTAAAAACATGGCCAAGCGCATTGGAGAGGTTGAGGAGATTCAAATAACCCTCTCAAACGGGTTTGTAGGTGAATTCATTAGGGTTAGTGTGAAGCTTGATGTCGACAATAAACTCACAAGGTTTGTGAGCTTCACACGGGCAGGGAAGACGGAGTTTTATCAAGTCAAGTACGAAAAGCTCCCAACCTTTTGTTTTGCGTGTGGAAAGTTGGGTCACTGGTATCAAGAATGTGGCTCGGGTGAATTCGAAGAAGATAAACTTGAATGGGGATCCTTCATCTATGCCCCTCGTAGGGGAAGGGGCGGTGGCCGTTTCTCAGGACAACATCATGATGATACTCGAGGAGGTGCCTTTGATCAGAGGTACGGCCGGGGACGTGGCAGGTTTGGAAGAGGAGATGGTGGAGGGAGAAGCTACCCAACTGATGAAGATAAACTTGAATGGGGATCCTTCATCTTGGCCCCTCGTAGGGGAAGGGGCGGTGGCCGTTTCTCAGGACAACAACATGATGATACTCGAGGAGGTGCCTTTGATCAGAGGTACGGCCGGGGACGTGGCAGGTTTGGAAGAGGAGATGGTGGAGGGAGAAGCTACCCAACTGATGTAAATAACCATGGAAAATATGATGGCTTGCACTATCAATCAGCTAGCTGGCGGTGGAATAGTAGAGATGCTCAAAACTTAGATCTTACTGCCCCTATTTCTGAAGGTGCTGCCGAGGAGATTGACAAAGCGTCTGATACAGTCATGCTTGATTCGGCTAGCACTGCAAAAAAACGCCTAGCTTTGGATCCTAACCCTTCGTCTGATAACCTTTCAATGGTTGTGTCAGAGAAATCCACTGCTGTAGCGCAGAAAGTTGATCAGTTTGAGGCGGCGAACTCTTCTTTTCCTGGAGGTACCCCACAAAAGAACTTAAACAAAAAGAAGCTGAAGGCGAATAATGGTGATGCCGTGGATACAAATGTTGATGGCAGGAACAAGGAGTCTGAACTGGGATCGGTCAGTACGACTGAACAGAAAATATCTCACCGAAGGCTGGAGCTTTCTCCCCTTCATCAGGATCGGCGGGCCCCAGCGAGGGTTCTGTCCGGGAGCAATGAAAATATTATCTTTGAACTGTTAGGGGCTGGGGAACGACCCAACAGTTCGTTCGCTTTCGGATGTCCAAAGGCGATATGATCCCGATGTGTTGTTCTTGTCGGAGACACACTTAGATGACTATCCGGCTGAATGTTTACGGAGAAGACTTAAGATGGATTTTAAAATAGTTAATGCTAGCAATGGGAGATCAGGTGGTGTCATTTTATTTTGGAAGAAGGAGATTGTTATCCAACAACTGTTTTCAACTCCAAAATATATAGACGTTCGTGTTGTTGAAAACGCGGGAAAGGTGTGGATAGTGGAATATGGTGAACCTCGTTGGGAGGATAAGTATAAAACTTGGGATAAGATGAGGGAATTGAAGGGGAACCATAATCTCCCATGGATTCTAATTGGTGATTTCAATGAAATTCTCTTCTCGCATGAGAAGGAAGGAGGTAACAACCGTCCACAGGGCTACATGCAGGCCTTCCGAGAAGCTCTTACTGACTGTGACCTAGAAGACCTTGTTTTTTAGGGTGATATATTTACTTGGAGAAGAGGTCGTATCAGGGAGAGACTTGATCGTGCAGTCGCTAATGAAGCATGGACGACAATGCATCCGGGCGCCATGGTTCAGCACCTGGACTTTGTACGGTCTGATCATAGACCTATAATGGTGGATACCGATTATCTGGCTCAAATAAATCTCTTTCGGAGGAGACCAAAGAGATTTGAGGCAAAATGATTGCGAGAAAAAGGGTTTGGTGAGATTGTGCAGCAAGCTTGGGCTGCAGCGGGTGAGGTGGCTCCAGCTGGAGGCATCCTGGGCAAACTTAGTCACTTGCATGGCGCATTGCATGCATGGGATGGATCGGTTCTTGGGAAACCTAAGAGAAGATTGAAGAAAGCTCAGAAAGATTTAGAAGTGGCTATGAATGGTCCCATGATAGATGAAATGAAACTATTGCAAAAGAGAAGGCGACACTTATTGAAATTTTGTTAGAACAAGAGGAAGTCCACTGGCTGCAACGCTCGAGAGCAAACTGGATGCAACTTGGCGATCGGAACTCGGCCTTTTTTCATAGTTTTGCGTCGGCTAGACGTAAAAAGAACTTTATTAAAAAACTAAGAGGCAACAATGGTGACTGTGTGGAAGGTACGGAACAACTTAAACCTCTGATTTATGATTACTTTTTGAACTTATTCACCTCGGAAGTAAATGAAGTGGATCCGACAACGATGGAGAAATTTTTGCCAAAGGTAACGGCTAAGATGAATGTGAAATTACTTGCTCCTTTCTCTTTTGATGAGGTTAGAAAAGCTGCTTTTAGTATTGGGGATTTTAGATGCTCTCATACGTCATACTCCCTCCGTTTCAAATTACTTGTCTCAACTTTGTCCAAATTTGCATGTATCTAGACATATTTTAGTGTGGAGATACATCTAAATTTAGACAAAGTTGAGACAAGTAATTTGGAACGGAGGGAGTACATGCCTTCACACCCCCGCTCCCCCCACCCCTTTTGTCCTTGTAGACAGCCCGCGCAGTGCTCGGACCGGAAAACACACACACAACAAGACCCTCAAACTAAGCTAAATGTACAGTATGTACGACACCACTTAAATCTAACCCATAAGTTCGGACACACCCAAATCGGTCCACTACATTGGACCGGTGCCACCGCCAAAGCCCAATGCCTTGCTGCGAAGCAAGCTTGTGCAACCAGATGCCTCGTTGGGCTCTGCTTCTCCTCGTCCTCCTTCGAGTGCTGGTTCTCATCCTTCGATGACCCCCGAACGATGACCCTTACGCGGTCTTCGACATATACTACCGTTGCCCTGGGGATGACAAGGGGAAGGAGGCAAATCGATGAATCCTCTCATGTCCTAATAAACTTGAAGGTTTTGTAGCATATGTAACAAGTAGTAGAATATGGGTGAAATCCACTTTGGCACATGCAAGCGCTCCTACTACTTGGAAAAACATTTTAAATTGTCAAATTAATTCTGCATAAAAATTCGGTATGTACATCTCGATATTCTATGAGCGCACGCCATGTGTCACGCTAACACACATTCTTTCTGGTGTATGTAAAATACAAAAAAATGTATGGTGAAAATCCCATTTTATACTGAATTTTATCTTTTTACACACGCCACAAAAATGCCAGGTTTTTTTTTGAAATTAAAATGCCAGGTTTTCGTGCGACGACTTTGTGACCACATTGAATGTCGAGATGCTTTGAGAGAGAGGGAGAAAACAAGTGATTTCCCTTCCCGCGTCCCAATTCTGGCCTCGGCGCTGTCGTTCTGCTACTTTTCCCCTTCCTTCACCTAAACAGAACCAAAAAAACTAGTAGTTTCCCCTCCCGCGCCCCAATCCGGCATCGGCGGCGGCGCCGTCGTCTTTCCACTGCCAAGTCCCAAACCCAAGCTGCAAATAGCAGCACGCTGGTTCGCGGCAAAAGCAATCCAAGATGTGCGGCAGGGCCCGGTGCACCCTCACTCCGGCCCAGGCCGCAAGGGCTTTCGGTTTCCCAACCACCACTACCGTCGCGGGCGGCGGCGGAGTAGGAGACGCCCCCGCTGTGCCGACGGTCCAGATGGATAGGTAGGAGGAAAATCACCAAGGAAGTTGTGTTTCTTCACTAGTTAGTTTATCTATTGTTGCCGTATGCAGGTTTCGGCCGTCGTATAACGCAGTGGCGGACGCAGAAAAAAATTGGAGGGTGGGCACACTCCAAAAAAATGCACGACAATAAAATTGGAGGGTGGGCATACTATAACGTGTCGCCTGGAGCGTACCTTCGGGTAGGGGCCGTCCGGCCGCGGGCGGTGGGCGACGACGGAGGTGGCGCGGAGGAGCATGTGCCAGTTATCCAGTGCATGAAGTGGGGGCTTGTCCCCAGCTTCACCGGAAAGACCGAGAAACCCGACCATTTCAGGATGGTATGGACTGCCCGCTCTGTTCTTACAGCATCTTCCTGTTTCAGATAAATAGCAATTTGGGGAAGTTTTGGTACATTATAGACTGCAGATTAGGCTCTACCAGCAACTAGCCCACGAAGAAAACAATACAGATCTAACACACATATGCTCTGTCAATAAACTTATTTTTTTTCCTTTTTTTAGCCTGAGGGCCTTGTATGGCCTCTTGTCTATCCTATGTTTCCGATATATCTTCCAGGATGTATCCGAGTAAAATAAAATCAACGTGTTATAGTTGGTGAATTAACTGGGTGATGCTCACCGTTATTTTTTTAATCTGAGATGAGGCCGGTGATTTGTATATGATTCCCTTGCATTTCTCGCAGTGCACCTTGCTATAAGTAAGCACGAAGAAAAATCACAAGGCAATACAACTAATAAAACTAGAAGTCTTAACTCTCTAGGTAGCTATGTTACAGCTGCATGGCCCTAGGAGAGGCATGGGTTAACTCAGCAAGTTGAACATTCAAAAGTCCTACAACATTTGCTCGTTTGTTTGGGCCCTTTAAATTTCATATTGTTGTTGCAATAAAAAGGTTTGTGAAGTGCTGCCATTATACTTGGTGCACACGTTTCTTCAAAGGTCTTGTTTTTTCTTTTTCAAATGTGGGGATCTCGTCTCCATTTTTTCATGGAACTGGTAAAACATTGCATACAAGGTTGATGGATTCACACAAGACATCAGCTGATGCCCATTGCTATCACCTGATCTTGCAGTCTGCAACATTACAGTATTACACCACTAACAACATACCCAAGGCACAGGCAGTCCATAAATATAGAAAACATCTAACAACTAGTAACTGATAAATGCTGAACCATTCTTGTTCGAAGAGGTGCCTCCTATTGCATGAGTCCTTGTTCAGCCCCTTCAGTTTGATTATTTTCACCAAGGGTCCCCAACCTTGCCTCTGATGGCATATCTCAAAGGCCACCTGCTGTAGTTTTCTTGTCCCTTAGCTCTTTAGGCTTCTAACCTTTGGTTTATGAATACCAGACCAAAGAAGAGCCAAGGAGCAACATATGACATTATAGATCATATGGAAACCTATTTTGAAAACAAGCTGCATTTTCTGACTTTCCGAATCGATCAGAGGTAAAATGCAACAGCTAGAGTACTGCAACTGACCTACTGCCACTACATTTCTACTCCTACCAGTAAAATGCAACAACTTTGTGCTCTTGTCTTTTATCAGGGATTAGATCTTCTGTGTTAAGAGTTTTGCATAACAAGTTGAAGTAGTTCCTTCAACCTTTGTGCTGCCCATACCATAGCAGCAAAATGGATTTGCTCCTCCACATCATTTTGCTGCTTCAGATTTCCTGTTTACAGTATTTATCTACACCATTTTTTGCCAAATGTCATCCTTATTTCTAATTTCCAGAGCCATTTTTACCTAGAAGAAAAACATTCATTACTTATAAGTCTACAACCCCCCAACCCCCTGGTCAATTGGCTGACAAACTGCAGGCTAATTAACTAAATGATGTTTTTTAAAAACCACGATCACCTTGCCGTAAAAGCCTCTTCCTAAAGAAATCTGTCCTATTACAAGGTCGCTTGGAATTTCAAACATAGACATCATATGCTAGTGCAGATTACTCAAACAAGATTTAGCAACATTAACTTTCCTCCGTGATAGGAATTGCTTGAACTTGCAAACATATTCCTCGCAATGAATCCCCCCAGTAGATCGCTGCATTTTTTAAAATGCATTTGATTTGAAATTCATGTTTCTGGAGGGAAGTGGAGTATGTCTAGGATATTCTTCAACTATTTTTTCTAATTTCAATCGTATTTTTTCTGATATTGTTTTACTCTTTATATTATATGGGTAGTTACACTGGACTCACTGTTGTGAACAAAGTTCCACAAAGCTCTGATTTTTGCTGTGTCGATAAATCACTCGTTTCACTTTGATGGGTATTCATCCGGTTCTTAGCAGAAGGAAGTAATTAATTGTGCATATTATAAGACTTCTATTAATTTTGTGAATACAACTGATACCTTCACCATCTGGTCTTTGTCTTAGGAGATATTAATGCCATGTCTGAAACTCCATTTGCATCAAGTGTGTCGAATGGTTACTGTGATCGTGACGTTGGTAGCTGGTATCACAATGTTACAGGAATGCTTTTGCTTTGGCTGGATAGATTTGTTATACAACCAAAAAGCCATTTCATCTCGGTAGCATGCTTTATGAAGTTTGTCAGGAATAGGATATTTGTACCCCTGGATTTTTGTTTGTGTATCAGTAGGAATAGAGAATTGGAAGCCCTGCCCAGATTTTTTTTACATCTACCGGTTTTTATGCATATCACCATATGAAAATCTACTTTTTTGAAGTCCGTCTAATTCATGTTTGACTGTATGACATTCGTTGTTATAATTATCTGATTTCACGCTGCTCTGGGCGTAGCATAGATCTTCGACTATGCCTGCTGTGGAGCTTGATTTCCTTCCCATGGCTCTGTTATCATTCATAACTGATTGTTTTTTCAGAACATGAGTTAATTGATATATTTATGCAGTTCAATGCCAGATCAGAGTCTATAAAGGAAAAGGCTTCATTTCGGCGTCTTATCCCGAATAATAGGTGTCTTGTTGCAGTAGAAGGGTATGGACATACGCGTGATTGTTATCACTGTTATCATGTGCAACTTTACTTTTGGATTTGTTATATCTCTGTTGTGTGTAATTATGTTCTGAGATGTTCCATGTCTGAGGTTTGTATGCTATTGGTTCACATACTATAGTCAATATTGCAACGTTATATTATTAAGGTCATAGTAAAATGGTTTTGACCATGATCAAGTTCCTAATCGATACCGTTTTTGTTCTAAACCCAGAGTGTTCTAGGATTCTTGGAATAGGAATGGAGATAACTTGGTTTGTCGATCCAATTAATTTAGTAGTCAAAATTACTAATCGGTGCATGGAACACACTAATAAGGCAGAGTTGACTTGATTGAACAGACACCACAATTTGACGTAGAAACCCCAACTAGCGTGATATTTCCAATTGTTGTATGTCACACACTAACACTTACATTGTGAATCTAAGATGTGCTGCTTATGGTTATACTTGTTTATAGCATAAAGGATTTTGATTCCTGGTTTATTTTTGTGTACATGTATTCAAGCGAAGCTAGCAAATAGTCGACTACATTCTTATGTTGCTCATGCATTGATGTAATACACTGGTGCAGGTTCTTTGAGTGGAAAAAGGATGGATCAAGAAAACAACCATACTACATTCATTTCCAAGATCATAGGCCTCTTGTTTTTGCTGCCCTGTTCGATACATGGACAAATTCGGAAGGTTAGGATGCTTAGTTTTTTGTTTCATGACAAGCATCACTATATTCTTATATAGACAGTTGTTGTGGCTTTTTAATAATTCTTTTGATTCAGTGTTTCTTGTTATCGCACTATGTATAGTTCCATTCTCTAGTTGGGGCAACATTTTATGATAGTTCCATAATGGAGAGATCTATAGATGTTTCCTTTCACTTTCAGTTAGTTTATTCATGCTACTAGTTAGAAGGTAGAGAGAAGAATAATTAGCTTGCATGTTAATTGGGTTTATTGAGAAATTCCATGTATTAGAGATTAGTATCCTTAGGATTAGAGACAATTTTTGAAAGATCAGTTCGTATTCATCTTGATTATGGTTATGTTGTTTGGTCAACCTAGTCATTGGTCTAAATCACCAGACCAAGGGGCCGACTCCAAGGTACATGAGTGCGGTGGTACGGATTGCAACAAGAAACACACACCATCAATATTGGAGTTTCTCGTGTCGCTCCCGTGGGTGGCCCGGGAGAAACCCTAGACGCGCCGCCCGTCCCTCCTCTCGCTGCCGCATGAGGGTGTAGCCGAGCCAAAAGCCCGTGCGGCACAACAGGATTTTTCCATTCCTCGCGAGGAGAGACGGTGTGGGCATGTGTACCCTCGATGAAAAGATTGTAGTCTCGGTCTTTGTCCCCGACATTCCTCGTGCGGGGGCGGGTGTAGCGTTGATCTGATCCCGCGTGGACGAAGTATTACTTGATGCAGCAACCCGGTGGCGGCGGTAGTCTCATCGGATGGGCGTGGTGGCATGTCTGCAGTCGTCCTGATCCAAAGGATTACGGGCGGAGGCCCTGGCCATCAGCACTGTGGTCGTGTGGACGACACGGCGGTCGTATCTTGAGATGGCCATGGCCTTCAACTCCTTGTTGTCGAGGTTGATGGCGGTATGGAACGACGTACTCTTATCTAGTCACTAATAAAATCAGACCGTGTGCCTAACCACTTGTGACTCAGACTAAGTATCACATGCCAACATGTGGGAATTGGCAGGTCACTAGCAACAACTGTATCCTATAGAAGTTAGAGCATCTCTAGCAGATACCGGATAAACTACTCCCTCCGTTTGGAAAAGGATGTCTTACATATATCCAAATTCGGATGTATGTGTACACTAAAACATGTCTACATACATACATCCGAATCTAGACAAATCTAAGACATCCTTTTCCGGACGGAGGGAGTAGTACTGGATATGTCATATCCGGTTGAACCGGAAAACGTTTTCCGGTACCGCACGGGCTCCGGCAGAATAGATGTGGTAAACTCGTACCAGAAACGAGTTTACCGCATCTGTTCTTCCCCCGAGCCCGCTCGGTACCGGAAAACCAGTTTTTCATTGTTTTATCAAATTCATTATCTTGAACAACATAATAAAAGAGCAATAATCATTCATATTACAATAAATTTAAATCTGAATAATTAAAACAACAACGAATTGTCCAAAATTGAAAGAATGGTTCAAATTACCATGAATACATATAATATCAAATGAATAAAATGGAAATCTACTTCCCATACAATTGAAATTGGTGCTCAATAAGATCATTACGGAGCTGGAAGTGTGTGGCCTTGTCTTCAATCTTTTGGTGGGTCTCAAGAAATGCTTGGATCCGGTCCGGGTTCCTTTGAGGCTTCACCCGGCTACCAATGTTGTCATAGAAAAATTCCAAGTTTAAACCCCTCTCATCTTCAATGATCATATTGTGTAAAATCACACAAGCCGTCATGATATCTGAGAAGGATTTCTTATCCGCGAAACGAGCAGGACCTCAAACAATTGGAAACCGAGCTTGCAACACACCAAATGCCCTCTCAATATCCTTTTCGGCATGCTTCTTGAGCTTTAGCAAAGATGGAATCTTTCTCGCTGGCCGGTTTTGAGATGGTTTTCACAAATGTTGACCAAGGAGAATAGATACCGTTGGCAAAATAATACCCATGGTATGATCATGCCCATTCACGGTGTAGTTGCAAGCTGGGGCATCTCCACTAGCAAGCAGAGCAAATAGATGTGATCTCTGCAACACATTGATGTCGTTGAGAGATCCCGGCAAACCAAAGAAGCAATGCCAAATCAACAAATCCTACGAAGCAGCGGCTTCGAGTATGATAGTAGGATCATGATGCTTACCGGTGAATTGTCCATGCCAAGACACCGGGCAATTCTTCCACCTCCAATGCATGCAATCCACACTCCCAAGCATGCCCGGCCATCCTCTTGCTTCATTCGCCGCCATCAACTTCTTCGTGTCCTCATTCGTACTTCGGAGGTACTCGGGCCCAAAAACCTGAATCAATGTTTTGGCAAACACTCGCACGCATTGAGCGTGGTATCTTCGGTATAGTCAGCCGGAACGCCATATGCTATCACTCTCATTGCTGCCGGTATCTTTTGATATGAACTAAACCCAAGCAAACCGGTGGCATTTCTCCGTTGAACGAAGTAACGAGAGTTTTGCTCGCAAGCTTCAACAATGCGAACAAATAGAGATCTACGCATTGGATAACGCCTACGGAAGTGGTTAGCCGGATAGATCGGTACCTCGGCGAAGTAATCCTTCATTAGCAACGAATTGCTGAGAGCTCGGTTCCGGTGAATGCAAATACGCCCGACCTTCGAGCCTCCCCTCTTCCTCTGCCTCCTTTCTCAAATTGCTCGACGAGATGCGCCAAGACCATATGCTCTACATCATCGTCGGAGCAGCCTCTCCTGGTCCTAACTGGCCCTCTGCCCGGTTCCATGGAGACAGTGGCGGCCACGGACGCGCGGACGGGATACGCCACCTCCGGGGCCAAAACACGGTGGAAACGAAGCGGCGGGAGGCGGCGAACCTTTTCCACAGTGCGGGGAAGCAGGGGGCGGTGGTGCTGGTGGCGATATGTGGCGGCGGCGCAGCGGAAGTCAGCACGGCGGCGCAGCGGAAGTCAGCACGCGGGCTAAATGTTCAGCACGCGCCAAGAATCGTGGATACAGGAAAAAGAGCCGCGAAAACGGAAGATATGGGGAACCGAGGGGGAAATATCCCGCTCCCCCGAATTTTTTTCCAGGGCGACCGGATTTGGGGTATCTGGTCTGTCCATTTTCTCGCCCCTGACCTGGAAAAAAGCAGTTTTTTTCCGGGCCGGGGGCTTATTCGGTATTTGCTAGAGATGCTCTTACCCTATGAGAAACTTCCATGAGCGGTTGTCCACCCGGTGCCAACAGCTGTCTCTTCAAGTGACAAAATTTCAAGCACTATACAAGGGCTCGTGGCAGGCCAACAAAGGCGCGTGTCGACATTCATCCCTGCTCATTTCCCACTCGCACAATGCACTTGTTCACTCACTACTGTTGGCGATCTGTCTCACGTTCGCTGTAATTCACCATAAATAGTACTCCCTCCGCTCCGATTGATGTTTTAACTTTTTTCTGAATCACATGTATATAGACGCTCATTTGAGCCCGTGTATGTAGTCCACATTGAAATATCCAAAACATCTTATAATTCGGTACAGAATGAGTAGAACACAACAAGTAGGGTTGTTATTTTCAATTGGAGGCCTGCACGTGTCTAAATCCTTGTATTCCTTGTATATTCCAGTTTTGTAGTACTTTATCTACACAAACTCATACATCAGAGTTCTTTACTTTGACAACCTGTATCGCAGTTGTGTAGATGAAAATTCGTGTAGAGACTGGAATAGCTTGTGTTTGTACATCAGAGTTCACTACTTTGACAACCTGTATCACAATTGTGTAGATCAAAATTGGTGTAAAGACTGGAATAACTTGTCTGACTGGTTTACATTCTTTGTGATCTTAATGTGTGTCTCTGCAGTGTACACTTCACCATTTAGGAGGAATTTAAAAATCACATTTTGGATTGTATTTTGCATGTGCAGAATGCACTGTATGCCAAGGGTGGATACCTGCCCACCTGGATGTGGGTAGAAGAACATTTCTAAATGTTTGGTATTAACATTAAAGTATTAATAAATATATAGCGTATTAACACACCAATATTTTGTTGCCTAACTACACCATCTGATAGCCGCTATTTTATTTCAAAAAGTTTTTGTGGTGTTTCTCTTTTGTTTGTGCGTATTTCATTTCACTTCCTGCGGTTTATGTATAAGTGTGCCTAGTGCCAGTTTCAGAATCATTGAAACATTAAACTGTAAAGTGGTCCTCACTCAAATCTGTAAATGATAATTTATCTATTGCAATTCTAAGCAATTCTAATATATGTGCTATTTGCCATGCTACTTTTGCCAGGAGAAAGCCTTCATACATTTACCATTTTGACTACTCGTTCATCAACTTCATTGAAATGGCTTCATGGTTAGTTGTCGACCCTTTTCCCCAGGTTCTCAGATCTTTAATGCATTTACTAATTTGACTACTCTTGCTTTACATGCTCTCAGGTTATTAGGATAACTGATGAGTGACAATCTGTTTGTTTTGATCTTCACATCTTTAGCTGGTTATTGTATTTGTGGGTGAAAACGGAACTGATACGGACATGATATCAACCATCCTGTATCCTGAACCACATTTTTTTTCCGGTGTCAGAGTCGAACACGGATAGTGCTGGATACAAATAAGAGTGCTGGTAGTATCAGTTATGAATACAGATTATATACGGGATTACGGGGTGAGTCAAAATATGGATAATCTCAGTTACAAATGTGAAGATCAATCAACCATATATGATTCTCAAAATGCGACTGCATTTGCCGTTCAACAAGCATATGTAACTCATAGATAAATGATCTTCACTTGCTATGCATTTACAGATAAATCTAGAAGCATTGGATAAGATGTATGTAGTAGGTAGGTTTGGAAAATTACAAAGTTAACCTACTGAAAGCAATTTTTTGGAAAAATATGTACAAGTACAACTTGAGCTGCCTTAGATTTAGACTGATATATAGGCTGAGCAAATTAGTTTGTCTTGGACATCGTATATTAAATTATTAGGCTAGAAAGTCAGAGGCGCGTGATGATCTACTGAGGACAAGCAAACACACGAAGGTGACACACGGGAGTTGTTAACAAGGTTGGACGAATACGCCCACATCCATGAGGCATGACTACAATTCTCCCCATTGATACCGCAACACTGGCCACCCGGGCGCCAGCGCATGCTGCCAGCCACGTCACTTTATTCATTTTTGGCAGGGGGATCACTTTGTTCTTTAGAGTTCACCCTAGCACTAAGTCATGTCCTCTTGTTTTGTTCTAGCAAGGTGTTCAAGTTCAAAAAAAGCAAGCTGTTCAAGTTAGTTTGCTACGGAGATGTACCACCTGTGTCTTTAATTTGTAGTTCTTGATTGGATAATATTTTGGAAGATGGACAGCGGAGAGGGTGTTCAGTTAGTTTGTTGGCTATTTTTTGTCATAGATTTTCTAGGGAGGTGGAAAAGAGTGAGGGCGCTATGCGCTGTAGGAGGAGGTGAAGTACCGCAGACACCAACTCCCTTCTTTAATATACATTAAGTAAATGTAGTTTCGGCAAATGACAATACTGTTGAGGAACAATACTATATAGTTTGAGAGCTTGTTGTGTCATGGGCTCATATGGCTATGCAAATTGTTCCATTTACGGCACTTGACAGTAACCTAAGGCTTGTCCTTCAGTTTAACGGGGATAAATGGATGATGCTTCTTTGTGGTAGTAGATAAAGGAAACATGTCTGCACACAAATTGTTTTCGTGCAACTGATCAGCATGAGGTTGCTTTTGCAGCCACCTATGATTTGGCATGGCTCTATTTGAGACTTCTTTGTGATGACATTTTTTTTTAAAGCCACTATTTGAGATTTCTCTGTGATGACAGATAGAATGCCTGTAATCTTGGGTGATAAGGACTCTGTTAATGCTTGGTTGCACAATGCATCTGTGAAGCTCGAAGATATTACTGTACCCTATGAAGGAGCTGATCTAGTAAGTCCATCCTATACATCATTTTAAAAGTACACACAAATCTATATTGTTTATACCATTTTTACATTGAAGAGCAGTATCGTCTGGGAAATTTCTAGTTTAACTTTGTTAACCATTGATGGACAAAAATAGACACTAGTTTGATAACATGAGTATGTTGTGATATATAATGGATTACTTCTGTAGGTTTGGTATCCAGTGACAACTGCAATGGGCAAAACTTCTTTTAATGGCCCCGAGTGCATCAAAGAGGCAGGTTTACTACATCCTGTTGACAATTTATTGCTGTACAGTTTAAGATATAGGACTCTATTTTGGTTCGAAGTTAAACTGAATGTTGGTTGTCCCACGATCTGCTATGCTCAATATCTTGCTGGCCTTTCCTAGTGTTGGCAGGGTAAAATGCAGCGAAACTGCTTAGTTTGCACACGTCATGGTTCTATCCTTACTTTTTGAAACATAGTGTTTTTATGTTTGAATATTGATATAAATATCAACCGAACTGATTCTCAACATGTGACGGCAAAATACACTTTCGCCTCGATTTCTCGTGTGCCCACAATGATCGAGATGCCCCCTATTTCCTCGTTGTTCGATACCAACAAGTTTGTTATAAGTTTAAATATTCAAGATTTCTCCGATTAGCAAGACTAATTCGTGATAAATCCAATTAATTTTTTATAGTTGGTTTACTGAAATTGTTCTGATAGTAAATTTGGCATAGTGACCCCAGTTTTTGGGATAAGACCAGGGACTGATCTCAGAGAAAAGTAGAAAACTTGGCGTACGACAACCACAATCTTACATGTCTCTTAAATTACAAGTTTACGTTCCTTAAAAACGTGAGGCTGAAACACTATGCATATACAACACACACATGTACACATATTCCTATAGTAATCAAAATGCTGCCCTGCTGCGCTCCTTGCTGCCTCGCTCTTCATCTGTGCATCCTTCCCGCTTCCACGGAAGTAGTGATACACACGCTGCGTGTATCAGATAATTTACGTGATTAATTACAGGTTCCATAACAAGCCACCGTTCAGAATCCACTCAGTACAAGCAGATGAGTAAAGACAGGGTGAAGAGAAAATAGCACCTGAATGACCAGGATGCTTAGCAACGACTCGAGGCAGAACAATGCAAAGCCAAGAAAGTAGAACACCTGCAGGTCAGATGTTTAAAGTTTAGCAAATAATGTTTAATTATTATTGAAACGAGTTTTGCTATGAATTAGGTAAGGTAAACAGCTGGACTCTCGAAATAGGCTTTCGCCCCTCTTTATACATAAAGCACTAAACAACTGGACTCACCCCGACTATGACACTGTTGCCTATTAAGCTGATCGCTGGCAAAATCCCTCTGAGTGAAGAGTAAATAAGGTAGGAAGTTATATCAAAATTCTTATATAGCTGCTTTAGAAACAAATCTAGGAAGTATCATCTTAACATCGATAAATGGCTTGTTATGAAATATGATCTCTTGTTTATTAAAGTATTTGTCGAGAGCTCACGTCAATGATTTTCCCACGAATAGAATCGAAGGAGAAACAGCTGCGTAGACGCAGAAAGCAATATGAACCTGTTTGGAGTCAGCAAGAACAAATTAGCTGATTATCCCAAATAAACAAGTAGCTATAATGTGACACAGGGGTCTGAATGCACTCTGTTTTTGCATCAACTTTATAGGATACTTACCAAGTAGAACAGGAAAAACCATCCAAACCTCAGAGCACTATCATTTCTGTAATATGAGTTTTTAAAACAATGAAAATGACGATTTTATGCTTGAAAGAAGAAAAAACCCTCAAATTTTCATTAAAGCTGAAGTTGCACATGTAGAAGCTCAAATGTACCTCATGGCGCGGTAAAGTGGTCGGTACCACAGATAATAGGCACCTGGGCAACCAAGAATAAAGTAGATGACCGCCATGAACCAGATCTTGGGACCTGCATCCAGGAAGCAAGAAATCGAATCAGTTATGGACAGTTAATGATGATCACTGCATATAGAACCTAGGTGTTATGCTGTAGTTCTCCAAAATAAATCTTTATGGTGTAATTTTTTTGAATACCTTCCCCTTTAATCCAAGCAGCAGTAACACAGACTATGTTCCAAAACAGGCACATGATCAACCCTGCCAAACAGACAAGCAATATATTAAACTTGCCTGTTAGAATCAAGAAAAAACGTCTCATTACTGATGCAGGATGGCGGTGACATAAATCATTACTTATATATAAATATATTAATAGCTTAGCCCTAAGGATGTCATTTTTAGCAGTTGCGATGGAAAATTCATTAAAGAAACATACCCAAAAGCGATGCGAAGGCCACATACTGTGTTCTTTGAAGGTGCACAGGTATCTCATTGTTGATATCATGATGAATGATGGGAAAAAACGGAGGCCAGTTTTTCTCTTCTATGACAATGCCAGCTGCAAAAGAAAGAAGGGAAGCACCCCAAATTATAGGAAGGTAAGGAGGAGAACAGAAAAGAGGGAAGATTAGACTGAGAACAGAAGCTCCACACCTCGCGCCACAGCCTCTTCCCTCCTTTTGATTTCCTATACATGGTACAAACCAGGATCAACACATTACCCAAAATTTGGAATATAAGGAGTAAAAATAAGGTAGGGTCACGGGGACATTGACTAATTTGTTATTCAGATACCTTCTCTCGCCTGCTTAACTCAGCCTCCTTTGCCAGAAGCTCCTTCTCCATTGTCTTCATATCCTGCATATGATTAGCAAGCACGTAAGATGAGTTTAATCAATTCATTTTGAAGCTTTTCTTTGCGCTGAATTCATTTTAAAAGTTCATAAATCTAAGTATTTAACCTCGGTGAAGTAGTGTGTCTACCTTGTTTGTGTCCATTGGTATGTCCACTGGGGAGCTGAAGTCATTATAGAAGTCGGCCGGCTCAGGAGGAAGAGGCGAAAGGCGGGTGCTGCTAGGAGGAGTAGGTCGTGATTGCTGCATCAAGACGAGCTCATATGATATGTTTGGGACGACCGAAGACAGGATCGCATTCACTTTTACTTATGTTACGAAAACTCCATGCATTGCAAACTCACCGTTGTGTAGAATGAACCTCCAGAATAACTGGATTGAGCAGCTGGTGCTCCTCTAATAGCCTTGTCCTGGTACAGGAGTAGGGTGTCATTAAATTTGTTATAAACGATAGCAAAGAAACGACGAATAGCGGAAAGATCAAACCAACGGGGACACGAGATTTAACGTGGAAAACCCCTTCAACAATGGAGGAGAAAAACCACGGGCGCCAGCCAGCAATATTTCACTATATCGAGTGAGGTTACAAACGCCGTGTGTTTACAACGTATGGCTTACCTCAACCGGCGGCTTACAAGATGTATTTATAGTGGTGCAAAACCCTACGCTACGGCCCAGGCGACGGGCCTCCGCTTCGCTCCGAAGTTAGCCTCCCACTTTATATCTTCATATGAATTTAGATCAACATAAAATAACAAAATTTATATACAGGAGTAGGCGCGATTGCTGCAGCAAGACGAGTTCATATGATATGACCTTCTGGCCATCCTGTTAAATGATTTGCACAAAGCATTTCATGTGAATTCTTATTCTTTTACTTCTGGTTTTCAACTGCATCTGAGTTTAGAAATAATAACTAAAGCAAGGAACCGGCAGTATTGATTGCCAGAGGCAGATACATCCGAACATAATAAAAAGGATAAGAGTTAAGGAGCCAAACAGGCCACAGGCGGGTGATTGATCTTGACGAAACATAAGGATGGGAGAACAAGGAGTAGCACGAGCTCGCCGGCAACCTTACCGCGAAAGGATTGACCTCGTCGATGCCGCCCTCCTCGAAAGGGTTGTCATACCTCGACCTCCCCGCCATGGATATTTCCCCTGCTTTCCTCTGCTTCTGCCTAGCCTAGGGCCAGCCGGTCAGGTGCAAGGAGAGACGAACAAGCAGCGGCCGTATTAGTATTAGACCTCGACAACTCCTCCTCACTTGTTCTACACAACGGAGCAGTTGGTCTTTGCGAGAAGTTGCATCATCACATCTAGAAGGAGGGACAGGATAGTATAAAACCATGGAAATTTTTAGCGGTCTCCGCGTGGATTTTATCCGGCCGCCGTGTTTACTTTTTGTTGCCGTCAAACACGCATCGGCGTTCGAAGAATCGGGCCTCTTACTTTCTTCTCTCCTAATTACTACTTTCTTTGCCGCCTCATCCACGCCAACTTGGTAGCGACGGCTTCTAGATTACTAGTATATCTTCCATTTGCATGAAAACGGTGTTCTCTTTCTTTTATTTTTCCCTCTGAAATCGTTATACAACACTAGCTACTAGCGGCATCGGAGATTGGGACGCCACAGATCTGACGTTTTCCTTCTCATTTTTAAGATTTTCCTTTTCAAATAAGAAAATTATATTCAGAAAACAAATATGTTATTCTTCGGTTGTGTTTCGGATATACACGAAATCTGGCACTACAATAATTATAGCTAGTTCACTCGAACGGTGACACACAAATAAATAATCCCCGAGATTTAATCTTCTCCCCTAGTCCCCTGATCGGAGCCATGAGGAGGACGTCAAAAGGGTGGACGGCGCGATGCCGCATCAGGCCTCATCTCTGCTTCCTTCCCGCTTCCGCGGAAATACCAGTAAACTTTCTGCAAGTAGAAGCACAAGTTTTCAGAGAGATGTAGACGTCACTTTTGATTATGTGCAATAGGAGATTTATGCACTGCCTATACCTGCATGACCCATATGCTCAGCAACGCTTCCAGGACAAACAAGGCGAAACCAATGAAGTAAAACATCTGAAAATATGAGTTTCGATTTTAGAATTAGAAAATGGAACAGTTTCACTCAAACATGAGTTTTGGTTCTTAAATGTGCCTTCAGGCCCGGTTGCGATTTGGTTCACTATCGTAGAAATACACTTTTGTTTTTGCATTGATGTAATATCGACTCACCCCAACCGTAGCACTGTATCCTATTACGCTGAGTGCTTGAAAAATTCCTCTGCAAATGATAGGAGAAGAAAAAGTGAGTTATATTTCAATAACATATTACAAAGTACCAGATAACAAGGAAAATAGATGGATTACTGCACATATTTCAAAAAGTGCAAGTATATATTTTTCAATGTGCTGACAAATTAGTTAGACGGAAAATCCCATTATAATTTTTTACCATATTAAAAGGAATGGAATTGTGATCATAGAAGAAATTATATACGCTGGAAATGTAACTTACGCCAGTGAACGTCCCACGAAAAGGATCGATGGCGCAACAGATGCAAATACGCAGAAACAAATGTGAAACTGCAGATTTAACACAAGCATCAGTTATCCCACTGAAACAATCACCTCGTACGACGATCTAGCATGCATTCAAAATAATCAATATTGTACAGAAAACTTACAAAATAGAACATGAAGAACCATCCATATCTGAAAGCACTCTCTTTCCTAGTGAAATTATGATCATATCAACCGGTGAGCAAGGAATTCTAACCATGCACTACAACTATCTGAAGACTTAAGAGTACGTAATCAGAAAGAGAAATAGCTACCTCATCGCACGATATAGAGGTCGGTACCAACAATAGTAGGCACCTGGGACTCCAGTAACGAAATATATGATGGCCAGGAACCAGATCTTAGGGCCTGCATCTGCATGTAGGAAACAAAGGAGATAAACTGAAACATTACAAACAAACGAACTAATACCATACTATTATAAAGGATGTTCATAAGTTTATATGAATAAATAAAGTTTGTCTACCATATGGTATATGTGGTGAGCAACCAAACAAAATCAAAAAAAAAAGTTTGTCTAAACATACCGTCCCCTATAATCCAAACAGCAGTCACACAAATGAAGTTCCAGAAGAGGCATATGATCAAACCTGCATGACAAAAATTAGATGTGATTGCTTTGGAACTGATACTCATCTTGAATATATTAATTTAAATATCTTTGGAATTTTCTGGTTTTGTACCTAGGAGGGATGCAAATGCAACATATTGTACTCGCTGCAAGTGCACGGGTATGTCGTTTGAAATATCCACATGAATGATGGGGAAGAAGGGAGGCCAATTTTTAGGCTCTATGCGAACTCCGGCTGCGTAAGATCAATGATAAGAAATTATGCTGAGTTTCACAGGGATTGATTGTACATTTGAGTTTGATCAAGTTAAATTTACCTCTTTCAAGAGCTTCTTCTCTTCGTTTTAAATCCTAGAGACAATTAAATTATAGAAGAAAACATACAGGATTAATAATAGATGTATCAAAAATATAAATATTGAACTACATATATGTGAAATTTAGCTGTGTACTTAAAGGAATGAGAAGCCAGAATTAATTTTAGCAGATACATACTTGCTCTCTCTTGTTCAGCTCCGCCTCCTTAGCCAAAAGTTCCTTCTCCTTTTTCTTGAGGTCCTGTTTTTGTAGACGACGTCATCAGATGATACGCGAGTGATGTAGAAAAAAATAAGTAAATAAATGGAACTACAAGGAGACTGAGAAATTTCTGATTTCGAGTAATCTCCTAAATAATTTGTTAACAAAAATATCAAACACAATTATACCCATAATTGTTTTTAACTTAAAGATATTATTTACAACATACACATGCCTAAGCTTGATATATTTTGCAGAACTCCAACAGAAGAACTCATCATCATGACATGTAATGTAGGAAATGGTAGTCTACTGACAACTGAAGAAATCCAAATACCTTTTTTGTATCAGGCATATTTACAGGCGCGCCAATGTCATTGTAGAAGTTAACTGGTTCAGGAGGGAGTGGGGTTGGACGTGGGTGCTACATAAATACAAGGATAGTTGTCAGATCATGATACTGTTAAATAGAGCTAGGTATAGCAAAGAGTATGAATGCACAGAAATAATTTGAGAATTGAAATGAATTAGTTACTTCACACTTAACAAAAAAAAATTATGACCTGTTCTTGTATATGCTATATATGTTTCTGTATTGGAGGCTAGCTCCTCATGAGGCTAGTAACAGTGTCGATATTTATTAGTGTACGTAGGTACTCAAAAGGATGAGTATATGTCATCTATTTTATAAGTACTTCAGCAAGCTAGTCGAAGCAAAATATTGGACAGGAACTGCAAATTTGCAAAGATATGGAACTTCATTAGGTATAATAAGGTTATAAGGAACGAAGCTGCAGCACCGCCCATACGCTGGAGCACTTTCTTGCGTATGAGATAGGGAATAGGAATATATAGGCCTCCAAATTCTGCAGTTCTCCCTTTCGTTCTTCCCTGGCAAGGAATTATATGGGACGAAACTCCTAACGGATACCGTTCCAACAGTACCGTACCAGCGCTTGCGAATCTCCAAGGGATTCATGCGCTGGCGTCTTCGCTAGTGGCCGCATCATTGAACCCGGTTTTTCGCCCAGTCTCTAGCTAGGGGGCTTGGGCTGTCAGTCCATATATGCGTTTTAACAATTTCTCATCCGTTGGACCGGCAGGAATGATATATTTAATCTCCTGGTATGGTAATAATTTGCTAGTGCAAATAACAAGCCACGGAAGGGAGGCGGGATTGCTAGGTCAACGGGAGTGAAAATTGAACTAGCAGAGTGCAAGTCTGCGGGCCTTTCAAGGTCGACGGACTGACAACACGATGAAGATCGATCTTGAGATACATAATTGTTTCAACTGTAATTTATACACTCTGCATGACGATCGAGCACGGGATATGTCATGCAGCTAGAGCAAGCAAGTTTTGTTTTTTGAATTGTAGAGCAAGCAAGTTGGTAAGCAGTAAGCTGGTACGTACCGAGAAAGGGTTGACCTCGATCTCGACCTCCTCGAACGGGTTGTCCTGCCTCCACTTCCCAGCCATCGAATCCACCACCTTCGATCTTTCTTCTACTATCTCTGATCAACTGGAAATTACACCGCCAGACTCTATGGGCGTTTGCGACAGGCTGCCCGCCGGCCCTGCACTGCCTACTACGGAGTAGCTCACACAAGGCAAATAAACTACAGTAGTAACTAGATTTATGTCTCAGCACCCCGACTTATACGGTACGTCGGACAGCATTTTGTGTTTCTATAATCAATCTCTCTATTACCTTCGCTTTCTTCTCTCGTTTAGACATTGGGTCGTCGATCGCTAGCCAGCATGTCGTTTTGCACAATGCCATATTGAAACGGCGGAACTTCGTAGGCATATACAGGGACGTATTGCACTGGCCGGCCGGCCGGGCCTGCGCTGGGGCACGCGCGCACAAGTGGCAGGAGCTACTTTTTTTTTTACTCCCTCCGATCCACTAAAATTGTTGTGAGAGACGAATGTGGACAGTACAACCGGTATATACAACTTTTGAATCTTCTTCTGAATCGGAGGAAGTAATAAAAGAAATATATTAATATCACGAATACTAATTACAATCACTCTCTGCATTAACAAGATGCTGAAAAACATTTAGGATACACAGAGGCAAAAAAGAAAATTAAGAAAGAGAAAAAAGACCCGCCACGGCAATCAATCAGTCGGCAACAACACTAACCACCAACAAAGACAACACCTGGATTACAACAGAGCTTTCCAAAAGTAACGCCGCCAAGAAGAAAACAATGTAGAAGAGTTTTCGTCGCCCGATCGAAAATCTTAGTTTTTCACCCTAGAGGAGACCGAGTTCCCAAAACAATGCCTTCGGCAAGGACATTGTTCCTTTTGTGCAACCGGCAGTGGAGATACATGAGCAGCATTTTGATGTTCAGAACTTACAGGTCTTGCTGCCTAATCCAGTTTTTGCTTGGACAGAATACTTTAACAGGCAGAAAGCTCGTATGCTTTTTGAAAACCTTTTCCAAAACACTGTTCCGGTGGATTTTGTTGGACCCCTTTGCCCCTGGTTCAGATTAAGCAGTCAGTTGTTGAGGTGGAAGCCACACCCCCACCCAAGAAGAGAACCAGGGTTCAGAAAGCTCCTTTGCTGGTTGTTCCTGAGAGAAGGAGAACGACTAGGAGTGCAGTAAGGAATGAAGGTTTTAAGCTGGTGCCAATGCAGGACAAACCTGAGCCAAGGAAGAAGCCAAGAGCTGCCAAGCCTGCGTGTGCTCGTCCTCTTATTCCTAGCACACCAATTAACATCCTGCAGAAGGCCGGAAGACTGTTAGAGATTGATGACAAGGAGTTGACAGAGGAGAAGCTTACAGCCCATCCTTCAGAGTCTGACCCAGTTGTTTCCAATGACGAATAAGGCCCATACATCTAATTGCATGCTTGATTGGTTGGTTTTTGATTGGAATGTGAGAGGCCTTAATGATAAGGACAAGAGGATAATTGTCTACAATAAAATTGATGAAAGTAATGCTGCAATTATCTGTCTTCAGGAAACAAAATGTGACTCTTTTGATCATTCCTTTATTCGGAGTTTCTGTCCTAAAAGATATGATCAATTTGCTTATTCTCCCTCTATTGGGGCTTCTGGTGGCCTTATTATATTGTGGAACAGTTCTATTTTTAAAGGAGATTTATTGGAAGTTCATCGTTCTGCCATTAAAACGAGCTTCACTTCTGTTCACAATTCAGAAACATGGAATTTGGTGAATGTCTATGGGCCTTGCACTGGTATTGAACGAGATAATTTTGTAACTTGGCTTTATAATTTAAATATCCCAAGTGCTGAGAACTGGTTGATTTTGGGGGATTTTAATTTTATTCGTTCAGTGGAAAACAAAAATAAACCTGGTGCAAACATGAATGACATTTTTCTCTTTAATGATATCATTAGTCACCTTGGTTTGCAAGAGCTGCCAGTTAAAGGAAGAGCCTACACCTGGTCTAATATGCAGGATAACCCTCTACTGGAGCAATTGGACTGGTTTTTTTACCTCCCCAACGTGGACTCTGAAATATCCCAATTCCACTGTCACTCCCCTGGCAAAACCCACCTCGGATCATGTGCCCTTGCTTGTAAGGATCTCAACAAAAATACCTAAGGCAAAAAATTTCAGATTTGAGAACCATTGGGTTCAGCAGCCTGGGTTCAAGGAGTTGGTAGAAAGGGTCTGGAACCAGCCGGTCAGGGCCAATTCTATAGTGGGAACTATTTCTAAAAAGCTCAAGAACCTGAGATATGAATTAAAGAAATGGGGCAAGAATTTATCACAGCTAAAAGGGTTGATTGAGAAGTGCAACATGGTCATTTTATTTTTTGATCAGTTGGAAGATGATAGATGCTTGAGCATTCCAGAATTTAATTTCAGGAATATTGTTAAATGCCACCTGAAAAAGCTGCTGAGAATACAGTCTGATTACTGGAAGCAAAGATGTACTGTGAGATGGGTCCAGCTCAGTGGGGGAAACACCAAATATTTTCATGCCAGGGCAACTGAAAGATTCAGGCAAAACACAGTCACATCGATAGTTAATGAGGAGGGTGACACTATGGTTGCACATGATGAAAAGGCTACTGCTTTTTGGCAGTGTTTTAAAAACAGAATGGGAATTTCTCTTGGCTCTCAGAGCACTCTGGATGTCCATAGGACCATTCAGCCGGTGTCTGACCTCGCCTCTCTTGGAAATTGCTTTACAAAGGAGGAAATTGAGGATGCTGTGAAGTATCTAAAGCCTGATAAAGCTCCTGGGCCCGATGGGTTTACTGGACTTTTTATTAAGCAGTGTTGGGGCATCATTAAGGAGGATTTTCTCAAGCTGTGTGCAGATTTCTCAGTTGGGGGAGTCTCTCTGGAGAATATAAATGGATCCTTCATTACTCTTGTCCCCAAAAGGAATTCCCCTGAAACAGTTAATGATTTTAGGCCCATTTTTCTCACCAACACTTGCCTCAAATTTCTCACCAAGATAATTGCAAACAGATTTCAGAAGGAGATCACTAGATGCATCCATGCAAATCAATATGGTTTCATCAAAAGCAGGACAATACAAGATTGTTTGTCCTGGTGTTTTGAGTATCTGTTCCAGTGTAAACAGTCCAAGAGGAAAGTGGTTCTTTTTAAAATTGATTTTGAAAAATCTTTTGACACAATTGAACATGATGCAATTTTAAAGATCCTTGAATGCAAGGTTTTCCCACCAATTGTTATTGCTTGGGTGAAAGAAATTTTATCCTCTGACTCGTCATCTGTTCTTTTGAATGGAATTCCGGGGAAAACTTTTCATTGTAAGAGAGGGGTTCGGCAAGGGGACCCCTTGTCTCCCTTGTTGTATGTGCTTGGAGGAGATTTGCTGCAGAGCATTGTTAACCTGGCCCTGCAAGAGGGAAAGCTGAAGTTGCCAATCCTACTTATTTGGGTCTGCCAATGGGCACCTCTAGGCCCTCTATCAAGGATTTTGCACCTTTTATTGATAGAATTGAAAGGAGACTCTCAGCCACAGTCTCTTTTCTTCATATGGGGACAGTCTGGTGCTAGTTAATTCTGTCCTCTCCTCATTGCCGACATATTTTATGTTGACGCTAGTCATTCCAAAGGGGGTTATTGAGGTGATTGATAGAGCAAGGAGAAGATGTCTATGGAGGAAGGACAAGAATAAAGAAAGGGTAAATTCTCTAGCTGCATGGGACATGGTTTGCAAGCCAAAGGAAAAAGGAGGTTTGGGCATTATTAATCTCCATGTTCAGAACAGAGCACTGCTGCTCAAGCATTTGGACAAGTTTTATAACCATGCTGATTTACCTTGAGTAAAGCTGATCTGGGATTCTTACTACCATGAATCTGTTCCTCATTCTGTGGTGTTAAGTGGCTCCTTTTGGTGGAGAGCAGTCATTAATCTTGCTGATAGTTGGAGATCCATCTCGCATTGTGTGATTGGAAATGGTTTTTCTGCTCTTTTCTGGGAAGACGTTTGGCAACAAGCTCCTCTAGCTGCAAAATTCCCTCGGCTCTTTTCTTTTGCTAAAGATACAAAGGCCTCTGTCAAGGACATTGTTAGCCTGGATCAATTGTCAGATGCTTTCCATCTACCTCTGTCTGTGGAGGCTTTCCAGGAATATAATAATTTGCAAGACATGCTGGCTAATATCGACCTACAATTTACTGATGACAGATGGGTCTGCAATCTAAATAAAGGAGTTTATAATCCGAGATCTTTTTATAAGATGCATTTCTCCCAGCTAGCTAAGCACGCTCCATCTCAGTGGATTTGGAAATCTAAATGCATGTGACAGATTGAACACAAAGGACATGATGTTGAGGAGGAATTGGAAAGTCACAGATAATAATGATTGTGTTCTTTGTAGTGCTCATGTAAGAGAAGATTGGAACCATCTTTTCTCCAGCTGTAATTTCAGTATCAGAATTTGGAACTATTTGCAAATGGAGTGGATTGATGGTTCAATTGGGACCAGTTTGGCTCATGCAAGGAAACACTTCTCGGGACCTTGCTTTACTGAGATACTCATCCTCGCTTGTTGGAACATATGGAAGCAGATGAATGCTTGGATTTTCAAGGCAATAAGGTCCTCTTTCCGAGGGTGGAAGGCTGGTTTTGTTTGTGATATGACCTTGCTTAAGCATAGGTTCAAACAATCTGTGGTTCCTTCCCTTATTATATGGCTAAGTAACCTAGTGTAAGTAGACTCTGTACATGCTGTACATTCTGTAAACTCTGTAAATATTTTTTGCTTTCAATAAAAGGCTGTGGGGGTCTCCTCTGCAGTAGTTAGTTTCAGACCTTGGGTTTTCACCCTAAAATACGACTCGGTACTCGAGAAGCACCACCAAAACTGAAGTCCTCAGTGCTGTCGCCCCCACTTGCCGAGGCCGCTGCTGCAAACCACCAATCACCAGACTCACAGGCACCGCATGTGCAGTTTGGACTGGAAAGTTCCCGCAACCAACCCCGCATAGCTGAATCCATGTTTTCATCACATCCAAGATCCTGCCTCCGCCTTTACCTTATGGTGTTGGAATCGTATCCGACTTGACATTCCCCGCCTTTGCAGCACCATGAAATCGCAATTTTGACATGTAGTTGCATGTAAAATGAATACATGAACTTTGTAGTTTATTGTCACATATTCCACCATATTTGCATCTTATATAATGTTATCCATGTTTTATATTGATTTTTAGGTATTTACCAATGATCCCCTTTATTTGAGTTAGAACTCTGCGGAACAACAAAAACCCTGTTTTGTGTATTTTTAACTTTCAGGGACCTAAACAAAGTCAAATTGATCTAGAATTTTTTCAAGAATTATTTTTTTCCCAAAGACAAGCATCTTCGACTTTTTGACCGGACGAGAAGAGCCACGAAGGCCGAAAGAGGGTAGGTGGCACGGCCCAAGGGGTTGGCCGCGCCACCCCTGCTCTTTATCCCCTCGAGTGTCCGCAGCCGTCCGTCTTGATCCTTAGCTCCTAGTATTGACCTAAAAACGCCTATAGAAAGGCCCTCCGACACGATCTCAGAGGAATGCGAGCGGAAACGCATAAACTCCGAAACAGAGCTACAGACTTGTTACATCACTCTTCACTTGGAGTCCTAACGAGTTGGTACACACAGAGTTGTTGCCATCACATGTCCATGGTATCAGCTGAAAGTGAAGCTTCGCATACGCCCCTTTGACCCCCACGGGCTGATGTTTGCGAACACGCCCGACCAAATCCCCTCCAAACAAGGTGTCCAAGAGCACTTTGCCAATTTGTGAAGGCCGCCGGTGGAGAAATCTGGAACTCACCGACAGCTTGATCGCATGCGACCGACATCAGTAGAATGACGAGTTGGACAAAATAGGACCACTAGGGCTGCAACCCTACCTCGTGGAAGGGGACAACATGGGAGAGAATCTTCTACATCGGCTGCCCACCTATCATGACGGGTGACAGCGTCAGCGTCCCAAGATGGGGCCGAAAGAGCATCGCCGGTGCAAGCAGACCCAAGCCCACGACCTCCGCCCGATAGCCGGCACCGCCCCCACCCGCATCATGGCAGGTGGG
This sequence comes from Poa pratensis, assembly GCA_947311845.1. Lineage (NCBI taxonomy): Eukaryota > Viridiplantae > Streptophyta > Magnoliopsida > Poales > Poaceae > Poa > Poa pratensis. The sequence goes on from CAMZMU010000020.1 coordinate 40,459,797, forward strand.
TGCCGTCCCGGCCTCCACGCTCCGTCGACATGGACGTAGGTCACCCCAGTCCCCGCTTCCGGTCAACGAAGCCTTCGCCCCCTCCCCCCAACCTCTTTTAGCAGATGGGGCCACCGCGGCGGCAAGGGCCAGCGGCAGCGGCGGCACGGCCGTCCTTCGGATTGTCTTCTGGCGGCGGCTAGGGTTAGCCCCCGGTCCCGCCCTGAGAGAGCGACATGGGAGGGCAAAACGTTCCGCTCTCGTTCTCCCTAAGACTATGTTTATTTTCTTATCAATTAGACCATCTGAGAAGATGACACACTGGTATTGTAGCTTCGTTGGGCCTCAATCCCTCTACAAGTTGGGCGGAGACAAAGAGCGGCGAGCAGAGGTCAAACCCCCTTAAGGGTTCGTTCCCTATGAATTTTTAGTAAAAAATCAATGTAGTATAATTTTAACCATTCATATGTACAAAAAATGTGAATATTTACACGATTTTATAAACATACTATGAGAATATATTTGTATGATAAGTCTACTGATATCATTGTGGTATTCTAAATATTCATATTTTTCTTTATGTTTAGTCAAAATTATGGAGTTGACTTTTGATTGAAATATACACCTTGATAAAGGGTAGGATTATTTGAACGGAGGCCTTGTATATTTACACGGACACGGTACTAGTACTTCATACCGAGGAATCCATTTTGGGTCATATGAGTATATGTTTCCATTGTTCAAAAACGCATTTTAAATATAAAAAAATCTTGAAAAATGGGTGTACATCCTGACATTTTATGTTCACAAACAAAATTTCGCGAAAAAGACATTTTTGTGGTTTGTATTAAAAGCCAAAAACAATGTCTCACAAAAGGTCCTTTTTTATCACCCCAATTTGTTTTTTACACAAGCCACAAAAAATGTCGTTTTTCATGAAACTTGGTCCATGTACGTAAAATGTTCGTATGTACGTCCGATTTTTTTTTTTTTGGAATTTTTAACATTTCAAAAGATAATTTTCCATGATGGAAGTATCTACTACTATGAATCAAAACACCACCTAAGAAGTGAGCCTAACTCACTTGGCTAGTGGAGTGGATGTACAACCCAGCCACCCAGGTTCAATTCCTAGCGGACGCGAATTTGGGTTCTTATTATTTAAAAAAAAACTCGCTGTGGGGGCTTCCCCCACCGCATTCCTTTCAAAAAAAAAAAAAACACCACCTTCTTTGGACACATCCGCATATTCTATGTTTGGACAAAAAGCTTTGTGAAAAAATGACATTTTTATGGCCTAGAAATTTGTTTTTACTTACACAGGCCATAAAGATGTCATTTCTTCACGAAAGTTTTGTGTGAACATATAATATGCAGATGTATATCCGAAATTTTCACTTAGAATTTTCTGATATTTTGAAATACCATTTTAAATAGTGGGTTATCTGCACCTAGAAGTAGAAGATGATTTCCCCACCTTCTACTTCATAGATACTCCCTCCGTTTTTTAATATAAGATGTTTTAGCTAGCTCACATGTTGGTTAGGTGCAAACACAAATAAGTGTACATACACACTAAAACATGTCCACATACATCTAGATACATGTGAATGTGGACAAAACCTAAAACATCTGATATTTATAAACGGAGGGAGTAGTATATAGTACTACTCCACTTACGTATGGTAGCGAGTTAATGAGTCACTGCTCAGCTCCCCATGGGTGTTTGCTGCTGTGCCTTGTCTCAGTAATAGCGCAAGTTAGACACCCCAGGTTATTGCCAGCTGCACCTAATCATCAACCCCTTGAGGGCTAGCTCAGCATCAACATGTATGAACTACACGTGGCGCATTACCGTTGGCTAATAAATACGAGATCCTACGGCAAATCACAGAGATAAAACCATATTAATTTTGTTCCCCTTTGTTTGATCGCGACCGTCTATTTGATGATCGCGACCGCTGATTTGTTGATCCGACAGTATCGTGCGCGTTTTCACGTACTCCATGAATAGCTAAGTTCCGACTGCTGCAGGGTGCGGGATGATTTGAGTAGCTCTGTGGCCAGCAGCAGCAATAGCATGCACAGCGGCTAGGAGTTAGAGCAGTGACGGCACCAGCTCAGTGGCGGATTGACCGAGTTATTGTAAAGCAGCCAACGTGCAGCAAGGCAACAAGGAGCGGAGATGAGGTAGTTGACCCCATGGATTTATAGGCGTCCATGGACCATGTGTCGATCCTGATTCCTTCCTCCACCCCGTGCAGTTGCAGATGCGCTCATCATCTCGATGAGCGCCATCTAATTGACTCTGACCTACCATCCGCATCCGCCAGCGCGCCACCGCCGCATCGCCATTACTGATTACTCCCACGACCCATTCCATCCTTCCCCGTCGTGAAACATATAGTCGCGCCGGCCATGGGTAGCTGCGTGAGCAAGAAGGCCGCCCGCAGCGGTGCCGGGGCCAAGGTGGCGGCGCCGCTCCCGCCTGAGAAGGACAATGCTCTGCCGCCGCCCGTGGTGGTGGTTGAGGAGGAGGTCAAGGAGGTGCTTTCAGAGACGCCAGTGCAGCGGCCAAGGCCGCCGGAGCCGGAGCACGAGAAAGTGAAGAGGATCCAAGATCACGAGGAAGCCGAGGCATCCGATAGCGTGTCGGTGGGGTCATCCTCTGTGGTGGAGAAGGCGATGGTCAGGTCCGGAAGCGAGCAGGAGGTGGAGAAGAGGACGGTCGACGTACCGGAGAAGGAGAAGGCGAGGAGGAGGAAGACACGGGATCAGAGAATGCCAATGACGTCACCAACGGGAGAGCGAGATCACCGTCCCCTGCGCAGAAGCAGAAGAGGCAGCTGGGGGGCACTGTTGGCGAGCAGCACGTGGCGGCGCGGCCGCGGCGCGAGCAGCCCGCGGTTGTTTCAGGCATCGGGTGCCGGAGCGGAAGGTTCTCCCCTTCCGCGGCGAGGAGGGCCGCCGAGAGCGCCGTCAGGCGGACATACTCCGCCAGGGAGGCCGACATGACGCTGCCGACGTTGACTGCTAAGCGGTCGCTCAACGCGAGCACCAACGGCGTCAGGAGGGATCCCGGGGAGCGTTCCGGCAGGAGGCTGGACTCCCCGGCTCGGCGCACGCCGGCTTCTCCGGCTGCGAACGGCACCATCAGCCGACAATCGAGCGCCACGCGTAAGGTGCCCAAGGAGAACACCAGCCCGGAGCAAATCAAGCGACAATGTGGCCGCGCACAGCCCCCCGGGGAGAAACTTGAAGACGAACTCAACGAGGCGCCTCAGGCAGATAAAGAGCACAAGGAGGCGGCGGAGGGCGCGCTGGGCCAGAACCCCTCGGTGGCCATGGAGTGCTTCATCTTCCTCTAGTGCTCTTTAGTGTTGCCATTGATTCATCTCTGTACCTTTTCCTTCACTCTGACTCACTGTGCCACTCTCGCTGGTATAGTGTGATGGTCATCGTAGATTTGAAGTTTCCCACCACGGTCGCCATGACGCCATCCCGGCGTCGTTATCACGGCTGCCGGCGACATTGTAATGCGGAAGAGTGTTGCCTCTAAAATCTCAGTACATTGTTGGCGAATCAGAGATGTTACTGCTCAACTCGATCTTAGGAACGCATCCGTTACATCTTTTTTTTTTTTTTTTTTTTTTACGCATCCGTTACATCCGATGAGGTAGGCTTGCACTTCTCCAGTCGCCTCCTGTCGTAATTCTTGCCACGTGCTGTCAGTGTCATATTTGGTAGGTATTTAAGTGGCACGGTGGCACCTCGCAAGTTTGTGTCTTAAAATCACATGTATCTATCGCGAGTAGTATAAGCCTCGTCGAAACGGGTTTACGCCGAGAGTGATGTTTTGTAGACCGGGCTCTACATGTAGCCCTTTATTTTGGCTATTTGAAAAATAAATTTTGAAGTCATAAAAAAGTCTAGAAAAAATATGTAGATGTAGCCACGAATATATACTACAAGAGAGCAAAATACCAATCCAAAATACGGTATATTATACACTACACAAAAAAGACAAAATTACAAATCTGGGAGCATGAATAGTGCCCACCAAATCTTGTCAGAATTTGTCTTTTTTGTGTACCCCAAAATAACACGAATTTCGGATTGAAACTTTACAGAACTATAGGATATAGTATTGCCTACCACCAGATTTATTTTGAGATTTTTTGAAACTTTAAAATACCGTTTTCAAGAATTCAAAATAGAGTGCTACATGTAGCCCGGGCTACAAAAGCCTTTTTTGGTTTACGCCCTGCTTTATAAAGGTAACCGTCCACAGTCATATAAGTTTCACGTCTGAAGTTTAAAAGAAAAATAAAGAAGTTTGTTGGGGCCACATCACGAGCAAGCCTAAACCGAAACGAAAGAACGAATACAACTCTGTAAGGAGAGTAACTCAACGGCTGGACGACGCAGAAAGTCGGCGTGCCGCCCTGAGAAGGTTCTCGATCGTGCCATCCTGCCGCTCCTTGTCCCGCTATCTATAGAACGGATGCCACTGCCGCAAGAATGTCAAGAATTTAAAAATAGAGTCAGAGGCACGTCTTGGAAAGACACGCTCGATAACCATCTTATTAGGTATAGTCCATAAGGTCCAGGTCATCGCGGTAAACAATAACCAGAAGAGGCGACTCCTCCTACCGGTACGGTTTGCCTTCACTTTCAGGAACTCGACAAGGTCTTGAGTCTACCACTCAGGCCAAGCGCCTCAGCCAGAAAGCTCCAAAGGAAGCGAGCTACAGAGCAAGAGAAAAGGATGTGGGTCCCCGATTCAGGGACCGCACATAGAGGGCAGTTGCCATCACCTGGGCCAAAACACTTGGCCACCTCCACGCCCGATGGGAGGCCAACCCTCAGCAGTTGCCAAGTAAAGATCTTAATCTTCAACGGCATTAGAGCCTTCCACAAGTGGGAGGTCCAACAAAGAACGAGCCCTCTAAACAGGGCCTGGTACACGAAGCCAATGGTAAACCCGTCCGAGGGCAAAAGCACCCAAGAGACACCGTCTGATGCGTCTGAAAGTGACTGTGGGAGCATAGCCAAAAGCATTTCCCACTTATTGGCCTCCACCGGGCCAAACATGCGGAGGAACCCAATGGTGTCATCCGCATATTGGAGGTGGTTCACACCACCCCCGGGACAAGATGTCCAACCACACCGGATATGTGGCCAAAGGCCTTAGCTCTCTCTAAGACCACCGCAAGGGCGTCAACTGTAGAGTTAAAGAGCAAGGGGGATATCGGATCCCCCTACCTAACCACACACGTCGACCTAAAATAGGGACCCACTTCCCCATTTATGTCAATGGTGGTGTTACTATTCATCACTAGTTGCATAATCCAACTAATCATCCGATCATCTACCCATCTTCGTTCCAAAACCAAACGGAGAAAGGCCCAGTCTAAACGGTCATATGCCTTTTGGAAATCTAGATTAAGAAACACGCCTTTCTGGCGACGAGACTTAACCTCATGAATGGTCTCATGGAGTGCTAGAATTCCGTCATGGATATACCGCCCCTTAAGGAAGGAACCAGTACGGGTGTGTTAGGCGTTCCATAATAGGAGCAAGCCTCGTAGCACACAACTTGGAGAAGATCATATGGATGACGTTGAGAATAGTGATTGGCCTAAATTGGCGGATGTCCGTGCCTGCCACTACCTTGGATATCAAGTAACCATAGACAATACCAGTGTTCCAATATAAAATTCTTGGAACATAGGCGTGATCACCGCCTTAATATTCTCCCCGAATTTCTGGAAGAAAATGATCAGGACCCTGGCCCTCGCTGGCCAGAGGTCTACTGGTAGAGTGATCCCTGAGCGGGGTCCCGCCGTGAAGACCTCCTTATAGAAGGAGTATGTGGGTAAAAATCTCTCATGGCGCCTCCAGGAGCCGACCGCCTTCCCACAAGCATGGAATAGAACACTTCCTACGACAACCATTAGCTATAAACCATACGGGTACAACAAGTGACTAGTCAAAAATGCAAGAGCAAGTAAAATAAGCTGACTTAGTGGGTTATAATAGTTTAAATAATATATATATACCGTGTTAGAGGGGAGACGGGGTGAGAGAAATGAAGCAGGTTGTAGACTAACTGCAATCTGCCGCATGTGTTTCTAAATAATACCCCCTCCGGTTTAAAGTGAGGTGATGTTTGACCAAGTTTTTTTAAACTCCTCATCTAGATACAACATGAAATATATTTTCTTTTGGTGTCCATATAATATTGTAGTTGTTGGAATTTTTCTATCAATTTGGTCAAACTGAACATTGCTTGATTTTAGATTAAAATACGCCTTAATTTCAGAAACGGAGGGAGTATGTGTGACATGTGTTAGTAACTTTATAGCGGACTATACTATACATGTTGGCTATTGGATTGCTATAAATAACATGACAACGATATATAACTGGAAGGGGCACGGGTTAGCTGACTTTGTATGCCACAAAGTCTGATGACTTTGAGTCATTGACACATGGGACCCACCATGTATGGGGTCCACATGTTAAGAACTCAATGTCACCCAAAATTGGTCAATGCAAAGTCATCCAATCTCAGTCGAGGTAGCAGCAATGCCTTTATCAAAGGGTTACGTCGTGGCATTTTATCCATACTAAGACACGTTGATTTTAAAAGGGTTAGGTCATGAACGGTCGAACATGTAACAACAATGCTTTTATCAGACATCGCCGATGCAAACACCCGTATTAGGAGAAATATCTCCAAAAATCTAGCTATGAAAATCATGACATTTCATCTCGGAGAGCATGTCTAACAAATCTCTAGGCATGTAATCGCCCCCCTTGCTGGCTATAACTAATGATGTGACACCTCAAAATTTCACACTCCATACTTAAAAAGAATCATCAAAATGAGGTCATCATGTGTAGTTGTCACCCTCATGTTGAGCCAGAATGACCATTCCTACCGTTGACAATGTGGAACGCATAGTGAAAACTGGTATGCCTTCTTATACGTCTCATCGTCATTGTATGTGTTATGTCTTTGCACAAGAGCTTGACTTAGAGACATGAGATAGAGGGGTCCGAAAAAATGGGAGAGATGATGATTTTGACGAGGCTTTGACATAGGTCTTGTCTCCTTCAGAAAGAGTGACGTTTGACTAGGTATGTCAGTCGTCCGAATCCGCTTTGAGGCATTATCTTTTCGAAGACGGTGTCTGATGTGAAACATCCTTCTGATCTTTCCACCTTAAGACTTACAAGTCCCCCGCCTGGACCCATCACTCGAGCAGAAGTTACATATCTCCAACATAAGGTGAATTCGCTCCTCTCATTGTGTGATTTGGACACTCCTTTGGATGGGTTGTTACTTCATTTCGATATGCTATGCTTGGTAAGATATGATATTGAGGTTGATCTACAAGGGAAGACGGACACCCGCGAAGATGGACAAGAGGAGAAGAAGAAGGAAGACAAAGATATGGAAAAAGATCATGTGTACCGTAGACTTAGCGGTGGAAGGCTAACCCTATTTGATGCCCGGCTCACATCGTGCGAACTGGGGGGCTAGTCCTATAAGGTGAGAGTATTTGGGTAATTTTTTTAGGTTATGCTAAATACAGTAGCAGTAGGGAACGAGTACTGCAACGCTGGAGAGCCCACGAAATAACTTGGGCCTTCCATTTGGAGACAGAGGACCTACTAGGCGTTGGTTCGTGGTATTGTCGCCTGAGGCCTCAAATAGGAGCACCGCAGTGGAATGCAGAAGGGTAGCGGTAGTCCCCTAAAAAAGAAAAGAAGGGTAGCGGTAGTAGCTCTGCCCCCTGCATCTCTCGCGGGGCCTTCCATCGATCAACGGCTCAATGCAGACGCAGGCAATCCATATGTGCGGTTCTCATCGCGTGGGAGCGAAACGAAACGGCATGAAAGAAAGAAAACAATGCAACTTTTCTTCGACAGCGACGCCGGCGCGTGCCTTTTTCGGTCGACAGTCATCAACTTGCTAACGTCGGCAGCTGCGTCAGGGGACCCAAACAGTCAATGTCTTGATCGAACGCGGAGTGTGTTCCACTTCCACAGCCTGAGCAGGATATGCAACCTCGTCCACGAGTCATGAATCACCCGTAGCACAACTACGTGTGGGTGGTGTGGTGTGCCGCCTGCTGGCATGTGTGGAGGAGACGAGAATGCTTTTCCACAATCCTACCGGAGGCCAGTGTTCTATGTTCGGGAACTAGCTTGGACTCTGCGTATCTAAAGATATAAACGGTGAGACCCATTGAGCGCACCACAACGATTTGAGCTTTCTGACCTTCCGATCTTTTCCGCTCCACATGTCCGCACCGTCTGATCACCGCCGGCTCCTAGAGTCGGCATGAACAGGGATTCGCAAAGTCGCTAACCGTACCAACCTTCGTGCACCCACTCTCGCTGACGCCCTCTCCCGTTGCACCCTAGAGTCCGAGGGCCTACCCGTCGGCCTCACGTTGCGCGTTTAATCGGTGTGGCGGGGTTGTCAGATTCGCACTGCGTTCCTCCCATTGTCTAATTTTGGTAATTTACCATTTTAAGTTTTTAGCGGATGCACTGCGTGTCCCTCTAGGATAGCTATCTTCGTACGTGGCACCTTCCCCCTCTCTCTCGCTGACGATGGGGCCGTCCCCTCCCGTGGTCCACATGTCGGTTGCCCTAGGCGTTGGCGTCGCCGATCTCTCCCGTGCGTGTGCGGTGGCTGCGTATTTTCTACAGTATGTTGGGGTATGTTTGGTATTTCGCGTCGTCATGGGGTACGTTTCACTGTTCATGATGTCATGGAGAATTCGGGCCCGATTTCTTCGTCCGACGTGGCGTCTCGCCATTGGTTCCGAGTGGTTACCGACCTAATGTGGTTGCCGCGTACACTGTGCTGGGGGGAGAGGGTATATAGTTTGCGTTCTGGATCGGATGGTTACTGGAGCTTTCATTTTCCCCTTTTGTTCTTCCTCGTTGTTCTTGCTCCGGCGTTCTCTTCTCGAGCTCTGCCGTGTTTCCAAGGAATCCGTTTGCTGTTCTTCCAGTCACGTTTGGTCCGTTGAGATCAGGTTGGTTTTCTTACCGTGCTTTCCTCTCTCTTTTCTTGGTCGTTCTTTGTTCATGTCGTCCACCGTGTGCTAGATCTGTGTGTTTTTGTGTTCTTTGTTGCCTGTGCGGTTTGTTCTTCTTTGTTTTCTGTGTTTCTAACACTTTTTTCTTGTTTGTTGCTTTGTTTTGTCGCAGGTCGCCGGTTAACCGGTTTCCCGTTCGTTCAGTTAAGGTCAGCTCTGTGTTTCTTGGTGTTTCCTGTCATACTGTTCGCATGGTCGATCTGCGTTTTGTTGTATGTTTGTTGCTTACTATCGTGTGGTTTTTGGGATATTGTTCGTATAGTTGTTTTCTTAATTTTTCTTGATTGTTTGGTGTTTTTTCTGTTGTGCTGTTTGTGCTATTGTGTATTTCTGGGTGTTATATTAATTTTGTTTTCGATGGTCCTGTTCTCATGTTGTTTTTCCGTGCTCAGTTTTCTCTGTTTTTGTGTACAGGAAGTTATCTTGCTCGGTTCTTCCGGTTGGCTCGTGTGTTTGAATCACCGTGTGTCGGTTTGTTTTTGGTGAGTTTGATGGTTCATAGTTCGGATCATTGTTTAGTTCGGTTCACTTTGAACGTGCACTGATTTGTTTTTTCTTTCTTGATGCAGGTCGATTTCTTGGTACAGATTTATGATCTTGGAGTTGGGGCCTCCTTGATTTGTTTACACTTATTTCTTCTCTTTTTTTTGTGAGTCTTATAGTTTCGTGCTTGTTTGCTTTATTATTTTTTCTCTGGTTTTACCCTCTGGTGTTTAGTTGGATTTATTTGTTGTGTTTGACATATTTTCTTATTATTCATTGGGGTTGTTGTTTCGGTATCTTTGTCTGATTGATTCATATATATGTAGATTTCGCTTTTTATAATAGGTTTTTCTTCTAGCTGGACGTGTAACGTTTGTTTGTTTGTTCCAGGTTGTGTAGTCGCTAAGTTGGAGTCATACACGTACTATTATGTCAGTTTTCTTTCCACTGAGTTGTCAGAGGGAACATGCAGTAAGACGGAAAGGCCAGTCCTGCCGACTCCAGGGAGTCGGCTGGATTGGCGTGCTATAAGACGGAGAGGCCAGTCCGCCGACTCTGAACTGAGCTACGTTTTTGTTGTGATCTACGACATGATGTGTTTTTTTGTAGGAGGTGGCGGGAATGTGTAGTCGCTAAATTGGAGTCTTACACGTACTATTATGTCAGTTTTCTTTCCACTGAGTTGTCAGAGGAACATGCAGTAAGACGGAAAGGCCAGCGACGTGCTGTAAGACGGAGAGGCCAGTCCTGCCGACTCCAGCGAGTCGACTGGATTGACGTGATGTAAGCCGGAGAGGCCAGTCCTGCCGACTCCAGGGAGTCGGCTGGAATGACGTGCTCTATGACGGAGAGGCCAGCACTGCCGACTCCAGGGAGTCGGCTGGATTGACGTGTTGTAAGACGGAGAGGCCAGTCCTGCCGACTCCAGGGAGGTGAGGTGATATTTCCTGTTGGGCAATCCGATTCTGAAGCTGGAACGCAATCTCTTCGTTCACTTCAAACAAAAGAGCCGTCAAGGCAAAGATTATATCGGAGCCACCGAGATGTTATTTTGTAGCTCGTCATGCTGGCTTTACCAGCGTGTCCTTCCGTCCGCACCATCCGCCTCGCCGGCTCCCTGGAGTCGGTTTCAAAAGCGTGTGCTTTCAGAGTCGGCCGATAGATCGAAGTCATCCGAATCTATCGGTGATTGCAAACAAATATCAAACATCTGGAGAACTTTTCTCGCACATCCTCCATCGAGTAGACAAGATTCTTTAAGGTGGAAATCAAGTCGCTCGATGGAGTTGTCTGTCATTTAATGCAGCGGGTGGGCACTGTTTCTTTACTCTATCGCCGTTCCTGTTTTGCCGGCTCGGTGGTAGTCGGCTTCACGGTGAGTTTCTCACTTAGTCCAGGTACGTCCCTTCTCCACGGTCGGTCCATACATAATGCACTGGTATTACTCACCAGTTGACGTCCTCTCCACACCATCCAAAAAAAAAGGTTATAAATTCACTGTAAGGTGATGAAAATAAAAGAAACAGTGACCACATAATGTCTAATGTATATATGCACTCAGGCATCGATTGTACTTGCGCACTGGCTCAGGCATCGATTGCTGAGTATTTTTTCCGTGAAGAAAGAAAGGCATACGAGGTAACCTAGCTATGGGTAGTTCTGATGAGTCCCAGTTAACACACTCACGCAGGAGCAACACAACGTCCTTAAGCCGATGACCCTGGAAGGTGACCCTCTCCTTATATTATGCTGGTAGTTTAATTTGTTGATGGGTTCCGAACAGCACCTGACCATACCGATTTTGACAGAAGTCCACGTTTCTGTAACGATCGTCCGAGAGATTCGAGGCCGACTCCAGGGAACTGCCAGGATGAGACACACATTTCTCTTGCGTGGCAAGTTCGAGTTCCCTGCGGAGGAGAACAATGTGCTTGTCTTGCAGCTCGATCTTTTCTTTGAGGACGCGGATGGTCTTCACGAGGCCGCCGTAGATAATTGCTTCCGAATTAAGCTTGGCGTAGAGTTCCGATGCCATTGTTTCGCTCTGGGTACGACTGTTTTGAGCTTCCCTCAATCTCCTCCAATTCTCGGTAGACCGTTGGAGGGCCTTGGCTAGCCGATCGTCTCGGTCTGCCAAACGGGCTCTGAGCGATTCGATGTACACTGTTGTAGCGGTCTTCCTCTCACGCGAAGGGGATTCACCGGTCCTGCAGGAAGTTATGTACAAGGATGCTTGAATTAGTGTTGTAACAAATCGAAAAGCGGTTGGAAAGGAAGGAGAATGGTAGGATCGGAGGAAAGGAAGAAGAAAGATGGATGCGGTAGAACAAATGTTGAGATAAATACCTGTCCGCTGTAGCAGATCCTTCTGTGGTCTTCCTTATCTTTGCAGCAGGAGTGCATTCCGCGGACGACATGGTTGCGTGGTGCCGCGACGAGTAGAGATACACGAGTTCCCGGAGGGAGAAGAGGACTAATTTCCGGACGAAGAGGACATAACTGGATTCGCGGTGATAGGGACGACCGAAGGGATGATAGAGATTGGAAGAGGGAGAAAGAGGGAGCGGAGTGGACAAGATGATGAATTGACCTACTTACGCACGCGTAAGCATGCGTGTGGAATATACGGGGAAATTAATCCACCACCGCACGTCTCGGCTTTGCATTCATCAAATGCACGCACACACGCCGTCTGCCGCGGTTACGCGTGGTACACGTTCTGTCGCCGTTACACGTGTGTTGTCCATGTCAATACATACATATGCTTGGCTAAAATGATAGAAAAACACAACGGATAGTACATTGGGACAAGCCCCAAACTAACGCACGCTCGCGCATGAGCAACGCGGATCGCAGTAGTAACTAGACTTAACCCGATGTCCCTGCTGGGCGCTCCCCTGCTACTTTGGCCAGTAGTTCGATCTCCTTGCGGATGAGATCAGTTTCCTGGTCTTGCAGGTTAATCTGGTTTTCGAGTTGCTTGATCTGCTTAATCAAGTCCATGTTGCGTGCTCGGCTCTTATCCAGGTCTCTCATGTACTGTTCTGACCTCTTCTGCGCCGCCTCCGCGTCGGTGTAAGCCCCGTTCGTCAGCTCGAGATACGCGACAGTTTGCTGGAGGGCCTTGACTGTCTGTTTGGTCTGGGCTGCGTTCTGAATTTCGAGGTATTCGATGATACGCTCCTCTTCCTAAATGGATCCAAAGCCGACGACGTTGGAACCACTGGCCCTGTAGGATGTATGTCCGAGGACGCATGAATAAATCGAAGCGGTTGTATATATCAAAAGGGAAGTTGTGAAAGATTGAAAATAAGTGATGAAACAAATACCGGGTTGCTAGGACATCCTCAGATCCTTCCGCGATGCTCTTCCTTTTTCGAGCAGAACAGGAGATCGGTGGAGACGACATGGCCGGCCTCACAGGATGGAGAAGAAAAGGATGAGAAGGCGTGCGCCTTGGGAATTTATTGGGGGTCGTCAACCGTCTCGGCTACCAAAATCGAAGCAGCAAAGGTGAGGAAGAAGGAACGGCCAACGCGATCCCTGTCGGAGTTGGCTCCTCGGGTCCGTGCGTATTCGAGTACCGCTATCTCACGCGATCGAATCATGTGTATATATTGGCGGCCTAGGTTTTTTTTCTTGATGCTTGTATTGTGTGTTATTTGTTGTTACGAAATTGTTTATAGTCCTGGGTGGATAATTTTTTTCGAGTTTACGTATTGATGTAATTATCGTGTGTACGAAGCGTCTGTCTGTGTACCATTAATAAATTTGCTCTCTCAGAAGTGTTTCTGGAGCCGGTTGACGCTTTGTTTGATGTTGTGCCATCTGTACTTGGTGCGTGGGAGGCCGCGATGTCGTGATGACGTTCGCTCCTTCCCGAGGCAGGGCGGCGAGGGTCTGCGTATAATCCTTTTTTTAGATGGGACCACCGATTCCATTAAGCATCTGGCAAGCCTGAAGTGCTGGCCACCACAACACGTACATCATCTGGTAACGATTCCGGCCATAAGAGGGTCTGCGTATAATCCTATCGGTTAGATGAGTGGATCTTTCAGGCATGCGGTTGCAACAGCGGTTTAAAGACAGACGTAAATAATCCATTTGACCGTAGGAGTTGTCAACACGAGTACGTTGGTACTTGCATGACATTTAATAGTTGCAAGTATATGTTTTCGGTTTATTATTTGTCTAAGATGGTCCTCGACCTTACATATGGATATAATTATTTCTACCCGTTGATTATTAGCATCGTGTATGGCATGTCGTCAAAACAAGGCGCACCCCTAAATCTAGTAGTTTTTATTATTGAAGTTTAACAACCTATAGAGGAAAAGGCCGATATTTATAATGTGTCAATATCGTAAGAAACCATCATGAAATATACTTTCATATTGTGTGCATTTGTTATCGTAGATGTTGATATTTTGATCAATATAGTTAGTAAAACTTCAGAAAGTTTGACTTTGGTTTTTTATAGACATCTTGTTCTGAAACAGAGGGAGTACGTCTTGTATGTGCGGAGAAGCTTTTTGACACGCAAACGTGTTCGTTCATAGACTGTCTCTATCTGACAATCTATTGTCTCGGCGTGGCATTGTATAACGCATGTGACTCTCTTTTTTCTTAACATAATCGCAAGTATAGCCGACAAATTAATTAAGCATTACACTTTGGCAAGCTTAATTAACAATGTTTTTTTCGTGAACGGGATAAGGGCCCAAAGGGAAGATTCATTTATCAAGGTTGGATACAATTACAAAGAGGACCCCTAGAGAAGCAGAAATTGCAACATATGCAATACATTTAACCTATAAACCTTGCATAAATTCTGAAAAAGCGATCCGGTCCATCTCCACCTTCTTCGCTGGAAGGCCTCGAAACAAACTTGCCACGACTGCACCACCAGGGACAAAGCCACTTGGGGTGCAGTCGACAAGGATTGTCGCGCTGAGGCTGAAGATCCTCCACGGCTACAGGAACTGAAGCTCACATATCAGCCATCTCCGGTGCGTGGAGTGGACCCATTGGCCTCGAGTAGCGGCGGCGCAAACTCGCCGTCGCTTTGGAACTCCACAGGCAAAGCTTCACAAACCTTCCCGTCGTCGCCAAAACCACTTGCCCCCGTCTCCATCCACTGGAGCATGACTAGCAGCAACTGCATCACCCTCCACCAATGGCCGCCCGACAACCACGATGGCAAACTCCCTAGTGCGCCAGTCTGCACATAGGAAATATACGACCTAAACCTAGGGCTACTAGAAGAAAGAATATGTACATGGGGCCGGCCCCTTCCCTCACATCATCTCCCAGTGGCGGACCAGCCGGAGAAGAGGGGGGAAGGATCATGTGGAGACGGGGAAGCTCTCACAAATGGGGTGAGGAGAAAGAGACGAGCGAGGAGAAATGAGAGCCTCCATGTCTGATTTAGTTGTGGCATGTTTGGTTGTTCGCGAGGACGAGTGGATGCAAAATTACCCGCGTGGTTGCTCGCAAGAAGGTTTGGCCCAAGCTCATGAGAAACTTAAATCACCCAAAAACTTGGTCCATGTAGAACGGCTCAATCAGCCGTTTCTCGATAGCCGGGCCGATGAGAGCACCATGGGGGAAGAAAGCGTGTGCGGCGATGCGCGGGGATACAACCGATGGCGGGAGACGATATATTGGTGGTGCGGTATGGGGTCAAAACTAGTCTCACCCCCCTCCTCTTTAGTCGGTAACCTCGAGCTGGAGGACAAACCCCATTATTTCGGCACTAAAGGCGATGGCGGCGATTTAGATCTGAGGTACAACATGGCGCTCGCTTAGATCATAGGGACGTCCACGACAACAACGACATCGTTCGCGGCAAGGGCGATAAACTCCGGTGGCTCGACCAAGATTTATCTATCCACCGCCTCATCTACCGCACCGGCAGGTCGTGGCACTGTTCTCCATGATGGTAAGCATCATTCCCACCTTGCAAAGTGTAGAATAGCACTAGTAACTAGATTTTGCCGTTAGTTATGCACCTTGATTTCACTAGGACGAATGCGGCTTCCCCTTCAGGAGCATCACTCATAACTGTGATGTAGGCATGGCTTTCATGATAGACCAGTTCGTCGCAATTACAAGGATGTAAACCGATCCTGTCCACTTTGGTCCAAGAAGATGATGACCAATCTGACCTAAATCTACAACAACAATGATGTAGAGGCTCTCAACATGTTTTCAATGGGTAGAGCCCCTTCTACCAAGTTTGTGTAGATGTTTAGGGAAGGGTTGTTTAATATAGCATGCACACCTTTGTGGAAGAGCAAAAGCAATATTCCTACAAGTTGTAGGTCATAACTAGAGGGTTCAGAGTGATTCACATCACATTTTCAGGAGATCATGTGCGATAATATCCATGTATTTTAAGAAAGTTTTGTATGCTGTCGGAGAACTCAGAGGAGAGATGATCAAGACACCATCTCGTCAAACTCCACAAAAGATACGAAAAAACTATCCATATTTCAAGGTGAGCAAACAAATCTGTTAGTTCATACCATGAAATCATTTATTTGATGTGTAACATAAGTTTTTGTTCATGTGAATATGATTATATAGGTGCAATTTATGATATTGATGTGACTGCTAGAGTGCCGAGGTCAGAGTCTGCCGCATACTAGGGTCAAAAGCACTACACCAACCAAAATGTGCTTGCGACTATTGATTTCGATATAAAATTCATATATGTGCTAGCTAGTTGGGAACCATCTACCCATGCAAGCATCCAGTGGCGGAGCTAGGAAATTATCAAAGGGTGTGCCACCGGCGAAATATTTTTTTGACAACACATGTAATCCAAAATTATACGGAAAGAACAATGTAAATAAGTTGAAGTCTCACAATATTATAGCTCACCAAATATGTTTGACAAATAACAACACATGTAATCCACAATTGTACGGAAAGAACAATGTAAATTTTTCTCACCGGGAAATCATGTGAATATGGATTGTTTGGACCTTTTGCAATATATCTTCTCCGAACATCATCTTGGTCATTGGCATCATAACTTGAAATAGAAATCCTCTTTGCTGGATCACATTCAAATGGGAGATAAGTATCCGCTGACTCTCCACTCAGCAAATGGAGTGATGGTGTTGTTGTTGCTTGAGCATCGGTTTCAGTTTCAGCCTCAATACTTGTGTCAACCGGAGGTGGAGAATCTGAAAACTGCAGCGACTGTCCACTTCTTGGAGTGCCTTCAGCTTGCAAATCAACCACAACTGATTCAGAAGAAGCAAATTTCTTTGCTTCATATTTGCCGAAAAGCGCCGCAATATGCCACTGCCTCTCTTCATGTTTATCAAATCTACAACAAAAATAACAACAAAACAGATCAAAACTATTAAACTAGTGTATTGACAGAACAAACATAGCCTAATGCGGTACTGGATGTCTTGGATTGACAGGAAAATAGCTGACCAAAATCGAAACAGAAGCTACTGGCCTATTGCAGTATGAAACAGGGGAAATAGCTGGGAACTGGGAACTATCTGCGGAATCGGTGTGCTGCTGCTCGGGTTCGGCTGCTCGGCTGGTCGCCCGACTCCTGGACCAGTCGACGTCTCGGCGGACGGCGGGGCGGGCTGGCGGCGTCCGGTGACGCCTGGCGCTCGCGAAGGTGCTCGATGCAGCAGGATGTCAACACCGGCGCACGGGATCGCCTGATTGACTAAGCTGTGCCATGGATTTGCTCCCGCCGCCGGCAGCCGAGTGGAAGGGGCGACGAATTTAGGGATCGAGGATTCAAGGGTGAGAGCGCTTGGCCCAAAGGGGAATCGAGGTCGGGGACGAGGGCGCGAGGCAGATGCGAATATGCGATGCGAGAGGAAGGAGCCGGCCAGGCCAGGGAGCACATCAGCGCATGGGCCCAGGGTGGACTTTTCTTTTTCTTCTTACTAGGATTTTGATTATTTTTTACTCGCTGTTAACTACTCCCAAAAAATTCACAGAAATTCTGGGTGTGCCAGGGCACACCCGGCACACCCGCTAGCTCCGCCACTGCAAGCATCCTTGCTCACAACAATGAGATTAATATTTCAGATGGCAAGTTCTATCTAGAAGATGCAGGACATACATTTTGTCTTGATGTTCTTCCACTTTCGGATGTACATGTACCGTTTGAATAAATTCTCTCAAGGCACTGTACTAAGAATGCCAAACAATTAGTCAATGTGAGACACTCTGACGTTAGAGTTACGGTTGAGATGGCATTTACTGTTTTGAAGAACAGATTTAAGACCACGCAAGTTATGTTTGTTTTGAATAACTGGATCTTGTACTCCGAGGAAAGAAATCCGAATGAAAACATGTAGGTTCGGCTAACTAATTCGTTATAGAAGGGAAGATTTATTTTCCAGTACACGCAAATCATTTTGTGAGATGGAGAAGAGAATGGCCACCCAAAGCAGTTGGCCACCACCAGAACTGCGGCGGAATCTAGACGGGGCTCCATCCGGCCACGGACGTCTCTTCCGGCGTGTTCGGAAGTTGGGATACCCTGTGTCGCTGCCATGGCCCCACGGTAGGAAGCACGGCTCTTGGTCCGAGTTCCACGCGACGCGATCACCTCCACCACAATAATCATCCATCACGCTGATAATCCAGGAACAAATAATTATCCCGGGTGGGTACGCAAGGATCTCAGGCGAGCACACAACGCCGAGACGGCTCCCCCACCACGGGATGGCGCGGGCGCGCGAGATCCACAGGCCTCCTCACGCGGTTGTCGTCGTCGACACCTGCCAGCCAGCCACGACGGATGAATAAAACCACGCCAGCGGCAGCCAGAATTTACATAGCGTCAGTGAGAAAGAAAAAGCTTAGCCATACCAGCCAGCGTCAGCGCGCGTGTGTGGTGGGAAGTGGGGTTAGTGTACCGGAGGCGAGGGGCTCCTTGCGATGGCGGCAGCCGTGGCGACCGTGGCCTCCACCCCTGCCTCCAGGCGGCTCCCCGCCCACCCCCTCTCCGCCTCCACCGCCGCGCCCTCTCTCATCCGCCTGGCCGGATCCTCCAGGCGCCTCAGCCGGGCCCTTCGCGTCTCGGCCGCCGCGGAGGAGGCCCACGTGCTGCCGGGCCGGGCGTTGGCGAGCTGGAGATGGTGCCGACGGGGCTGCTGGATGAGCTGCCGGACGTCCCGCTCGGGGGCGGCCAGCTCGACCTCGGAGGGCTCGCCTTCCAGGGCGACATGGGCGGGGAATTCGGCGCGCCCGGCGGGGCCGGCGACGGCGGCAACAAGATGATCGATCGCGTCATCAACACGGCCATCGTGCTCGGCGCCAGCACCTACGCGCTCACCAAGCTCCTCACCGTCGACCAGGACTACTGGCATGTACGGACCTTCTTGATTTAATTTGAGCATCCCTTGTTCTAAATCTAATTGCTGCTCCTGATCTTCACTGGACCTCTGTTTTGGGATACTTCTTGATTGGATTGGATTGGATGCAGGGATGGACCATCTTTGAGATCCTGCGCTACATGCCGGAGCACAACTGGTCCGCCTACGAGGAGGCCCTCAAGACCAACCCGGTTCTTGCCAAGATGATGATTAGTGGCGTCGTTTATTCCCTCGGTGACTGGATAGCCCAGGTGCCAATCCAGTTCCATTTTCCTTGACCTTCTTATTTTCCTGCCTAATACGTACTACCATTTCTGCTGCTGCGATTCCTAATTCTGTTGGTTGTTTGCGTTGCTTGTGCTTGCAGTGTTACGAAGGGAAGCCCATCTTTGAGTTTGACCGCACTCGTATGTTCCGGTCTGGCCTCGTTGGGTTCACGCTTCACGGATCCCTTTCGCACTACTACTACCATTTCTGCGAGGTAACCAGCGTTGTCTTCTTACACACTTAGCTGACTTGTAGATGCTTCTGCTTTGTTGATGTGGTAACTAAACTGAGATGATGAGTGTATCAATTTTCTTGCATCAGTCGTTGTTCCCATTCAAGGATTGGTGGGCTGTCCCTGTAAAGGTTGCATTTGATCAGACGGCTTGGTCTGCGCTATGGAACAGCATCTACTTCGTGGCCTTAGGCTTCCTCCGTTGGGAATCTCCATCCACCATATTCAGCGAGCTCAAGTCTACGTTCTTTCCCATGCTTACTGTAAGCCTCAGACTACTTTGAATTGTGAATTATGCTTCTTTCGTTGTGCGTATCTAAGTACTCCTACCTTAGGTGTCGGGAGCTGTGAATGTTGACAGTCTTAGTTTCTTGGTATATTATCGCCTATTCGGGTAGGAATTGCATAACTTACTCGGTTAGATAACAGAGAGCAAATTATTACACCGACAAAAGTGTGCTGCCAGTATTCAGTGTTATTTTTTTTTAGAACACAGTATTATTCAGTGTTATTGGCCCTAATGTTGTGCATATCCGTATTTTGCATGTACCTACATTTCCTTCAGGTCTAAATATTGAATTTGGAGACTTTTCATGGACTAGTATTCTTGTTTTAACCAGGGTCACTTGAGTAAACCACTGTTCTCAAGTGACATATTAAAAACTCAGCTGTAAAGTAACTCAAATGTAAACTATAGGTGGATCACGTCCTATCTTATTGGAGTGCTTACTGCTTGTGGATCATGTTATATGTTATTCGACGCCCATATTATCTTGCATCCAGACATGAAAAAGTTATAAATGTTGGTTTAATTTTAAATTACAGGCTGGATGGAAGCTGTGGCCGTTTGCACACTTAATTACATACGGTGTAGTTCCCCTTGAGCAAAGACTTCTGTGGGTCGACTGTGTGGAACTGATCTGGGTCACAATCTTGTCAACGTAAGCCTGATCATCCTTTCTTATTTACTTTCATAGGATTACTCCTGTAAATCTGTAATCTAGCTTACTACACCCCATACTGAGGGTTACTAAACTTTATCCCCTTGTTTGATAGTTACTCAAACGAGAAATCTGAAGCAAGGATTTCAGATGGTGCCTCCACAACGACAGACTCAAAGGTATACTGCATCATAAATAAGTGTGAAGATTCAGTTCAGCTTTCTCATCTGTGTTGCCGTACTGCATACTAACACTCCGAATTGTCCATCTTCTTTCCGGACAACTCCAGATAGCACCAGGCTTCATGGTATTTCTATTGTATAGATTGTAGTAACAGAAGGTGCTTCATCTTCAATCACTTTGGGCTTGTATAAAATTGTACAGTTAGTTGCCAGCGCTGCAGGTTTAAGCTTTGGTCTATAGTGAACGAATTGTGCTGGCCAAACAAATCCAAATGAAATTGTGAGATCAACTACTGATGAAAATTTGAGTTGTGCAAGCTTGTTATGTTGTCGTGTCAAATTAATGGTGCAGGCGGACATTCGGGGGCCGTTTTGTCCTTTAGGGGCGTTTGCGGACCAGCAGCAAAATATTAAGCGGGCTTTGCGGCACACCCTGGAGACCCCAGTTCGCATATCCTGCTAACTTGGCCCAGCTCGGTTGGACACACGGATGCACCACTCATCCTCAGTTCCTCACTGCACGTGCGGCCCCTCCGCCCGTTTCAGCCTGATGTGAGCTGCTCGTGACCACCGTATGCGCCGCTCGTCCAATCATCCGCTTCGCCATCTTCTTGGGTTGCTTCATGATATGTCGGTGATGATGTGGAGGTGCACTCTTGAACTCGTTGATGAAGACGTCAACGAAGTCATTCACGCTCTTGACTTGAATCTCGATCTTGATGGTGATCTTGTCGAGGCGGTGCACATTCCACATAAGGCTCATCATGTTGGTGATGACGAAGCGGCCTTGGTGTGCGTCTAGGACGACGCTTTTGTTCAACGAAGTCATTGGCGCCGAGATAACCATTTGCATTTGGTATAGGTTCTCGTAAAGCTCGATTTTGAGGTGGTGGTGGTTGGCGTCGACGACGGTCGTCTGCCTTGTTCTTCTTGTTGATCTCTATCTTGACGCACTCTTGGTGAATGAGGAGGTTCATGGGCTTGTCGATGATGACTTGATGTTCACCATGAGCTTCATCTCATCAATGGGTGGACCTTGAGGAGCTTCTAGAGCGGCGTGAACTTGATAAACTATGTCCATGGCGAGCAAGATTGTTAATGGACTCGTTTAGTTGCGCAAGTTGCTCGTTGAAAGTCACTTCTTGAGCTTGAAGTTGCTCATTGAGGTCCGTCCTTTGAGCGTGTAGTCGAGCTTCATATTGTTGAGGGTTTTCATGTGTTGCAAGACGGAGACCCATCAATTGGTTCCGTGTCACATATTGGTCATCCGAGTCGTTCCCATTCTCCGAACTTTCCCTAAACATGATCTCAAACAACAAGTGAAGTGTGTGGACAAAATGTTTGCTTGTGTAAACCGTATCTCACCTTGTTTTGATAGTATTGAAACAAGTGGGCTTACCAAGGGAACGATTTGTCACAAGGGCAATCGATTTGGTGATTTGATTCAAGAGAAACCAAAGTAAACTCAAACGCGCACACTTATTAGGAGTTTTAGGTAGGGAAAGTGGAGGGGAAAAAGCAAATCAAACGAGAAGGTTGATGTAAAAGGTAGAATATAACCACAAAGAACAATTGTAAAAGAAAATCCAACCACACATATATGACGGAAACAACAGAACACACATGAAAGAAAGTTCAGTTTAATGTGGCCAAAGAATAAGCACAAAGAAATGTGAACCTATCGAAGTCTACGTGCTTGTTGCCACACCAACACAAGAAGTCCGCTATCTCAATAGCATTGGATAAGAGACAACGAATTTGCACTTCAACAAACATTCCCTCTCATCTTTGGTGACGAAGCTTGACGAGTTCTATATGGATGATGCTTGGTACTATTTTTTTTAAGGTGATTTCTTGTTTCTTTTGCTAGTGCCAAGACCGCTACATGATACACAACTCGCCGATATATAAGACAATCACTCGAATCAACATATGTGTAATTCCTCGCAATATGTATGAGCTAGTCCGGTAGGGTGAGGTATGCGAAAGGAAGAAGGGCTCACAAAGAATTATGGTGGTTGAAGATGTTTGAGTCCTTCGGTGTCATCGTCGCTTGTCGATGTGATGTTGTCGATGCGGAAGTTTGATGGATGTGAGAAGGTGAGGATCACTACCAACAAAGACTCAAACAAACAAAATGGACGAATGCCAAATGAAAATGAGGAAGGCTGCAAAAATTCCAGGAGGCGGTAGGACCGCTGCCTGGCTGATAGTGCCGCTGGCACTGGACTGGCGGTACTACCGATTGTCGGGCGGTACTACCGCTTCCTGACGGGTTGCACGAGCTGTTCTTGGCCGTGGCGGAAAACTTGACCCAAAAATCCTCAAATCAGTGGGGAATTGGCAAAAAAAAAAGGCTAGGGAACTCAAACGAAGGTTAATGGGGGTCCTTTAGCAACAGATCCGTGGATCAAAACTACCAAAAAAGCACCAGAACGAGAGATCGGCTCAAATTCACGTGGGGCTATTTTGGTGAAATTTTTCAAAATTAGGTAAAAACGGAAAAAATGATGAAAAGTGTGGAAACACAAGTGAAATCCGTGGAAACCTTGCTCTTTATACCATATGATGCGGCTTGGCCCGATGTTCATGGATTGACGGCGATGAACACGAAGAACACAAAGGGGAAGAGGCGGAAGAACGTTGGGCGAAGCGGAAGCAAGTGGATATAAATGGGAAAACCTATCTAATCACGTCACGCGGCAACAATCCCCCAAAGAGATCACCTCCGGATCTCAAGGATCAAATCAATCTTACCCATGTTGAAATTGTTTTCCCAAATCGGCCGCTCCACCGATCCAATAAACGTTTGCAAGGAAGATTGAATAACCCTACTAGAATCACAATAAAATAGTAAGTATTACAAGAGATGATTCATCTCCATAGGAGGTCTTGGTCATGGCCCATCAAGGGGAAAGGGAGCATAGCTCAACTCAAGTCTAATCTTAGTCTAACCCTAGATCTAAACATAGGGGGCCTATTTATAGTCTAAGTCACGAAAGGCTATGGGGTAGGTGGGATACAAGGGTTTCAGCCCGAACTGCGCACAGGTAGGGCGGTACTACTGGCGCGATACCGGCGTCGCTACCGCTAAATACGACCCGAGGGTTGTTTCTAGCGGTACCCCGCGGCGGTAGCGGAGCGACAGTACATCTGCAAAGGGATGGATGGTAGTACCGGCCTGATACCGACGTCGGTACCGTTAAATACGACCTGAGGGTTGTTTCCAACGGTACTAGCAGTAGCGGGGTAGTAGTACCACCTACGGGTACTCGGCAGTAGTACCGCTTCCTGAAGCTGGTGTTGCACTGTGTAAGCTGCTTCTCCCTTGGGGGCGGTAGTACCGCTGACTAGGATCTAAGTTCTCTCTTCTTCTTCTCATACATCTTCTCCTCGGTCATCTTCATGTCCCTCTTATTTTCCATCTTCTAAGTCTCCTTGGTAGTGGTACCTAAGCACACACAAAGTATCGAAATGAAATAGCAATACATTCAAGGAGATGTCTAGAGCACTGGTGGCTCTAAGTTGACGAGGGAGTATTTCCTCGGCAACAGTGCCAGAAACAATGCTTGTACGTCACACGTCAGTTGGGAACCCCAAGAGGAAGGTATGATGAGTGCAGCAGTAAGTTTTCCCTCAGTATGAAACCAAGGTTTAATCGAACCAGTAGGAAAACGAGGTTTGCTTCGAAGGTGTTGGTGAGGAGTGTAGTGCGGCGCAACACCAGGGATTCCGGTGCCAACGTGGAACCTGCACAACACAATCAAATTACTTTGCCCCAACTTAACAGTGAGGTTGTCAATCTCACCGGCTTGCTGAAAACAAAGGGTTAAACGTATCGAATGGAAGATGATGTTTGTTTGCATAAAACAGTAGAGAACAATGATTGCAGTAGATTGTATTTCAGATGTAAAAGAATGGACCGGGGTCCACAGTTCACTAGTGGTGTCTCTCCAATAAGATAACTAACATGCTGGGTAAACAAATTACAGCTGGGCAATTGACAATTGATAAGTGCATATAACATGCATGTGTGAGCTGTGGTGTCTACTATGAGATTCATTTGGGCATTACGACAAAGTACATAGACCGCTATCCAGCATGCATCTATGCCTAAATAGTCCACTTTCCGGTTAACATCCGTACCCCTTCCAGTATTAAGTTGCAAGCAACAGACAATTGCATTAAGTAATGTGCGTAATGTAAACAATACATTCATCCTTGAATAAAGCATTGCTGTTTTACCCCTAGTGGCAACAACACATCTACAACCTTAGAACTTGCTGTCACTATCCCAGGTTAAATAGAGGTTGAACCCAACTATCATGCATAAATACCCCCTCTTGGAGTTACAAGTATTCACGTGGCCAAGGCTTCAACAAGTAACGGAGAGCATGCAAGATCACAAATGACATAGACATAATATTCAGCTCCACATAGGTATCAATATAAGTCAGATCCCAGCAAACACAACATGTAGCATTACAATAAGATGATCTTGATCATGATAGGCAGCTCACAAGATCTAAACATGATGGCACAAGTGGAGAAGACAACCATCTAGCTACTGCTATGGACCCATAGTCCAAGGATGAACTACTCACGCATCACTCCGGAGGCGGGCATGGCGATGTAGAGCCCTCCGGTGATGATTCCCCTCTCCGGCAGGGTGCCGGGAAGAGCTTCAGAACCCCCCGAGTTAGGGTTGACGACGGCGGCGGCAGCGAATATGTTCTGGATGAAAGGCTCGGTGTTTTAGGGTTTTCGCGTCTCGGGGAATAAATAGGCGAAGGGGCGATGTCGGCGGACCCCCGAGGGGCCCAAACCACCTGGCGGCGCGGTGGGCCCTGCCGCGCCTGGTGGTTTGGCCACCTCGTGGCTCTCTTCGTCTCTCCTTCGGACTCCGTGTACGTGCTGGAAAAATAGGGACTGGCCTTTTGTTTCGTGCAATTCCGAGAATATTTCCAGAAGTAACTTTCTGAAACCAAAAACAGCAGAAAACAGGGAACTGGCACTGTGGCATCTTGTTAATAGGTTAGTCCCAGAAAATGCATAAAAGTGATACGAAGTGTATATAAAACATGTAGCAAATGGTATAATATAAGCATGGAACAGCAGAAATTATGGATACGTTGGAGACGTATCAAGCATCCCCAAGCTTAGTTCTACTCGTCCTCGAGTAGGTAAAACGATAACAACAAATAATTTCTGAGGAGACATGCTTTCACACAATCTTGATCAATATATTGCAAGGCTCATGTCATGAATGAAGTGACTCAAAGCAATGATCTATAGTTTGCTAACAAATAGATAAAGAGTAAACAATGAATCATATAAGCAAAAACTTTTCATGAATAGTACTTTCAAGACAAGCATCAAAAAGTTTTGCATAAGAGGTAACTCATAAAGCAATAGATTCAAAGTAAAAGGCATTGAAGCAACACAAAGGATGATTAAGTTTCAGCATTTGCTTTCAACTTGTAACATGTATATCTCATGGATAGTTGTCAACATAAAGCAATATAACAAGTGCAATAAGTAAATATGTAAGAATCAATGCACACAAAGTTGACACAAGTGTTTGCTTCTAAGATAGAAAGGAGTAGGTAAACTGACTCAACATAAAGTAAAAGATAGGCCCTTCGCAGAGGGAAGCAGGGATTAAATCATGTGCTAGAGCTTTTTAAGTTTTCGAAAGCATATAGAGAGCACAAAATAAGTATTTGAGAGGTGTTTGTTGTTGTCAACGAATGGTAGTGGGCACTCTAACCCCCTTGTCAACCAGACTTTCAAAGAGCGGCTCCCATGAAGGACGTTATCTCTACCAGCAAGGTAGATCATCCCTCTTCTCTTTTGTTTACACATGTATTTTAGTTTCTTTATAGATGACACTCCTCCCAACCTTTTGCTTACACAAGCCATGGCTAACCGAATCCTCGGGTGCCTTCCAACATTCACATACCATGGAGGAGTGTCTATTGCAAAATTAAGTTGCTTACTGATAAATCAGGGCAAAACATGTGAAGAGAATTATTAATGAAAGTTGTAATTAATTGGGGCTGGGCACCCCGTTGCCAGCTCTTTTTGCAAATTATTGGATAAGCGGATGTATATGCCACTAGTCCATTGGTGAAAGTCTGTCAGAAGTAAATGACAAGATTGAAAGATAAAACACCACATACTTCCTCATGAGCTATAAAACATTGACACAAATAAGGAGTAATAAAGTTTTGAATAGTTTAAAGGTAGCACATGAAATATTTACTTGGAATGGCAGGAAATACCACATAGTAGGTAGGTATGGTGGACACAAATGGCATGGGTTTTGGCTCAAGTTTTGGATGCACGAGAAGCATTCCCTCTCAGTACAGAGTTTAGGCTAGCAAGGTTGTTTGAAGCAAACACAAGTATAAACCGGTACAGCAAGAATCACATAAAAACATATTGCAAGTATTATAAGACTCTACACTGTCTTCCTTGTTGCTCAAACATTTTACCAGAAAATATCTAGACCTTAGAGAGAACAAATATGCATCCCAAGTCTCAACAAGCTCTACGGTAGTTCTCCACTACTAGGCTTTAACTACATGATGCAAGAGCTTAAACATGATCTACTTGAGAGCTCAAAACAATTGCAAAGCATCAAATCAAAACAAGACAATGATCTACAAGAATGCATATGTCTTTTCCAATACCAACTACTACATGTAGCATTTTCTTTCTTCCAAACAAACACCAATAATTTATTAAACATAAACTCTCCAAATGATAATATAATGCAGCAAGAGAGTATTTATAAACAAGTGCTAACAGCTCGAAGAGATGCATGAAAAACAGGAGCTAAAAGCACTGCAGTAGCTAGTTAAGAATACTCAACAAATATAAGTGAAGAACATGAGTATTCACATGAAAAAGCGGAGCGTGTCTCTCTCCCACACAAGGATTGCTAGGATCCGAATTTATTCAAACAAAAACAAAAATAAAAACACACAGACGCTCCAAGTAAAGCGCATAAGATGTGAAAGAATTAAAATATAGTTTCACTAGAGATGACCTGATAAGTTTGTTGATGAAGAAGGGGATGCCTTGGGCATCCCCAAGCTTAGACGCTTGAGTCTCTCTGAATATGGTTGGGATGAACCACGGGGGCATCCCCAAGCTTAGGCTTTTCACTCTTCTTGATCACATAATATCACCCTTCTCGCTTGATCCTTGAAAACTTCCTTCACACCAAACTCAAGACAGTTCTCATTAGAGGGTTAGTGCATAATCAAAAATTCTCATATTCTGTAATGATACAATCAATCCCAAAGCTTCTGGACATTAGCTACAGCCACCAATGCTTTGTGGAGCAAAGAAATCCACACAAACACAGTAAAAGAGCGAATGCAAAACAAAAGGCAGAATCTGTCAAAAACAGAACAGTCTGGAATGACGAATTTTTTCGAGGCACTTAAGTTGCTCAGATGGATCTGGCCTAAAATAATGAAAGTTGCGTACATATCTCAGGAATATGCGTGATTTTTCTCAGAATTTTTTGAATTTTCTACAGGGAGATAAGCTCAAATCCGTGACAGCTAAAAATCTGTCACTGCGCAGAAATCCAAATCTTGCATCAACTTTCAATATAGAACTTTACTTGGCACAACATTGCGATAAAATAAAGATACAAAGGAGTTGCTACAGAAGTAACAAAACTCCTTGACTCAAAGAAAACAAAAATAACAGCAAATAAAAACGATGGGTTGTCTCCCATAAGCGCTTTTCTTTAACGCCTTTCAGCTAGGCGCAGAAAGTGAAAATCAAGTGTTGTCAAGTGGCAAATCATTCAAATCATCAAAAGCTTCTTCCAACACACAGCTTGTAACAATGGGTATCTTAGATGTTCCTGGAGGTGTTTCATTACCTTTAACCGTACTAAAAGTTTTATCAATTTTAAGCTCATAATGAGTCTTTGGTTTTGGCACTTTAGGAACATACATAAACTTTTGCTCTCTACCCACATAAACTTTCTCCTTTTTAGACTTAAGAGAAGTAAAGGTTGAACTTAAGGTTTCAATAGCTTCCTCTAACTCATCAATTCTATGATTTTGGGTGTCATGGATATTATTATCCTCAAGAACAGTGATTCTTTCATTGATGGTGGCTATTGATTCATTAGTCTTACCAATACAATCAAGAAAATTTGGAAAAAATTTCTCCATAGAGTCTAACTTATTTATAACATCTCCAAGGTGATCTCAACTTTAATATCTTTAGTGGGTGGTGTTCCTACCAAACTTTCAATAATATTACAGGCTTCTAAAGCAGGAGTACCCAAGAAATTTCCACCTGTAAGAGTGTCTAGAACATACCTATACCAACTAGAGATACCAACATAAAAGTTCCTAAGGAGGATAGTGGTAGAGTGTTTCTTAGTACATCTATGATGAGCATCACTAATTCTATACCAAGCATCTTTCAAATTTTCACCTCCTAGTTGCCTAAAAGAACGAACTTCAACTTCAGGAGCATTCATTTTGAAAAACAAAAAAACTGAATTAAACAAGTAACTAATTTTTTTGTGTTTTTGATATAAGAAAGCAAACAAAACAAAATAAAAATAAACTAAGCAAGACAAATAACTAATTTTTTTGTGTTTTTGATAAGAGAGCAAACAAACAAATAAAAATAAACTAAGCAAGACAAATAACAAAGTAAAGAGATTGGGTGTGAGAGACTCCCCTTGCAGAAGCAATTCTGTTTTCCCCGGCAACGGCGCCAGAAAACGTTGTTGGTGGCTCTAGGTTAACAGTGCCAGAAACAATTGCTTGTACGTCACACGTCAGTTGGGAACCCCAAGAGGAAGGTATGATGAGTGCAGCAGTAAGTTTTCCCTCAGTATGAAACCAAGGTTTAATCGGACCAGTAGGAAAACGAGGTTTGCTTCGAAGGTGTTGGTGGAGGAGTGTAGTGCGGCGCAACACCAGGGATTCCGGTGCCAACGTGGAACCTGCACAACACAATCAAACTACTTTGCCCCAACTTAACAGTGAGGTTGTCAATCTCACCGGCTTGCTGAAAACAAAGGGTTAAACGTATCGAATGGAAGATGATGTTTGTTTGCATAAAACAGTAGAGAACAATGATTGCAGTAGATTGTATTTCAGATGTAAAAGAATGGACCGGGGTCCACAGTTCACTAGTGGTGTCTCTCCAATAAGATAACTAACATGCTGGGTAAACAAATTACAGCTGGGCAATTGACAATTGATAAGTGCATATAACATGCATGTGTGAGCTGTGGTGTCTACTATGAGATTCATTTGGGCATTACGACAAAGTACATAGACCGCTATCCAGCATGCATCTATGCCTAAATAGTCCACTTTCCGGTTAACATCCGTACCCCTTCCAGTATTAAGTTGCAAGCAACAGACAATTGCATTAAGTAATGTGCGTAATGTAAACAATACATTCATCCTTGAATAAAGCATTGCTGTTTTACCCCTAGTGGCAACAACACATCTACAACCTTAGAACTTGCTGTCACTATCCCAGGTTAAATAGAGGTTGAACCCAACTATCATGCATAAATACCCCCTCTTGGAGTTACAAGTATTCACGTGGCCAAGGCTTCAACAAGTAACGGAGAGCATGCAAGATCACAAATGACATAGACATGATAATATAATATTCAGCTCCACATAGGTATCAATATAAGTCAGATCCCAGCAAACACAACATGTAGCATTACAATAAGATGATCTTGATCATGATAGGCAGCTCACAAGATCTAAACATGATGGCACAAGTGGAGAAGACAACCATCTAGCTACTGCTATGGACCCATAGTCCAAGGATGAACTACTCACGCATCACTCCGGAGGCGGGCATGGCGATGTAGAGCCCTCCGGTGATGATTCCCCTCTCCGGCAGGGTGCCGGGAAGAGCTTCAGGAACCCCCCGAGTTAGGGTTGACGACGACGGCGGCAGCGAATATGTTCTGGATGAAAGGCTCGGTGTTTTAGGGTTTTCGCGTCTCGGGGAATAAATAGGCGAAGGGGCGATGTCGGCGGACCCCCGAGGGGCCCAAACCACCTGGCGGCGCGGTGGGCCCTGCCGCGCCTGGTGGTTTGGCCACCTCGTGGCTCATCTTCGTCTCTCCTTCGGACTCCGTGTACGTGCTGGAAAAATAGGGACCTGGCCTTTTGTTTCGTGCAATTCCGAGAATATTTCCAGAAGTAACTTTCTGAAACCAAAAACAGCAGAAAACAGGGAACTGGCACTGTGGCATCTTGTTAATAGGTTAGTCCCAGAAAATGCATAAAAGTGATACGAAGTGTATATAAAACATGTAGCAAATGGTATAATATAAGCATGGAACAGCAGAAATTATGGATACGTTGGAGACGTATCAAGCACACATAGAGAGAGGAGCGAGTTCACCTTATCATGGAGGGATCCGACTCTATCTCCTGTCATTGGTCCAATTGGCGTGTCTTGACCGTTGGTCTAAGGCACCCGTATCAGCTAGGCTTCTTGATATCAGTAAAGAACTCAGGTTTTATACTGGCTCTAGATTGACTTCCTTTTTCACTGATCTAGAGGTGCGTGGCCATGGCGCGGTAGCGTAGCGATGATGCTTCCTCCGCTGTCGATGGACCTTTCCAGTGGTGCGGCTCGATCCGGGCGGTTGTGGTGCCATGTCGGCTCTGGCCTCTCGCGGCGGCTTCTCGCAGGGGGATAAGACTCGCCCGTGGGGCAGTGGTCAACAGCGTGGAGAAGCCGATGGTCAAACCGCTGATGGGTACGAGGATACCAGTGAAAGCTTGTTCCGGCCTCGGCCAGAACCGCTGACGACAGCATCGATGGGCGTCGTTTACCTAGTTGGGGCCACGGTTGGGTTTTTCTTGTTCCCTCTATGCTCCGGGGGAAACTCTACATTTGGGTGTCCCAGATCGGATGATGGCGATGATCTTACGTTGTCCCCCCTTGGGGGCATCATCTTTGGAGTCACACGCGCTGACTCCACTTCCACACTTACCAACCATTTAGATTAGCTCGGGTTTGAAGAAGCCGGCACAGCAGGTTGTATGGAAGAAACAATTTAGGCAGATTAAGTCGGTAGGGAAGAAGTCGGCCCGGCGGGATGTAAGGAAGAAGTCTTGCCAAAAACACAGATATCGTTTTAACACGTACTCAAAAGATTCGTCAAGCCGTCATGCGTACGGTACATAGAAACAAACACCGAACACAAAGGCAGACGTGCCGGCTTCTTTGCTACCGTATTAGTCTTCTCACATCGTTTTCTTCTGTATATCTATGGCAGTACCTACGCCTATGTTTCTGACGGATGACGTCATGCCAATGCGTTTTTCACCGTCGGGAGCCCCGGGTCATGTCACACCGATTTCAGCTTGGTTGCCGACCTATATGTGTTGTCGCGTGATTGCTTTCTGCTCGACTCATATGGGCTTCTCCGTCTTAATACACCATCCTATCACGCCGACGCCCTGAAGTCGGCACAAACAGCGTTCCTCCCCGTATTAATTGTTGCGCCTTCCCGCGTATAAGCTGGCAGACGGGACCACCTATGAACAGTCTCGTGATGACGTGTAATGGGTGTCTGATCCAACCGGCTCCCTGGAGTCGGCATAGAATATTTCGGGTCACCAAGAGTGCGTGGCTATTTCGGCGACGCAACTATTGTCCTTTTGATCGGTCGGCTAGAGGGACAAATGTATGGCTTTGATGGTTGGACGCAGGTCTCTCTGTGCTTTTCGCACGGTGAGCAAGGTGGAGCGGCGCGTCATCTACTGGATTGTCAACGGCGAGTTTCGGTGGCATGAAGTAGCATGGGCCCGACGGCGGACGCGGGATGATGGACGCACGCACAACGGTGGCGTTGTTTGGCGTTGTGGTGGCATTGACGGCTACCGGCAAGGTCATTGGGTTGACCCCTCCCGAAGATGGTTTGGTGGAAGACGGCGGCGGCTTCTGGAGCGTGCGCATATGGTGCGTGCTGAGGGTATGCTGGACCGTTTGTGCTCCCAGCTCGCCGTTGGGTGGCTTGGTGAGGCCTCTAGATTTAGAAGATATGTGTGGGTGTGAGGTCAGGGCGCACGGCCCCGATCATGGCCACCCCCTTCATCAAGCTTGTTGATGCCGCAACAACTGTCGCCTGATTGATCATTGTACTCTTTGTAAGGCTTTGTTGAAACTATAATAAAAAAGTTGTGTGCATCATTTTGATGCATAGGTTGGGGGTTTCAACGTTCATTTAAAAAAACATAGTGACTAAAAATCATAGTTCAAATAGCCCGCTATAGCTCCACTATAGCTTTTTCACCATGTTACCTAAAACTTTGCAAGATGTAGAGGGTGGGGCTGAGATCCCCATTTCGGAAAAATAGCTCCACTATATTTGAAATGAATTATAGTTTTAATGAATTCATGTACAATCTTCCGCTATAGCTTCATTAAGCTCAGATTTAGCCCGCTATAGCTCTTTTTTAGGGTTGCCGCTATTTGATATAGCCCGCTATTTAAAATATTGCTGCGAATTGGTACAAGACTAACTTGTAACGCGATTGAAAAATTGGTACAAACCGCCCTGGTATTGACACATGGTATTGTTTGGCAAAAACCCTTGTATATTTATCTTTTGCAAATGTGAGATTCGCCGCAGACGAGGTCTTAACTCCCGAGTAGGTCCACGGAGACTAAATGATCCCTACTCGGCACAAGGTGGCCCACCACAAGAATTTGACCCCAGGCAGAGGCCGAGTTAACCATCTTGGAGTGCAAGCCATGCCAAGGTCACCACATGGATTTTACGAGATATCTCTTGTAACTGACTCAGACTGGGTCGAGTCTATCTTGTTAGTTTTTAGAGTTATCTCAACCCTCATGTAAATAGACTCGGTGATTGTAACCATAATCCCACCGAGTATATAAGGGGAGACAAGAGCCCCATCGAGCGGTACGGCTCATCCCACATTACGGTTCTCCATGACCACCATAGGTGAAACCGAGCATACCTCAGGATTTCGAAAAACAATTAAAGATAAATCCATTTGCCAACAAACTTGAAGTAGGGCTTTTACCGAATGTTGTTTGCCGAGTCTCTCGTCCTTATCCGCTCGTCCACAGTAGAGAGAGGCGGAAGGGGGGGCGACCGCGCAAGCTTGGTCTCCGCCAGCGAATCCACCGCTCCCCCTCCGCCTCCGGCCGCCGTCGAGGCGCTGCGAGGTGGGGGGGAGCTCTGGTTGTCGTTCCGGTGTGTAGATAGGTCCCTATTCTAGGTGTGAGTGCCTTCGGCGACGTCGATGACGGGGCGGCGGAGCCGGTGTGTTGGCTTTGGTCCTTCCCCTCCTTCTCTGTTCCGGCGGCCTCGTCGCCGGGGAGGACGTGAAGGCAGTTCGTCAGGTGCGTTTCCTCGCCCTTGCTCCTCAGGCCGGCCGTGGTGGCGAGGTGAGGGCTCGGTCGTGGTGGGCGTCCTGCTTTTGGCGCTGTTGGTGGTGGTGGTTTTCGTCGACGGTGCTGCTCAGGCCGGCCTTGGTGGCGAGGGGGGTGGTGTCTGTCGGTGCCGGCGTGCTGGTGGTGGTGGTCCGTGGCGGTGGCAGAGCGGCTGGATGATGGGCGGTTGCGGGAAGACGGCGCTGTGGCCGAGCACGTTCAGCGAGTCCAGATCCCGGCGCTGGCGGCGGGTGGCTCTTGCGGCCTTCTACAATGCGTGGTGGTGCTGTTCTTCCGGCGGTGCGTGGTACGGCGCCTCCGTTGTCGTCTCGGAGCTTTGGGAGAGACGAAGGATCTGATCGTGGTCTTCACCGGTAGCTTGGGGTGCTCTTTGCACTTTGCCTGGGTCCCTTTGTAATTTCTCTTTTCTTTTGGACTGTCTTGTAAAGTGTACTGAGCTGCCTGTATTTGGATCGGATCCTTTCCTCAAAAAAAAAAAAAGAATGTTGTTTGCCGAGGCCAAACTTTTTTGAATTTTTTCCTCTATGCTATCACCTAGATATTTCGAGTGTGGCCCTATGGAATATAATACCATCAAGAAAATAACACGACATTTGGCGCGCTAAGTAGGGGTTGTGCGTTTTGGGCCTTTAGATGCCGATGGCTTAATTCAACAACCACACAAAGGTCCCCGCCGTCGCTCTTGTAGAGACTTTCTGCTTCGGGGCGCTTAGTTTCCTCGCCGCCACAATTGGCAAGTTGCGCCCCATGACTCAGCCAAGATCTAATCTGGCAAGGACACCTAGTTGGCCAACTCCACGCTCGCCCCAGGATACGATTTCTACTTCGACATCAATCAGGCCCCGATCAAGCCCTAGTGTTGTCTCGTCGTAACCCTCGATAGCTCCTTCCACCTTCACTAGCATGGATCTGACGATGAAGGAAGCATGAAATGCTACCTTCCTAGACACGAAGTGTTGTTCATCAACGACTCCCCAATAAACATATATCTCTGTAGGCTACCGACGAGGAAGAGGAGAGAGGCCATGAACAAAGTCAGATGGGGAGACCAGGCCTTCTCCAATGTATTGGCTCTTAGCAAGTCATCCTGAGTAGCACATTATCATAGGTATAATAAAAACTAAGAAACAACTACTCCATTCAGTACACAGTTTGCAAGGCACGCACGTAACTTAATAAACTACTTTAACCATAAATTTGGTCAAAAAAATACAAATTATATATAAATTCAATGGTATAATTTTTGTGACATGTAATTTTTTTATTAACCAAATTTAATGGTAAAAATATTTCTTACCATGTGCCCCGTAAACTATACCAGAGGGAGTAGTCTAATGCATTTTTCTTATGGGCTGTATCTAAATTTAATGTTTTGAAACTCATGCATCCCTATGATTTGAAACACATGCATCTAAAGATATAAACGGTGAGACCCATTGAGCGCACCACAGTGATTTGACCTTTCTGTCCGTCCGATCTTTCCCGCTCAACACGTCCGCACCGTCCGATCCCCGCCGGTTCCTGGAGTCGGCATGAACAGGGATGCGCAAAGTCGCTAACCGTACCAACCTTCGTGCACCCACTCTCGCTGACGCCCTCTCCCGATGCACCCAGGAGCCCGAGGGCCCACCCGTCGGCCTCACGCTGCGCGTTTAATCGGTGTGGCGGGGTTGTCAGATTCCCACTGCGTTCCTCCCATTGGCTAATTTTGTTCATTTACCGTTCTAGGTTTTTAGCGTATGCACTACGTGCCCTCTGGGATACCGATCATCGTACGTGATTCCTTCCTACTTTCTCTCGCTGACAATGGGGCCGTCCCCTCCCGTGGTCCACATGTCGGTTACCCTGCACGTTTGCGTCGCCGATCTCTCCCGTGTGTATGTAGCAACTGCGTATTTTCTACAGTATGTTGGGGTACGCTAGGTATTTCACACGATCGTCGGGTACGGTTCGCTGTTCGTGATGTCATGGAGAATTCGGGCCCGATTTCTCCGTCCGAGCTGGCATCCTTCCATTCGTCGACGGGTACGTTGCACTGTGCGGCCGGCAGAAGACTTTCGGGCCCCTTTCGCTGTGTCCTAGCTGGCGTCTCGCCATTGGTGCGTAAGGTCGGAACCGACCTAATGGGGTTGCCGCGTACATTGTGCTGTTGGGAGGGGGTATATAGGTTGCGTTCTGGATTGGATGGGTAATGCAGCTCTCATTTTCCCCCTTTTCTTCTTCCTCATTGTTCTTGCTCCGCTGTTCTCTTCTCGAACTCTGTCGTGTTTCCATGGAATCCATTTGTTGTTCTTCCGGTCACGTTTGTTCCCGTTGAGATCAGGTTGGGTTTTTACCGTGCTTCACTCTCTCAGTTTTTTGTCGTTCTTTGTTCATGTCGCTCACCGTGTGCTGGATTCGTGTTCGTTGGTTGTTCGTTGCTTCTGCGATTTGTTATTCTTTGTTCTTTAGGTTTCTCATGTTTATTGTCTATTTGTTGCTCTATTTTTCGCAGGTCGCCGGCTAACTGGTTTTCCGTTCGTCGGGTTAAGGTTAGTTCTGTTGATATGCTTTTTTATATATTTTTTGTTTCCTTTGCACAGTTTGTTTTCTTATTGATTTATATATTTTCGTGTTTCCTTTTGTGTGGCGAGGGTGTTATTTTGGTTTTGTTTTTTGCTCATGCAATTGTCTTTTTTTTGCTTTCTCTTACATATGATTTTTCTTTTTTCCTGTATTTCAGCTCGTCGGTTTACTTGTCGGGTGGTCTTCCGGTTAAGGTGGGATCCTTTGAGATTAGGTTTTGTTCTGTTGCCGTGTATATTTGTCTGTTGTTCCTTCTTTGTTTACCTTGCTGGTCGTGTGATGGATCTGTGCTATCTAGTTGTTTTTTCTCCCTTCTTTGTTCATCTTGCTGGTCGACTGCTGGATTTGTATTAATTTGTTCATGTTCAACGACAGGTGCAGAGGAACGCAGGTCACGCCGATTTCAGGGAGTCGGCGGGATTGACGTGTAGTGAGACAGAGAAGGCCAGTCCTGCCGACTCGCTTGATTCTTTTGGTGCTTTGTTTGTTTGCAGGTGATCAGTTCACTGGTCCAATGTTCCTTTGGTTAAGGTCAGTTTCGTTGAGTTTAATTTGGCTTTCTTGTCGTCTTTTGTTATTAGTTCTTGGTTCTTAGTTTATTTTATTTTTGTTGTGTGCTTCGTTTGTTCGCAAGTCATTTTTGTGGCTGCGTTTTCCTCTCTGTCCTATTAAGTCGGCAGGGTGTGAGCTGTATCTCCATGAATCCCCAATTCCAACTTACTAGGCGTCAAAGGGAAACCGAGGTTTCATGATAACCTTCGTTCCTCCGAGGGATAGGAGGCGAGGAGCTGCGTATGATGCATCAATCAGACGATCTCATCCAGTCGGCACGCGAATGGGATAGTGCATTAAAGATGCTACCACGATGGGACCAGATGCCGACTCGCGGAAGTCAGCATGATAAGACCCAAGAGAACGAACTTGGGGGGAGGGAC
The DNA here is from genome assembly GCA_947311845.1 of Poa pratensis. Classification (NCBI taxonomy): domain Eukaryota; kingdom Viridiplantae; phylum Streptophyta; class Magnoliopsida; order Poales; family Poaceae; genus Poa; species Poa pratensis. The sequence continues at coordinate 40,497,335 of CAMZMU010000020.1, forward strand.
GTCTATTTTCGTTTACTGAAAGAATGACTTTCAGTAGGTCGGATACTACCCGTACGTGGTCGTCTGTTAGTGAGCCGGTCACTGCCGTATCGTTGTTGTGGATTTTAATAGTTCAAGAGGCTTGGGTTTTTTTTATTAGATATTGTCTTCTATGCGTTTTACCGTTTTGGTTTTTTTTCTCTGTTTTATCGGGATCTATCTTGGCTGTCAAATCTGGATATCTCTCTTATGCGTTTTGGATCGTGTTTGTTCCGTTGCGGGTTCTTCGCTGATCTTAATGTGCTATTGCGTTAAGTCGGCGTACCGTGGATCCGGCCTCGGTGGTATCTGTATTTGTTGGTGTAGGATAGCGCCGGATGTAACCTCGAGGTTGAATGTGAACTGCCGGCGAGTGAACCGTGATGATCGTGCGGAAATCGCTGTCTTGGTTCAATATTTTTCGCTTTGTTATTTATTGACTGTCTCCTTATCCGATAAGTCTGGGTTTTTGTTTGTGTTGTGCCGTCTCTGTTTTGAATGTGATACTGCGTTGAGTCGGCATACCGTGGAGTCGTTCTCGGTCCTATCTGTAGCTGTTGGTGTAGGATAGCGCCGGATGTAACCTGGAGGGAGGAAAGTGAATCGCCGACTCAGCTTTAAGTCGTCGATTTGTTTTGTTTTTTACCACATGTCGGTCGGTCCGTTGTGTTATTGGTCAGGTTTTTCCTTTAGGCATTGGGTGAATCTTTTGTCTGCTAATGCGACGTGTCTGATTTTATTTGGTGTCTTACGAAGCGTGTTTCGTATGCTGGTACATTATCCGTTATCCGGCGGTTCCTCCTTAAGTCGGCGAGTAGTTCTTATTTGTTTGCGGATTTGTTTCGCTTTCTTTATAAGGTTTGTTGTTATGTTTTTCATGTTTAATTACTTTCCGGCGTATTTTTTCTTCACACCAGATGTCGGTCAGTCTGTTGAGTGAGTTGAACCTGGTCAGACGTGCTTGGACGGTGCAGGTGTATGTGTCTAGAGTGTGGCAGCACCATGGGACATCTGATGATGGTCCTGTAAAGCATCTTGGTATCGTACTACAGGATAGGCAGGTGCGGGTGATACCCACAAGTATAGGGGATCGTTGAAATCTTCAATGTGTAAGTATTAGTATCGATCCCACGAGGAGTAGAATGTATAAGTATTTATCCTCTCAAATAAGAGTGTCACTTCTCTTATTATCTATGCACTAGACAAACTAAAATGATTAAATGATGCAAGTGTTTTTGGGTTTTTGGCGTAGAGTTTGCAATAAAGTAAAAAGCTGAAAATAAAATATGACAAGTGAAAGCTCTCAAAGAGAGAAAGCCCAATCCTCTATGCAGCGAGAGGACAAGCTCAAGTGTGTGTTTCTTATAAGTGGAGAACGTTCCCAAGGGCTACCTAGACTTCATGGCATAAATATTTCTAGAACAACAAGGTAAACATTTTGTCAAGTTTTAATCTTCTTTGGACGGAGCCATTATTAGGTATAGCTAAATAAATAAACTAAATCCCTTATGATGGATCTTATGGCCAAGTAAATGACTGCACAAGAATTATTAAGACATAATGTCCCACCATAGCATTACACTCTAAGGTCCCCGATACTAATACCCTCATAATGCAACTTCATGACTCGGTCTCAGGTTTACATGTCCTCCCAAGTCTCCCTCACTCCATTACACTACGGTGTTCTCCTATGAGCCCATATAGGTGAAGTGATGTGCAGTCGACGTTCGCACAACACCATCATAGAATTACATAAAAGATAAAAACTAGACAAAATACCAACACATGTTATATATAAATCATTGCCAATCCATCCTATGCCCCCAGGAACATGAGAGAACTACTCACAACGCAAAGACGTGATATGATTCAATGGTATAAGTGATACAACACAATCTGAAAATATAATCTCACCCCCAAACAATGACAAGTAGCCAATCATACACAGGTAGAATAACACTTAAACAATAGCTAGGGTTCGAACAATCTCAAACTATGAGGGGGATGAAGTGGATCACGAAGATGGTGCTGGTCTTGCCGGTGGTGTTGATGGAGACTCCGGAGGGGGATGGAGGAGCCTTCCGGAGGTGATTCCGGCGGCGTTTCCCCCTCTGATCTTCTTCGGCGGCAACCTTCTGTCTCCTGTTTCGTGGGTTTTGTGTTTCTCCGCCGCCTCCTGCGAAACTCCTCGGGGGACTATTTTTATAGTCGGTTTTAGGTCAAGACGAAGCCACGGAGACAAAAACGGACGGCATCGGAGCCACGAGGCCCAGGATGGGGGGTCCCACGCGGCCAAGGAATCTGGCCACGTGGGCCCACCTATCTTGGCCCTCGGGTCTCCGTTTGTTCGCTTCCTTCGTTCCTACGCTTTGTTCCTTCCAAAAACTGACGCCCGTAAAATATTAGGTCATTTGGACGTCGTTTGGGTCCCTGAAACATAAAAATATAGAAAATAGGGTTTTCTGCCAGTGCAGGGTTAATTCCAAATAAATGGGGAAACTGTGAATTATCCCTAAAATCATTATAAAACATAAATATAACCCATATATGATGCAAATAAGTTGGAATATCAAGTAATAAAATGTAAAGTTCATGTATGCATTTTACATGCATCAACATCCCCAAGCTTAACCAATACTCGTCCTCGAGTATGAAGGTGATAAAACTAACATGTACTTTGCATTTTAATACTATCAATGGATATCAAAGATGATTACTATTGCTACATAGAGTCAAATGATTCATTCTTCAAAGGAGTAGCAATATACAAGATAGATTATGAAGTGATATCAAATATTCAACGTAAGGATGTTCAAAGATAATTCACAAAGTGTAACATAGAAGAAAGCACTATGGAACAAATATATGCATAATGAAAAGTAAAAACATCCTATAATGGTCATAGAGTATTCTTGTAAAATCTGAATATAAAAGTGGACACTTTGAAAAGATAGATAAATAAGTAGAGGTAAAACATGCAAAAGTTTCATCTAGCTTCCAAATGGTTCTACTTAAATTAATGTTTGCAATGTGGTATCCATTGGTGTGGAGCTCTCATTACCCCTATCATAGCATCTTGAATGGTTAAGTTGAAAGTGAAAGCAAATATGAGTAATGTGCTTGACAAAGTATGGGTTGAATGCCTCATGCCCCGTGAATAAGTAACAAATTCCTCTACTTGTTCCATCCCTAAATGAGTGTAATCATAAGTATGGTAAGATGCTATGACACGTTCTTCATGGAACTCATTGAAATTCAAAGTGTCTATCAGTATGTTTGAAGCAACAAGTTTTATTATCTTGGAATAAAAGCCACTCTCCAGCAATATAATTTAAACTTTCCATGAAATCTTTTAGTATTTTCCGTTATGTTGACTCTTTAAATTCCTCAGCAATTTTAGAAGCTTTCATGTATCCATAGTAAAGATTCATTATCTCCGGAAGAGTTTTTATGGTATTTTCCATTTTCTAATTTTTTGGGTTTTGATATATATAACTGAAAGTAAAACTAAACTAAATGCAAAACTGAAGGTAAACTAGAGTATATGCAAAACTGAAAATAAATATCTAGTGCAAACAAGAATAAAAACTTAAGCGCTACACTCCCCGGCAACGGCGCCAGAAAATGTCTTGATACCCACAAGTATAGGGGATCGTTGAAATCTTCGATGTGTAAGTATTAGTATCGATCCCACGAGGAGTAGAAGGTATAAGTATTTATCCTCTCAAATAAGAGTGTCACTTCTCTTATTATCTATGCACTAGACAAACTAAAATGATTAAATGATGCAAGTGTTTTTGGTTTTTTGGCGTAGAGTTTGCAATAAAGTAAAAAGCTAAAAATAAAATATGACAAGTGGATCACAAGATTGTGATGGAGATGGTGCTGGTCTTGATGGTGGTGTTGATGGAGACTCTGGAGGGGGGATGGAGGAGCCTTCCGGAGGTGATTCCGGCGGCGTTTCCCCCCTCCGATCTTCTCCGGCGGCAGTCTTCTGTCTCCTGTTTTGTGGTTTTTGTGTTTCTCCGCCGTCTCCTGCGAAACTCCTCGGGGGACTATTTTTATAGTCGGTTTTAGGTCAAGACGAAGCCACGGAGACGAAAACGGACGGCATCGGAGCCACGAGGCCCAGGATGGGGGGTCCCACGCGGCCAAGGAATCTGGCCACGTGGGCCCACCTATCTTGGCCTCGGGTCTCCGTTTGTCGCTTCCTTCGTTTCTACGCTTTGTTCCTTCCAAAAACTGACGCCCGTAAAATATTAGGTCATTTGGACGCCGTTTGGGTCCCTGAAACATAAAAATATAGAAAATAGGGTTTTCTGCCAGTGCAGGGTTAATTCCAAATAAATGGGGAAACTGTGAATTATCCCCTAAAATCATTATAAAACATAAATACAACCCATATATGATGCAAATAAGTTGGAATATCAAGTAATAAAATGTAAAGTTCATGTATGCATTTTACATGCATCAGCGGGTTTGAATGCATTAGTTTTTTGTGTTCGTTTTATGACAATGGTGTTCCTAATCTGTTGGTTGTTTTATTATTTCCAGAAGAATCATATTTATGCAGAAATTTCAGGGTTGCTGGTCAACCAATTCAGCGGTTTTATGAAGAGGGTTTCGTTTATGAGCTCAAAAAGTTTATAGTTACTCCGAAGAAAAATGGTTACATGCCAAGGAGGGCCAGTTCATGATTAGGTTTGGTAGGTATACGACTGTGGAATGCATACTTCAGTCTATCATGGATTGTCCCTTTTGTACGTACTCTTTGATGCCCATCAGCAGGCTCCCAAGCCCTTGTGATCTGCCAGATTATTTTACAGGTTACTTTCATTTTTATTATTTTGTTTCTATTAGATTAATTGCTTATCGTATGTTTACCTTTTGTTGTTGTTTTCTCGTCGTGCAGATGTTGTTGGTATTATAACTGGGGTGTTCCGCCTACCAAGTATCATACGGCATCCCGGTCTGCGCCAGCTACCAAGAGGGTCATTTATTTGAGTGATGTTAGGTATTTGTGTTTGTAACTTTTTTTATTCTGCGTTATATGTATAGATTTTTTGTTCATCATGTGGTTTCCTTTGTTTTGTAGTGGTTTTCGGATTAGTGTAATTCTGTGGGGAGAACGAGCTACCGCTTTTGATGGTCCGGGGGTGCTTCAAAAGGCTCAGAATGGACCGGTTGTTGCGATTTTTGTTGGCACTATGGTAAAGATTTTTGAAGGTTAGTATCTCGGAGTAACATTAAGTGAGTTTATCCAATTAATTGAAATGATACCAGTGTAGGTGTGTTTGTTATTTCTGTTCGAAGGTTCTAGGGGGCTGAGCGGTGGTGCGCCGTGTCGTTGGTATATTGACGAAGATCTTCCTGAGATACGAGAGTTGCATGCAAAGTATGGTATTTGTTGGTTTAAAAATACTTTGTTTGTGCATGTTCTTATTGTTAGCGACTTATGTCGCATTGTTCTGGTTATGTAGGTTATAGGATAAGATTCCCGCTGTCCAATGCATTTCGCTTCCAGGCCAGTCTGCTGCCGAGATAAGCGCACATGTCGATCTTGCGACGAAAACTGCTGGGGAATTGGTTGATCTGAATATCTGGATTACGCGGTTGGTCCTCGGTCTGTTATTTTATAGATGTGCATATGTACGTATAGTCGTCTTCGATTATATTTTACATCGTGGATCGTATGTTGTTTATTTATAGGGAACGAAGTTTTATTGTGATGTGGATATCAGACGTATTAGTCCGACGCAACGTTGGTGGTTTTCCTCCTGTACGGGTTGTGGTAAGGGCACTGTTCCTTGTGGGGATGCGTACAGGTGTCCTGATCAGTCGTGTGGTGACAAAGGCGCAGTGCCAAGGTGATTATCCCGTGTTTTGCCATATATGTGCATGGTATACGGTTGTCTTGCTGATGTCGGCTCATCTTATTTTCGCAGATACCGACTTTCTTGTGTTGGGTGTAACGGTGACGATGAGGTTGAGTTTGTGTTTTTCGATAGAGTTGCCAAGGAGTTAATTGGTAGGCCAGTCGTGACTCTTCTCCGATCCAGGGCTCCTCACGGTGTATCACTCAGTGAGGCTGTTTTGTTTGGACGCACGGATGCTTTGACTCCACGAGAAATTGCTGCGGTCGTGTCGAGGAGGTTTCGCCTGGTTGTTTCTGTGACGTCCAAGAGTTTTGATCCAGAGTCTGAGAGGTCGTCTTATCAGGTTCATCATATCGTTAAGGAATACAGGCGGCAGTTTGCCTTGTGCCTATCTGTTGTAAGCCTGGTTTACCGGTGGCTCCGTCCAGCAGTCCTTCCCACGCTGCATTCAATGTTGTACGTGAAGACGTGTTACTTACTCCCTCCAATGACGCGTCTTCTCGCCCTGAGAGTGTTTGCTTGGTGAGTTTATGTCTTGGTTTTTACCTCGACGCTGCTTGGCTTTTTGTTGCTCCATACATGTGATTATTAACATTTTTTGTTAAGTTTTTGTTCAACCATCTCAGCATTTTGTTTATAAACAGGTTGTTCCTGAGACAGTGGTTGTGCATACGCCGCCTGAAACACTTGACGTGTCCGTATCGCCGTTGGTCATGAAGTTCTCTGGATCTAATAATCTAGTGTCTGGGTGGGTTTTCATGGGCTGGTTTCCACACATATTTATATATTATTTTTTGTTGTTGTGCTGAATTTTTTGTCTTAATTGCAGCCATGTTGGGGAAGTCTTTATTTCATCTGCGAAGAAATCGTTGTTCCAGGAGCAGGAATCTGTTAGTCAGCGTGATGACGTGTTGGACTCTGCCTCTCAGGTCGGCCAGGCGGGTCAGCGTGATTTCTTCATGAACACGGATTCTCAAATCGAGTCTCCTCTGGCTTCCTGTGAAGTCGTTGCCGGCTCCGACTGTCCCGTCGATTTTCCACTGATTTGCTGCGAATTTGTTGCCGACTTTGACTCTCAGGTCGACCTTCCTTCGAGTAAGGATGAATCAATGATTAACTCGGAATATCACATCGTTGCTCTTTCGACCGGCTGTGAAGGCTCCGTGGAGTCGGATTCTCAGTTCGAGTTTCGTCCACGTGAACCTCAAGTCGTGTTGGAGTCGGCTATTTAGAGCAGTCTAATGAGGTGATTGTCCGTGTTTTCAGTATGTATGTTTTTTCTGTATTTACTTAGTTTTTCTTATAGAGTTCCTTCGCTGTCAGGTCGACCTACCAGTGGTGGATGAATCAGGTTCTCCGTCTGTCTTGCTTGCCGAATCATCCGTGGATAAGAGGTGACGATGGTTTCGGAGGTGTCCTTTGTCGTGTCATTTCCAATTCTGATGCTGTATATTAAGTTGGATATCGTGTCAATGATCTGTGTTAGCAGGATGATAGAAGAGAACGTTGGAATGAACGAGGCCAAGAAGATGAAGACTTGAATCGGTATATTGTTATTTATATATTTTCTTGTTCAAGGCCAATTTGAAGGAGGTGCTGACTCCAGGGAGCCGACGTTGTCTGATGGTGCGGAGAGGCGTATAAACAGATGTCCAAAGACCTAATATTGCTCTGGTACGACCCACATCTCTCGCTGGGTAATAAAATAAAGATTAGGTGACGTCGTCCACCGAAATATAGTCGTTTTCTGTACTTGTGGCCAAGATTCCGGTGTAATAGTTTGTTTGTACATCTTCCGAATCATTGATGTTTTATCTATATGGTTATGCTCTTTCGTTGGTATTTGGAAACAATTAATGTGTGGATTCGTTAATTTGTTCATGTTCAACGGCACGTGTTATCATGTCAGTTTTTCGTTCCACTGAGTTGTCAGAGGAACACAGTTCAGTCGACTCGAGGGAGTCGGCTGAATCGGCGTGCAGTAAGACGGAGAAGGCCATTCATGCCGACTCCCTGGACTCGACAGGATGATGTGTTATTGTAGTTAATTAATGATGAGAGAGGGTGGTACGGGTCGGGCATTAAAATCGTCGTGTCCTGGAGTCGGCTGAATCGACCTGCAGTAAGACGGTGAAGGCCATTCCTGCCGACTCCCTGGATTCAGACAGGATGACGTGTCATTGTAGTTATTGATGAGAGAGGGTGGTACGGGTAGGGCATTAAAGTCGTCATAGCAGTTAAGAAGACGTTGTCAGGCACGCCTACTGTTGGCACCTGACGAACCTTCATGCAAGTGTCAGGTCATTGGTATAGCAAGGCGTGCCTTCCTAGGGAAGCCAACGATCTTAGCTTCCAATTGTGATTGTTTTTAATAGAGACGGGGTGAAGTTCGCGCGCCTCTCAGTTTTATTAGGGTGGAATTAAGTCGGCTTCAACGTAGCCGTTAAGCGAGATAACACCTTCTCCAAAGGAAAGGTGACCCCCCGAGAACGGCGCGTCGACTCGAGGTTGCCGTCTTAATGCACGGCCCGATCGGCCGACTCCAGGTTGCCGTCTTATCACGCTGATTCCCGGGAAAAAAGCCTGCCAAATTTTATCATGGTAACCCATCCACCCCGACTTATCCTCTTCCCTAAATTCAAACTGCTTTTAAGTCGGCCCTCATCTAGTTCGCCTGCCTCTTTCCGCAGCCAGTCGCATATTGGTACCGTATGCCACTGAATGGAAGCGTTGCTTCAGACGGAGAAGCCGGCTCCAGCGAGTCGGCAGCCGGCAGCACAGGTCTTCTCTGTCTTACTCCGTGTTGATCCTGCCAACTCCCTAGAGTCGGACTGAATTGCGTTCCTCTGGTTACTCGGTGGAAAAGAAAACTGAAATGATAGCATGTGTTGTTGAACATGACGGGTAATTATTGGTTGCGGGTTAGCGGTTCTAGATTTTCGGATTTTTTTTTGTTTATGCTGTTCGCGCCAACTAAAGGTGGTCGCCGTCTTACTTGGGAGCGTCTTACTCGTGGTTGTTCCTGCTAATGTTCAGGTCTGTGTGGTGAGTTTTCCTGGTTGTTGGATACTATGAAACAAAAGAAGTGCTATCAGAGGAAAGTCCAACGGGAAGCCGGCAGCAATCACCAACGTTCTGGACTGTGTTGGTTGTTGATCGTTCGGTGGTAAGACTACGTGTCACCTTTGACGTAGTTTAGAGGCCGTTCTTTCATTTGATCATGATGCGGACCCTCATCGTCTTGCCTCGGGAAGGGACCAAAATCTTCACTACACCACGGCCTCTCACACACCAAGTACCGAGGGCACGGCATTAAAGAAAGGGAGCCGACTCCAGGATTCGGCATGACCAAACGGTACAGAAGGAAGTAAAGGCCTGTCCGCTCGAGCCCACCTTTCCGCACACACGGATGGACTAAACCGGGTAACAAACCAGTTTCTGTCCAAAAGAACGTACACAAAAGAGACGACCGGTTTGTTTTCTGATTGACTGATATGGGCTTCTCCGTCTTAATGCACCGTCGGGTCATGCCGACTCCCTGGAGTCGGCGTGGGTTGTGTTACTCTCCGTGTTAATTGTTGCGCCTTCTATACACGCACTCGTCGTCCTCGGTTTTTATTTTTGGCACTGCTTACGCCTATGTTTCTGACAAATGGCGTCACGTGAAGATTTTCCCCCTTAAGAGTCATCGGTCGTGTCACCACGATTTTATTTTAATGGGTGTCTGTTCCGGCCGGCTTCCTGGAGTCGGCAACGAATCTTTGGGAAATCGCTCCTTTTTGTCCCATCTCTTTCTCATTGACCTTTGGTCGATTCGGTCGGTTCGGCCGCATTTATTAATGATGCGTGGACGGTTGGCTTCTCTTATCGTCCCTATCTTCTTTTTTCAGGTTTAGCTTTGGTTTTATCCTCACACGCCAAGTACCAAGGGCGCGGCATTAAAGAAAGAGTCAGCCAGATCACGAACCACTTCCGAGAAAGTAAATTTATTGCTCCGTACATATGCGTTTCTATATACATTACGGCCAACGGTTTAGTAGTAACATCATTTCCATGCTATCCCTTTCGGCTTCACCTTCCTTACCCCAACTCCATGAATCAGTAAAAAACCAAGAAACACAGACGTTCCGTCTTAATGCATGGTCCGATTACGCCGACTCCCTAGAGTCGGCGTGATGTGTGTTTTGATATTTCTCCTGCGCGTATCCTGTTCCCTGACCCCATTGAGTCGGTAGGCTTACGCCGATGTGACTTACCCGTCTACACCTTACGGTCCTACCGCTCACCTGCTTTCCCCGTCTTTAGGTTGTGTTTCCGAATACGAAGTTAGGATACTTCGTGTTCGGCTATGGGTCCGCGGCGAGTGTCGATCTCACCAACTCCGTTCCCGACAAGATGTTGCGCATAGTTGTCTCTCTGCTTCCCACGAAGTTTGCCGTGCGGACGACCGTCCTTTCTCACCCGTGGCGGTACATCTGGTTGTCCCTTCCTTTGAATCTCCGCGTCGATTATTAGCTTTGTACCCAAGACTGTGGACGCATTGACGTTGTTTCCAATATCCTTGCATCACATCCTGGTCCTGCGAGCGATTATATATAGGCACCACAAGCGAAAGCTTTTCTCCATTTTGGACGGTTGGTTCCAATCCCCCGCACTTGATGGTCTCGAGGAGTTGAGATTTGTGGGTGGGCAGACGATTCGAGAGTTGCCATTATCTGTGATGCGTGTTATGGGCACGCTGCGGGTTGCCAGCTTCGCGGGGTGCCATTTTCGCCGTATTGATGAGGGTCCTGCGATTCTTCTTCCTCGTCTAGAATACCTCGTCCTTTACGACGTTGCTATCTCAAGGGTGGGCATGGACTGTCTACTCGCCGCATGTATTGTCCTACAGGCACTTCAGCTTCAGGGCGATCATGGATTGGGTAGTCTCCGAACCAGCTCGGTCAGTCTTCGCACGATTGGTGTGTCTTGCTGGTGGACTAGCAGACCCCTTGAGGTGTTGCGTGATCTGGTAATTGAGAATGTGCCCTGTCTCAACAGATTGATTGTGCTCGATCCAGTGTGTCCAACAACAGTCACTGTTATTGATGCGCCACAACTAACGGTTGTAGGGTTTATGTCCACCTACTCCTCTCGGTTTATCATCGGTCCCGTGATTATAGAGGTGTCGTCCTGTATATGATTTTTATTTTTCTGGTTCTTCTGTTCTTCTTTCAAAGCTAGCATACTGAGTTGATTTTTGCATGTATCTTCAACTCTTGTCCAGAAAATGCTGCCCATCAGCTTGGCGATGTCTTTGCGGGGAGTGAAGATACTTGCACTGAATTCTATCAGGCCTAATCTGGTTGGAGTACTAGGGATTCTGAAATGTTTTCCTTGCATGGAGAGGCTATAAGTCCAGGTTAGAGTTTATGTTCTTTAGTATTCAATGGTAGTGTTACATGGAATTTCGACTCAACATATGTTTTAAAATTCGTATTTGTAAGTACCTTCCGGCTCTTAAGTCATCGTAGCTTCTCTGTGAGGATATTGAGTTGTTTAGTCTCGCCTGTTAATTTTTCCTTTTGACGTCTGGTAAGCACGTTTGGTTCATCTTGCAGGCAACAAAACATATCAGGACGAAAGAAGTGTTGCCATTCATGACAGACGATTCCATTGAGTGCCTTGATTTCCATCTTAGAGAGTTTTGTCTGAATGACTTGCGTGGGACGATGTTCGAAGTTAGTTTGTTCCATTTTTTTGTTCGGCACGCAAAGGTGTTACAGTTGGCTAGGATTGGCGTGCTCTTTCCGCACCAGCCTCGGTGGTGGACTGATCAGCGGCGTCGACTGCGGATGCGCGAGAGAGGTTCTCCAGATGTTGATATTCGTTTGGAATCACTGATAAATTTAGATAGGTTTGGTGTTGGAGGAATTAGAGCAGTCATGCATGACTTGTCAGTGGATGATCCGTTTGCTGCTTCGTTTTAACCGTGTGGGTTTTTAATCTGGATAAATACATAGGGTTGTTTTGGGACATAATTGCTGTGTTCCAAGAGTTTTCTTTCAAATAGTTGGTTTATTTATTTGTTGAATATCGTTCGTTATTTATTTGTTTAACATCTAGAGAGTTATGTGCACATGTTTAGTCTTGCAACGTTTGTACACAACATCTCGAAATCCCGAACGTCATGACCGTATTGGTTCCTTCCCGATGCATACGGCGAGGGCTCACTGATTTGACGATAGGCAAAGACTTTCAAATCGTCGGTTTACATACTCCAGATTTATTGTTCTATCGGCTTACCTTTTATGCGTAGATTTATAATGTTTCTACTGACTTAGAACCACATGGTTTACAGACCGGCTCCAGGGAGACGGCGGACTTGTGAGGGATAGAGAAGTCGGTGATAGAGGATGTGAATACTGGTCAACAGGCCGACTCGAACTAACCTTCGAACTCCACCCACACGAACGGATTATATAAATTGTTGTCCCTGCATCGAACAAAACGGTGTCTCAATACTGTTTCGGCGAACCGGAGGTATAGCTATACGGTGGAAACGAAGTGTCAGCGGAAGGCGGCACGGGAGGAATTTGGTCGGTATCCCGTACTAGGAAGCGGCATAACACGGCAAACACCCGTCGATCTTTCCTCTGCTCGGTCTGTACGAGGCGTTAGCTCTCGCTGAGTGTCCTTTTTTCCGGTGGCCTTTGGTGTTTTTCACCCAACTTCCATAGGTGGTTGGGTATGCCCTGTATTAATATACCCACCCTCTGTTCTGCTTACCTTTGGTTTTTTTGCTATCCCCACTGCCGCAGCCACACCTCAAAAAATCCGATCGGATCGGCGGACGGTCGCCGACGACGTAGTTCCCTCTCTCCTTTGACGTCCGTTTTTAGATCGTCATGGTCCTGAAGAAGAAGAGCTCGGGTTGGAATGGTTCCAAGGTGACGATGGATAATTGGAGGGTCTTGCCAAAGAGGGTTTGTTGTCGGGGTACGATGTGTGTAGGTGGCGTGTCCCGGGGATGAGCGGCGGCCCGAACCTACCAGTGAGGAGAAGGTGTTGTTCGTGAGTTTTTTGGAACGCGGCCTCTCGCTCCCGTGTTCTGATTTTTTCGTTCGCCTGCTCTGTTTCTATTGTATGCAACCGCATGATCTCACCCCCAATTCTGTTTTACCCATTTCTTGCTATATGGGATCTGCGAATGTTACCTCGGGACGAGACCTATCTTCCCTCTCTGGCTGTCAATATTTGAGCCGGTCTGTCTTAGAGAAGACGAGCGTGCCTCGCCGTCGTGTTGCGGTGGCGTTGAGTTCCAAGTGCGACCCGACGCGATTTACCCTCGGATGGATTTTGCCAACGAAGTCGAAGACTGGCAAGAAACCTTTTTTTATTGCCCAGATATTGAAGATGCGGGGTGTAAACCGAACAAGTGTTTCTTGGCTTCGCCCAGTAGTGAACATATCCCTTTGGTAAAGACTCTGTTCGAGAGGATCAAAGAACTTATGAACAACGGGCTGGAATCAAGGAATTTGGTTGCCTGTTGGGTAGGCTGGCATTTGCAACCCCTGCAATCCCGATCGCAGTTGTTGTGTGATTATGACGGGTCGGCTGAATTTGTTTATCGCTACAAAACAGAGGAGATGCACGTTGCTGAGTTCATGGAGGTCATGTCCAAATTGGTGAAAGACGACATAGCTGGGTTTGATGTCGGTGGCTTGCGACCCTTCTTCAAGTATAATCCTGCTCCTTCGGTAATTTCTGCTGCTCAATCCTTTTCTTCATTCATCGATTGATAATTACCTTCCTAATTTTTTCTGTTTATTTGGTGTAGATTTATAGATATACTTCGTATTTACCTCATGTCCTTAGTTCTCCTGCCCACGTGTTTGATGATAACGAGGACATCACCGGTGAGATGGATTTCGAGCCTATGACGACAAATTGAAACCGGCATTCACACCCAAGAAGATACTTCGATATCATCCGGTCCAGATCAAGGGGAACAATACTATGTTGGACAAATTTCCTTTGGCTGCTGAATATACCAATAGATCTAATCAAGACGTGCCGAAGATTCCAGATGCAAGTGAGTTAGACCCTTTAAATAAGGGCGGTGAAGATCATCAGCGAGTGACACCAGAGTGAGCTTTACTCGCGTGTTTCTTTTTTTTCATATCAATATGTTGTATACTCAGATTTTTCATTCTTCTTCGCGTGTAGCGCCGTTATCGTCTGGCGATTGTCCCGGCGAGCGTCGCGTCGTCGGCTCCAGTTGTTCTGGGACAGGGACCGGATGCGACGCAGTTTCAGGTTGTTGACTCAATGGTTAAGGCGTCTACGGTGGTGAACCACGAGCGGATTATGCTTCAGGAAGACGCGGTGGCGAGAGAGAATGTCGCTTTGCATAATCCTTTGGTGTTGCCACCTGTTGATCCTGATGTTTCTATATCGACGCACCCAGTGATGTTAAAAGCCCAGGTTATGCTACATGACTTGAAGAAAAAGGAGAATCAAAGACGTGTGGTCATTCTAAGTTAATGCGACAAATCGAGCGTGCTCATAAGGTAATTGTAATTTTATTTTTATCTGTGTATGACCATTGTGTTTCTGTTCTGATGACCCTTTTCCTACAGCATGAGGTGGTGTCACACTGGCGGCATGTCAATAATAATATAGCGGTCAAGTCTAATCAATCTATAGTCCCTGAGGACCTGCAACGAGAACTGGCCGATGTTGAGCTCCGGATGGAAGAGGACCGGATAAGAATCACAGAACTTGAGGAACGGCTCAAGGAGAGTGTCTTGGCAACTGACGTAGACAGACGGGTTAAAGACGTTGAAGCTAGGTATAAAATCGAGTTCGACCAGGCCTTAAAGAAATAGGAAGAACTTGCCGAAGAAATTGAGGAGCTAAAAGGACGGTAACTTTATCTTATGTCGTAAGATCACGCAGCGTAAAAAAACAGTATGAAAGCCAGAAGGAAATGGCTGTACAACAAAAAAAGGAGATGAACATGCGAGTTTCTGAAGGGACAGAAGCACTTTGTCTCTTGGTTAGTACGATAGAGTCGTGCACGCGGGATTTTTTTGGTAAGTCATTACGTGTTTATGTGCTTTCCGTCCATGGATATTCTTTTTTCGAATCTGATTAATTATTTCAGTAGACGAAGAATCTTGTGGAGAATCCATGGATCTCGCTCCTGAGGTACAGTTAAAATTAACTTGTCGGCGCGCTGTGAAACTGAAGACGGCCATGGTTGAGGTGTTGAAGCACCTACTTCCGGTAAAGGACATTCCAGATAGTTTGTCTAAGCTTGTGGAAACGGCTACCGGAGCTTCAACGGTTATAGGGAAGTGGAAAAGGTCAGTTGCTTGCGAAGGAGCTTGGGCAACGTGGGTACTTGGAAAATCGCATCATTCCAGCCTGGATGTCGACTTCATTTCGAAGGGTCTCCGCAAAGGCATGATAACGGCTTGCCGTTCACTGACGAGGATAGAAAGGTTGTCGTCGCTGAGGTCCAAAAGTATGCTGCCAGAACCGTGGACTTTGCAAACACTGATGTATTTTTCCCTGCTGCTGACTGCCTAGACAATACTTAGGTGTTTGGTCGGTTTGTTGTAGTTCGATGGGTCGATGCGGCCACATGAAGCCGGATTGTCTAGTCGACATGTAACTGTTGTACCTTGCTGGATGCATGTCCAAACATAGGATAGACAGTTGGAGTTGTATTGTATTGTTTGCTGTGTTCACTATTTTTTCGTTTAGTTGCGTATGTCAGGACATGTAATGGTATTCCGGTGAAATAATTGGTTGCAAACAGTGTGTATACTGATATATGTACGTTGTAGCTGCAAGTTCGTACATACCTTAGTTTGTAACATGTTTTAACAAAATGATCAAGTTTGATTGATCAGTCCGTTGAAATGGCTGACTTTTGATTGAGCCGGCTATCGTACCGTGGGTACGTATTGCCCGTGTCCGTACTAATTTTGTTCTTGCGCAGGAGTTATGGACAAGATGTGGATTCGAGTCTGGGCACGTTTCCTTACCCGGCGGCTGGCATATCCACTTTGTACGTGGTGGCAGTATGCCGTCTTCGATGTATGCTGTCAGGGTAGCCACCGTTACCGTCGATCCTCTCCAGTCATCCATGGGGTGGGAGTGAGGAAGATGAAGCCGGAGGGGATAGGGGTGGAAACGATGTTACAGTTAAGCCGGCAGGCGTAACGTGTGTAGGAACCGGCTGGAGTAATAAATTTGCTCGGGACTGTTTCTGGAGTCGGTTAACGCTTTGTTTAATGTTGTGTCCTCTACAATGGCGCGGGGCAGGTCGTGGTGTAGTAATGATGTTCATTCCTTCCCGAGGCATGATGGTGGGGGTCTACGTGTAATCTTATTAGTCAGTCTTATCAGTCAGATGAGTGGACCTTTCAGGCATGTGATTGGGACAGCGGTTTAAAGACAGAGTTAAATAATCCATTTGATCGTAGGAGGTGTCATCACGAGTCGTTGGTGCTTGCATGCCATTTAGTAGTTGCATGAATCTGTTTTCTTTTATTATTTGCTTTATTTTGTCCTCAAGATTACATATGGATATAATTATTTCTACCCGTTGATTATTAGCATCGTGTATGGCGTGTCGTCAAAACAGGACTCAGTGGTTCGTGCGCCAAGGCGCACCCCTAAATCTAGTTAATATGATTGGGATAGCATCATTTTTGCCTATGGCCACGTGAACAGTTGTATCTTAGTTAAGATATAAAGTCACCCTCTCTCTTCATTAAATAGCATGTCACATAAGCAAGTGCTAATTGAGATTACATTTAATGATTTGGATTCAAAGTGATTGGTTGAATAATGTTTTTTTACCTATGATTGCGTGCAATAAACTTTTTTACCCGTGATTGTGTGCAAAAACTATACTCCCTACATCACAGTTTACTCGGCACGCACAGAGTTTAACAACACACTTTGACCATTAATTTAGTCAATAAAATTTAAATTTTGTGTTACAAAAATTATATCATTAAAAACTTTTTTTTAATATAAGTCCAATGGCAAAAAGTTTGTCACATATAATTTATATTTTGCTGACCAAATTTAATGTTCAAACTTTTTCTTAAACTGCATGTCTGCCCTGCAAACTGTGACAGAGTGAGTATGTTAGACAAGATTCAATATTGTTTACGTTCTTATTTAATAACTAAGCGCCACATCCACATTTTACCCATGATAAGGGCAGTCACAATGCAGATACGGTTTTGCCATATCTAATTTGTTCCAGCTCACATTAGATACAGAATGCAGCTGTTGAATTTGTGGGATTTTGCCCATGGCCCAACTAAATTCTGAAATTCTCATGTCTCATTTGTATGGCTGGTTTGGGGACTAAAGTTAAGTCACACATTGCTAGTTGAGAGAGAGTTGTACCACCTTATAAGGTGGAGTGTTGTGCTACTTGGTAAGCATGTGAGAACAAAAGGCTCTCTCGCGCACTCCTCCTCCTCCTCCTCCGCCGCCGCTCGCTCGCTCTTCTCGTCACGACGCGCCGCGGGTTGCGGGAATGAACACAGCCAATGCCTGGGAAGTGACTGATCGTCCTTATGGGTGTAAACCTGTAGAATTTAAGTGGGTGTTCAAGAAAAAGATTAGGCCTTATGGTACTATTGAGAAGTACAAGGCACGGTTTGTGGCCAAGGGTTATACCTAGAAAGAAGGTGAAGACTTCTTTTATACTTACTCACATGTGGCTAGATTGAACACCATTTGAGTGCTACTTTCGTTGGCTGCCTCGCATGATCTTCTCGTTCATCAAATGGACGTTAAGACGGCTTTCATAAATGGAGAGCTGGACGAGGAAATTTACATGGATCAGCCCGACGGTTTTGTAGTACCTAGTCAGGAAGAAAAGGTGTGCAAGTTGTTGAAGTCTTTATATGGCCTTAAGCAAGCTCCTAAGCAATGGCATGAGAAGTTTGAAAGAATTTAACTGCCGCAGGTTTCGTTGTCAACGAATCAAGTGTGTGTACTATCGCCATGGTGCGGGCGAGGGAGTTATTCTCTATCTGTATGTCGATGACATACTGATCTATGGAACCAACCTTGATTTAATCAGCGAGGTTAAGGATTTCTTATCTCGCCGTTTTGAGATGAAGGATCTAGGAGTAGCTGATGTTATATTGAACATCAAGCTGCTGAGAGATGGTAATGGTGGGATTACACTGTTTCAGTCTCACTATGTGGAAAATGTCTTGAGTCGCTTCGGGTATGACGACTGTAAGCCTTCTCATACACCATATGATCCTAGCGTGTTGCTTCGAAAGAATCAACATAGTGCTAGAGATCAGCTGAGATATTCTCAGATTATTAACTCGCTTATGTATTTGGCTTGTGCCACGAGGCCTGACATCTCTTTTTCTATGAGCAAGTTGAGCCGGTTTGTTTCTAATCCGGGAGATGATCATTGGCATGCGCTTGAGATAGTTATGCATTAGTTAAAAGGCACTACGAGCTATGGTATTCACTATTCTAGGTATCCGAGGGTACTGGAGGGTTATAGATTCAAACTGGATCTCTGATGCTGATGAGATTAAGTCCACGAGCAGTTATGTGTTTACACTCGGTGGTGGCGCTGTTTCCAGGAAGTCTTGCAAGTAGACCATCTTAACAAGGTTAACTATGGAAGCAGAACTCACATCGTTAGACACAACCACTGTTGAAGCAGAGTGGCTTCGCGAGCTTTTGATGGACTTACCTATGGTTGAAAAACCAATACCCGCTATCCTTATGAACTGTGATAATCAAATTGTGATAGTTAAGATCAAAAGTTCTAAGGATAATTTGAAGTCATCAAAGCATGTGAAGAGGAGATTGAAATCTGTCAGAAAATTGAGAAACTCCGAAGTTATTGCGTTGGATTATACCCAAACATTTAAGAACTTGGCAGATCCCTTATGATAGATAGTGCATCGAGTGAGATGGGTTTGAGACTCACAGTATGAGTTATCCACAGTGGTAACCTACTCTATGTGATCAGAGATCCCGTGAATTAGAAGTGGGAGACAAGCTGTTGGTCAGCTGGGAGGAGAGTATCCCTATATTATTTTTCCCACTCCGTGAAGATGCAATACTCTCCTGTTCTGCATGGGAGGTTGATATTTATCTTAATGTGTTCCAAGTGGCTTACTTATATAAGCGGAGATGTTGTCCTGCAGATCATCTCTTGAGGAATACACCTATATGAGTCTGACTGTTAAACGTCGCAGGCTGTGAGAGTTGGGTGCTCTTTAATAAACTCATGAAAGGTTTTGAAGTATGACGTATAAGCTCCACCCGCGGGGAATCCTTGCGGCAGCCCAGTATTGGTCAAGGATTTGTGTCAAACTAGTACCGCAGCAAACTTGTAGTTCGAGGCATAGTCCACTATTCAAGTTGTGATCTAGTGTGGCATAAGTTCTAAGTGGAAATTCAACTTAACAGTCTCCACTACACACCGGTATATAAAACAATGTTTGGGAACAAAATGGTGAGATGTGTCAATGAGACTTTGTGGGGGATTGTTGGAATTTATGGGCTTTTACCCATGGCCCAACTAAATTCTGAAATTCTCATGGCCCATTTGTATGGCTGGTTTATGGACTAAAGTTTAGTCCCACATTGCTAGTTGGGAGAGAGTTGCACCACCTTATAAAGTAGAGTGTTGTGCTACTTGGTAAGCATGTGAGAACACAAGGCTCTCTCACGCACTCCTCCTCCGCCGCTCGCTCGTCTCGTCACGACGCGCCGCGGGTTACGGGAATGAGCCGAGCCGACGCCTATTTTTGCAGTCCGGGAAAACTCATTGAGTCATTGATTAATAATTAACGCGTTAATTCTTTTACCGTTTCGATTCTTTTGGATCATGGAGACGTTACCGACTCGATCATGGGCTGCGCCCACGTCCTACCAGACCCGCGCTATATATGCCGAGGAAATCCTAGCCGCCACACACGCAACATATGGTCGCTCGCCGTCCTACTTCCAGAACCTTGCGCCGTCGTTTTCCAAGTCTTCTCCATCAGGTCTTCCGGCGTGCACCGGTTGAAGGGACAGTAGGCATTCGGAATCCCGCCTCTTGTGATCCTATACGGGAGAGGGGCGATGAGGTTTGTGGGGAGCGCACTCGTGTGACTACATCGAGTTCTTCCCCAACGACGACTTCTTCCCCGACATCACCTACCTCTTCATCGACGACATATGCGACAGTGGTTCCGCTGCTGCGGCACCGTACGTGTTCTCCATATTTCTGTTGGAGATATTGCTAGAGTTTCTGATTGTAATAGTTTCTCTAGATTCGTTCTGTTTATCTACTATTTTAGTATATCGCATGATTAGTTTAACACTTGTTATTCTAGTCATGAATTGTTTACTGTTTTTGCGGATTAAATTAATTACTAAATTGCTTATATATTTAACAATAACACTGCATTGTATCTATAGGCGGTGGTGAAAATAAATGCCGACGTGGGGCCTGCAAGTCAGGAGCCAATGACAATGCATCGGCAAAGCAATCAGTCTAAAGGCATGCGGGAGCAGCTCAAAAGACCGGAACGCACTAATTACTTGCATTGGGTTCCACGACAAGAGCCGTATCGTCAATAAGATACGATGCTCATCTCTCTCTTCATAATTACTACTCCATCTAAGCAAAAGAGCTGACTTGGCAAAATATGAAAACAATATTACCGAAACAGCATACCGCCCCCCCTCCTTCCTCCCGTGTCCCTCCCGCTCGGGGCGACACCGGAGGACCCAAACCCTAGCCGCCTCTAGCTCCGACCCCGCCTTCCTCCTCCCTCGCCGCCGCCGGCGGCCGCCGGCCGGCCTGCGGCGGCGGCGGAGCGGCCCTTCCTCCTCCTCCACGTGGTTCCCCCGGTGCTGCGCCCTCCTTTCCCCCTGCGGTCTCCATCTCCATGGTGCTGCTGCACTTTCCTCGAGCTTTCCGGCGTCCCTGCGATTCCGGTGGCGAGGTGTACCTCGTGACGGCGGCGACGCGCACCGGCTGCATCTGGATCGACGCGCGACGGCGGATCTGACTGCAGGGGTGGCCAGATCTTCCGTGCTCGCTCCTCCCTGATCGGGTGTGGGGAGGGCAGTCAGCCCGTGGGTGGCTGGCCTGTGCCGGCAATTCCGGCGGCGAGGTGTACCTCGTGACGGCGGTGTCGCGCTCCGGTGCATCTGGGTCGAC
Organism: Poa pratensis; assembly: GCA_947311845.1. Taxonomy (NCBI): domain Eukaryota; kingdom Viridiplantae; phylum Streptophyta; class Magnoliopsida; order Poales; family Poaceae; genus Poa; species Poa pratensis. The sequence continues at coordinate 40,518,443 of CAMZMU010000020.1, forward strand.
GCGCGACGGCGGATCTGGCTGCAGGGGTGGCCAGATCTTCCATCCTGGCTCCTCCCTGCTCGGGTGTGGGGAAGGCAGTCAGCCCACTGACGGCTGGCCTGTGCCGGCGCGACTCTGATTCGCGTCTCTGGTGGTCTCCTCTGGTGCTTCAATTTTTCTCGAGGTGGTGCATACTTGGTTGACATGGTCTTCGGAGGTTGCTCGGCTGCGAGCGGATGTCCTTGTCTGGGAATTTGGAGGAGTGCCTCTCGCGGTGGCTGGGGTGGCCGGCTTCCCGGAGGTGGTCCGTCGTCTTCCACGGCGGGTGAGGTTGCCATCCTTGGTACGTCGGGGCGGCGGCCCTCAGTGGTGGGCACTGTGGTGCTTCACGACAGGCTCCACGTCGCGCGGTGTTGGGCGTTCTCTTGGTCCGTGTGGGCGGCAAGGAGGGCGCTGTTGGGAGTACCTGGCGAGGTCCGGCGTGGGTGTCGTTCCTCTCCCAGTTGCAGATCTGGAGGCTCACTAGTAGGGAAAACCTATATAGGTAGGTGGGCACTCTGTGGCGCACCCTTAATTGGTGCGCCACAGAAATAATTCTGTGGCGCATGGTTCCCCGTGCGCCACAGAAATCTTGCCCTTTCTGTGGCGCATCCGTTGCCCATGCGCCACAGAAAGCCTGAATTCTGTGGCGCATGTCATCCCATGCGGCACAGAAAATGTGTGGGTCCCACGTCCAATGATTGGGCCAGATCCATCTAGTCACTTTCTGTGGCGCACTGCCCACGGTGCGCCACAGAAAGCAAACTTTCTGTGGCGCATGCGTTTGGATGCGCTTTCTGTGGCTAGACTGCGCCACAGAAATGCAGCTTTCTGTGGCGCACCGAGATCCGTGCGCCACAGAATATTGGCCCAGATCTACAAAAAGGTGGCAGCCCCACTTTCCCCATGTGACCTTCTCCATTCTCCCATCTAGCTCGAGTTCCTCCTCTCTCCCATGCCATTTTGACCATCCTATTCTCCATTATTTGTTGTTAAACCTAATTTGTTTGCTATATAATTGGTGAAGGCTTGGGGAGAGCCTCCATATATACTCTCCTCCCCTCTTTTTGTCCACTATTTTCTCTCCATCACCACACACTCTCTCTCATCGATCACGGTCACGTCTCGGGAACGGATCTAGATCTACTAGGTGGGTATTGTTGGATGGATGTTTGTTAAAGGCATGAGAAACTTGTCGGCGGGCGATTGTGTGTGTGGTTTGCATGAAGCAAACTATTGTTGAACGGATCTATGCATGAAACTTGTGTGTGTGGTTTGCATGAATCTTTGCATGTTGTTGCTTACGCCGGCGTGGTGCATGGATGTTTGCCTAAATGTTGATTCATTTCCATTTCGGTAAATTTTTGCACCACCCATATGTCCTACTTTTAGGGGAAGTCATGCCGAATTTTTTCGTCGAACATTTCCGACTTTCCGACTTCCCGCATGAGAAGCTTGTATGTGTGTGTGCATGTTGCGGTTAATTAATTCTAATTAATAACACATACTCTATATGTATACCGCGTAGGCGTCCATGGTCATCAAGATGAGCTCCAGTCGAATCAACAACTACAAGGAAGAAGCGAAGGCGGAAATGAGTCGGTGCAACGGGCGCCAGATACGATGTCCGTGTCGAAGTTGCAAACTTGTGAGATGGATCGACCCTGATTCTGGACAATTGGAGGAACACCTGCTCAGGCGCGGTTTCATGCAAGGCTTCAACCAAGCGCCGACAGCAAATGTTGCGCCTGAAGACGAGGGCGGGCAAGATGATCGTGACGAAGGAGATGCCGACGGACATGGTCACGATGAAGGAGTAGATGGTGGTGGAGAAGACGCGAACACGCCGCAGAGCTCGCTAATGTCGGCCTTGATGAAGTCTCATGTTCAAGAACTGCTCCTCAAGGAGGCGAGCACCGTTAGAGAGAAAGCCAAGCTGGCGCAAATGGAGATAGACGGGAAGACTCCGTTGTATCCTGGGTGCCGGCCACAGGATACGCGCTTGCAAGTAACGCTTGATGCTCTGGAGATGAAGTCGGGAAACAAATGGACCGACGCGAGCTTCAACAAGAACATGCAATTCTTCCACGAGCGTCTTCCCGAGGGGAACACATTGCCAACTAGTATCGAGGAGGCCAAGAAAGTCGTGTGCCCTCTTGACCTACCGCACGTTAAATACCACGCCTGCATCAATGATTGCACAATTTATCGGGGCGAGTACGAGGACAGAACCACATGTCCGGTGTGCGGCCAAGGACGGTACAAGAGCCGTGGGAAGAAAGTTCTTCAAAAAGTGGTATGGTACTTTCCTATCACTCCCCGTCTGCAGCGGTACTTCGTGGACCCTAAGGAAGCAAAGCTCATGCAATGGCACGCGGAAAGGGAGAAGCCCGAAGAAGATCCGGAGAAGGGCAGGATCCTTACACACCCTTCAGACGCTAGCCAGTGGCAAGAGTTGGACGTCGTCGGAAATTTCGGAGGCGACGCAAGGAACGTCAGGCTCGGTATGAGCACCGATGGACTCAATCCGTTCGGCAACCAGAGTAGCATGCATAGCACCTGGCCCGTGTTTGTATGGCCTTACAACCTTCCCCCGTGGTTGTGCACGAAGCAAAGGTACGTACACATGAGTATTCTCATTCAGGGGCCGAAACAAGCAGGTGTCCACATACATCTGTATCTCGCGCTGTTGAAAGAGGAGTTAGCCACGTTGTGGGAGACGCCAGCCCGTACGTGGGATGCCTACACTGGAGATTATTTCGACATGAGAGCCGCGTTGCTCACGACGGTGCAGGACTATCCTGGTTGCTCATATGTATCGGCCCAGGTAGGCCACGGATTCTGCGCATGTGTCAGGTGCATGGATAAGACCCCGCATCTCCAGCTACCAAGGAATCCCGGGTCTTCGAAAACCGTGTACCCAGGGGCTCGAAGGTGGCTTCACATGGATCACCCGTGGAGAAAACGCGGTGACCTGTTCAATGGTAAGGACGAGATCGAAGGAGCCCGAGCCCGAGGAGCGGCACAGAAATCGACGAGCTGTTGAAAAATTGGGAGGAGTGCCCCACGCCGGGAAAGAAACGACAGAAGGTAGATCCGCTGCTGGGTGTATGGATAGCGAGGTCTGTTTTCCACGACTTGGAGTACTGGAAGGTCCTTAAGACGCCACATAGCCTCGACATGATGCACATTATGAAGAATGTCACCGAGGCTCTGCTTGGCACTCTTTCCAACATGCCGGAAAAGTCCAAGGATGGGACGAAAGCAAGATACGATCTGAAATGGCTTGGTGTCAGGAAAGATCTTCAGATCCCCGATAGTGATGACGATGATGATGATGATCAGACGGAAGGGACTCAAGGTCGCCGCAAAAGGGTAAAGAAGAACACTGTGGTGCTTCCCGCTACGTGCTTCACTATGAGTACGGAGGAGCTCGAGCAATTCTACAGGTGTCTCTTAGGAGTCAAATTTCCTCATGGTTACGCGGGGCTGATAAGCAGATATCTGGACGAAACGAAGAAGAGGTTTAGCGGGATGAAGTCTCACGACTGTCACGTGCTATTGACGCAGATACTTCCCGTTGCGATTCGAGGGATAATGGACGAGCACGTCCGTGATACGCTGCTTGCCCTTTGCAATTTTTTCGACGTCATCAACAGGAAGTCGATCGGCGTGAAGCAGCTCGATAGGCTACAGGAAGAGATCGTGCTGATACTATGCGAGCTCGAGATTTACTTCCCGCCAGCATTCTTTGATATCTGCGTGCATCTCCTTCTCCATGTTGTTGATGACATCAGGCAGCTCGGGCCAACGTTCATGCACTACATGATGCCGTTCGAAAGGATGAACGGTGTCATGAAAGGATACGTTCGCAACAGGGCCCGTCCAGACGCAAGCATGGCCAAGGGCTTTCTAACCTACGAGTGCATCTCCTTCTGCCAGAATTATCTAAGCACCGAGAACCAGCATGTTGGTCTGCCCAGGAGGAAACACTTCGGCAGGCTCCATGGATATGGTCACCGAGACGACACCTGCTCAATCTTTGTCAGCATGCAGGGTCGAAAGGACGACTTCGACAGGGCTCACCGGGTGGCGCTACAACACTTACAATTGATCGAAACTTGGGTGGAAGAGCACAAATGCTTACTCGAGCAACATTACATCAACCTGGGCCGGCCGAGGAAGAAGGGAGACGTAACCAGAGAGCACAACTCCAGCTTCACGCGTTGGTTCAAGCAAAAGCAACTGGAGCTATCAAAGAGCAAAACGCCATCTACGGAAGATGAAAAACTCATATTCTCCTTATCACGGGGTCCCTCGCACAACGTAAAGACCTATCAGGCGTACGACATCAACGACTACAGATTCTACACCGAGGAAAAGGACAAGAATACGAATATCAAAACTCAGGAGTAACTATGCTATCCTACGACGATGACGAGGCTACTGTCAAGCAAAGATACTTCGGAAGGATTGAGGAGATATGGGACCTCAACTACTGTGGAGAGTCGGTGCCAATGTTCCGTGTGAGATGGGCCAAGGACGTCGTCAAAGAAGGCCGGTATTTCACCACCATGGTAATACCCGATGCCAAATCGAAGAACGCCTCCGCGAAAAATGAGCCATGGGTACTCGCTAGCCAAGTTGAGCAATGCTTCTTCATTACCGACCCGTCAAAGCCTAGCCGTGTTGTCGTGAGGAGGGGCAAGAGGAGCATCATCGGAATGGAAGGAGACGCCACCGAGAAAGAATTGGACAACGAGCCAAAGATCGAGGAGGAATTCGACAAGTTCTTCGACATGCCTACTACTAGTACACAAAGAAGGAAGACCTCCCTACCTACTAAAGGTTGTCCGTTCACGCGAAGAAATCTCAAGGTGACCGGACTAAAGTTTTCAACCGCGAAGAAGGGAAAGAAGAGAAGCTAGCTCGGAACCGAGACGAAGAAGAGACTTTTTTGGTGTATTTAATTTGTATGTGTGTGTGTGTGTGAGACAATGGAAGCATATATGTATGATCATGAATATGTATGAGACATTGTGTGTGAGACAATGCAAGAGCATATATATGTATTAAATGAATTGAATATGTGACATTTTGTATATTTTGTAACCAAAATTAACCAAAAATATTTTAAGGAAAAAAATTAAAGAAATAAAAAGTGAGACAACCAGGATTCGAACCTGGCTGTCCATGTTAATACAATTTTTTGGAAACCAATAGGCTGTTTTGTTGTTGGTGTCAAGTAATAGCCGCACACCCTTTTGACCTGGTAGACCAGGTAATTCTGTGGCGCACCGGCTAGAAGATGCGCCACAGAATCTTAAATTTCTGTGGCGCATCTCTCTCACGGCGCGCCACAGAATTATTTCGGCTACTACTTACATGTGGCCCCGCGGCCACGTCGCGCTTTTCTCCCTCTTCAAAATTTCGCTAAGTACCAAAGAAACCGCGCGCTCTCACGGCCCTGCCACCCCTCGCCGTCGACGCCGCGCCCCCTGCGCCCCCGCATCTCCCCGACGCCGGCCGCCCCCGCCCAAACTCGCCGCCGCGCCCATCCCTGCGCCCCGCCCAACCCCTGCTCCCCTGCGCCCTCGATCGGACCAGCCGTCCTCGACGCCGCGCGGAGGACCTCGACACCGGCCTCGACGCCGTCCCTCCTCCCTCCTCTCTCCTCGCCTGCGCAGGTCTCCCTCCTCCCTCCTCCCTCCTCTCTCCCTGCCATCTTCCTCCTCCTCCCTCCTCTCCACCGAACTATGCACTCTAGGTGCTTGTGGAAATGCCTGTGTGTCTTCAGCCCATGCTTGTTTGCTCTCTGTTGTTGCAAATTGCTACGCTGGCCGAAATGATTTGTGTGTCAATATCTCTTGAATATCTGCTGTTACTTGGAGTACTTGTGTGTGCATCCATGTTTGTTTGATCAAGTAGGAGTATAGCAGTAGCATGCTTGCCTGTAAAATTTCTTCAACTTGATGAAGTAGCATATAGCAGTAGCAATATTTGCTTGGAGTAGAAGTAGTGCAGTGCTGATGGTTTGTGTGCTGCCAAAATTTACAAGGAATTTTCCTGATGGTTTGTGTGCTTGCTAAACTGTAGTGGAGTAGGAGTAGATCACTGATTCTTGCAGCAGTAGTTTGTGCATTGCAGTGAATGCTTGTGTAGACTAGAGGCTCGACTTGTACCTTAATTCAGTGCTTGTACCTCATGCACTGCTTGTGTGTGCATGATTTTTGTTTGATTAGTTTGTACCTGATGCAGTGCTTCAGTCCTTGTACCTTAATTCAGTGCTTGTACCTCATGCACTACTTGTGTGTGCATGATTTTTTACAAACCACAAATCCATGATGCATTTCTCTTGTGTGCAAGTAAGTCGAACTTGGATGGGAATATTTGTCACAGTATGAAACTGCAAGAGTAAATAATTTGCTTGTGCAAGAAAATATTGCTTCTGAAACTGAATTGTAACAAGCATACAAGTATGGCATTGCTCCATGAGTATATACATGGCATGGAGTAGATGCTAAATCATGGTTTGGTTTCTTTATTGCAGCACCACGAGGAGCACCTCCACCACGCCGATCTCGGACCCGAGCCTCCCTTCCCTACCCGAGGTAGTTCCTCCCTCTCCCTCGATGTGGATGTGGATGTGGTGATGTACATGTTGTTGTGTTGATGTGATCGATGCTGTTGCCGGCCAGCGATGCCGGCGGGATATTATTTGTGAAATGCTTGTGCAGGTACCCCGTGAGGCCCTTGAGATTGCCAGAACGTCGATTAACTTCCGTTCCGGCAAATTCGGGTACTCCATATGTCCTATTTTTAGCAAAGGTCATGCCAAAAAATTTCGTGAAATTTAGCATGACTTTGCTAAAAATAGGACATATGGGGTATTGCGACTAATTCATGGGCCGGGGTATCTTAGTACTAAATTAAGTGATACTTTTGTTATATTTGTTGTACTAACTTTTTGCCTCTTTTTCAATGCAGTGCAAACATGTCCTCCGACGCCGGCCCTTCTAAGCACATCAGCGTCGAAGAACAAGCTAGAGAAAAGAACAAGTCGTACTGGGAATTCTCCCAGGAGATGGAGGATGCGGAGGCCGCCGAACTGGCTCGTGACGGCGATGGTGACTTTCTGATAGAGGATGCCGGCGGCGATGGGGACGAAACCACCACCACCGATGGCGGCGACCACATGGATGTCGAGGGTTGCGACCACACGGATGTCGGGGGTGGCGACCACACGGATGGCGGTGGTGGTAGTAACCCGACCGCTAAGAGGCATAAGAAGCCGAGGAAGGACCGGACACCGCAAGCGGTGGCCCCCGTCACAGACACGTTCACTAAGGTCTCCTTAAGTGGCCAACCACAGGAGCCTAGGAACATCGCAAGCGGGTACGGCATGCAACTAGGGTGCTGATACGTGCATTTTATATCATCATTTATATAACTTTTAGTATCATACTAGAATGTTATTTGCATGATTATATGATTGTTTCTACATGTTTTAGATGATTTTGGGGACTTTCATACAAAGTCCCTATTTTTGGTATTTAATTTCTGGGAGGCAGAAAACCTCCTTTTTCTTGTCTTTAATGTTTCAGGAGCTACAGGACCTCAAATAATAAAAGGAAAAATACTGCGTCAGTTTTTCATCGGGAGAAAGGCAGAGGGAAGAAGACCGAAGAGAGGAGAGCCACGAGGGCCAAATGGGGGTGGCCCACGCGGCCCATGTACCTGGCCGCGTGGGACCCACCAAAAGGTGCCTCGGGCACCTCCTCGCCTGGGGCTTTTTAGCAACGCCTTCGTCTCGCCCGAAAAGTAACGCCCTAATTTTTCCAAGTCCATCCGAGGTCGCGGCGGCGGCGAAACTCCTGATCCCTTCCGAGGGGGGTCAGATCCTGCTGCTCCGGAACTCCGGAGAAGGGGGAAATCATCGTCATCGTCATCACCTCTCCTCCTTGGCGTGGGAGGAGGCCTCTACATCATCACCCCCATCAAGACCAGCACCATCACCATCATCATCACCGTGATCCACTCCGTTCCCCTCGCAGTTTGAGAGTTGCTATACCCTAGATACTTGTCTTGTGCTACTATTCATGTTTGTGATTGAGTACTTGTCATTATTTGGTGGTGAAGTTATAATTTCAGATTGTGTTGTACCACTTATGCCACTGATTATGATCATGTTCGCACGTTGTGAGTAGTTCCCGTATGTTCCTGAGGGCATAGGATGAATTGGCAATGATTTATATATGACATGTGTTGGTATTTTGTCAAGAGTTTATCTTTTATGTGATTCTATGATGGTGTTGTGCGAACGTCGACTGCACAACACTTCACCTATATGGGCTCATAGGAGAACACCGTAGTGTAATGAATTGATGGAGACTTGGGAGGACACGTAAACCTGAGACCGAGTCATGAAGTTATATTATGAGGGTATTAGTATCGGGGACCTTAGAGTGTAATGCTATGGTGGGACTTTAGGTCTTAATAATTCTTGTGCAGTCATTTGCTTGGCCACATGATCCATCATAAGGGGTTGTAGTTTATTTATTTAGCTATACCTAATTATGGCTCCGTCCAAAGAGATTAAAACTTGACAAGATATTCAACGTGTTGTTTAATAAATCTCTATGCCTAGCATCATCCATGCCGCCCTCGGGAACGTTTGCCACATATAAGTTACACATCACTTGAGCTTGTCCTTTGCCACATAAGAGGATTGGGCTTTCTCTCTTTGAGAGCTTTCACTTGCTACTATCTGTTATCTGCTTGCAATTATACAACTGAAAATACCAAAAACACTGCATCTTTTATTGTTTTATTTATCAATCTTACTAACCAATACCTTCAGCTCCTCGTGGGTTCGACAACCTTTTCTAATTGAAAGGTACTACAATTGATCTCCTGCACTTGGGAGCCATCAAGATACTTTTCTGGCGCCGTTGCCGGGGAGCGTAGCGCTATTGGTAAGAAGTTTGGTAAGGAAACTTGAAAGCTGTTTATCTCATTGTTACTATGGCATTTATGAATCGTGCCTCGCTGCATCTTGCTCTATATGAAAGTGCTTATGCCACTACTGCAAAGGTGGTTGAAACTACTGTGTCTGAGGTACCTAAAGTGGGATTAAAATTCCCATGGTCATGTTAAAAGAGTTATGAAAAATCCATTTACAGGAGATGGAACTAAGTCGGCACGCGAGCACATGGAAATAATTGAGGACATATGTGGCTTATTCAGACTACCTGGTATTTCAGAGGATCAGGTAAAAAGGAAGCTATTGTATTTGTCTTTATCTGGTAATGCTCGTGATTGGTACAGGTCTTGGATGAAGAGGTCCAGAATGAATGGAGTATCTTGAGGAAGGTTTTCTTTCTTAAATATTTTACTCCTAAAGAAGCTTATGATAACCGCTGCTATATATTCAATTTCTGGCCACATCTGGGAGAGAGTATTACTCAAGCTTGGGGGAGGTTAAAGGAACTCCTTCGCAAGAATCCATGTCATGATCTTACAAGGAAACTTATATTGATAAACTTTTATGTGAGACTACCTATGAAGCACAAGGAGATTCTGGATAATTCATCTGGTGGAAGTTTTACTAATAACACTGAAGAAGAAGCATGGAATTTATTGGAGACTATTTCTGAAAATACTAGCCACTGGGATCTTGATAAAGGTAATGAGCCATATTTTGATTATGAATATTCATGTGTAGAGAATTTCTCTACTTCTATTTGTTTAAAAATCTGAGTGATACTTTTGGTCTTGATCCTTATGTTATAATTGAAATAGCTAAAGGTTTTGCTGATCATATCTGTGTTCCAAAAAGTGGATTTGAAGTTTATGTTGAACCTGTTAAACAATCTATTGTTGTTCCTAAAGTTATTAAACAGGTTGAACCAATGTCATCTGTGACAATTGAGGAGTATGTTGAACCACCTCCATTTCCAAACCAAGTTAAGGAGAATTTACTTAAAGCTGTTACTAACAAGAGTAACAAAAGATGTTCTCAGCCTTATGAACAGGTGGAAGTCAACACTCAAATTTCTGTTATCAAGCAACTAAATGAAGAAGACCCAGTGGATGTTTATCTATGTGAAGATGCTACCAAAGTCATCAAAGGTAATTCGGCCAAAGTTGGGAAACCTGTTATATCATGCTCTATTGGGACTTCAAGTTATCATGGTCTATGTGATATTGGAGCAAGTATTAGTGTCATTCCATATTCTCTTTATCTTGAGATCAAGCCTGATATTGATCCCATTGTTATGGAAGAGACAGGTATGACAATTCAACTTGCTAATAAAGATTATATTAGTCCATTTGGAATTGTTAGAGATGTTGAAGTATTGATTGGCAAAATAAAATACCTGCTGATTTTATTGTGCTTGGTTGTCCTCAAGATTCATTTTGTCCTATCATTTTTGGTAGACCTTTCTTACATACTGTTGGTGCTGAAATTAATTTGCCTAAAGAGAAAGTGTTTATTAAATGTGCTGGTGAGAAACTTGAATTTAACTTTTCCAAATTTGCTGATAAACATGTTGAGAAAGAGCCAATTCTAATAATTTAATTGAAACTCTTGCTCATATAGCTGTAGCTTCAACTGATGTTGTAGAACGTTATATGCTTAATCAAGATGAACCATTTAATGATGAGGAAAAAGAGGCTTTGGAACAAATATTATGGCAACAACCACCACAATTACAATTGCATATCCCACCTGATAATTTAGGAGTGCTACCACCACCTAAAGGGGATCCTAGTTTTGAATTGAAACCTTTGCCTGCAAATCTGAAATATGCATATTTGGATGAGAAGAGCATATATCCTGTCATTATTAGTGCTAACCTTTCAGCTGAAGAGGAAGAGAAATTACTTGATGTGCTAAAAGCTCACCGACCAGCCATTGGATACTCTCTTGATGATCTTAAAGGTATAAGCCCCGCTCTATGTATGCATAAAATTAATCTGGAGGAAGATGCAAAACCTGTTGTTGATTTTCAACGCCGCCTCCATCCAAAAATGAAAGAAGTGGTAAGAAAGAGGTAATAAGACTTATTGAAGCTGGTATCATTTATCCTATAGCTGACAGTAAGTGGGTTAGTCCTGTTCATTGTGTTCCTAAAAAGGGTGGAATGACTGTTGTTCCAAATGAAAAGGATGAACTTGTGGCTCAACGTACTGTAGTTGGTTATAGGATGGTTATTGATTTCAGAAAATTGAATAAAGCAACTCGAAAAGATCATTATCCATTGCCATTTATTGATCAAATGCTAGAAAGGTTATCTAAACACTCTCACTTTTGCTATCTAGATGGTTATTCAGGTTTCTCGCAAATTCCTGTCCATAAGGATGATCAAGAAAAGACCACTTTTACTTGCCCATATGGTACTTTTGCTTACAGGAGAATGCCATTCGGTTTATGTAATGCTCCTGCTACTTTTCAAAGATGCATGAATGCTATATTTGCTGATTATATTGAAAAGATAATGGAGGTTTTTATGGATGATTTTTCTGTGTATGGTACTTCCTTCGATAATTGCTTGTTCAACCTTAACAAAGTTTTACAGCGTTGTGAAGACCAACACTTGGTTCTTAATTGGGAGAAGTGTCACTTCATGGTTACTGAGGTATAGTTCTTGGGCATAAGATTTCTGGAGAAGGAATAGAAGTTGATCCAGCAAAGATTGAAGCTATTGAAAAACTACCATATCCAAGGGACCTCAAAGGTATAAGAAGTTTTCTTGGGCATGCAGGTTTTTACCGTAGGTTCATTAAGGATTTCTCCAAAATATCAAAACCTCTAACCAATCTTCTGCAAAAGGATGTTCCTTTCTCTTTTAATGATGATTGCATTGAGTCCTTTAATATTTTGAAGAATGCTTTAATCACTGCTCCCATTATTCAACCTCCTGATTGGAACTTGCCTTTTGAAATTATGTGTGATGCTAGTGATTATGCAGTTGGGGCTGTTTTGGGCCAACGTGTTGATAAGAAACTGAATGTTATTTATTATGCTAGTAGAACACTTGATGCTGCTCAAAGAATTATGCTACAACTGAGAAAGAATTTTTAGCAGTACTGTTTGCTTGTGACAAGTTTAGACCTTATATTACTGATTCAAAAGTCACAATACATACTGATCATTCTGCTATTAAATACTTGATGAATAAGAAAGATGCTAAGCCTAGACTAATAAGATGGGTACTTCTATTGCAAGAATTTGATTTACACATTGTTGATAGGAAAGGGGAGGATAATCAAGTTGCTGATCATCTCTCTAGGATGGAAAGCATACCTGATGATCCTATTCCTATTAATGATAGCTTTGTTAATGAACAACTTGCAATTGTTAATGTTTCTAGTGCTAAAGTTGCATCTCCTTGGTTTGCCAACTATGCAAATTTTATTGTTGGTAAAGTTTTGCCTCCACACTTCACTTCTCAACAAAGAAAGAAATTCTTTTATGATCTTAGACATTATTTTTGGGATGATCCTTTCCTCTATAAGAAAAGTGTGGATGGTATTATTAGACGTTGTGTACCTGAGCATGAACAACAGGCTATTATAAGAGATTGTCATGACAGTCCCTATGGAGGGCATCATGCAGGAGATCGCACAGGAGCAAAGGTATTACAATCTGGTTTCTATTGGCCTACTTTATTTAAGGACTGTGCTGAATATGTTAAATCTTGTGATAAATGTCAAAGAGTAGGAAACATTGGTAGGAGGAATGAAATGCCTATGAATTATTCATTGCCACTTGAACCATTTGATGTGTGGGGTTTTGACTTTATGGGTCCTTTCCCAGAATCAAAGACAAAGCATACTCACATTTTGGTTGCAGTTGACTATGTTACAAAGTGGGTGGAAGCAATTCCAACCAAAAGTGCAGATCATGCCACAGCAATGAAGATGCTCAAGGACATCATTTTCCCCAGGTTTGGTGTTCCTAGGTTCTTAATTACTGATGGTGGTTCTCATTTCTTGCATGGTGTTCTTAGAAAAACTTTGGCAAAATATGATGTTAACCATAGAATTGCATCTCCTTATCATCCTCAAACAAGTGGGCAAGTTGAATTAAGCAATAGGGAAATTAAACTCATTTTGGAAAAGACAGTGAATAAGTCTAGATCTGATTGGCCAATTAAGATTAATGATGCTTTGTGGGCTTATAGAACTGCTTTTAAAAATCCTATGGGAATGTCTCCTTATAAAATGGTTTATGGAAAAGCTTGTCACTTACCTGTTGAACTAGAACATAAAGCTAGATGGGCTATTAAACAACTGAACTTTGATTTTAAAACTGCGGGAGAAAAGAGAATTCTTGACCTAAACCTACTTGACGAATGGAGAAATGAAGCTTATGAAAGTGCCAGGATGTTTAAAGAAAAAGTTAAGATTTGGCATGACAAGAAAATTAAGAAAAAGGAATTCAAAGTAGGTGATCAAGTTTTATTGTACAACTCTCGTTTCAAGTTTTCTGCAGGGAAGCTAGCTTCAAAGTGGCAGGGACCATTAGTGATACAGGAGGTGTACCGTTCAGGAGCTATCCGTCTTCACGGTGACATGAAAGGTAAACCTCATGTAGTCAATGGACAACGCCTTAAACCTTATATTGCAGGAAAGAGCTTCATCGGAAGGGTGGAGGAGTTGAATTTACAAACACCGGAAGAGGTAATTGAGAGAAACCGTGCAGTTCAGAAACCCTAAATCAATAGAAGGTAACTTTTGTGTTGGAAAGTTTCTCGGAATTGCATAAAATTTTACGGAGGTCAATTTTTATGGAAATCATCGTATGGGACAAGAAAACTGGACGAAACGGAGACCCGAGGGGAAAAGAGAGGGGCCCACGCGGCCCATGTACCTGGCCGCGTGGGGCTATCCCTTTTCCACCTCGGAGTCCTTTTTCGTCTCGTTTTCGATCCCGACGCTTCGTCTTGACCTAAAAACCCTCAATATATACCCTCTCTGCCGATCTAATCTCGCACCGAGCGTTCTCGAGCGATCTTTGTTTCTGTTGTTTCTGCCTGTCAGGTTTTAGCCATGTCTTGCTCCGGATCCAACCAAGAGGGGGAGAGCTCTCCCAAGGAGGGTGTTGTGAACCGCTACCTCAACTCCGTGATGACACCACCGAAGACCGTGTGCTTCAAGGAGGGCGTGATGCTCGTGGAGGAGGTGAAGGCTCCCAAGGCCACCGGCACGGTGGAGGCAAGGCTGGATGAGTTGGAGGACAAGACCTTCAGGTATGGCACTGTGGTTTACCGCAGCCTTGATGCTCACCACTTCATGAACCTGGAGCTGGAAAGAAGGTTGAAGAGTACAAGAAAAGGCTTGAAGATCTGGAAGATAGATACAAGGACGTCATCGACAAGTGGGAAAGTTCCAATGCTTCATGTGGGATTTGAGAACCAGAACTGTGAATATGAAGAACGCTTCAAGAAGATTGCAGCAGCTGCCACCCTCAGGTATAATGATCCACCTACATCTTTCCGTGATGGAAAGCCTTTCCATGGAAGATGGCTGAGTGGGAGAAGAATATGAGAAGGAGGAGCTGCAGCAAAGAAGACCTTGCAAAACGTCAAGCTTGGGGGAGTTCCACCTAGTCTTTCTCCACTAGTTTATCATATCTATCTAGTCATGGTGTGTTTTGCTTTTATCGTTTAGTTATCAATATCTCTTAGGCGTGTGTGAGCTCATGGAGCATTATCATGTATCCCTATCTATGGTTTATCAATGAATATTAAAGTATGGTGTCATCCATGATTCTCTTGTTTGGAGATTGATGGGTAACACTCATGCAAATGAGCGTGGCATATTTAGAATTTCAATCACATCTTGCCTTGAAATTAATTAACTTGAGTATGTTGGACAATTATAGAATTATCTCAATATAGAAGAAGTAAAAAGACTTGTGAATTAATAGTTTGAGGTTAAGATATAGTCTTGTAGGATAAGAAGTTGAGAAGACTTAATGAAAAGGATATAAAACACTCTTGTTACACTCTTGTACCACTTATGCCACTGATTATGATCATGTTCGCACGTTGTGAGTAGTTCCCGTATGTTCCTGAGGGCATAGGATGAATTTGCATTGATTTATATATGACATGTGTTGGTATTTTGTCAAGAGTTTATCTTTTATGTGATGCTATGATGGTGTTGTGCGAACGTCGACTGCACAACACTTCACCTATATGGGCTCATAGGAGAACACCGTAGTGTAATGAATTGATGGAGACTTGGGAGGACACGTAAACCTGAGACCGGGTCATGAAGTTATATTATGAGGGTATTAGTATCGGGGACCTTAGAGTGTAATGCTATGGTGGGACTTTAGGTCTTAATAATTCTTGTGCAGTCATTTGCTTGGCCACATGATCCATCATAAGGGGTTGTAGTTTATTTATTTAGCTATACCTAATTATGGCTCCGTCCAAAGAGGATTAAAACTTGACAAGATATTCAACGTGTTGTTTAATAAATCTCTATGCCTAGCATCATCCATGCCGCCCTCGGGAACGTTTGCCACATATAAGTTACACATCACTTGAGCTTGTCCTTTTGC
The DNA here is from genome assembly GCA_947311845.1 of Poa pratensis. Taxonomy (NCBI): domain Eukaryota; kingdom Viridiplantae; phylum Streptophyta; class Magnoliopsida; order Poales; family Poaceae; genus Poa; species Poa pratensis. Next base: position 40,534,041 of record CAMZMU010000020.1, read on the forward strand.
CACATAAGAGGATTGGGCTTTCTCTCTTTGAGAGCTTTCACTTGCTACTATCTGTTATCTGCTTGCAATTATACAACTGAAAATACCAAAAACACTTGCATCTTTTATTGTTTTATTTATCAATCTTACTAACCAATACCTTCAGCTCCTCGTGGGTTCGACAACCTTTTCTAATTGAAAGGTACTACAATTGATCTCCTGCACTTGGGAGCCATCAGGTGCATCCTCCGGGAAACCGTGCCGATCCCCACGTATGACCTCAGGAGCAAGGACAATGAGGCTTTGCGCACAGACCTCCTCAAGAAGCTTCACCAACGATACAATTTCCCGAATGATGGAAACAAAAAGGTGGACAACTACGCCATCACGAAGATGAGCACCGCCTTGACCAGCTGGAGAGGCCGGGTGAAGGCGAAGATTGACAAGGGTCTTATCTGGGCGGAGATCAGTGCCAAAGAGCCGTACATCGACATAGAAGAGTTTGAGGCATTCAAGTTGTCCTTGGCATCTCCGGAGGCTCAAAAATGGACCGAGTGGGGGAAGAAGATGCGGGCACTGAACTTAGGTAACCACCGTTTGGGAAGCGGCGGTTACGCAGGAAAACAGCCCGTTTGGGACAAGGAGGATGCCGAGGTTGTGAAACTTTGGAAAGAGAACTTGTGGCTTAAAATCACGGACGAGCAAGTTAGGAACTTTGTTCGGTCCCGCTACTATCTGAAGCCGGGGACGGGGAATTCGTTACCGACTATCAAGATGTGCTGGATTTCGAGAAAAAGCTGGTAAGGAACTTAATTACCGCGGATATCTCAAAGTCCATTTGCGTTGATTTCTACATGGGTTCATGTTTATTTCCTTTGTCCGCAGGAGGATCAGTTGAAGGATGAGGCTGAGGCCGGCCCGTCGTCCCAGGAGGCTCAGGCCGGCCCGTGGGACACGACTTTCAACCGGGCGATGAACGTTTACAAGGGGAGGGACAAGTCAAAGCCGCCGACGTCAGCTGGCCGTGTGACTGGCTTTGGTACGAGCATGAAGTTCCTTGAGTACTACAGCACGGACCCCGAGAAGAAAAAGGAGAGGAGGAAGCCGGCTAAAGATAAAGCCGAGGTTCTCGAGCTAAGGAAGAAGCTGGAGACACTAGAGAAAGAAAAGGTGGACTCCAGCATGGTGGACAAGCTAGTGGCCGAGAAGGTGGACGAGAAGCTCCGGAGTTTCTTACCCCTTGCATTGCTGGAGGGGATAGCTGCTTGGCAAGCGGGAGGTCAACAGGGGCCGATGCACGTGCCCAGCTTCGCCGGCAGCACCTCCAGCAATAACGTGTCGCCGGTCCTGGTGACCCTACCGGTGCCCACTATCATGGATCAACATACACCAAGGCCGGAGAATAATGATAATGCGCACGAGCGGCCGGAGAATGATAGGCCGGCCGCCGGCACCGGCGCCCTTGTCTCGACATTAGCCGAGCTCGACGCCATCACCAAGGTAACTAATTAGTTAGTCCGCGACATCTTCTATGACTATATATGCCTTTGATGACTGCCATATCTCATGCATGGTGCCCAACATGTGTTGACTCCCAGGACATGCCTTGCATACTCCTGCATAGGGTGGGGGTCGGCGGCGAGTTGAAGGAAGTCGCAACGGCCAAGATCATACAACCTTTGACCCGCGATATGCACAACACCCGAATGAGCGAGGTCGTGATGAAAGTCAATGTGCGCGAGGTACTGCCTGAGTTCCGTGACATCGACCCCCCCACGCAACCTCCGGGAGCCGAGAAACACATGAAGCTTGGCGAATGCGGGAAGTGGATGATGGAATGGCCGAAGACCCAGATTCGTCTTGGGGATGTTCTTCATGGGGTCAGGCGCACTGGCGGCGCCACCTCGAGGCCCCGGCCCCCGGTCGTTCGGCCCCCGTCGAGGCGGCCACAAAAAGCTGCTGCGGATGAACCGGCGCCACAAGCAGCCGTCGCCACCACCCAGAAGGAACCGCCGGTCGCCGCCACCACCGGCCGGAAGCTACCGCCGGTCGTCGCCGCCACCAACCGCCACAAACAGTTGTTGGGAACGTCTTCACCGCAACCGTCCAAGGTTAGTTCTGACTTTCCGAATTCCCCGACTTTTCGACTTTCCCGACTAACGGATGTGCTATTGTTTATGTTTAGGACAAAGCCGTTGCACCTCAACTTGGTGGCAACGACGACAATGAGGAGGAGGAGAATGATGTCAAAGTCGATGACTACATCAACACTGGCGCCTGCATGGATGGTATGTACATGCCTCTTGTGGATGAAGAACCCTTCCGCGACCACCGCGGTCAACCTGCTCGTCCCACTTAATGCACACAACGCCTGGCCTTCACCGACACGCCTCCGGATGCCGGCGATCATCAAGCTCAACCGGGTAACATTTTCAGCCCTAACACAATGCAAGAAACTGTTAAAGCGGGGTTCACTTCACCCCCACAATCCCCAGAGATGAAGAACAAGAAGAAGCACATGAAGAGAAAAGGATCCTCCACCTCTGCGAGCCAGCCAGCTCCTAAGATCCGGGGTCTTGAAGACACGATTCCACCCCGTGCGGATGGCTTCCCCCGAGTTCATGAAGCTGGTAAACCAATCTTGTCTGGGGACTTGCTCCGCCTTGCAGAAGGACCCATGACTGCCTTGCAGGAATCTATCTTGCATCTAGAGGAGCTCCTTCTTAAAGACAAGCAGCCAAGTTACCCGGCGTTCGTGGTCCAGGTGCCAAAGGAGCTGGTGGACTTCGTCCAGGAAGACCCCGCGGATGTGTTCTTCATAGCGTACGAGGACATCTTCAACCTGTTTCACACTAAACGGCTGGACTATAACATGGTCCGCCTATATGCGCTCGATGTGGCGATGAAGATCAGGAGAGATGATACCCCGTACGTCGCGATAGTGGATCCCTACTACATGCGCGACAGCCATCTGGTGGAAGGATCAAAGACACGGGAAACGGCCACAGGAGTACCTCGTAAGGGTCATGCTGGCCAACAAGAGGAAGAATGCCCTTCTTCTGCCTTTCTTTTTCGAGTAAGTACACATCCGCTTGCCACCGTCGTATCTTATGCCTTCTTGTACATTTCTTCCATCGCTGATCCTTTGTCCAACATTCCGTTTCAATTGTGTTGAGCAGGGACAAGTACTGCGCACTCATCTACGTACCCCGAGGTGGTCCATTGCCACTTATTTGGACTCGGGGAATAAATCCACGCCGAGACGATACACCAGAATAAAGGGTGTTCTCGATGACGCTCTCGAGGCCTATGCCCAAAAGGGCGGCCCCTTCCATAAGAAGTCGGAATTTTTCACGGAGGACAACACACACAAGTTCCAGCATGGGACCGGATTCCATTGCATCAAGCAAATGGATGGCAGCGTGAAGGAGGCCTACTACGCCCTCCATCACATTAAAGCGATTGTCCGGGATTACGAGAAAACGAAGATTCCATCTGGTCTCGCAGAATACACCAAAATGGCGGATGCTCTCACCGATGCTGATTACAGAACAGACTTCCATCGCATCCGGCTGCAGTTATCAACGATCATCCTCGACGATGTCATTCACAAATCAGGGTCCTACCACTACCCCAGAGGTAGGATGTATTATAAAAGAAAGCCTTGCTAAGCATTACTAGTGTATTTTTTGTAGAAGTGCATGTGTAGGGTTATATATTATATATATGCTATGCTATGAAACCCAAATAGGATAGCCATATGATTTCCAACCATGACAATTGATTGATTGTCTTGCCTCTCTAATTAGATGAATAAATTATACTCTATTTATATTACTAACCAATATATATCCCAATCCATCTTCAGGGTTGTGTCAGAGGGATATCGAAGAACGACTAGAGGCACAGAATGACACCAGTGAGTGGAGGACGAAAGATGGCTTTCTACCGTTCCCGGCGCCGCTCAAGAAGAGGACTCCATGATCATGCTCCATCATCGCGGCGGTGACAACTTCATTTGTACTAAGACTTGTGTGTGACATGAGATGAACCTTTGTACCAATTAAGACTTGTGTGACATGATCGAGATGGAACTTTTGTAGACTTGTGTTTTGGCACTTGTCACTATATGTATGTATCTTGGGCTATAAGTGTTTCTGATGACATAGTAATGTGTTTGTTTTCATATACCGTGTCAAAATATATTATTGTTTCTATTATTCCTGTATTTCCTGTAATATACCTGTATTTCCTGTAATATACCTGTATTTATACAGGAAAATGTGAATTTCTGTATTTCTGGAAAATCCTTTTGTGGCGCATCAAAAAAAAAATTGTGGCGCACCTATTTTTGTGGCGCACGGTTTAGGGATGCGCCACAGAATTCCTCTGTTGTGTCCACGGCGACATGATTCTGTGGCGCACGGCCTGGGTGCGCCACAGAAAGTTGGTCTTTCTGTGGCGCACGTCCTGGGTGCGCCACAGAAATAATTTTAGTGGCGAGAATTCTGTGGCGCACCCAGCAAACCTGGGGGTGCGTCACAGAATACCAAATTGGTGCGCCACTAATAGCCGTTTCTGTACTAGTGGCTCTGTTGCAGCCATGGTGTCCCCTGCCCTTCGCGGTGCGGGTTCGAGTGGGTGACCCTTGACGATGCGTAGGTGGGTGTTGGGCTGAACGAAAGCTCAAGCTGTCGGTTGACGCCGGTGTCGGCGACGCCCGTGGGCGCTGTTTTCCCTCTTGGGGGCGACACTGTGGATCCACCCCACCTCCCTCGTGTATGCTCCGGGTGAAAACCCTGGTCTTTTGACCTGACGGTGGCGGAGCTTCTGCGTCGTGACCTCCTTGGAGGCACCGTCTTGGAGCAGGGGTTCCCTCGCTTCACCGTGGCGGCCTGAGTGTAAAGTTGGAGTCTTTCCGCAGCCGATGATCTGAAGTGAAGCTGTCGTGCTCCTGTGCCTTGGTGGAGGCAGAACCTGCGGGCACGGTGGTCCGATCCCACTCCTTTGGTGGCTGGCCGTCTTACGCAAGGGTTTGGTGCTCGCCTTGGAGCTGTCCGATCCCGCCACTCTGGTGCTGGCTGTTCTACGCAAGGGTTTGGTGTTCGCCGCTGTCAAGGTTGTGTTCTCCGGTCAGCGCTGTGATGCTCGGCATCCTCTCCTTCGTGCTCGCCGTCTGCTGAAGGCTCCGGACTTTCGTCTCCTGCTTTTTTCTCCGATGTCAAGCTCTTCGCTAGTTGCGATGGCGTCTTCGCTGGTGGTCCGATCCTGCCTCTGGGCTGGCCGTTTTACGCAGGGATTTGGTGCTCGGCGTAGTGTAGCCTCCTTTCTTTTAGCTTGTCCTTCTTCTGCTTTGTTGGAGGTTCTCCTCAACACCTTGTCTCATCTGTAATTGCCGATGTAAAACCCTGAGCTTTGTTAATTCAAAGCTGGGCATTTATGCCTTTTATCTAAAAAAAAATTTACCGAAACAGACAAGGAGCAAATACGACATGGACACGGAACGAAAAGCTGATAGTTGCTGCAACAAAGTGACCCCTTGTATCATGTAGTTGTATCATATAGGAAAACTCAAACAAAGATGACTTTGAGTCTATGACCACTATACAGCTCGGAAAGTCTTATTTGCTCTCACGCACTAGTGCTCCCTACTATTTAAACAATGCAAAAATCATATTTGTGAGTTTTAAAAAATTCTGAGAAAAACAAGGATGTAACCAATGATATATCCCACAAACGTGCAAATTTTCAATTAGAGATACTTTATATTTTAGACTATACAAAAATAAAAAATCTGATAAAACTTAGAGATTTGAAAATATGCATACTCAGATCTACACTTTTGTCTTTTTTGTGTAGTTCAAAATACAACGTATTTAGAGTTGATATTTTACACGTTCATATCATATATCATTGGCTGCATCCGGAATTGTTTTTTATAATTTTTTGAAACTTATAAATATGATTTTTAATTTTTTTAAATAGGGGCGCTGAAGATCGGGAGCCAAAATCTTCACTATACTACTCTATGTTACTAACTCCATAGTGGGTGGTAACATATATATACTAGTATCATATAGTATTGTATTTTTTAGGTTTGTAGACATATGTGCATTGAAATGCGCATTATGTTATGGTAAGTTTGAGAATTTGTTAAATTTAGAAAATTTTGATATATTGTTTGTATTTTTTTTGAACTGTATATTAAAAGATATGAATTTCCAATAAGTTGGTAAAATCTGTAAAAAATTAATTTGTTATTTGGATTATGTTGTACGTAATTATTTTTTTCGGTGCAACTTTTGTGCGGGAAATTTGGAAATTTGTTAAATTTAGAGTTTCTTATATATTGTTTGCATTCTTTTTGAATTTAGGTTGGAAGACATGAATTTTTGAGGATTTGGGAAAATTTGAAATTTTTTGACACGTTATTTGCATTATGTTGTGGATAATTTATTTTTTTGATGCAACGTTTGTTCGGAAAATTTGAAAGTTTGTTAAATTTAGAGAATTTTGATATATTGTTTGTATTTTTTTGTATTGTAGATTGGATGATATGAATTTTTTAAATTTTAGCATTTTTTTTTGCAACTTTTGTGCGGGAAATTTGGAAGTTTGTTAAATTTGTTAACTTTAGAGCTTTTTTTTATATATTGTTTGCATTTTTTTTGAATGTTAGGTTGGAAGACATGAATTTTGAGGATTTGGGAAAATTTGAATTTTTTGTACACGTTATTTGCATTATGTCGTGGATAATTTATTTTTTTATGCAACGTTTGTTCGGAAAATTTGAAAGTTTGTTAAATTTAGAGAATTTTGATATATTATTTGTATTTTTTTGTATTGTAGATTGAAAGATATGAATTTTTTAAATTTTAGCATTTTTTTGTATTTGTGAAATTTCTGGCAGATGAGCGGCACCGGCGACGCGCGATGCGGCGGCGAACGCGGAGAGCGGCGGCGGTGATTCTGGCACCCTCGCGGCGGCCGAGCAGCCGATTTCCGGCGAGGAGGGAGAGGGGAAGACGGCGGAGCTTCCCGTATGTCTGGATTCGAACGGGGAGGAGTGGAGCGGCGGCGCGAGGCGGCGGCGGCGAACTCGGTTTGTCGCGGGAGAAGAGGAGAGAAGGGGAGATGTGGCACCATTTTGCATGGAGGTCCCTGTGGTTTCCGAATATTACAAATAAGTCCTTTGCGGGGGTTTCCGTAAACATCTGCGTCAAAAATTGTGCGAAGGGGGCAACCGGTTGATCACCGTTTCCACCGGCTGTGACCGGATGACGTGGAGCTCGCTGATTGGTGCGGATGTGCACCTACTGTTCCCAGGAACAGTAACACACGCGGGGGCGACGTGGATCGATCAGAACCGTCCGTTGCTTCGATCCGACGGCCAGGGGAAAAGCGGCGACGTGGCGCGCTGGAGAAGGGGAGGTCATGTCCTCCCTTTATATATAAGGTTATTAATATAAGTATACAGTTTTCCGACAAGGTGCAAAACAAGCATAAATGACATGTCTGAACCCACTTGTCCACTAAAATTAAGTGTAATGCCCTCCCGCAGTCGATTTAGCGAACCGATTATTACAGCAATATAATCGAATTGAAAATTTGAATCGAGCCGCTACTCTAGCAGATCGTCGTTGTCCCAGCCCAGGTCCCGCGGGTGTTGGAGATATACCAACTAGGGGTATCACCAGCATGGATCAATCCGGCTAGTTCAGGGTGGCCCGCAGTGGTGGTGAAGGCTTTGCCTGCCGGGCGGCCCAGATAGCTGACGACCAAGGAAGGCGAATGCCGGCAAGGAGGAGGCCCAAGACCGAAGCCCATGAAGCCACCAAGCCCAAGGCGGAAGGCGTAGACTTGACGGATAGGTTTAGGACTCAATATACTTGCCGGATACGTAATCACCTTGTAACCCTAGGTCCGGCCGCCTATATAAGCCGGACCACGGGAAGCCTTTAGGCATACTCTCATACCTTCACACGTTCTCATATCTCATTGTAACCTGTAACACGGCGATCTGCCTTATAGTGACAACCACTACATCAGCTGCGACGAGTCCTACATCCCTGCAGACGACTACATTGTCAGTTGCGGTGTTGTGCTGTTTGGCGGCGTCGATGTATTCATCGGCTACACATCTGAGGCGTATGGGTTGCCGCGAATTTATTCGCCATCCCACCCGCCCTGCAATCAAAAGACTTACGCTCAAGACGGATCTGAGTTCGCCTCCTCTCAGGAGTCCGCAAATTCAGATCTACACTTTGTCGGCATGACGGGACTGGGATCCGACTCCCAGCCCAACAGTCAAGATCCCGAATCAATTCTTCCTGCACTCCAGGATGATGCGATGTCGGATGCCGGATCCAGATCTACCGTTAACGTCAACGTAGACTCTGACTCCGAAGAAGATTCTGCAAGCATGTTTGAACAAAGGATCAAAAGGTGCTTCACCGCACCCGAACAAAGGTGCTTCACCGCACCCGAACCTCCGCCTCCCTCGGAGGAGGTTACAGGTTCGTCCGTCAACATGCAGCTGGTCTTCGTGGCGGATGTCACCGGTGCAGCTTCAGCGCAGGCGGCAGCAACAGACGCCGCCAACACTGGAACCCCGGCAACCGCTGCACTATTTCCGGAGCCTCCGCCGGCTCCAATGAAGAGGGTTCTAGAGAAAGGCGAGCCCAGCAAGATAGGGAACATGGTGGCCCTGGCGGAAGTTCTGCACACGCCGGTGACCGACAAAACTAATCCGGCTGATTTGGAGAAACTTTGAAACACCTTGGTGGAGCAAACCGAGTACCTCAAAAGCAAGCAAGCAGAGGTCCAAGGGCTCCTCGACGAAGCCAAGGAGGAAAACGCCAAGCTAACCGCCAAGTTAGACCCAAGCGCAATCTTTTCTAAGTTTCAGAATTTGTTAAATTTAGAAAATTTTGATATATTGTTTGTATTTTTTTTTGAACTGTATATTAAAAGATATGAATTTCCAATAAGTTGGTAAAATCTGTAAAAAATTAATTTGTTATTTGGATTATGCTGTACGTAATTTATTTTTTTCGGTGCAACTTTTGTGCGGGAAATTTGGAAATTTGTTAAATTTGTTAAATTTAGAGTTTTTTATATATTGTTTGCATTTTTTTTGAATTTTAGGTTGGAAGACATGAATTTTTGAGGATTTGGGAAAATTTGAAATTTTTTGACACGTTATTTGCATTATGTTGTGGATAATTTATTTTTTTGATGCAACGTTTGTTCGGAAAATTTGAAAGTTTGTTAAATTTAGAGAATTTTGATATATTGTTTGTATTTTTTTGTATTGTAGATTGGATGATATGAATTTTTTAAATTTTAGCATTTTTTTTTTGCAAATTTTGTGCGGGAAATTTGGAAGTTTGTTAAATTTGTTAACTTTAGAGCTTTTTTATATATATTGTTTGCATTTTTTTGAATGTTAGGTTGGAAGACATGAATTTTTGAGGATTTGGGAAAATTTGAATTTTTTGTACACGTTATTTGCATTATGTCGTGGATAATTTATTTTTTTATGCAACGTTTGTTCGGAAAATTTGAAAGTTTGTTAAATTTAGAGAATTTTGATATATTATTTGTATTTTTTTGTATTGTAGATTGAAAGATATGAATTTTTTAAATTTTAGCATTTTTTTTGTATTTGTGAAATTTCTGGCAGATGAGCGGCACCGGCGACGCGCGGATGCGGCGGCGAACGCGGAGCGCGGCGGCGGTGATTCTGGCACCCCCGCGGCGGCCGAGCAGCCGATTTCCGGCGAGGAGGGAGAGGGGAAGACGGCGGAGCTTCCCGTATGTCTGGATTCGAACGGGGAGGAGTGGAGCGGCGGCGCGAGGCGGCGGCGGCGAACTCGGTTTGTCGCGGGAGAAGAGGAGAGAAGGGGAGATGTGGCACCATTTGCATGGAGGTCCCTGTGGTTTTCGAATATTACAAATAAGTCCTTTGCGGGGGGTTTCCGTAAACATCTGCGTCAAAAATTCAACCGGTTGATCACCGTTTCCACCGGCTGTGACCGGATGACGTGGAGCTCGCTGATTGGTGCGGATGTGCACCTACTGTTCCCAGGAACAGTAACACACGCGGGGGGCGACGTGGATCGATCAGAACCGTCCGTTGCTTCGATCCGACGGCCAGGGGAAAAGCGGCGACGTGGCGCGCTGGAGAAGGGGAGGTCATGTCCTCCCTTAATATATAAGGTTATTAATATAAGTATACAGTTTTCCGACAAGGTGCAAAACAAGCATAAATGACATGTCTGAACCCACTTGTTCACTAAAATTAAGTGTAATGCCCTCCCGCAGTCGATTTAGCGAACCGATTATTACAGCAATATAATCGAATTGAAAATTTGAATCGAGCCGCTACTCTAGCAGATTGTCGTTGTCCCAGCCCAGGTCCTGCGGGTGTTGGGGATATACCAACTAGGGGTATCACCAGCATGGATCAATCCGGCTAGTTCAGGTGGCCCACAGTGGTGAAGGCTTTGCCTGCCGGGCGGCCCAGATAGCTGACGACCAAGGAAGGCGAATGCCGGCAAGGAGGAGGCCCAAGACCGAAGCCCATGAAGCCACCAAGCCCAAGGCGGAAGGCGGTAGACTTGACGGATAGGTTTAGGACTCGATATACTTGCCGGATACGTAATCACCTTGTAACCCTAGGTCCGGCCGCCTATAAGCCGGACCACGGGAAGCCTTTAGGGCATACTCTCATACCTTCACACGTTCTCATAGCTCATTGTAACCTGTAACACGGCGATCTGCCTTATAGTGACAACCACTACATCAGCTGCGACGAGTCCTACATCCCTGCAGACGACTACATTGTCAGTTGCGGTGTTGTGCTGTTTGGCGGCGTCGATGTATTCATCGGCTACACATCTGAGGCGTATGGGTTGCCGCAATTTATTCGCCATCCCACCCGCCCTGCAATCAAAAGACTTACGCTCAAGACGGATCTGAGTCCGCCTCCTCTCAGGAGTCCGCAAATTCAGATCTACACTTTGTCGGCATGACGGGACTGGGATCCGACTCCCAGCCCAACAGTCAAGATCCCGAATCAATTCTTCCTGCACTCCAGGATGATGCGATGTCGGATGCCGGATCCAGATCTACCGTTAACGTCAACGTAGACTCTGACTCCGAAGAAGATTCTGCAAGCATGTTTGAACAAAGGATCAAAAGGTGCTTCACCGCACCCGAACAAAGGTGCTTCACCGCACCCGAACCTCCGCCTCCCTCGGAGGAGGTTACAGGTTCGTCCGTCAACATGCAGCAGGTCTTCGTGGCGGATGTCACCGGTGCAGCTTCAGCGCAGGCGGCAGCAACAGACGCCGCCAACACTGGAACCCCGGCAACCGCTGCACTGTTTCCGGAGCCTCCACCGGCTCCAATGAAGAGGGTTCTAGAGAAAGGCGAGCCCAGCAAGATAGGGAACATGGTGGCCCTGGCGGAAGTTCTGCACACGCCGGTGACCGACAAAACTAATCCGGCTGATTTGGAGAAACTTCGAAACACCTTGGTGGAGCAAACCGAGTACCTCAAAAGCAAGCAAGCAGAGGTCCAAGGGCTCCTCGACGAAGCCAAGGAGGAAAACGCCAAGATAACCGCCAAGTTAGACCCCAAGCGCAATCTTTTCACCACTACTCCATTGCCCAAGCCGGCAGGACCTGTGGCAGATAAGAAAAGCAAGAAAGGCAGGGATCGGTCGCCCGACAACTTCAAATCCCCTGCCCAAAAGTTTGGTTTCGGGTGGGCTTCAGCACCGCAGCGTAAGGATAAGAACAGGGACATCATCCTCGCCACCCCTGTTCTCAACACTGCAGCCGCCTTAGACATCCTCAACAACAACGAATACGACAAGGATGCGAAGATTTACTACGCATCGATCCTTGCTCATAAAGCTTTAGAGCAGCAGGCCCGTGCTGATTCTCGCGCCGACATGGCGGACGCAAGAGGAGGAAGACTGGAATCCAAATCCAACGCTTGCAAAGCTGCGGCCGGTGGTAACCCCGAGGATCCGTCCGGCTCCAGTACCCACGGAAAAGGGAAAGACAAGGAGAAGGACCCGCGTAAGTCACCACCTCCCAGAAGGCAGCGTGACGAGGCGTCCAGAACCGGCAACAGACGCAAGGCCTCGCCTCCTCCGCCTAGGCGGGATGAAGGCGGAAGCAGGGGAAGCAAGCAACCGCCAAGGAGTGGCGGCAATCGTGACAATGCCCCGCCGCCAAGAAGAAGCAGGGACCGCACACAGTCCCCACCACCAGTGCCCAGGCACGAAGGTGGAAGCCGGGGGCACAACAACGAGCCTAGGCACAGCCGGGCAGCGCAGGACGAGCCTAATGCCGACAGATCCGGCAAGCAGCTTAGTCCGCAAGACGCACGACATCGTCTCAACGACATTAAGGCTGGAAAGCAGGACGCCTACCTCGGCCCTGAGTGATTTGGCCCAGCCATCCGCAACGTTCAGGTACCTCGAGACATGACATCAGTGTCAAAAACTCATCAAAGGTACAATGGAGCAGACAAGCCAAACTCATGGTTGTCGGACTACGCGCCGGCAGTCGAAATTGCCGGGGGCAATGGCCTCGTCGCCGCATGCTTCCTTCCCTTCATGCTTGAAGGGACAGCCCGAAGCTGGATCGAAAATTTGCCGGAGAAAAGCATTCATAGCTGGCATGACATGGAGAAGGTGTTCACGCAGCACTTTCAGGGCATGTACAAGCGACACAATACATATACAGATTTGGTTCGTTGCGTGCAAAAGCCGGATGAAACAGCTACAAGCTTCTTGGCAAGGTGGATTCAGACGAAGGCAAGCTGTGAAAACGTAGACGACAATCAAGCAATCCATGCCTTCACCACAGGCCTCCTGAAGAGCTCAAGTCTCAGACATAAGCTCGTGCGCATGCAGGTCAAAGATCTCGGAGTCATGCTCGAAGTAGCAGCCATGTACGCACAGGCGGATGATGACGCACGCGATGGAGACGACACACATGACATGGTGCCAAGCAAGCGAGCAAGTCACAAACGCAAGGCTCCCCAGAACGACAAAGCCGGACCGGCAAACGAGGTCACCGCCGCCTTCGAAGGCAAAGGCGGCAGCCGCAAGTGGAAAGGAAAGGGTAAAGAAGGCGGCTCCAGCAAGCAACGCCTGACATACGATCAGGCAAGCCTTGCCCTGACCAATCCACGCGTCCTTAGGCAAAGTTAACCACACACTGGGGGAATGCCGGTTCATGGAGGACTTCAAGAAGGACTCCGAGGTTGGATGGAAGCCAAAAAAGAGCAGAAAGGCTGAGAAGACAAAAAGGAAGACGATGATGGAGCAATCTCCATGTCGGAGGATGAGGAACCCAAGCTGGCGCGCAAGGAGAAGCAATACCCCAAGGTCCATGGCCAACTGGTCTGCTTTTTGGGCACTCCTTCGGCAAAAGAAGAAAATGCGGAGATGCGCGAGCTAAACGCCACAGTACCCGACGTTCCTCGGTATTTAGACTGGTCGGTGATGCATGTAAAATGCATACATGAACTTTGCACTTTAATTGCTTATATTCCAATCATATTTGCATCATATAAGGGTTATATCAATGTTTTATAATGATTTTTGGGAATATTCATTTATTTCCTATTTTTATGGAATTAACCCTGCACAGGCAGAAAACCCCGTTTTCTTATTTTAATGTTTCAGGGACCCAAACGTCAACGAAATCACCTGGAAATTTACGGGCGTCAATATTTGGAAGGAAGAAGACCTGTGGGCGAAGGAAGCGAGCAAACGGAGGCCGAGGGCCAAACGAGGGGGGCCCACGCGGCCAGGTACTGTAGCCGCGTGGGACCCACCCATTTGGGCCTCGTGGCTCCGTTGCCTTCGATCTTTTCTCCACCGACATCGTCTTGACCTAAAAACGCCTATAAAAAAGGTCCCCCGACGTTCTCTGGAAGGAGCGCCGCACAAACACAGAAACACCGAAACGGAGATCAGGAGCTGCAGATTGGAGGGGGAAAACTCCGGCGGGGCGCTGCCGGCGTGGTCTCCATCTTCTCCATCGACTTCTCCACCGTCTCCATGATGAAGAGGGAGTAGTCCACCTCTGGACTATGGGTTTGTGGAAGTAACTTATGTATCTCTCCTCTCTTGAGCTTCACTAATTAGCACCGTATGAGCTGCTGAACATGATTACGGTCACCGTTGTAATACCTTTGTGGTGGATCTTTATGAGTTAATATATGTTTGAGATTGCAATGTTTGTTTCAGTTATGAGTATAGATGCATATTATGTACCCCGTTCTTGTCTACTTGTTTTGATCAAGCATGTTTATGAGAGCGTGTGTGGGGGAACGTGTGCATTAGTTGGAGTAACGGGGGGTGGCTAGTGCAGTGAACGTGAGAGAAAGTTCTGCGATCCACTTTGGTATCTTTACCTTACTTTGTTGCCTCACTAGGGATAAACTAAAATACCATGCTACCGGGGATGTGGGCGTGACCATTGCCACTACTCCATGACTAGATCTAGCATGTTCTTATTTTCACTTCATGTCATGATACTTAATGCTATACTCTGAGTTATCTTAATTACTGAGGTGTTATGATTTAGTTCGCATCTTGGTGGAGTATAAGAGAGGTTAATAACCAAAAGATCTCTATGTTAGGACGTGATGCCCATATATCTAAGTAACTTGTTATCAAACCCTGTGTTGCAATCTCATATGTTAACTGTGTGTGTTCCATTGTCTACCACTTTATAAAGAGAGAGTGCATTTGTGAAACCATGAACCCCAGTCCATTTTTAATCATAAGAAACACCTTTCCAACACCATATACCACTTTTCTATTTTCAGCCATCATTAAATCCGAAAATACAAAAATACTTTTCATCTTGCATACATCATTCAAAAACCCAAAAATATCATTTATCATTGCATCCACCATCATTGCATATTTATTTCTTGTTTGCATTGCATAACTATCCTGATATCATTCTTACACCTTGTGCTTGACAACCACAGGTGAGGTTGAGGACCAAAACATCTAACCTTGTTTTGTAGGTAACCAAAAGAAGGATAAGAAGATAAATCTACCACTTCAGATTCCCCGAGAGTTCGATATTAAACCCTCGAGTCACCCCTCGTGGGGAAAACTGTCTTCCACTTACTATACACTCTGCACTTGGAGTCTCAACCTAATCCCGTTTACTTTTGCAGGTATCAAACTTGCTCTTCGGGATCATCAAGACGTTTTCTGGCGCCGTTGCCGGGGAATCGTAGCTGAGAGATTTATCCAAGGGTGTGCATCATCGCATTCATCTCACAACAAAGTCAACGTCACCAACTTGTGCTAACACCTAAGCTTGGGGAGGTTGCACCTACGTGAGCACCATCTTATCCATCTTTACTTACAAAGCAATTTATTTGTTTTGTTAGTGTCATTGCATATCATATCATATTTATTTCAGTTTTGCATAAAAAATTAAAAATACCAAAAAAACTTGCTAAAATGGGAGAAAGAACTAAGCTGTGTGACTACACAAACACTCCTAATGATCAATTTATCACGAGAGCTATTGCCACACCTAAGATAAATGCTGAGAGTTATGAAGTAAGTCCTAGTTTGTTGAACTTGATAACTAGGGAACAATTTGGTGGTAGTGCTATGGAGGATGCCTCTATGCATCTTCATGACTTTGTTGAAATATGTGACATGCAAAAGTTTAAAAATGTGGAAAGTGATATCCTAAAACTGAAGTTATTTCCTTTTTCACTTAGAGGAAAAGCTAAAGAGTGGTTGCATTCCTTGCCATCTGGTAGTATTAATTCTTGGGATGATCTAAAAGAAGCTTTCATTAAGAAATATTATCCCCCTGTTAAAATTTTGCAAAATAGAAACAACATCCTTTCTTTTAGGCAAAATGAAAATGAACATGTTGCTATGGCTTGGGATAGGATAAAACTTATGCTTAGAACTTGTCCCTCACATGGAGTTAATGAATGGACCATATTACACTCTTTCTACAATGGTTTAAACTACATGTCTAGAAACATACTTGATTCTGCTGCTGGAGGTGCTTTTATGAGTAAGACTATAGTAGAAGCTAAAAATATATTGGAAAGCATTTTACAAAACTATAGTCAATGGCATACTGATAGGGCACCTAATCCTTCTAAGAAAGTGAACTCTATTGAAGAAACTAATGATTTGTCATCTAAAATGGATACTATTCTTGCTTTGCTTAATAAACCTAGTGTTGAAAATGTTCCTTTGCAAGAACTAGTTGGAAACAATTCTGAAAATATTGATGTCAACTTCATTAGGAACTATGGTAATAATGGGTATGGTAACAACAATTATAACTCTTATAATAAACCCCCATATGTGCCAAATAAATATGCTTCTAGTGGTAATGTTTCTAGTGACTTGGAAAACACCATTAGATCTTTTATATCTACCCAAAAAGAGCTTAATAAGGAATTTATCTCTAAGTTTGAAAAACAAGATGCTTTGTTTGAAAGGGTAGATCAGCTTACTAAGGAAGTCTCATCATTAAAGAGCATCATTACAGCCCAAAAACATGAGGAAACAATAAAATATTGCCAAGAGGTTATCAATAAGTCTTGGGAACACATTCATGAGCAAGAGAGAGTTGCTAAAGAATCTATTGGGGTAATGAAAGAGGTTGAAGTTGAGGAAGTTAAAATGCTTAATGAAGTCAAGGATCCTTTGCTTGACTTAGAAAATTGTAGCTTGCATGAATTAATATCTATCTTACAAAAATTTGCAAGTGATCCTTCCATCAACACTAACCAAGCAGGTTTTGGTTCTTATATTGCTAATCATGTCTTGAAAGAAAAGATTGCTAGGTACAACCAAGAGGCTATGATACCACCTAAGCTTGGGGATATGTGGATACCTAAGGTACTAGTAACTATTGGAAAAGAGACACACCATGCCATACTTGATCTAGGATCTAGTGTCTCTGTTTTATCTAAAGAACTATATGAAGTGCTTGAATTGAAAAATCTTGAAAAATGCTCTATTGAACTAGCACTTGCTGATGACTCTATTAAACATGCTTTGGGAAAAGTAAGTGATGTTATGGTAGAGTTACATATGACTTTTGTGCCTGTGGATTTTCTAATCATGGACATGGGGATAAAACCTCTAGTCCTATTATTCTTGGAAGACCTTTTCTTCGTACCACAGGTGCTATCATTGATTCAAAGGAAGGGAATGTAAAGTTTCAGTTTCCACACAAGAAGTGCATGGAACACTTTCCAAGGAAGAGGGAACCACCAAAGTTCAAGCTCCCTCATGAGCTTCGTCCACAATAAAACAACAAGTAAGAAGCCTAGCTATATGGCTATAAAGAAAGCGCTTTGCGGGAGGCAACCCGGTTATTTTTATGTGTGATTTTCTTTGTGTCCTCTTGCTGTAACAAGAGATTTGTTTAGTTTAGGTTCTGGAGTTTTCAATAAAGTGCCAAGTTTTACCCTTTTTGGTTTGAAAAAGTTGCTTATAGCGTTCGGAGATTTTATTCCTGCACGAGTCAGTGCACGGTATGATTTTTAATTCTTATTCTGTAACTCCGAATGAGCTCATATTTGAACTGTAGTTGCAACTTTTCATCCTCTGTATGCATGAATTTTTTCGGAATTTTTCGAGAAAGTTTGGTAGGGTAGAAAAATACGTTTTGCTGCTGCTGTTTTTCTGGACAGATTCTGTCCCATTTTGTTTGATGCATGCTTTGAGCTTTTAAGTTGAATCTTTTTGATCCAATTGAGTTTATGAGTAGGCATACAACATTATACACTTTCTGGACATTCATATGAATTTTTGTTCAAGGATTATATGCAGCAAGGAACCTATTTGTTTATCACTATTAATGCACCCCACAGAAAAGAGATGGGAGAAACGGTGTTTTGAAGTTTTTTCACAGGGATTGGAGGAGATGCACCAAGAGCTATCCAAGGATGGTGAAGACCATAAGCTTGGGGATGTGAAGACAACCCCGCTGGACCTACACACTCTCGGTTTGCACACGTCCAACTTCTGTTTTTCGATCGAAACACTTTATCGCATAAACTTGGAGCGTCGTTTTTGTTTTTTTTGAGTCTTGAGAGACCACCACACTATCAATTATATATGAGAGAGCTACTGGAAATATGGGTTGAAATATGTTGGATGCTTTTATAAGATTGGGAAAAGGGATGTTTGACTTGATTTTTAATGATACATATAGTTGCATGATTCATGAGCTTGTTTATGAGTAATAGTTTGCAAATTCTTTTTGTAGAGCTATCACTTATTCATGTTTTGGTGCTGATTGTTATTTACTTGGTTTAACATGGATTAGTTAGTTCTATGGACACTCATGCATGCATCTAGATGGTCAACTTTCTCCCTTTTGCTAGCCCAAAAACTCCAACAAGCAAAAACTTGTTTCCAACACCTTCAACCAAAGTTATTCCAGTGAGTCCACCATATCTACCTATTGGCTTTATGCTATTCCGAGTATGTTTAACATGTTGTTTGTGTTATCTTACCTCTGAATGAAAATGTTTATGTTATTGATTGCAATGGAAAAAATTGGTTATATAGCTCTCACGAACTTGATGCACAATGTTCTTTTATTTGCATAATAAAACTTGACCCATTGTGATTAAGATTATGATGTTTGTGGCTTGATGAATGTTTTGGGTTGGAAGTTAGCCCATATGTGCTGTCACATGGCAAGCTTTCAACACGCTCTTCATCTCATTTAGTTGATATCATGTGCTTTTGTCTATGGATGCTTATCATGTTGAAATAAATGTGGAAATAGAGTGAGTTTAAATGAGTTTGTGTAAATGGTTAGAGAGACGCCTGGGCCGCTAATCTAAGCCATGCATCATTCATGGTGGAAATTTACTTACATACTATGGTGAACCTTCTGTGATACACCTTGCAATAAAAAACTATTCCAAATGGTAAATAAAAAGGGTGTTGAGATTGTTCATTTTGTTTGTTTGTCTTGTCATTTTGATATGGGCTTGTTCCATATCTTGGGACAAGAGGTACCCCAGTTGACGCTCTTGATGATACTATTATGCTTACAATGATATTTAATTGAACTTGCTTTGTTTCCCAAGTTGAGTAACACATGGTGTAAGTACTTGTATTCAAGGGGCATGAGACATTCAACCCATTCTTTATCAAGCACACTACTCATATTTGCTTTCACTTTAACCTTAATCATTCAAGATGCTATGATAGGGGCAATGAGAGCTTGACACCAATGAATACCTTATTGCAATCATTAACTTAAGTAGAAGAGTTTGGAAGTTGGATGAAACTTATGCATGCTTTACCTCTACTCACATATACATCTTTCCAAAGTGTACACCTATCATATTCAGATTTTCATCTACACTCTATGACCATTGTAGGATGTTCTACTTATCATTATGCATACATGTGTTCCATATTACTTGCTACCATGTTACACTTTGTGAACTATCAATGAACATCCTTGTCTTGAATACTTGATATCACTTCATAAACTATTTGCATATTGCTACTCCTTTGAAGAATGAATCATTTGACTATATGTAGCAATAGTAATCATCTTTGATTCATTGTTAAGTATTAAATTGCAAAGTCCATGTTAGTTTTATCATCTTCATACTCGAGGACGAGCATGGATTAAGCTTGGGGATGTTGATGCATGTAAAATGCATACATGAACTTTGCACTTTAATTGCTTATATTCCAATCATATTTGCATCATATAAGGGTTATATCAATGTTTTATAATGATTTTGGGAATATTCATTTATTTCCTATTTTTATGGAATTAACCCTGCACAGGCAGAAAACCCCGTTTTCTTATTTTAATGTTTCAGGGACCCAAACGTCAACGAAATCACCTGGAAATTTACGGGCGTCAATATTTGGAAGGAAGAAGACCTGTGGGCGAAGGAAGCGAGCAAACGGAGGCCGAGGGCCAAACGAGGGGGCCCACGCGGCCAGGTACTGTAGCCGCGTGGGACCCACCCATTTGGGCCTCGTGGCTCCGTTGCCTTCGATCTTCTCCACCGACATCGTCTTGACCTAAAAACGCCTATAAAAAAGGTCCCCCGACGTTCTCTGGAAGGAGCGCCGCACAAACACAGAAACACCGAAACGGAGATCAGGAGCTGCAGATTGGAGGGGGAAAACTCCGGCGGGGCGCTGCCGGCGTGGTCTCCATCTTCTCCATCGACTTCTCCACCGTCTCCATGATGAAGAGGGAGTAGTCCACCTCTGGACTATGGGTTTGTGGAAGTAACTTATGTATCTCTCCTCTCTTGAGCTTCACTAATTAGCACCGTATGAGCTGCTGAACATGATTACGGTCACCGTTGTAATACCTTTGTGGTGGATCTTTATGAGTTAATATATGTTTGAGATTGCAATGTTTGTTTCAGTTATGAGTATAGATGCATATTATGTACCCCGTTCTTGTCTACTTGTTTTGATCAAGCATGTTTATGAGAGCGTGTGTGGGGGAACGTGTGCATTAGTTGGAGTAACGGGGGGTGGCTAGTGCAGTGAACGTGAGAGAAAGTTCTGCGATCCACTTTGGTATCTTTACCTTACTTTGTTGCCTCACTAGGGATAAACTAAAATACCATGCTACCGGGGATGTGGGCGTGACCATTGCCACTACTCCATGACTAGATCTAGCATGTTCTTATTTTCACTTCATGTCATGATACTTAATGCTATACTCTGAGTTATCTTAATTACTGAGGTGTTATGATTTAGTTCGCATCTTGGTGGAGTATAAGAGAGGTTAATAACCAAAAGATCTCTATGTTAGGACGTGATGCCCATATATCTAAGTAACTTGTTATCAAACCCTGTGTTGCAATCTCATATGTTAACTGTGTGTGTTCCATTGTCTACCACTTTATAAAGAGAGAGTGCATTTGTGAAACCATGAACCCCAGTCCATTTTTAATCATAAGAAACACCTTTCCAACACCATATACCACTTTTCTATTTTCAGCCATCATTAAATCCGAAAATACAAAAATACTTTTCATCTTGCATACATCATTCAAAAACCCAAAAATATCATTTATCATTGCATCCACCATCATTGCATATTTATTTCTTGTTTGCATTGCATAACTATCCTGATATCATTCTTACACCTTGTGCTTGACAACCACAGGTGAGGTTGAGGACCAAAACATCTAACCTTGTTTTGTAGGTAACCAAAAGAAGGATAAGAAGATAAATCTACCACTTCAGATTCCCCGAGAGTTCGATATTAAACCCTCGAGTCACCCCTCGTGGGGAAAACTGTCTTCCACTTACTATACACTCTGCACTTGGAGTCTCAACCTAATCCCGTTTACTTTTGCAGGTATCAAAGCCTTGCTCTTCGGGATCATCAGTCGGAGAAGCCAATCACTTGGGATGGAGATGATCACCCAGATTACGTACCTCACCCCGGCAAATACGCCCTTGTCGTCGACCCAATTGTTGACAACTTCAGGCTCACCAAGGTGTTGATGGACGGCGGCAGCAGTCTCAACATCATATACGCGGACACCCTGAAGCGCATGAACTTGTCGGAAAGCCAGCTTGACTACAGCAAAGTCAAGTTTCATGGCATCGTTCCGGGAAAGCAGGCCAAGTCAATGGGAAGCATCAAACTTGAGGTTACTTTCGGACCTGAGACAAACTACCGCTCGGAGTATCTCAGGTTTGAAGTAGCCCCCTTCAAGAGTGCCTACCACGCCATCTTTGGGCGGCCAGCTTTCGCCAAGTTTATGGCTCGGCCGTGTTACATCTACAGCAAGCTGAAGATGCCTGGACCCAACGGTACAATCACCGTCAATGGAAATTTCAAGAAAGCAAAGGAGTGCGAGCGTGGCAATGCCGCCTTCGCTGAGGCAGTCCTCCACGCAGAGGAATTAGCCATGTTGAAAAAGGAAACTGATATGTCGCAGTTCCCGGAAGATATGAAGACCGCCAAGCCCAAAAAGACCTTCAAGGCGTCCGAGGATACAAAGAAGGCGGACCTGGTCCCTGGTGACAACTCCAAGCAAGTCACCATTGGTGCCGGCCTGGATGACAAATAGGAAAGCGCGCTCGTCAGGTTCCTCCGTGAGAATCAGGACATCTTTGCATGGTCGTCAGCCGACATGCCGGGTGTCCCGAGGGAACTTGCCGAGTACTCTCTTAATGTCTATGAAGGAGCCAAGCCAGTAAAGCAAGGAATAAGGTGCTACGGTGAGAAGAAGCGGATGGCAATAGGGAAGGAGATCATCAAGTTGCAAGAAGCCAAGTTCATTAGGGAGGTAGTACACACTGATTGGTTGGCAAACCCTGTAATGGTTCCAAAACCCAATAAGGAAATGAGAATGTGCATTGATTATACCGGTTTGAACAAGTGATGTCCTAAGGACCACTATGCTTTACCTCGTATAGATCAGGTCATGGACTCCACAACCGGATCCGAGCTGCTGTGCTTTTTGGATGCGTACTCCGGGTACCACCAAATCAAAATGCGAGAATCAGACCAACTCAAAACATCGTTTACTACGCCCTACGGGACCTTCTGCTACATCACGATGCCCTTCGGCCTAAAAAACGCCGGCGCAACGTATCAGCGATGTATGCAAAGATGCCTTCAGGAGCAAATTGGCCGCAATGTTCACGTCTATGTTGATGACATTACCGTCATGTCGAAAAAGAAGGCGGATTTTCTTGACGACCTGAGAGAAACCTTTGATAGCCTCCGGGTATATAGGATGAAGCTCAACCCGAAAAAATGCGTCTTCGGGGTTCCTGTCGGCAAATTGCTCGGCTTTATCGTTTCCGAACGAGGAATAGAGGTCAATCCGGAAAAAATCAGAGCAATCCTCAACATATCCAGGCCCAAGGACCTGAAGGACGTGCAGCGACTTGCCGGCTCGGCGGCTGCCGTTAGTCGTTTCATTGGCCGTCTTGGAGAGAAGGCACTGCCTCTCTACCGGCTTCTGAAGAAATCCGACAAATTTGAGTGGACAGACGAAGCAGATGCCGCCTTGCAACAGCTCAAGGAAGCACTGGAGCTTCCATCGTCTTCGTCAGGAACTCGATCCGCCTAACGGCGATTCGAAGGTCGTTCGACAAGCTGCTGAGGGACACCTTTGCTGTCCAACAAGCCTTGTGGGTTCGCGGACCATTGACGAAGGCGGGAACTCCCTTTGTGGTGCCAGGTGTCAAGATGTCTTTGCAGTAAAAGAAGGTGCTGGTCCAATTCTTCACTGATTCGTTGTAAGGAATCTTTGGATACCAGTCTGGTTGGCGGCAGTTGAAGGTTACGCTGCCGCAAGTTGCTAGTTGTCCGCCTGATATGGTTTGCCAGCGGCACAGAAAGCAGTACTGGAAAAGCTCTATGGAGGCGGCTATACCTAAGTAGTCCTCGCACAGCGCTTGGAAGCCGGCAAGCACTAAGATGCTATTCGGCGCTATGTTGTGTGGCTGCAGCCCGTAGAAGCTGAGTACATCCAAGAAGAAGGTGGAGAGCGCTAGAGTCATAATGCGAAGGCAGTGCGACGCCAAGATGACTCGCTCGCCGGCTTGAGGGTCGGGGACGGTTTCGTTGCCGGGAACCCGCCAAGCGCAGTCTGTCTTTGGCGGCACAAAGCCGTCTTCCTCCAGCTCTTCGAGGTACTCCGTCGTTATGCACGACGGCAGCCAGTATCGGGAGCCCAGCTCCATCACCTCCTCCTCCTCAGCCGTGGCTTCGTCGGCGGGAACCTCTTGGTCCGCCGTCAGCGTGGCCTCCTCCGTCGATGTGGACGGGAGAGGAAAGTAGGTGGGGGAGACCGGAGTAGCAGCCACCGGTGCTGAAGAAGAAGAAGGGGCCGACGGCACGCTGTCTGTGGGAACCACCAGCGCCGCCGCCGGCGCAGATCCAGACCCGGCCGCGACTGCCGAAGCCGCCGCCGGAAGCGCCGCCACTGCCGCTGCAACTTGCTCGTCTGAACTCGCCATCTGGTGGGTGCTGCGCCGCTCGGTGTGCTCGCCGGAGTTGGAGGTGGAGAAGTGCTCGAGGAGAGGAAACGGCAGCGGTGGGTGCGAATGGGGAAGAAATTCCTTCTCGTAGTGCCCGATGGGTATTTATCTCTTCGCGCCGAGATTCGTGCGCGAGATTGGCGAGACACGCGATCTCCGCCACGTGCCCACGATTTGCACGTCATGGCAACGGTGTCTGCGGCCGTCTCCTCGATTCCCGTGCATAGTGGAAGAGCAATCATGACGCATGCCAAGTCCAAACTGTCGTGGACTGCATGACGTCATCCGTCAACATTTGACGGGACCAGTCAAATGACAAGACTGGTGCCGGGAAGATTCCTGACAACGGTCAGGCCGTCTTTCCCATGATGGCGGCCAATCATCCGACTACTTTAGATGGATCGCCGCTTACTTCAACTTTGTAATGTTTCAAGCTCTTCAGCCGCCGGCAAGACAAGACGAACGTCGCCGACAAGATATAACAACTAGGAGTATCACCAGCATGGATCAATCCGGCTAGTCCAGGGTGGCCCGCAGTAGTGGTGAAGGCTTTGCCTGCCGGACGGCCCAGATAGCTGACGACCAAGGAAGGCGAATGCCGGCAAGGAGGAGGCCCAAGACCGAAGCCCATGAAGCCACCAAGCCCAAGGCGGAAGGCGGTAGACTTGACGGATAGGTTTAGGACTCTGTATACTTGCCGGATACGTAATCACCTTGTAACCCTAGGTCTGGCCGCCTATATAAGCCGGACCACGGGAAGCCTTTAGGGCATACTCTCATACCTTCACACGTTCCCATAGCTCATTGTAACCTGTAACACGGCGATCTGCCTTATAGTGAGCTATAGCAGCACGTAGGGCTCTGCCACCGCCGTGGAGCCTGAAGCTGGGTAAACTGCCGTGTACAATCCCGACCTCGACGATGTCCACCTTCTTGCCCTACGTTCACCCTCGGCTAGCAGGACCCCGTCTCCTATCCAAGATGCCGATACGACGACAGCGGGCGCGAGGACCTCTAGGTGTGTGTGCCTCTTCCCCGTCGTCTAGATTCTCACCATCTCCTCTCCGCCCTACTCCACGCCTCGCCCAGAACCTCGCCATTAGGATCCACCAGAAGAGGACCTCGCCCAGCTGCTCCCTTGCTGCTTCGTTCTTCCTCGCCCACCTGCTCCCTCGTTGATCCGTTCTTCCTCGCCCATCTACTCCCTCGCTGATCTGTTCTTCCTCGCCCAGCTTCTTCGTCGCCGCCTCACCCTTGGACTGAGCAGCGGCAGCACGCCCCACTTGGTAGTGCTTGCCCAGCTCCCCGCTTCACCCGATCTTCACCGGGCAAGACGAGATCCTCGCTGTCCTATCACACGCAATCAGTCTACTCTACTGGCAGTGGATGTTACTTAAACAGACATTTCTCAGTTTACAAGCATTGGTTCATGTGTGAGATACAAGTCAAAAGCATGCAAAGTTTGTTCCAGATTGCAAACTTGCACAATATAGCACTTGAGTATGTTCATTTAGTTCACAATTGAGTCACAGAACAGACAGAAATGAAAGCTGAGTATGTTCATTTAGTTCACAAATGTGCATTAATTTAGATGAATTACTTGGAATATGAAGCAATTTTCACCAGTTTCATTGTCTACTCCAAATATAATGAATTCCAGTGCAAGTATACAAGTTTCTTTATGAAATTTCTAAAGTACAGTGCACTAAAATCCCTTACATGAACTAGAAGAAGAGGATGGCTTCATACTAGGAGAAGACGATGTCGCTCATCAGATCGAAGAAAACGATGGCGTGAATGTAGATCATCAAGTCGAAGAAGAGGATGGCATGAATGTAGATTATCAGGTGGAAGAAGAGGATAGCAATGCAGGCGGTGTAGCTGCACGTACATAAACTGGAGTATTATTTCTGAAACAAGCAAGTGTACTATAATTACTGAAACAAGCAAGCAAGTGTAGTACAAGCAAACAAGCTTGTAATTTTGCATTCATTTTTCGCAGCCAGGTTTCATCAGTAGATAATTTAGCGGAATTATATGCTGCTTCCTGTTTGAATAAATAAATACTCCAGGAGTGATTGCTACTGTTTCTGTTTCAATACTATAAAACCTCCTTTATGAACTAGAAGACTAAAATCGAATATTTGAATTTGTCGCTCGGACTAACCCACGAGCTGACAGTTCTCACCGAACTCTATCGGAGTAGCCACTCGGGACAGTTTCTTATCGGACTAACAGAAAGGGTAAGCCATCAGACTAGCTCACAAGTAAACGGTTCTCACCGAACTTTATCAAAACTAGCCGCTTGTGAACAGTTTCTCATCGAGTTAGCTAGGAAATTAAGAAAGTGAACTATTTTTGAACATGGATGAAGAAACTGATTCAAAAGAACTGAATAAGTCCAAAGCGAACCAATTGAACAAGACATCTCAATCAATGATAACAGTCAATCAGACCGTCACACACAAGGGTTTGTCATGCACTTGCGGCTCTAAATGTACTTGCTGAGTATTTCTGTACTCACCCTTTCTTTTCATTTGGTCTGTGTAAAAAAGACAAAATCTGTGGCCGAAATATAAGCGACATGCATGGGAAATCGGGCGCAGCACCTCTACATCATTTGAGCACACCACACAATTTCACAAAAGACTTAGTTAATCATCCTTTTTGTCTTACTCGCTTGGTCTGCATTGTTTAGCTGAGACATATTACTTTTTATCTCGAGTCTTAATAAAATCCGATGAAATGTGTGGGCGTTTCTTTCAAGCTATAACATCTACAGTTATCGTATTCGTATCTATTGTTTGTCCAGGATGCCCGTACATACAAGGAGAGCTATGTACACTTTTCAAATTTATTCTATTTTTGGTAGACTTTAGTGCAGTGTGGTAGCATCTCAGGTAGGGTTGATATTCGGGGTGTTACAGTTGGTATCAGAAATCCACTTTGGCACCCGGGTGCATATGCTACTGTTATAGTTTTCAAAAATTTAAAAATATAAAAGCATTTTGAAAAAACTAAAAAAAAATTGGGCATAAACATATGCAAGTTTTTAACATTCGTGCAAAATTGCGGAAGGAAATGACACTTTATATGGTATGTGCAAAAAAGACAAAATATGTGTAAAAAAGTAAAAAAAAGACAAAATATGTGGCTGAAATGAGATTTAAAAATACTTTTTTTACACAGGTTTTGTCTTTTTGCACACACCGCAGAAAATGTTATTTCCTTTCAAAATTTTGCATGAATGTTGAACACTTGTATATCTTTGTGCCCAATTGTTTTCAGATTTTTTCGAAGTGTTTTCATATTTTCTTTTAATTTTAAAAAAATATCAGGAGCATATGCACCCGGGAAGCAAAACGCCTCTCTCGAGATAATTTATTTACTCCCGTGTGCTTTTCTTCTACTACTCGATCGTGTCTGCATTGTGGAGACCCAGCAGTACAGTACTAACAAGAAATCCTATCTTGGGCAAAGCAAATCCTACTCCTATCAAGCAAGGATACCAACACATGAGGACAGTGCTCGAGCAGAAACGCCGTGGTGGGGACGGGGAGAAAGGGGGTGGTGCGGAGCGGTGAGAGGCGGCAGCAGGGAGCCAGAAAGTGAGAGGGAGCAGGGGCGGACGGCGATGGCAGGGAAACGTGGGAGAGGACAAGAGCGAGAGGGAAGATCGAGTGGACAGGGAGGTGAGCAAGTGGTGCGCGAAACGTGCGCGTCTGCGAGAGGGTAAAACAGGAAAGGCCAAAATATTTTGTACGTAACAAAACTTGTACATGAAATCTTAAACATCTTAAATTAAAAAACAGAGGGAGTAGAATACAAATATTAAACCTATATTTCCCTCATTAAAAATACACAATTTCTGCTCAAAATATAATTTCAACTGTACAAGTAGAAAAATATAGCATCGTTATATACACCTCGGTTATGTGATACTATAGGAAAACCTATAATGGAGCTCGGGCTACATGGCGCCCTTTTTAAAAAAGATCGAAATCAACATTTTTAAGTTTCTAAAAATCGAGAAAAAATCACGGACGTAGATACTGTCGAGATCTACGGTCGTGTAAATTTTCAACTCCAAATTTGCTGTATTTTTAGGCTGCACAAAAAAGACAAATGGGTGGATTTAGGTGATGAACAATACACAGTTCAAAAATTAGAAATTTCCCCGATTTGTCTTTTTTGTACAACCCAAAATACAACGAATTTTAAGCCGAAATTTTGCACGCTTGTGGAACTCGACAATATCTACATCTGTGATTTTTGTCGCGATTTTTGAAAACTCAAATTGTCATTTTCGATTTTTCAAAAAAAAAACGTGTTCCAAAAATCCACTCTCGATACTATACCCGTACTTTACATGTGTGCAGTTCAATCGATGCTTTCCAGATCATGAGATATGTCAGATCTTCATGAAGCTGAATATTCACAAGCACAGATTAACCTGCACATTTGTAAAGTACACGCAGGATCCCACGAAAACTTTGGTTGGTGTACCTACAGGCTAGTTTCGGCTGTGACTGATACAACTTGGGCACGCGCTGCATCTTTGAGGTCTTTTAGGAGCAACTTCGCTGCATACTTCTTGGCCACCGACTTATCACGGCCAGTTTGAGTTGCTGAGTAAATAGTCTCTTCAACTTTAACCTCTGCAACCACCGATGATACTCCATCCTTGTGGGTAGTTGTGTATTTGTTACTGTAAGATCTACGATCACAGTATTCCTGCAGCTCTTTCACTGGGTCACACTCAACGGTTTCTGGCGTAGCAAGAGGCTCCAACAACTGTTTCATGCTTTTCCAAACTGCCTCTTTGTCATACTTGCTGTCAATATAAATTGCACCAGCTATTGACTCGATAACATCCCCAAGAACCTGTTTTGTTAGCAAACAAGCAGTAGGTCCATTTGAGGCACACGATGGAAAAATAATCATGGAGTTGACAAACTATAAGAAATGCTTGAAACCCTAGCAACTATACTTTTATGCATCATTATCGTCGCCATATCTTTACGAGGGTAGATAAGCATATACGGTTATTCAACTCCAAAAAACAGCTGGTCCCTATGAACTACCAGACATGCTGGTCCAGACCAATAGGCTGGTTCATGCCAAAACTTTACCGCTATTACAGTCAGTCCTAGTAGCACCGCAGCTAATAGTGGGCGTTCTTTTACACCACTACTTATTGACCTAGCACTAGCCATAGGTTTGGTGTTGAGATCACATTCGGAAAACTTGAGACTGGAATTCGGCTATTTAGCTGCAACTAGCAGTAAAACAATCAGCAAAAAACAGGTGTATCGGCCTAGACTGGTAAGAACATTATCGGTCTGCACATGCTAACTTTGAAATTTGAAAATTGGATTCATTGTTAGTATTTTCTTGTATGAAAACTAATGAATGATATTGAAAGCAATTTGGCTCGAATATTTTTTATCTAAACAATGATGCCTCAAATGGTAAATGGCTGGTTGTAGTCACACCCAATATTTCGGTTGGTAACCATCCTAGGTTCAATATTCTTCATGCATCATTCGCTGCGATGGGTTGCAAGTCTGGTGAATTTTTGTGTGCTTGCCTCTTTTCAATGAAATGAAACGCAAAGTCTATGCTTTTTATCAAAAAAGGGTGTCCAAAAGAATAGAGGAATGCAATAAATGCATGGAACTGTGTGTAGAAATAACAATCAAAATCGTCAAAAAAGTAGAGGACGCACCTTGGGTAGACCAATGCCAGCTTCCCAACCATGCGATGGACCCGTAAATGACTGCCCAATCTTCTCAAGGTAGTAAGCCATCTTTCTATGCAGTTCTGATGAAGAATGAAGAATGTGCTTGTTTAATCCTGCTTTAGCAGCTGCATGTGCATAGCAATAGTTGTTCACAGAAGCAGATCTAAGATCCGTCAACAATGCTGGAGTACATTCAGGATACTGGTTGTAGAAATATACAGTGAAGAGATGGTCCAATACAGCATCTCCCAGAAACTCGAGCCTCTGCATGGAGGCAAGCTTGTAAGAACATATGCCCAACTATTTACTGCGACTTGTACTTGAAATAAACATATGCTCCTCAGTACTACATTTGAATTTACATACTACCTCCGATCCATATTAGTGGGCACAACTTTATCTAGATACACATGTATCTAGTCTAAATACTTAACTAGATACATATGAATTTAGACAAAGCTATGCCCACTAATATGGATCGGAGGGAGTACCAATAGAGCGTCAAATATATCAACTAAGAAAATTCAATTAAGGCTCGTGTTATTATGTGAATTTAAATATTGTGTTTTCTCATCAAGACGACAAGGAATTCTCTCATTCGTCCAGCCGAGTGGTCTATATTCATCATGTGTACGCTACCATAAACCAGCCTGGTCCCCTTTTTGGTACCCATTTTTGGTCCAGCCCCCTAAAATCCACTTCAAGTGTATGCTACCAACAGAAATTCTCTCCAGCCCTCTACCCCACCTAGTATTTTACATATCCTTTAGAATCTCTTTATTAACTGGCGCTTTTAGAGGCCTCTGCTGGATATTCCCAAACCACGTTAGTCGGTGTTGAACTAGCTTCTCTACGATTGGTGCCAGCCCTACCCTATCACGCATTACCTCGCTCCTAATTCGGTCCTTTCCTGTATGGCTACCACATCTCAATGGGGGCATCATCAGGGACAAAGGCCTTCATCATTTCATCCTTTTTAGAGCCTCCTGAACCTCAAGCTCTTGGATCCTCCAGAAGAACCGCATGTTGGTGTCATCAAAGGAGTCATCTAACTAGGACATAGCGATGCCATTTCCATCATTGAATAACCCGTCAAAGTAATCTCTCCATCTGTTCTTAATCTCTCACTAGAAGTCGATTAGCCTCATCCTTGATGCATTTAACTTGGTTGAGGTCCCTAGTCTTCCTCTAGCGGATCTTCGCCATCTGATTGATGCACGCCTTGTATTTTTCTTGGCCTCTTTGTACTTCACCATGTTGCTTGTGCTTCTATCATGGTGCCAACTTTGGTAGCACTCCTTGATAGCCTTTTGGACATCCTCATTCCACCACCACGTGTCTTTAGCTTCATGTTTCTTGCCTTTTGTCACCCAAGTAACCCCTAGCTATTCTAGTTGGCGGAGTTGGCACTATGATAGAAGCACAAGCAACATGGCCTTCAACATCACAAACGAGCAACATGGTTTTGAACAACATAGCCTATCATGGCCTCTTTGTACCCGCATGGCCACTGAGATCTCCTATGAAAATCTTGACTAGGATGATCCTTCCCTTGTCTCCGGACTTCCAATACTCCATTCTCGCTCTTATTTATTAGGACGCCGTTCCTGCTACCAACTGACCCTGAATACCAAAGCTTGAAACCGGTGTTCTTGATTTCCCTCGCCTTTTGACCACCCCTAAAACTAACATGACCTATTTTCTGGGAAGGAGAGAGTACTCTTGTGTGGTGTCATCGAGACAAGGATTTCTCAATTCTTTAGATAATGTGGTCCACACACTAAGGCCCCGATTGGTTCACTGGAAAATAAGCGAATCCGGCCGGAAATATTATGGACCTATCGAGGCCCTGCAGGAATTCCAGCGCGTGCAGGGTAAAGTTCTCCGCTCCGTAAACTAAAACAGCGATCCAATCGCGCCCTAAGTGTAGGCTACCATAAACCAGCCTGATCCCCTTTTTGGCACCCCCATTTTCAAACCAGCTCACTAAAACCATCATTTAAGTGCATATAATATGCAAAAAGAGATATAAGAGAATCTCGTTTAAATCTCCAATATCAACTTTGCAAGAAACCTGTAGCATGCTCCCATGCCCAAGCAGTGGCCGAAAAAAATGTTACTCGCAAATAACTAATCTTGTCTCGAAGCTGAATTAAATTATTTTACTCCCAAGCAAAGCAAGTCCTTCTAATTACAGGGACAGTACTCGTAGAAGGAGATACTGGAGCTTGCACACTCCACCCTTATCTATCACTTGCGGTGTTTCATCCATCAAGCAAACTTGTCAGTCGAGGATCCTCATTCAAATTATTTGCTCTTAAAACTTTCCATTTGAAAAGAGCAAAACACGTATGTCGCTGTTTTTCCCATCAACTTTTTAAAGGGTTAATACAATTTAATGATGCTGTTTATTTCATGATGCTTAGTCTTGTAAGAATACAATTCAGCTAGATAATTAACTGCTGCATTATTATGTAAATCATGTCTAGCATATCTACAAAATGCATTAAATGTTTTTTCAGTCTCCCAGAAGATTGAGGTCGCACAATAAGAACTTAAGGGTCTAAACAGCAGCCGCATAGCCGAATTATTGCACCCAGGAAGGCGCTGGTCCGCCGCACAACTTGCACCTACCAACATAGTTCCCATTTTGCAACTTAGCAATAATAATTAGACCTTTGCACTTGGTGGGACGTTTGTGAACGATAAAGTAAAACTGGAATACCAAAACTTAGATACAGAGGTGTGGAGGCTTTAAAATAAACCTGATAGCATGCAGTAGTGCCAGCAATCTGGTATGACCCGTGTGTCAATGCTTCCATCAGCAATAAAGGATCCTTGAATTCATAACCAAGAATTGTTTCCAAGCTTCTGACATTGATGAACTCCTCAGGTTTTATTTCAATCAGCCTTTCAGCTGGAATTTGGCTGTGCAATTCGATATCCATTCCTAATGATTTTAGGAAAAGAAACGCTGCCTGTTCACCAGCAGCACTGAGATAGGCTCCAATTAAGGCCTCGACTGTATCTGCTATTCTCTTACTTCTAAGAGACATCTTCCTCAAACTGTACATACCATTGGAGCTTACAGACAAAATTTTGCTGTTACCACACGTGTCATGACCAAGACCTGGAATGATCCAACCTTTCGGTTTGAACTCTTCACCTTGAATGTAGCCCTACCAACAAAACAGAAGGGGAACCAATGTTATCTACCACCTAATACAAAAATTAATGATCATAGATAACCATTATGTGCAGTCTGACAAAATAAAATAGATGCTATATGGTTAAAAAACACATAGTGCAACTTTAGTAATGAATAAATGTGTCCACATGGATATTTCATTCCATTACCTGGTCTTAGCCATGTAGGTAGGAACAGATATAAAAACGCCATTAACTGACAGTATGAAACAAACAGATTGTCACCCAGCTTAAGAAAGCTCGGCAAAGATTGTATCCATGCAAGTGAAACAGGTCAAGGAAAGCCATACTAGTGAGGTTAACATAGGTCAGACAAACCTACATGCTACCTATCCCATACTGCGAAAAGTATTAGGCTATGAATGATGAATTGGCTCTGGTCGGGACTAGGACTCCTGTGTTGATTAAAAGCATAAGACTATGAACTTGCATTAGTTTTAGCGTAAGATGATCAACTGATTCCAGTCAAGACTAGGACTCCTCGTGTATACTCCAAATATTTGTTCCTTTCGCATACAAATTACTATTGAATACAGCATTTGAGTTCTTACATGCTAAAATGTAGGACACTGCCTTCTGGTGAGATAGCAATTAGACTAATCAAAAGAGCGGAAATAGCTTCTGCAAACATGGCATACATATTTGGACAAGGGATGTGAAATAATCATGGGGTCCATAATGCAGCATGACATACCCAAATATACACCAGAACAAATGACAAGGTTACAAAAATTACGCAAAGCAGATTATCAGTAGAATATTGGGTACCAGAAGATTTAATGCAGCATGACATTATCAAGCCCAAATATACTCCAGAGCAAAATGACAAGCTTATAAAAATAATGCAAAGCAGATTATCAGTAGAATTCTTGGGTACCACAAGATTGTAGTTGCAGGCCCGCTGGTACAGAGCTGCATTGGAGATCAAGTTCTTCTTCATCATGGTTAGTGTTCCCTCATGATGAAGCTTGTATTTGCTATAAAGATGTTGCGTTGTGACATACTTGAGGAAAGAATCTCCAAGAGTTTCTAATGATTCCTGCGAAAATTCCTCCTGGCATTCCTTTGTTGTTATCGCTTCTAGAACCTGCAACTCAAGGGTTTAGTTGTATAGAAGGAAATTCCATGCATACTTAATGCTCTTTCAAAAGAAAATTAGTGCATGTAAAAATATTCAGACAACCAAAATAATGTTAAAAATATTTTTTCGAGGAAACGCAAAAGATTTTTGCGTTTCTTTTTATTGAAAAGGTAGAGTTTGGTACAATCCTCCTAGGAGGCGATTACAAGGGCAAAAAGCGAAATCAGTGCACGTCCCAAGTCTGCGGGATGATAGCACGAAGGCCTAGTGCTCCGGCGTTGGCCCAAAGGGCAGCTTCTTCTATGATCTTCATCCTCAAGTCACGGACCAACAGGCGGCCCCTGTCAAAGACGCAGTCATTCCTGTGCTTCCAGATCATCCAAGGAACGAGCAGCGTCGCTGAAGCTAAACCCTTGCGCATGGGTTTGGGGACGGCCTGTTTGGCAGTCCGCCACCAGGAGTTAAGCGACGCCTCGCCGTTGGGTGGGAGGCATGGCGTCCTCAGCCAGGACAGGATCTCGTGCCATACTTGCCAAGAGAAAGGGCAGGTTAGGAGGAGATGGTGCATGGTTTCCGGTGCTTGGTCGCATAGGGGGCATCTCGCAGGGTGCTGCAAGCCACGGCGATCGAGGCAGACGGCAGTCCAACATCGGTCGAGGTGGGCGAGCCAGTGGAAGAACTTGACGCGCGGCAGCGCCCAGCTCTTCCAGGTCAGCTTCCAGGCGTCGCAAGTGATGGAGCCCTCGAAGGTGGCGCGGTAGGCGGATTGCGCGGAGTAGATGCCGTTCGCGTTCCAGGTCCAGATCATGCGGTCTGGCTCATCCGAGAGCGTCGTGTGCTCGATCGTGTGCCAAAGTTGCAGGTACTGCCCTAGTTCCTGGATGCCGAAGGTGCCATGGATGTCCCGAGCCCATTGGTGAGCTTGGAGTCCCTTGGCGACCGTCCTTCTCTTGCGGTGACGCTTAGATATGCAGGCGTACAGAAGTGGCGCAATTTCACGGACGGAGCGGCCACCGATCCAGCGATCCTCTCAGAAGAGGGCTTGCTGGCCGTTTCCGAGCTGCATCACGGTAGAGGCAAAGAAGAAGGCGCGTTCCTCAGTCGAGAATTGTAGGTCTAGGCCGCTCCAAGCTTTGGTATTGTCAGTGCGGCTGAGCCATAACCAGCGCGTGCGCAGCGATAGGCCTGCGCGTTCCATGTCACGCACCCCAAGTCCCCCGAGCTCAGTAGGTCGTGCGACGCAATTCCAGTTGACGTGGCAGTTGCCGCCATTGGCTTCCGCGCGCGCAGCCCAGAGGAATCCCCTCTGAATTTTCTCCAGGGCCTTCAGTGTCTTCTTCGGCGGCGCTAGCACAAGCAGTTGGTGCACGGGGATCGCGCTCAGCACGGCTTTGACGAAGGCGAGGCGGCCTGCTTTGTTCATCAAATGCGTTTTCCAACCTGGGAGCATGCCTGCGGTCTTGTCAACGACGGCCTGGAGCTGCGTCGCGGTCGGCCTCCGTATCGTCAAGGGGATGCCGAGATACGTGATAGGCAGGTCCGCGATTGGGCAGCCGAGCTGGTCGACGGCAGGCCCGACCTCGTCGGGGTTGCAGCGTATGAGGGTGGTGGTGCTCTTCTAGTAGTTCACTTGGAGGCCAGATGCACGGCCAAAGAGCTGCAACATGCTCTGTACCGTGAGGACGTCACTCGGCGTAGGGTGGCAGAAAAGGATCACGTCGTCGGCGTATAGCGAGACGACGGGGATCGATCGCCGGGGGTGGAGCTGCTGCAGAATCCCCATTTGCACGGCGCGATGGAGCAGGCGTCCGAGCGTGTCAACCGAGAGGACGAATAGTTGGGGCGATAGGGGGTCGCCCTGCCGTAGTCCGCGACGGTGCCAGATGGCCGGTCCTGGTTCGCCATTAAGGAGCACCTTGGTGCTGGCAGAAGAAAGCAGGATGGCGAGCCAGTCGAGGAAGCGATCGCCGAAGCCATATTGGCGCAAGACCTCGAACAAGAATGCCCAGCTGATGGAGTCGAAGGCGCGTGTCAGGTCCAGCTTGAGCAACACGCGAGGGGCGCCAAGCTGGTGGAGCAATCTCGCTGATTGCTGGACAAGGACGAAATTGTCATGCAAGCTTCGACCTGGGATGAACGCGTTTTGATTGGCGCTGACAAGGTCATTGAGCCTGGGGGCGAGGCGCAATGACAGGACCTTTGCGAAGATTTTGGCGACGAGATGGATTAGGCTTATGGGCCTATAGTCCCTGAGGCAGCTCGCGTCGGCGCGCTTGGGGAGCAGCGTGAGCAGGGCTTGATTCAGGCAGCTGAAACCTCGTCCGCGCAGCGTGTAGAGTTGCTGGAAAACATCGACGAAGTCTTGCCTGACGATGGGCCAGCACGCGCGCAGGAATTCAGCCGTGAAACCGTCGGGTCCAGGCGCCTTGCACGCAGGCAGCCGCTTAATTGCCTGCCAGATCTCGTCGGCGCCAAAGGGCGCGTCAAGGTCGGACAGATCGGTGGCGGTGATGAGCTCGGAGAGGTCAAGCGTGAAATCTCGTGGCACTGCGGTGCCAAGCAACTCGTCAAAGTGTGAGTATGCCGCTGCAGCCATGCCCACGGGGTCCGAGACGACGTTGCCATCCACCATCAGGCTATGCACTCTGTTCTTTTGGTGTCTGTACGTGCACTGTCGATGAAAGAACGTGTTGGCGTCGCCGTCCTTGAGGAACGCTACGCGGGCGCACTGCCGAGCTCAAGTGCGCTCGAGGGACGCGAGGCCAAGGTAAGAAGCCTTGATCTGTCGCCGGAGCCAGTCCTCGTCCGGGGTCGGCGTTCTGCTCTCCTGGGTCCGTTCTGCTCTCCGGAGCCAGTCCTCGTCCGGGGTCCGAGACGACGTTGCCATCCACCATCAGGCTATGCACTCTGTTCTTTTGGTGTCTGTACGTGCACTGTCGGTGAAAGAACGTGTTGGCGTCGCCGTCCTTGAGGAACGCTACGCGGGCGCACTGCCGAGCTCGAGTGCGCTCGAGGGACGCGAGGCCAAGGTAAGAAGCCTTGATCTGTCGCCGGAGCCAGTCCTCGTCCGGGTCAGCGTTCTGCTCTCCTGCGCCGTGTCAAATCGGAGCAGCAGCTCGCGCGAGATCGCCAACTTGAGGCGAACATTGCCCACGGTCCTCGCGCTCCAGCTCGTCGTGGCTTGCATACGGAGCATTACGCGCCGGAACGGGTCCACGTCATGGACCGAGAGCCAAGCCTCCGCCACGACGTCGTGGAAGCCGTCGATCCACGTCCAGAAGTCCTCAAAGTGGAAGCGCCTGTGGGTCGGCGTGGAGCAGTCGAGCAGGAGAGGGCTGTGGTCAGAGACGACCAAGGTAAGGCAGCGAAGGTGACATTCGCCGTGCAGCTCCTCCCAGTCCGCGGTGCAGAACACGCGATCGAGGTGGACAAGCGTCGGTGGTGATTGCTCGTTCGACCACGTGTAGCGGCGCCCGTTGAGGTAGATCTCTTTGAGCGCGAGGTCGTTGATCACCCGCCGGAATCGTCCCATCATTCTTCGGTTTAGGTTCCCATTATTCTTGTCTTCGTCACGGTAAATGAGATTGAAATCTCCACAAACCATCCACGGTCCGCGGAACTCGATGCGGACGGCGCATAGTTCTTGCAGGAAGGCGGTCTTGTCAGCGTCTTCTTGCAGACCGTACACAACCGTGAGCCACCAAGGTGTGCCGACGCCGGAGTGGTGGAAACCCGAGCGGACAGGGCGTTGGCGGTGAAGTGGGGGTCATCGATGGTGACCACCCTACTTTTCCAAGCCAAAAGGATGCCGCTGCGGGTTCCGATCGCGGGGAGGTATACGTAATCGTCAAATTCCGAGCCTAGAGCTTCAAGGACAATCGACGAGTAGATCAGCTCCATCTTTGTTTCTTGGAAACATATGATCGACGCACTAGTGGTGTCAATCAGCGATCGGATAGCATTACGACGAGCGCGCGCATTGAGGCGCGGACATTCCACACAATAATCTTAAGGTCGTACTCCATGAGGAAGATGTCGACGAAGGGCGGACGGCGTCGGCTAGACCTCGATCAGGCTGCCAGCGATCACCGTGGTGACCGGCGCGATCGTGGGGTCAGCGGGGAGCTCGCGGTCGAGAAGTGCCGCGATGGCCGCAAGGATGGGCCTGGAGATGGGCGCTGCGAATAGCCCGTTGTAGGCTTTCATGTCCGCGGCGGTGATCTTTTGATTGACGCCAATGAATCCAAGCGTGCGGAGGATGTGCACATGGGTGCGCCGCTCGGCCGTGGGCGGGGCGGTGTTCTTTGTCGTGGCAGTTGCCGATCGTCCGCGCCGCGGGTTGAAGTTCGGCGGGATCTTCCTCTTCCGTTTCCCCGGAGTTGGGAGGGCGGCGGTGAGCTCCTTGGTGGCGGCTTCGAGAAACAAGCCTAGGGTGTAGGGCGTCGTGATTTGCGGCCTGCAGCGGCGCATGGTGATCAGGGGCGAGGCGAAGCGCGCAGGGGTCCGTGTCGGCGTGGATTGTGGGGCGCGGACCACGATGGCCTGTGGGCCACTCGGTGGGATGCCAAGCAGATTTGCCGTCGCATGTTGGGCCTCACGTTCATGGGCCATGGGCCGGTTGGGACTTGGCAGGTCGACGCTGGAAGCTTTGGAAGCGATGAGCTCTGGCGTGGAGTGGTGGGCCCTAGAGTTTGAATTTCACCCGTGAGCTCTGTCGAAGCGTTGTTGGGCCCTGAGTTTTGATCAGGCTGGGTCCCATAGGACGCAGAGACATGCGAGGGTGAAGCCTCGCTTTGCCCCGACAGCGGATCAGTCTCGGGCATGGCGCGCAGCGAATCGGGGACCTCCTCGTCCGTGGACAGGAGTCCACTACTGCCTTCCTGGTCTCCATTGCTGCTTTCTTGATCCCCAGTCGCCACGGGATTGGTTGGGGACAGCACGGTCTCTGCGGCCCCGTGATCATGTGCGCTAGGCGACACGGGCGGAGAGCTCGGGGTGGGGCTCTCAACCAATTGCAAGGAGCCAGGTGGCGCGTGGACGTTGGACTCCGTCTCCGCAAGAGGACCAGTCGGTGCAGTTGTCGCAGAGGACGCAGCTTTGGCATGTTTGGCTTCTTCCCTAGCTCTTCTCTGTCGGCCCCCGCGCTTACTTCTTTTGGAAAGACGAGGATGCCGGGCCCCATTGATGGGCCAGGGTTCCATCGTGCGTCCCACGTCGTGGGTACGCGGTGGCACCGCCGCACGGTTGCGGCCTCGGGGAGCACGCCAGGCGGCGTCGACGGCAACGACATCAACGCGAACTCGGCGGTCAGAGGCCGACCAGCCAGCGGCGTCGACAGCCATGCCATCCGCGTGTCCGTCATGGGCTCCAGCAGTGCGGCGCCACTTGCGGCCACGGCGGCGACCTTGGTTGCAACTTGCGTCATGGTCGCGTCCAGGCGCATCACCGTCGTCATGGGGCGCGTTGTCGTCCGGACCGCCTCGGCCGCCGCCGTTGTCGTTGTTGGCGGGTGGCCGGAGGTCGTCCTCCGTTCGCGTGATCCTGATGGTGACCGGGTAGGTGAGCGTGCGGATGGACGGCGGAAGCGCACGGTTCCGGCCAGGAATGGATTCCACAATCTCCAGGATCGCAGCACGGTGGATGCTTGTCGGGTCATGCGTGCGCGCCGAGAGCCGGAAGGTGGCCAGGTCAGCGCGTGAGCGCGTGCCGGGGTGCAGGAGTTCGATCCAGCAGCTGCGGCCGAGGAGGTGCTCGGCGATCGACAAGTGCCATACTTGCGCCGGTATGCCACGGAGCTCCAGTTGGACGTGGTGCTCAAAGGAGCCAGTGCCGGCGTAAGCCAGCTTGCACCACGGGCGCAGCGAGAGCGTGAAGCCGGGGCCGTTGACGAAGTGGTCGCCGGAGAAGCGCGCCTTGAGCTCGGAGGTGGCGAAGACGATGAGGAACGGGGTGGTGCACGTGAACCGTGAAGTCACCGGGGAGGAGGTCATTGAAGGAGGAGTACAGGACGTCCTCGACTTGGCCTACCACCACGGCCGGCCTTGTCCCCGTGATGGTGGACACCATCCCGCGTCGCAGCACGGCCTCAGCCTCTTCCATCTCCACAGAGTGCGACAAGATGACGCGCTCCGGGTCGACGGGCAGGGGCGTGGCGGCGTGCGGTGGCGGTGGTGTAGGGGCCACGGGCGCTGGTGGCACGGCGGGGGGAGCGGCGGCAGCGCGCAGGGGCTCGCGGAGCACGCCGCGGCAGTCCTTCCAGCAGTCTCGCGAGCCATGGCCAGAGTAGAGGCATCGGCGACAACGGATGTCGTTGGTGCATTCTCTCACGGGGTGGCCGGGGTCGAGGCAGCGGAAGCAGAGCCCGGCCATCGCCTCCGGCGAGGGACTCCTAGGGCACGGAGGGGTCGGGGGAGCGGCGCGTCTTTGGCGGCGTCGCGGCTGCTGGAAGCCCTCCGCGTCGACCTCCGTGCCTTCATGGACGCGGTGGACCTCGGAGCGGGGCCCGAGGCGCATGGCGACGGGGCCACGGCGAGAGGCCGCCGGGGAGCCGCGGGGAGCCGGAGCTGGGGAGGCGACCGGTGGTGGGCTCGGGGAGGGAGGCGTGGCGCGGGTGACGTCGCTGTAGGAGCGGGAGGACTCACCGTCGGATCCCATACAGCGTTGTGCGCCGGCAGAGCTGGGGACGCCGGAGCTGGAGCAGGGGGGACGCCATGGGCTGGGGGTTGGGGGGCTACCAGCGTGAGCACGTCGGCGGCGGGTTTGGTGGTGTGTAGGGGCTAGGCTAGAGGAGAGCGGAGCGGAGCCATCGGCCAATGTTAAAAATATTGGCTAGTGCAATCAACCAAATCGATCATTACTTAATTTAACAAAATTTTGCCTATAGAACAAACAATACTTACGGATCTCACTATATCCTATTTGCAAATTTAACAGGAACCAAAATAATGCTAACACATCATGGACGATCTTGAGGAGCAGCGCCCCCTCTCAGTTCCAGATAGAAATTTTCATCAGATCATCAAGGACCACACCATCAGGCTTCTACACTACAAGCAGATCTACTGGCGAAACCGGTGTACATCAAATAGGCGAAGTTTGGCGGTGAGAACACTAAGTTCTTCCACTGCTATGAAATCCTACCAGATAAA
Organism: Poa pratensis; assembly: GCA_947311845.1. Lineage (NCBI taxonomy): Eukaryota > Viridiplantae > Streptophyta > Magnoliopsida > Poales > Poaceae > Poa > Poa pratensis. The sequence goes on from CAMZMU010000020.1 coordinate 40,575,254, forward strand.
CCACATTCCCTCAGTCTAATTCCACGGGTGCTCAGCTCAAGTCGATGACCACCATGATAAGGCTGGCATCATTTGGAGTAGAAAAGTCTCAGTGTATAAAAGCCTCCCTTACAGTTTTTGCTCAAAAAAATGTTACTCCCTCCGATCCATATTAGTGGGCATAGCTTTGTCTAAATTCATATGTATCTAGTTAAGTATTTAGACTAGATACATGTGTATCTAGACAAAGTTGTGCCCACTAATATGGATCGGAGGGAATAGCATTAATCAAGGAATAACCAGTCTTGGTCATACATTTCACTGGCGTACTAAGAAAGTAGAACCTACATTTTCATAATGAAAAACTCACAGGTGTATTGCTCTTCCTAATTGACGCCTAGTAAAGTAACACATGCATATTACCATGACAATAAATATTTTCAACATTTAAAAAACAGGGGATATAGAAGCTTCCTTCTCACATGTAAGGCTACTTGCAGTATAGTTGAAAATCTAACCTTCAGAGCTGGTATGACAAACTGTTGCATTGTTGGGCCCAATTGAACCTTCAACTTTGCGGAAAGAAGTATACATTGGATGCGGTACATTACAGAAGGAATGATCGAGAAGCTGCACAAAGTACTAGCAGACACTGGTGACATGACAACGCTGCAGAGCTCAGGTGGCAACTCAACAGCATATGAATTGCAAGATTCTGTAACAAGGAAAGGTATGATCAAGTCACTGCAGCTGTAACAAATGAGTTCTGCTAACTGGAGTATGACCAAAGGATATACTTCAACTTATTATGCATGTTCCATTCATATTATGCAGAATATGTAAGCTGCATAAGACCCCTATTATTTGAAGGCTTAAACATGAACTGCAAGATTCTGTATCAACTAACAAGGTACGATCAAGCCAGTCATGAGCACAGCTGTAACAGGCGAGCTCTGCTGAGTATGATCATATATTGTGCGTGTTTCATTGATAGTTATGCAAAATTTACAGGCTGCCCAAGGCCCCTATTTTGGGAGGGCTTAAGCACGAGCTTGAAGAAACCAAGATGCTTGTCAACTTCCCGCATGGGGCGCAACCTCTACTGCTTCTGACAATGGTGAAGGCTGAATCCATTCTCTACTAACTTCTCTAAGAAGCCCTATCGAAAGAGGCTACGCTCCCTAACAAATTCTTCGCTGATACAATTAAATCTTGAGAAGAATGATAATTACTGCTATTAAGAACTATTTTGAGATATGATCAACTAAACAACAAGAATTATGGCAACAGATAATAACACATCAACTATTAAATGAGAATATGTATACTAAAGCAGAAAAATCATACTGCAAAAGGCAAAAAATATGTAAAATGGAACAAAAGAGAAATGATCCACAATTGTGGTGCAAAAAGAATTGTATAAAGAGAGGTTATCGCGGTACAACTCGTAAGCACTGACAGTTTGGCATACAAATTCAAATATAAATTAAACTAAAGTGTAGACGAAGTTCATAGCGTATTTCATGTATTATATATTGTAATAAAATTAAGGTTTAATGTACTTTAAACACACACATTTTAGCTACAAAAAAATCAAAAATTAAGATTTAGCTGTACAGAAACCCCAGAAGGGTCTGTAGTGCACACTGATTTGATAGCATGAACACATCCAAAGTTAGGTTAAAACAGCTTGAAGGTTTCTCAACACACACAAAGAAGTTATTTAGAAACTGCAGACTTAGCATCCAGGGTACAAGATTAACTTAACACAAGCTTAATCATAACAGAGTAAAAAAACTATCTTAACAGCAAGCTAGAATGAACCTTTTTTATTTTCATAATAACGGCGCTTGTGGAGGAAGTTCCGCACTTCAACAAGTTTACTGGCAGCCAATAAGGGCTGATTTTTATGTGTTAAGCTGAGTCCATACCTGGAAAAGCAAACAATGAGTACATATGGATGTGTAGATAACTTAGAGGAACAGGTGCACACAGATTAAAACTGAAAGGACAAACTTATACCTAGTCTTGAAATAGGTTATGTAGGTAACGGCACTCCCATCACGAAGATGCAGAAGGGATGTGGCATTTAACTCAAGAAAACCAGTAACAGCATACAATTCCATATTATGAGGGGTACAGACAATGGAATTTTTAAGCATGCAGATGCACAGAGGACCATCTTTTGTCTGCAGTAAATCAACTTCTTTACAAGAATGGCAGTGTTTTGTATCTTTGTTGCTAGGTTCATATACTTGTGAGGCAGAGAACTTGATACTGCACCAATCAACTTTACCAGAAACTAATGGTAGCAGTAGGTAGACAACTCCCATGGTCACTTCCATCTCATGGAAGTATTTAATAGCGTCGACGCCTTCAGAGTGGTCTTTGTTAATCAGCAAAGAAAGAATAGTTGCCTGGAATCTTCGAGCCAGAGTTACCTGAAGAAACAAACATTATGTTTTCATCATGGGCACACAAAATATTCTGCTGATGAGAGATGGTAAGACTACATAAGAATTATATGATGAATACAGAACATAGACAACATAGTTACCTGTTCTTGGTTTAGATGAATTATTCCTGCGTATTTCATGGCAACATTAACATAGTCTTGCGCACCACACAATTTAAATGAGCTAAATACAAAGTCAGGTCCCAAATCACATTTCACCGCTAAAAGTATGTCAGTTGGAGAAGCGGTTGTTTTAAAATACCCTTCCAGTGAAATCGTGTAGCAATAATATATGCCAAGACAGGAAAAAGAGAACCAATTATCCACAAATTCTTCTGGATAGTAGTCAGGCTGTTCGTGTTGGCGTTTCTCAACAACTACAAGAAGACAATTAAAACAATGTTAATACAAATAAATATTCCAATTAAACAAAACAATTGCAAGGTGACAAGGAAAATAAGTTTCCAATGAGTGATCTTGTGTTTTCATTCCGACTTGTAGCCTACACACCACATGTATAGAGGAAATGTACAATCAATAGGAATCAAGTATGGTTCATGTAATTCTCTGTAGCTTGTGAGCTTGTGTATAGCAAGTTTAAGAAGCAAGCACTTTTCTAAAACTGGAAGCTGGCTTCAGTAGTCTTTTGACCAGTCTTAGGCCTCCCTCCCTCTCTCTCTTGTATATATGTCTTATTTAACGAAATTCTACAGTTTCAGCTAAAAAAGTTTTTCCAAACTAGATTGACTCAACATTCCCAATTTTATTATGACACTCCTCTTCGGCTGTCAGAAGAAGTATGTGCCCAACATTACAAATTTCCACTATATCCAAGCTACATAATCAACCATCACAACCTGCATAAAAAACTACTCACCTACATAATCAATCAGAATAAAAAGTTACAATTATTGGAGCAAATGAATCAGTTCTAGTTGAATTCGTTAATAATAAGTATACCAATGTCGGGTTCTTCTTCCCATGGAACACCTAGTTCTGGTAAGAGAGAATCCGTCAGGGCGCCGACGGTGTGTAATTCTCGGCAGGCCTTAAGACAAACTGCCTTCTTAAGGACAGAAACGTCTCCTTCTGTATAAACTGTCTGTACAGGACTGCTCTTCGGAAGGTGCAGGGTGCATGAACATAATGCCTTATCAATAGTGAATCTTGGTAAAGGTTTATAATATCTGACAAAACAGAAAAAATGATCCATGAGAAACATATAATATCTATGCCTGAAAATTGTTTGCAATATGAAGCAAAAGGAAACGTTATGATAGAAAAACAGACTCGTCAGATGGGAGCTTTGAGCAGAAAAAATAAATCAACGGAACACTGGAGTTTGTAGTCACAATTGCTCCAGTAGATTCAACACGGTAATAATCTTCTTCACACAAGGTGTTTTCAAGTGGTTCACACACAGTAGATGCCAGCCTCAGAGACTCTTCTCGCATTATTTGTCCACTTGCAAGAAACTTTTCTGTCTTGGAAAGGGCTTCGGCATCTCCCCTGATACAGAAACACAAAAATTGTATCATCATGCAATAGAATCATGACAACAAAAAGTCAAGCAGGTTATCATGCCTTTTAAGGTCGAAATGGCAACCAATATATTAACTTAAAAACGACTTGAGTACAATATTTCAAGTATCCACATTTTAAGCCAACAGGATTTGATTAGTAGGACTAGAACCCACAGCTCCAGTCCCACTTACTGAGTCCGAAGATAATCAAAGCACTGACCAGTCCCAATAATAACTTAGCACAGAAATTGGTCGGCTTTCTACTCAAATTTGAAAATTTCTTCCAATTTGAACCCAATTATAAGCATGATATTGCTCATGGTTCATGTACCAATCCTATCGGGAAACGTTAGTCAAGTCAACTATACATTTAAGTAAAAAGTAAAGCGTCTTTTGAACTTACTCTTCCCATTGTTTGAGATATCACCATAACAGGACTAGGAGTCATATTGGCACTCACATTTATAGGCACTAACCAGGGATGTTTCTTACAATGTAAGGAACAACAATTTACTAGTAAATGGAGGGATAATGTTGACTATGAACAAGATACGCATTTCCAATTCCCTAAAGATGACCATTTAAATAATAATTATGAGAAACAAATTTAAAGACATGCCTTCTAACAAGCAAAACATAGTCAGAGTTTTGCATCCTAGCTCGACCACGTGACTGTATAAAGCTGCATACAGTTGCTGGTGGATCAAACCGAATTATCAAGTTACAACTTGGCACATCCAGGCCCTCCTCCAAAACTTGTGTGGCGACAATGAGATGTACCTATAGAGACATCATTTTCTCATCAGAGCAATATCATTGACAGAGTGAGGCCACAGCATAATAAAATTAATGGTAAACCTTTCCACTTCGAAAGGAGTCAACAATTTCGGTATGTTTTTTCCTACTCTGAGGATGCAAAGTCGAACTGTCCCCTGCCATGTATTTAACAGTCCACCCGGACATCTGACTAATAGTGGACAAGAGGGATTCCAGCACAATGCTTGTAATAACTCTCTCGACAAACACAATGCATCTCAAGTCTTGCATATGCCTGAGAGAGCGAAAGATAGTAGTTGTTATTCGACCAAACAAAGTTAAAATGGAACAAAGGCTTAATATGAACTACCTAGGCACAAAAATTCCCAAAACAAAATATCTGCTTAATAAATTCTTGTAGAAACATGGAATGACAGAAGAGCATATTACAACCCTGAACTTACCCTGAAGTTTAATCTGCAACGGTGCAACCCTGAAGTTCAAAACCGGTTAGGGGGTAATCTGCAACCCTGCAGTTCAAAATCGGTTAGGAAACATCCCCTGACCGGTTTTGAACTTCAGGGTTGCAGATTAAACTTCAGGGTAAGTTCAGGGTTGTAATATACCCTTCTCCCACATGGAACTATTCCCTGATTGTACTGAGGTTGAGGGTTGATGAAGTGAAAAAAGAGACTAAAGGAGTACGGTGCATTGTTGTTCACCACATACAAAATTTATGGTATAAATGTCATTTAATTGTGCCACCCTGTTGTAGCCAAGCAAATGCAACTACAAAAGGAACAGAAATGTAAACTAGTATTGCATACTAAATATAAGGTCCAGGTATTTTATCACCTGTATTCCAGAAGAGATTGGACAAGACAATGAACTTTAGACGTCAATAGCCCATCTTGCATATCAGCTGCAAAATCTTCGCCGATATGACCTGAGAAAACAGCACGAGATCAAAAAGCCATGGTTTAATCCTTAAATTTGAGTTTAATGGATGGATGCCGTATATGGTTTATTTTAGTCAGGACCATATGTCTATCTTAAGGGAATTTGACTGTTGTCTACCTCGGCCTTGCACATAACATTTTGTTCAATAGAAAGATTCAACATAAAAAGCAGAACTTAATAATTAGTAAGTTGGTCTACCTAGCAGCATTGAAAATCAGTAAGTTGCGCTATGCCATAATTAGGTTAGTCTAGCTACCAGCCTAGCACATCAATACGTACAGTAGGCTGATATACAAAAGTTAATAATCAGTAATGTTCATCAACAAAGAATGATTTTGAGATAACAGTACATGCACCATTCGCAGAACAGTCATGCACAGAAGAACTACTACACAATGTTAAAAAATTCAGGAAAAGGTATGTTAAATAGACTAAAGAATCGCAGCCGGGGCTACCTCTCTTTGAGAAACAAGAGAGCTCTCTGTATACTTCCTCACAATATTTTCTAATAAAGCCTTCAGCATTTTTATCTAATTTGTCACCCCAGAAGGATAAGAGTGTTTCCTTAGTTGACTGTACCTCGGCAGCCTGAAAAAAAAAATTCAGGCATTTCAAACTACAGAAACAATATACAAGAATGCATCATCATATATCCTCATCACACCTTTGCCGCCAGCCACACTCCTAGATTAGCTGTGCAATATAAGAACGTCCGGTGTAATTTTGAAATCCTTTGCTTCGCATTTTCCAGAGACGGGCCATACAAACTTCCTTCCAGAACTTCTAAATGCTAAAAGAATGTAAACAGTGTTAAAGAAGTTCCTGAAAGTGCTACAACAAGGCCATGCATTCACAAAAATCAACATTGCACCAGTATGAACAGTAGGCCAGGAAAAACAAAATATGATGCATTTGTAAAAGAACATTCCAACTACGGAAAAGCATGAATATATGCAGCTGGAAAAATAAAGAATTATGTTGTGTGGTTTCCACTCAGACATGGTGTGCATAAAACAAACTGTACAAGCAAAAGTATGCTGACGTTCTAACTTAGTTCATGTTTCGTACTTCCATTATATGTTTGATTGGTTGTAGTGATATGTTCTATTGAGCTTTGGGAGTTTCTCGAATAGTACACCATTGTGTTTCTCCCGCCTATCTTAGGGTTTGACATTACTGTAGTTCACTATACCCCATATTGTGCAAGTTGACACGTTGTGCAAGGACAGGATATCTTTGTGTCATCAATTCTAGCTAATTCAGCAACACCAAGAGATGCCAGTGTACAGTGGTATGATTCCAGTTTTGGGGTACTAACAAATTACCGAGTCCAACTTTGGTGTACTAACAAATCAGGAGTAAATAAGAGAAAAAAAACTGTACGTGGAGAGCATGCGACAATATGCATTGCACACGAGCATATGTTGCATAGTAAGTGATAGGAAAAAGTAATGGTATATGTCTTCTAGACTTCGTCTGGCAAGCAAGTGCAAGTAAATAACTAGAAGAAAATGTGTACCGAACATAAAAATCATGCATAGGTGCTAAAACATTACCTTTTCTTGCAATCTCTGGAAGCAACACATAATATGCTTATGTGAGTTCGATGGAGTGGTGGAACTATCGTAATGCACAATCCTCGTAGTGGCAAATGGTATGTATTGTGATAAAGCTGATTCGCTATCAACAGTGTACACCTTCAACAGCAAACAGAAAACTATTTTACTTACATGTAACTAAACTAAGGAGAATGATTATATTCAGTAGAGGGAGGATGTGCATCCTTATATGGTCTGACCTTCGAACGCATTAGATTCTCCAATTCAGATATTTGCTTGGAATAGCTGGCCGGATGCAAACCTATGGAATGAATAGCATGACACACTTGGTCATCAGAGAAGATGTACAGCAACCTTACAAAAATACGATTTTATGGCTTGATCTTTACTTTTCGAATATATGGGTGAAGCAGTCATCCCAAATATCCTAGGCAAAGGGTCCGATGGCCTAGAATTCAACTGGGGGTGGTAGAATTCCTGCAGTACAAACTTGCAAAATTGGTTAGACAATTCTGGCTGGAGTTATAAATTTAGCAAAAGAAACATTCCATGATATAAATTGGGAGTCGATAGAAGTGGCTAAAGAGAAAGAAGAAGCATCTAATCTAATTAGTATGGTTGGTGCAACAAATATGAGGTTCTAATAAATCTGACAGAAAAAATGGAAGGAATAGAGCGGCTGTGACTATTGGACCTTGAGAATGCACGCATAGGGGGAATCGCCCTTGGAATGGTGGCACTCGTCGAAGATGAGCAGCGCGATGTCCTGGAGGCGGAAGCAGCTGTGGCGGAGATTGTCGAGGAGGATCTGGGGTGTCATGACGAGCACCTCGGCCTCGTCCACGACGCGGCGCCAGGCGGCGGCGTCCCAGAAGTCGACGCCCATGGCGCCGAAGAACTTGGACACGCGGAGGTCGGTGTGCGCCTTGACGACCCGCGCCTGCTGCTCCACGAGCACGACGGTGGGGACGAGGAAGACGGCGAAGTCCCGCGCGGGGCGCCGGACCCGGTGCGCGTAGGAGCGCAGCAGGAGCACCGCGATGAACGTCTTCCCGGCCCCCGTCTCCAGGAAAGCCACCGTGTTCCCGCTCACGGCCCGCTCCAGCGCCTCCAGTTGATACCTGCACGCACGCACGCATTCGTCACACGCACGTCGGTGGCAGCTCGTAGGCATGCGGCGGAGCGGAACAACACTCACCATCTCGCTAGCGTCTGCGGATCCTCCTTCGGTGCTTCTTCGTCCGTCGCGGCGAGGGCGGCGGCGGCGGAGTCATCCATGATGGTGACTGGTGGGATTCTGGGGTGGGGCGTAATGGGAAGCGCGGCGGCGGGGGAGTCATCCATGGTGGTGGCGGGTGAGATTCTGGGCTGGGGCGTGATGGGAGGCGCGGCGGCGGCGCGGTCGTCCATGGTGGTGGCGGGCGAGATTTTCGGGTGGGGCGTAATGGGGAGCAAGGCGTCGGCGAGGCTTGGGCTGCTGCGGAAGCGCACGGGTGAATCTGTGTTGTGCGCGAGGTTTGATCTGATGATGGTGAGCACGGGGCTTTAGGAGCGAAGGTTTTGCTGCTTCGCCGCTTTGGGTGCGCTTTTGACTCGAGGAAGAGAGGGGATGAGCGGAGGGGACGACGGGACCAGTGGCCATTTGGCGTCAGGCGAAGCGGCCAGGGGAATCTTGCTTTCAGGGGGTGGGCTGTTTTCACCCTTTTCCGAGGAATTTATTCCACTTTCCTTATTTTATTTTCTGATAACCTGTGTCACATTTTCATAATTAAAAAGGGCAGTTTACAAATAGGAAAATGCTATCGGATTTCTTGTTTTACATTTTATATTGCAAAGAGAATCATGCATATATAAGCATTAGTAATACGGAGCACATAAACCTCAGACATAAGCTTCAGTAACTGGTGCGCAGCGTTGTTTGTGTGCTACAAAACCTGCTCTTGATAAATTTCTCGGCTTTAATTAATCTAGACATTAACAAGACTGAATACATGACAACTTGGAACAGCGACCTAATGTAAACCTCATGATCCCGAACAAACTAATATTATAATATTTTACTTATATGGCGCCACTATTGTTGCTTGCAAAGAACCCTAGATCAAAAGCTCTGAAACTTACCCCTCTAGATTTTATTTTACATTCAGATATCTTAAAAAGTTGGAGTGATAAAAGAGGCATACACATGCTTATGTGAAAATTAAAACAACGGAACAACATATAAAAACATGGAAATCTGGACTGTCTATTTTCTAGCATTGATACACATTTGGAGTATTTTACGGTGATACTTGATGCACCTAGTACTGATTAGTCTTAAGGTTTACCAATCAGAACATATATTTCTGATTAAATACTTAGCACTGATACACATTTTCGTAGCCTTATGATTAAATACATACACTTTAAGATGAACTTGAAATAACAATGCTTTCTTTCACAGTGTAATATAGATTCTTCAAGTGAACATGACACCACTCTAACTATTAACATATATATCACGGTCATCCTCAGATCTCCCACCGGAGATAGACGTGGATCCGCCACTGCTTAAACAGCCTTACAAAATTGTACACACTTCACAAAGAAACTTGTAAGCTCTAGCAAGTATAAATCCATATATTTCATGAAAAAGAATGAAGTGAATATACAAAATTGTCAAAGCATACAAGATACATAATTGAAACTTTAGTTATTTATTAAGGATAAAAGATATCTTTTCTTTCTTTCACAATGTAAATGAGTTCAAACAATTATTCTCCTGTTAAAGGTAGTCAAGTCACATTACCTATGTGACCAACTAAATGATACAGCGATAAATTCGGTATACACACATAGAAGACTAAACTGATACTGAAGTGTTCTTAGCTCACGTATGTGCTCTGGTTCTCTCCAAGTGATGGAGTTTCCCAGCTTCCTGACATCATCCACGGATACAGCAGCTCGGCTTCTGTAGGGCTTGCCTGATGCCTGATACACCTAAAAGAAACAAAACAGATTCCTGCTACACCCTCCGAACCCCATGGTGCTAAAAATTAAGCAAATCCAGTGCCTTGCCTTCTCTGTTCACCAGCGACGGAAATCCAACAAATGCCCAAAAAGTCATGAAAACGCTAGCTCGCCCTGAGTCAATCCCGATCTGTCTCCGTGGGCGGCCTGGAATACACTGTTGTGCTGGAGAATGGATGTACGTCTGCCGTTCACTGATCGGAGCTCACGCCGTCACTGGCCTACTGAGCCTCATTGGTGGACGACTAGGACATAGCAAGCCGACCTCAAGACTCAAGCTATCGCTGCCGGCTCAGTGGATTCTCGTTTTTTTTTTTTAGAAATACAGTGGATTCTCGTCCCAGGCGGATCCGAGGCAAGCGTGACGCCGAGGCGTGTGCCGACAGGGCTCTGGTGGGCGTCGCCTTGGGGACTTTAAGAGCAGCGCCGAGAGCATTCTCGACGGCGTCGTCGGCGGGGCGTGCTGAGAACTACTCACTCAGTTTCAAAATAGATTACTTTCATTTATCTAAATAATATGGATGTATCTAGATGTTCTGTATGGAGACAAATGTAAGTCATCTAATTTGGAACGGAGGGAGTACGTCGGGAGGTTCTCGCGCGCCGCCGTCGGCATCATCGCCCTCCCCCGTTTGATGCGCGACCACGCCGTCTTCCCCTGTCTCCTACGAGTCCCGACACGGTAGAGCCCACAACTGCGAACGGCGCTCCTCCAACGTCCAGCGGCCATGGCCCTCGGCCTGATTAATTCTCCATCAACGACGATGTCCTTGGATCGCATCAGTTTGATCACAGATTGGATTGGATGCTCGTACTCCTACATGTCTCAGGTTTTGCTTATTGGATTGGACTCGTACTTATGTACGTTGCTTTGCTCAAATTTTCCTTTCAGAGAAACGCGTGCGACATGCTAAAGGAGCAAACTGTTTTTTTAGTGGTGGCAACCCGTGTAATTATCACTGACCCGAAAAGGTGTGTTAAGTTGTCAAACATTGGAGCAATTTGAATCGTTGATCAAATATTAACGACACGGATTTAATGCCTAACATGTTTGCTTCAAACATTGGAGCAATTTGAATCGTTGATCAAATATTAACGACACGGATTTAATGCCTAACATGTTTACTCTTTTAATATTAGTATAGATAAACGTATTATGTGTATGCGCTCTGTCTATCGTGCTCACTTGTTTCCACCGTCGGATCGCGATAAAACGCCGCGCGTGTGCTGTTTCGTGGTGGAAGTGGGAGTACCACGTCTTTTGTTCAGGACGGTTCGTTTTCATCCAGGGTTATCGCTATCAACCGCGACCCACATAGCAGACTCACATGTCATTAGCTTGGGTGCAGTAATCGCCCAACGTGTAGGTTCTCCTATTTTGCATTTTGGGTAGCGTATTTTCTCCACTCTTTTCGTCTCTCAGCTAGATTTTCAACTTTGTCAGCATCGATATCCCAAGTGATGTCCGGTATCCGTGGGCGACGGACGGCCGGTGAGGTTTAATATCGCCTTCATCGTCGCCATGGGATCCCAATCATTGTTTACGCTAGAAGTACTTGCTTCCCCGCTCGCCATTTTCAGCAGTCGGTGAGCAATCTAGTTCCCAATATCTTTAGACTTTCATCGTACTATTTTACGAGGTTCTACCCCAGGCTTCGTGCTGAATCAGGGGTTGTTTCTATTCCGTAGATTAGGGTTTCGTGGACTTATGCATTACTGTGCAGACGATTTTTATTCTCGAAATTTGATTGCGCTCGCGTAATCATAGTTTTAGCCAGGTAATTAGTGACGACTTAATGCCTTATCACCGGTTCATTTCTCGATCTGATACTTTTCTAACGGATTCTGCTTTGCAACTCTAACAGTTGGTATGTGATTTTCAAAGCTCGTCACCTATTTTGATCAGAACTTTGTGTAATGACACATGTGAGAAATCCTAATTTGTCACGTTTTTCTTTGTCCTTACGTGTGCTAACTGATATGTTTCTTTAGGTATTCCGATTGGTCAAGTTTGTTGTGTCTGCATCTACTCGAGTGAAAAAAAATTCCTACAATCTCAGATTAGACCTTTGTACCTACCCTCCCTAGTTTTCTGATCTAGTCATATGTCTATTTTTTTATGTGAGTCTGTATACGTGGATATCAGCATGGATGTGATTTTGTGTTGGGATTCATCTAAACTTTATACAAGCATCAATGTTGTTTGTTACATGCATTCTGATAACCATGGATATATAGATTTATTTTACATGCTACTTTTGTTACATGTTTTTTTCTGGTTACCATTAACATGTCCAGCCACTTCATCCCTTTGTGTTTTGTTAGAATGTAACATGAGTTACTTATTTCATAGTCTATATGGATATAAATTTTGTATCTCTACTTCTCTACTACTACTCACTAAGTCCACCCAGCCTAACGTACACACAGCAAAACGGACCTATTACAACCTCACGATCCAGGCCCCAGCCCACCAATTGGGATCTAACCGTCAAGATAACAACTACCCCATATCACGTGTACGCTTAGCAAATTGAGGGGCAGACAAAAACTCGGCCATCCACCCGCGTACGCATGCTACACGAAAAAAATATTAGGCACAATCAACGGGATAGATCAATTATCAATCGCTTTTACTAGCTGGTCAACAACGTAAATTCCTCTCCTCTCCTGATTTGTTCTTTGTAGTCCTTGCGCCACCCCACCTAAATCCCAGCATGCCATCCATGGCAGCAGCGGCCGTCATATCCCTCTTCAGCTCCGCCTTTGTCGGCCTCCTTGAAAGGACATTTCTTAATCCCTTGTGTTTTGTGTGTTAGGCAACAATACTAGTGATGATTTAATATGTGAATCAAGTAATGCAGGTTTTAGGTGATTAAAACATCTTTGCATCAAATCCAAAAAGGGAGCTGAAAAGAGCTTGTATTGTTGCTGAAGAAAAGGGTATCGGATTATCCGATCCAGGCTGTATCAGAATATCCGATTCTCAAGGATTGCTCGAATTCGGCTAAGGACCTTAAAGCAACCAGTTTTCTAGCGTACTGAAGTTTTCCGGAATATCCAATTCTGGTTGATTCGGAGTATCCGATCGTCAAGGATTGCTCGAATTCGGCTAAGGACCTTAAAGCAACCAGTTTTCTAGCGTACTGAAGTTTTCCGGAATATCCGATTCTGGTTGATTCGGATTATCCGATCGTCAAGGATTGCTCGAATTCTGCTAAGGACTACAAGCAACCGGCGTACTGAAGTTTTTCGGATTATCCGATTCTGGTTGATTCGGATTATCCGGTGTTGTCGGATTATCCGATGCACACTTGAATCGGAATATCCGACTCACCTGTCTGCAACGGCTAGAATTAGTGGAGCACTATATAAGGGCCTTCTCCTACCTTGAGAAGGGTACCACGACCAGAAATATCTTGCCCACCATTGTTGAAAGCTTGAAACTCCTAGATCTCTCTCCCTACCCACTCAAACACCTTGTCCTTCTAGGATTTGGGAGAGTTGACTTAGATCTACACTTCCACCAAAGCGATTTGTTTTCCCCATCCATTCCTTTTGAGGAACTTGTTACTCTTGAGTTCATTGGAACCCTAGACGGTCGTTGGTCGTCCTTGTGGCTTTGGGAGCCGCGGAGACTAGCCGGGAGCCTCTAATTGAGTTGTGGAGTCATGCCCCGGCCTTGTGATTCTTGTGGCTTTGGGAGCCGTGGGAATTTGGTGAGAGCCTCCAATTCGGTTGTGGAGTGTGCCTCATCCTTGTAAAGGTTTGTTGCCAACCTCGAGGGCATCATATAGTGACTCGTGGAACTCCTCATTGGAGGATAACACGAGGGAGATACGGTGTGCCATATCAAGGCTATTCGGGGCTCACTTGTGACCCCGCACCGCTCCAACGAAGACGTAGCTTCCATTGGGAAGTGACTTCGGGAATCATCTCCGCGTCACCGTGTGGTTATCTCTTAACCTTCCTTTACTTGTATTGCTAGCTTAACTTGTTTAGAATATCTTGCTAGCTTGTTCATTGCTCATCATATAGGATTGTTCACCTAGTTGCATATCTAGAGAACTTATATTTGAGCAATTCCCCAATTTGTTTAAAAGGAAAAGAAAATTTGTAGTTGCCTATTCACCCCCCCCCCCTCTAGTCAACCTACTCGATCCTTTCAATTGGTATCAGAGCAAGGTCCTCTCAGAAGAGGGCTTGCTGGCCGTTTCCGAGCTGCATCACGGTAGAGGCAAAGAAGAAGGCGCGTTCCTCAGTCGAGAATTGTAGGTCTAGGCCGCTCCAAGCTTTGGTATTGTCAGTGCGGCTGAGCCATAACCAGCGCGTGCGCAGCGATAGGCCTGCGCGTTCCATGTCGCGCACCCCAAGTCCCCCGAGCTCAGTAGGTCGTGCGACGCGATTCCAGTTGACGTGGCAGTTGCCGCCATTGGCTTCCGCGCGCGCAGCCCAGAGGAATCCCCTCTGAATTTTCTCCAGGGTCTTCAGTGTCTTCTTCGGCGGCGCTAGCACAAGCAGTTGGTGCACGGGGATCGCGCTCAGCACGGCTTTGACGAAGGCGAGGCGGCCTGCTTTGTTCATCAAATGCGTTTTCCAACCTGGGAGCATGCCTGCGGTCTTGTCAACGACGGCCTGGAGCTGCGTCGCGGTCGGCCTCCGTATCGTCAAGGGGATGCCGAGATACGTGATAGGCAGGTCCGCGATTGGGCAGCCGAGCTGGTCGACGGCAGGCCCGACCTCGTCGGGGTTGCAGCGTATGAGGGTGGTGGTGCTCTTCTAGTAGTTCACTTGGAGGCCAGATGCACGGCCAAAGAGCTGCAACATGCTCTGTACCGTGAGGACGTCACTCGGCGTAGGGTGGCAGAAAAGGATCACGTCGTCGGCGTATAGCGAGACGACGGGGATCGATCGCCGGGGGTGGAGCTGCTGCAGAATCCCCATTTGCACGGCGCGATGGAGCAGGCGTCCGAGCGTGTCAACCGAGAGGACGAATAGTTGGGGCGATAGGGGGTCGCCCTGCCGTAGTCCGCGACGGTGCCAGATGGCCGGTCCTGGTTCGCCATTAAGGAGCACCTTGGTGCTGGCAGAAGAAAGCAGGATGGCGAGCCAGTCGAGGAAGCGATCGCCGAAGCCATATTGGCGCAAGACCTCGAACAAGAATGCCCAGCTGATGGAGTCGAAGGCGCGTGTCAGGTCCAGCTTGAGCAACACGCGAGGGGTGCCAAGCTGGTGGAGCAATCTCGCTGATTGCTGGACAAGGATGAAATTGTCATGCAAGCTTCGACCTGGGATGAACGCGTTTTGATTGGCGCTGACAAGGTCATTGAGCCTGGGGGCGAGGCGCAATGACAGGACCTTTGCGAAGATTTTGGCGACGAGATGGATTAGGCTTATGGGCCTATAGTCCCTGAGGCAGCTCGCGTCGGCGCGCTTGGGGAGCAGCGTGAGCAGGGCTTGATTCAGGCAGCTGAAACCTCGTCCGCGCAGCGTGTAGAGTTGCTGGAAAACATCGACGAAGTCTTGCCTGACGATGGGCCAGCACGCGCGCAGGAATTCAGCCGTGAAACCGTCGGGTCCAGGCGCCTTGCACGCAGGCAGCCGCTTAATTGCCTGCCAGATCTCGTCGGCGCCAAAGGGCGCGTCAAGGTCGGACAGATCGGTGGCGGTGATGAGCTCGGAGAGGTCAAGCGTGAAATCTCGTGGCACTGCGGTGCCAAGCAACTCGTCAAAGTGTGAGTATGCCGCTGCAGCCATGCCCACGGGGTCCGAGACGACGTTGCCATCCACCATCAGGCTATGCACTCTGTTCTTTTGGTGTCTGTACGTGCACTGTCGATGAAAGAACGTGTTGGCGTCGCCGTCCTTGAGGAACGCTACGCGGGCGCACTGCCGAGCTCGAGTGCGCTCGAGGGACGCGAGGCCAAGGTAAGAAGCCTTGATCTGTCGCCGGAGCCAGTCCTCGTCCGGGGTCGGCGTTCTGCTCTCCTGGGTCCGTTCTGCTCTCCGGAGCCAGTCCTCCTCCGGGGTCCGAGACGACGTTGCCATCCACCATCAGGCTATGCACTCTGTTCTTTTGGTGTCTGTACGTGCACTGTCGGTGAAAGAACGTGTTGGCGTCGCCGTCCTTGAGGAACGCTACGCGGGCGCACTGCCGAGCTCGAGTGCGCTCGAGGGACACGAGGCCAAGGTAAGAAGCCTTGATCTGTCGCCGGAGCCAGTCCTCGTCCGGGTCAGCGTTCTGCTCTCCTGCGCCGTGTCAAATCGGAGCAGCAGCTCGCGCGAGATCGCCAACTTGAGGCGAACATTGCCCACGGTCCTCGCGCTCCAGCTCGTCGTGGCTTGCATACGGAGCATTACGCGCCGGAACGGGTCCACGTCATGGACAGAGAGCCAAGCCTCCGCCACGACGTCGTGGAAGCCGTCGATCCACGTCCAGAAGTCCTCAAAGTGGAAGCGCATGTGGGTCGGCGTGGTCGGGAGCAGTCGAGCAGGAGAGGGCTGTGGTCAGAGACGACCAAGGTAAGGCAGCGAAGGTGACATTCGCCGTGCAACTCCTCCCAGTCCGCGGTGCAGAACACGCGATCGAGGTGGACAAGCGTCGGTGGTGATTGCTCGTTCGACCACGTGTAGCGGCACCCGTTGAGGTAGATCTCTTTGAGCGCGAGGTCGTTGATCACCCGCCGGAATCGTCCCATCATTCTTCGGTTTAGGTTCCCATTATTCTTGTCTTCGTCACGGTAAATGAGATTGAAATCTCCACAAACCATCCACGGTCCGCGGAACTCGATGCGGACGGCGCATAGTTCTTGCAGGAAGGCGGTCTTGTCAGCGTCTTCTTGCAGACCGTACACAACCGTGAGCCACCAAGGTGTGCCGACGCCGGAGGTGGTGGAAACCCGAGCGGACAGGGCGTTGGCGGTGAAGTGGGGGTCATCGATGGTGACCACCCTACTTTTCCAAGCCAAAAGGATGCCGCTGCGGGTTCCGATCGCGGGGAGGTATACGTAATCGTCAAATTCCGAGCCTAGAGCTTCAAGGACAATCGACGAGTAGATCAGCTCCATCTTTGTTTCTTGGAAACATATGATCGACGCACTAGTGGTGTCAATCAGCGATCGGATAGCATTACGACGAGCGCGCGCATTGAGGCCGCGGACATTCCACACAATAATCTTAAGGTCGTACTCCATGAGGAAGATGTCGACG